>OY757015.1:28645908-29245908 GCA_963580285.1 Lucinisca nassula
TTCTAAGTCCTATCCAGCCGGCTACAAGACATTTTTCATACTCTTTCATGCCCTCAGACGTTGTGGTTACCAAATGTCACAGGGGAGGCAAAAGAACATGGCTCAACCGGGACTCGAACCCAGGGCCTCTGGCATACCGTGCAAACGCTATACCGACGGAGCTACCGAGCCACACGGTCGACCTGTTACATTCCCAAACATGTTTATTTATCCAACCAAGAGTTCATCACAGTCATAAGCTCCTTGATCCAACAAAATAAGTTACATTTTTTTTCTTATTTCTGTTGGTACTTTTTTCTAATTGCCTCTTGCATTTGTTTCTAACATGAAATAAGAAACATTGTCCCTTAATCCATTGCTGCCTAATGGGGACTGTTCTACCTTGTACAATGGACAGATACAAATCCATTTGCCATTTTATCATTGATTGCAAATTTATTTATTTATTTATTTTCATCCAACCAATGATTACATGTCGCATTTTACTGCATATAACCCGAGCCTGAATTGCCTTTGAGGGCACTAGGCAAAACCGGGTAAACCTTGTTGCTCTTTAAAGTGAAAACTTAAAGATTCAGTTAAGGCAACTACATTACTGAAATTTATTTTATATTCATAAACATTGTGTATAAACAGTATTGATTGCCAATATACGAGTATATGAAGCTATGCACAATTTTGCTACAGATTATTGCAGGTTATTATTATTTTTTTTTTGTTTGATTTGAGTCTTAACACACCCTATCAACACTGTACAGGTCATTTTGGGGACCTTGCTTGCACTTTTGTGGAATTTTTAACTAACATTGAAATAAAATGACATCTCAAGCCCTGCCGCCCAATGAAACCAAAAGGGTTAAACATTTTAAACATGGACGGTCCGACTCGCATCGCTTTGCCTGTGCAGGCTTAGATTATCTAGCAGTTTACCAGTACACATGTGCAATCAGTTTCAGCTCTGCGTGGAAGCATCATGCAGCCCATCTATTTCTTCAAGCCCCGATTGGTGGGGACCGGAGACTATTGCATGCAACAGACTATTGCATGTAATACTGAAAAACCTGCAAAACCACACAAATTATATTAAACTCTCAATAGAAAGGCCAGCACATACTGATCATTATCCCCACCTTTTTTGAAGAAAACGTGGGGATAGTGTAATGGTCCTCGTCGTCCATCTGTCCGCCCGTCCGTACGTACATCCATCCGTTCGTCCGTCTTATCGAATAACTCCTCCTAAACGGTTATAGATAGAAATTGAAACTTTGGGAACTGATAGATCTTTGGACGACACTTTCGGAAATTTGATCACACCCCAAGGGGTGGGTCCAGGGGGTGGGGCCCGCGGGGGTCAAAATCAAAACGTAACGTATCAAAGCGAACGGCATGATGAGTAGATTATGTAGTGGAGTGGCGTGCCATCGACTGCGCAATTCTAGTTTATTAACCCATTTGGTACCAAAAACCCCAAAACGGGTATTTTGGCAAACAGTGCAGGCCCAGATCAGATGCCACAGAACGCGGTGTCTAATCAGGGCCTACACTGTTTGCAAAAAGTTCAGCCATTTTCCAAATAAAGTTTGAAGAAACCTGACATCCCTAAATTTTGAAATGAGCTCCTGCTATATATAAGAAGGAAGTGTCCATTTGGTACAAAAAGGTTAATTAATTGTAAATACCTCACATTATCAGGAGCATATAAGTGACTGACATTATAAAAGGGTCTTTGACTACTGATGCTTACCATGCACAGTCTTTTATGGAACGCCAAACATCATCAAACAGGACTACAGAAATGTCATATGACAACAAAAAGACTTTGGCTGAGCTAAAACATGAGGGATAAACACACAACATCTGGAACAAGAAAGAACGCTTGCAAAGTCGTCTTTCTAAACCGTTGATAGTGCATTAAGGCTTAGAAAGTGAGAATTACACCCATTAGATCTCCAGTGTGGTACGGGTAACAGATACAGGGTGCAATTTCACAACTTTGCCAACTAAGAGTAGACATTATGATACAATTTCTTAACTTTTTAATATCTTAAAAACATACTACAGCATGTTGCAACATCTATCGACAACAAGCAGATGACTTAATTGAAAGCTTAAGATAATTAACCTCTAAAGTTTTTAATGGCATACAAACACGAAGCTTCTCGATATGACCAGATCTCTAATGAATGATACAACGGGTTTACGTCCACTATGATAATTTCAATCCTATGAAACGAAATTTCAATCATACAATTTCAAAAGTGATAATGAGACAAATATTGTTAATCTTACTACTGTGCCAAGGCGAGTGTAGAAAAAACTGAGAGAACAAAACATAATATTGCATTAACTTATCAGTACTGCATATTAACACCCTAATCACTTGGAGCAAATACATCACTTAGCAGTTACTATCATATTATTCGAATATTCTATGCAACGATTCAGCCTGATAAGACAAATGGAGGAGGCAACTGTCGCAAATATAAAATGACACTATAATGCAGTTTGACAACTTAAAACCACGATAAAAAGACTAGACAACTTATCATACAGACTTGATGAATTTACTGACTGAAGTATAAAATGTTATAGCAGTTTAACGGAATGTTAAATGAACTCAACAACACTACAAATCAACATAACCACATGTCGTACCAACTTTTCGTTACAATCAACAACATCATGCAATGACAAAATTGGGGCCCAGACAGCTCTGGCGTTACATAGTCTTTTATTGGGTGCATTTCTTTACCAAAACACGCCTATACACCTTGTACCAATTTCTGACCATATTTCCCTCAAATTGAGTAGCTTTGATCTAAGTAGCTTGAAAGATAACAATTTCTATGAAAACAAACAGATCCCAGTAGAAGACTGTAAATCAGATAATATGACAGATAAGGAGATAAAATTCTAGAAAAAGCAGAGTATAATTAGTTTTGCAGATTGTAGCAGAGTTGAACATTATTTAGTTTTCATTGACCAGCCTGCTCAAAACTTTTTTGCTTTCATCAGGTGAACAAGTCTGGGAAATGAACGCCCCCCCCCCCTAAACCAAACTTTATATAGAGAAAACTGGGGTTTACGGGAGTATACATGCTTTTTCTCATTTCTGCTCCAAGACATAGGTTGTGGGTACTCGTTAGAACCGCCTCCATGAGGCGGTTCTAACGAGCACCCGCAACCTAAGCTTGGAGTATAAATAAGAAAAATATCATGGATTTTCATCAGAAAAGTAGCCATTTTGGAGATGTGAAAAAATGCACTGTTTCACGGCTGTGTTATCGTAATGGTTGTGGTTTTACGGCCCTTCCAAGATCATTTCACTTATTTCAGTTGAGCCAAGCGATAATCAGAGGTTGGCAAAAACCGGAGTACCCGGAGAAAAACCACTTGATCTTCCGTTGCAGAACCTAGCGTCTCACACGTGACCCCAGCCAGGCTCGAACCCACAGCGGTGTGAAACCTAATGATTAAGAGTCAGCGCTCTAGATCACGAAAGCCCGTAACTGTGCAGGCTTACTCGTGTGGTCAGTTTCAGCTCTATGTGGAAGCACCATTCAGCTCAATATATTTCTCCAAGCCACGATAGGCGGGCGATTTTGGGTTTGATATTGTGTATGATAACTGAATAGTCGATTCTATGCTAGTTGAATTCTTACCAAGTCTTTTTGTGCGCATATTTACGTAAAGTCGGAGCCGAAGCATAAAGTCGACATATTTTGATGGGGCCAAAAATAGACCTTTCCTGATATGAACCTTTATAAAAATTCAGGTTGAAAAAGTAAATCTGGAATAAGGAATAAGGACAAAGGAATAAGGTAAAAAAAAGGAATAAGGAAACAACTTATCACTCGTTGCAAACAGTGCAGAGCCCGTATCAGATACTGCAGAACAAGACGCCTGATCAGGGCCTTCACCGTTTGCTTAAAGTTCAACCATGTTTTATCTATGATTTAATTCTACTCAGCCTGGTACCCCTTAACTCGTAAATGCACCCCTTCTGTATGTGGGATGGGAGCTCCCATTCTGTACAAAATGGGAAAAAATATTTATATTCCTTTTTTTTTTTTTTTTTTCTTTTATTTATTTGTGATTTTTCCTCATTACTGAAAACTCTTAGCTACTTATAAACATTTTTACTTTACCTTATTGACTTACCTACCTACTATTGAATCAACGTTGAAACAACGTTGTTTCAACGTTGAATCAAAGTTGAGTCAATGTTGTGTGCCTGCAAGATAACTTGCTTACTCACTTACTAACCCACTCACTTGCTGGCTCGCGTGCTCACACACTCACTCACTTGACACTCACTCAAACCTATTTCTTTTATTTTCCTCTGTAAAGTTAAAAGCCATCTGTATTGTCCTTAGCTTTAGCAACTTCTTTTGAGTGTTTCCAGGTTTTTGCCAGCTCTGGTAATAAAATACCTATTCTGAGAGTCCAAAGCAGAGTAAACGATTAAAGTCTGATAACAAAATAGAGAAAATTCAGAAAAAAAGTCTGAATTTTGTAGGAGTGTATACAAATGCATTTTAAACTTTACTGCTGAAAAAATGAACATTTTAAGAGGTCAAAGTGTAATATTTTTCTTATTTCTGCTCCAAATATAGATTGTGAGTACTCGTTAGAACCGCCTCATTGAGGCGGTTCTAACGAGTACCCACAATCTGTGTTTTAGAGCAGAAATAAGTAAAATAAGGCTTACCCCTGTAAACCCCCGTTTTACTATATAAAAGTGGGGTTCTAGGGGGTCAATATTATATAGGCGTGTTTTCATGATATTAGGTATTTTTCAAAAATGCTAAAACCAAACAACTCCTTCTAACAACACCACCTCCACCTCCACCCCCCCCCCCCCCCCCCCCCCCGCCCCCGCCCACAAAAAAAGCAACTTAAAAGTATCAACAAGCAAGTTAGAACTACCTTCACGATTAAATAAATGTACTCTGTAAATTCAGTAACAGCTTTGTTTGTTTGTTTGTTTGATGTGGGCTCTTGTTAACGTCCCGATCCGAAGGACGGTACACTTTATCACATTCATTCCTGCAAATGATGCCAATGGAGCGTGTTCGGACACCGAAATTTTATCGCCGCTGCCGGGGATCGAACCAACCCGGGACTTCTAGCATCAGAAGCAAGTACACTAACCACTGAGCTATCACACACGCACCTTACTACTTATAATAATATCAGCAACATACACAATCGTATTAATACATGAAACCTGTACAATTCAGTGCTATTTACATTAGCGGTCTTCGCACTTAAAAATCCTATCGCTATGGCTAGCGGTCGGTTTTCCACCTCACCTGGTGCTTGTTCGATCCCCCTGCTGGTGCCATTAAAACCTTAAAAAAAAAACAGCAGATGTCTAACAGTTTATTTTGACAGCTTTCTTATCAATCATCTTTGATTCTCAGGCGTCTTAGTTACAGTTTCAGCCAATAAAATAACAGAACGATATCATAATTTTCATCACACAGCAAAGCTCCTATAGGAATAAAGCAGCTAGGAAAATAGAAAAATCTAAATGGAAGTTTAATGCGTTAGGCGTACCAAAACTCTTGATGAACTGTTTCAAAGCATTTTGTGTGAAAGCTAATAGATGCCGAACTGAAGCAAACAATGCGCAGCTATTGATTGGTATACCGAACTTTATCACGTCTGCTGTGGTTTAAATCACATAAAAGAAATACTGCAAAAAAATTTTATTCGTCAACATAAAGAAATACAATGCTATATGCATCCTTGTAGAGAATGAAGTAGTGGTGACTTAATGTTGGTGAAATGAGAAAAATGTCGTTTAACAGGCTCATCATTGCTTTACAAAAATTACATTTAAATGTTAGTGATCCTGTCTTGGTACCTTGCATTATTTCTTTTTATTAATTTACTGGAATAGAGAGCTAAATATGTCATTCAACAACAACAACAAAAAAAAAAGTTAGATGCGTCACTTACTCAATTATTTTACATAATTTATACTTATAGAATCAGCATGCAGCTATACATAACATATAAATATTAAAAACACAAAACCGGTAAGATGCGTCGGCAACTCATTTGTATCATAGTAATTAGACCTTAAACACCTATCAGTATTCGATACGCTTGGTAATAAAAAACTTCATTTTAAATGTGTGCGAAAGTGTGCGTGTAACCCTAACCCTAAGCCTTAGGGGTTAACAACACACGGCTGACAACGTCGGTTAATGATTTGTGTGTATATCTGGCTTATAACGCCGGTTACCAGAATTCATTTAAAAGTGACTAAAATGTCCAAATATGGAATTTAAAAAAAGGTCAAAGTTGACACCCGTGTGTTGTGTCGACAGTTACATCAGGTGTCAATAACGTGGATAAAAAAAACGCGAAAGGCCTCGCAGTGATAGAAATCTGTACACACACACACACACACACACACACACACACACACACACACACACACACACACACACACACACTGATCGTTCACAGGCAGTTCTGTTGTCACGGTTTAATTTTTTTATCGTTCATCTTTAAGTGTATGAATCCCTTATATCTGTTTATTTTGGATAGCCAATTGACTATTTTGTGGGAAAGTAAGTCATTTTGGCTTTCCTCTATTGTTGTTTCCATTAGGGTCTAGTTACTTCATGTTTGTGTTTCTTTCCCTTTGGTGTCTCTGTTGGGAGATGTTTGTTAATTGCATCAATTTCTGATCATTGCATTCCCTTTTATTTATTTATTAATCATAGTACCAGGCCAGACTCAAAAGGATATGTCCTCCTCAACATCATAGAATAACTTTTCACCAAGTTTCAGCTGAATCAAAATAAAAAACTGTAAGAGCAGTGATCCATAAACGAAGCAATGACTTTCAACCTTTAAAAGCCAATAACTCTGTGAAAATGCGTTTAATATTAACCACAAAGCTATAAGCTTTGCTCTACATCATAGTCTAAGAATCTACCAAGTTTCGGCTCAATTTGATCAAAACTATAGGTTATCAAGAAACAAAAATAAAAAACAAACATGCACAAAGACTTTGAAAATGGGTGCATAAAAAGCTATGTCATGTGTACTCATTAGAATCGCCCCATATAACACATAATGCCCTTTCCACAATTCTTCAACTTTTCCACCATTGTTCAAATGGTGGGTGCAGAGTATGCTTGGGAATAAAAATTCTCCCTGAAGTATTCCAAATATAACAAAGTATGCATTTATAGGAATTTCTTCCCAAGGCCTCAAAAACAACTTTGAAGTTCGTTTCACTGAACGTTCCAACGCGGTTCTTCTGTTGTGTTTTATTTATTTTTTTGTTATGGTTTGTCTTTGAGTGTTTGTATCGCTTATCTCCCATTTGTGGGAAAGTAACTGTCCTTTTGGCTTTCTGCTATTAATGTTTGCATTTGGGTCTGTTGTTTTGTGTTTTTTTCCTTTGGTGCCTCTAATGGGCGCTGTGGGTTAATTGCATCGATTCCTGATCATTGCCTTCACTTCTATTTTGAAACAGCTGCTGTCAACAAGCTATCATGTGTTCCAACGAAGCTGTCAAAGTTTCACTGTATACACGTATGGCCAGTTTCTATGCCTTTATACCTTATATGTGAATATAAAAGAATAGAAGTGAAGGCAATGATCAGGAATTGTTACAACTAACCTCCCATCAGAGACATCAAAGGGAAAAAAGACAAACATTAAATAACTAGACTCCAATGGAAACAACAGTACCGGAAAGCCAAAAGTACAGTTACTTTCTGATAAAATGGCCAACTGGCTATCCAAAACAAAAAGATGTAAGCAATACACACACCCAAAGACAACCCAAAACAAAAATAAACCACGACAGAAGAACCGCCTTGGAATGATCAGTAAAAAGTCTTACTTCTGTCGCAATTTAGAAAATAATTTGTTCAGTCTGCATGAAGGCTTCCTAACTCATCAGTGCAACATCACTGAGAACACAAAAATCAAACAACCACAGAGATGAAACAACTTTGAGGACTTTACTGTTACTAAATTACAGCAAGAAACCACTGAAATGCTGGAGCAAAAGAAAGCAGTCAGGCTCAGATGGGCCCAACCAGAGACAGAGCATCAGGCACCAACCAACATTACCTAAAATTAAATTCTAATTCTCAGTAAGCCTTTGCGCTAGAACCGTCACAGAATCTGAGGCCTCACCCATCGGCGTGCAATTAAGGAGGGAAGCAAAGTTGTCAACCATGATTGGGTTAACTACCATGCATGCAGTCTGTCATATAACATTTAGTTTGTACCAATCTTTTTATATCAAAGAATGATTTTACTTAATTGGGTGCTGAAGTCAATGCAAGTATGTAATTTTCTGAATTTATATACCAAGTCACAATAAAATTCGAGTTCCTATAGACCTTGTTGCAGAAGAGATTTAAGTACAACATTGGATTTTTAAATTAATTCTGAATGACATCTATAAAATTTTGAAAAGGCTTAGCGTAGTTTATGATATCGATAACCCTGATTAAGAAATTTAGCAGTTAAAAATTTATTACAAGTGTTGAAGTAAGTTAGATGACAAGACATTCTAGCAAATAGAATTAATTGTGAAATATAAACACAATAGGGTGCTGCACGAGGAACATCACCACCCAAGAAAGGAAAATTTACGATCTCAAAATCAAAATCATCGCAATTATCATAAATTTTGCAACTGTACTCATATTGCCATTCATCATAGTCTAGTTTATATTTTCTTGTCCTTTAGGATCATCAATTCCATTGTGGAGTTCTGAAAATGCTTTAGGGTCACTGATAAGGCCTAACTGGCCGAAACTAGCTAGTCAATTAAGTTCTGATTAATTAGATCCTTTGGAAGCACAGAATGCACCAAATAAACGAAAATAGCAGACTCGGTTTTATTGAGTCTGTTCATGACCGGTACTGAAATGTGCAACACCGGTCACGCCCTCTAGCACCGGCTTAAGCAGAACTCTATTTTCAAAATGATTCTAAATGAACTCAGTGATCCCAAAGGACCAGAAAATATAATCTGCACTATGATGGATGTACGGGGAGACTTTTTACGGCCGCCACACGGCATAGCATCAGCTGCAGTGAAGACAAATAAGTTCTGATTAATTAGATCCTTTGGAAGCAAAGAATCAGAAAATCTGTACACCCCATTTTTTTTTCAGTGTTGCCATATATTCCTTGCTTGCAAAGGACAACTCTTTTGCAAAGCATATTCTCATCTAAAACATTTTGTATCATGATATCCTTCTGCAAATGCAGACAAAGCAGTATCAGTATTTATCACTTCTCTTAAGCCCTGATGACTTTCAACAACAGCTGAATCAGTTTCAGTTACTGCAGAAAATGCAACAAAACTTGCTGTGTCATCATATCAAGCTTCAGCAAAAAATTCAGATAATCTTGAACATTAATATTGCTCAGTTTCTGTGAAAGATGAATTTCGCAAATTATTTTGTTGATTATTTGGCAAATTCCTGGCAGATTTGGGAAGGACAAGTTCGTGAACTTGCCTTATGCCATGATTTTCTGTTTTTTTTTTTTTTTGACGAGGCCAGCGCCTCAGTCCTGTCACGTCTGTCGTCATACTTATCTTCATTTCCAGACGATGCACTCCTATTCACATTCTTCACCTCTGCTTTCTTCTAGCACTTTTTCTAAATATCTTTCAACTGGTAATACAAAAAGAACAATAATGCAATGTTTTGCATCATGACATGCAGGCTTGAGCAAACAGTGTAGATCAACAGTGCGCTGATCGCCCCTGTAGTGTTTATGTTTAATTGTTCGGACCCATAAAGGGATGGTATGATAGAACTGACCCAAGAAGGGATTTGTTTATATCTTTTATTTACTACTTAACTACTAGACGCATAGAGTAAGAATAATACCAGAATATCTCATTCATACATACACTAGCATACAATCTGATTCTATTGGTAGAGCTGCTAGGAGGCGGAGCTATACCGCTTCTAGGTAATTAATATGCACAGTCTTTGGATGGCCACTACAGCCCCTACCCATCGGGGCTTGAAGAAAAAGATGGGCTGCATGATGCTTTCACGCAGAGCTGAGTCCGACCATACATGAGTAATGGTGAATGGCTTAGCGGATCTAAGCCTGCCAAGGCAAATCGGTACGAGTCGGACCGTCCATGCTTATAAACCCTACTAGTTTCTTTGGGCGACAGGGCTTGAGATATCAATTCATCTCAAAGTCCGGTAAAAGTCCCACAAAATTGGAAGCAACGTATCGAAATGACCATAACGGTGTTGACAGGGACGTTAAACCTCAAATCAAACAACCATAAACATTGCACTGATAGAAATATAATTAACTGCAATAGCAACTAATATGGACCCAACGTTTTGGCAAGTTTGACCAGACACATCAATTTTCCCAATAATAAGTCAATGGTATAGCAACCATACTAAAGAGCCAAATTTCATAAAAAACACAAAACCTGTAAGGCAAATATGGTGAATAATTCCATAAACTCTCAGCCTCATAGAGTATACTGTTTCTCAGATGATTTTTTTTTTCAAATTTTTCCCCTGATAAGTCTATGGAAAATCCAATTGCCATAGCAACCAAATTGATGAGCCGAATTTCATAAACACACAAAACCTGTAAAGGCAAATATGGTAAATATTTCCATAAACTCTCAGCCTCATAGAGCATATGGTTTCTGAGGAGATGATTTTGTAAGTATTTTTTTTTTCTATCTTTTTCATTTTGGTTTCCATTGCAACCAGTAAAAATGAGCAACAAGGTCAAAATCGTATGGCAGATAACTTCAGAACCATTTCTATGAAAGTTTTGTCAAAATATCTGCAAAGGTGTTGCAGTAAATGCCATTTTTCAATTTTCCCCATTGTAAGTCTATGGGAAATCTAAGTTGCCATAGCAACCAAAATAAAGAGCCGAATTTTCGCAAACAGTGTAGAACCTGGTGAGATGGCTCATAATGATGCATCTCATTCTGTTCTACATTGTTTGCCATGCTGCTGATGACTATTGAATAGACACCAAATTTACATGTGTAGAATGGATATGTACAAATTCATTGACTGAAGAGTGAACTCGAGAAACTCGTGGGTGGAAGGGGTAAAATCTTAACCTGGCCATTTTGAAATGTAGCAGAGAACATTTCATCTTTTTTTTTCTTACATTTCTCAACAAACTTCACATTTCGTACGGTCCATCTGCAGGCAGCTGTTTCATATGACATTGAAGATAAAAATGTAAAGTTGTCTGCTTTATGTTTTGTATGGTGCTTTTAAGATAACTAACACATTCATTGTTCATTTTTCAAAAGGCATCTGATCATTCATCTTGAGATAGTAAATGTATACAAATATGAGCAAGAAAATTTTCAAAAACAATCACCGGTGTGAAACTGCACCTAAAACTGAATAAAAGCCGGACTACATATTGTACAGACTCATATTCCTATGCCGGTCAAAGCCGTGGGAGCTTAAACTACTTTAAAACATGCAGGACAGCGAGAATAGACAAATAGAATTTGTCAATAAGAATAAGCAAAAGACCTAAAATCATATGGAAGATGGCAGATTGCTTAAGGAACATTTTCTCTGAAAGTTGTGTCAAAATATCTGCAAAGGTTTGGCAGTTATTGCCATTTTTTTCAATTTTCCCCATTATAAATCTATGGAAAATCTAAGTTGCCATAGAAATCAAACTAAGGAGCCGAATTTCCAAAAAAAAAAAAAAACAAAAAAAAAAAAAAACACACACACACATAAAATCTGTGAAGTCAAATGTGGTTAATATTTCCATAAACTCTCAGCCTCATAGAGCATATGGTTCTGAGGAGATGAATTTGTGACCTTGACCTTGAAAGTCGAACTCGTTCGAGGTAATGTCATAAGGAACATTTGTGTGAAGTTATATTAAAACCAGTGGCAAAGTTTTTCTAAAAATAGCCATAGTGACCTTGACTTTGAAAGTCGAAATGGCTCGAGATATTGTCATAAGGAACATTTGTGTAAAGTTATATTGAAATTGGTGAAGAAATGTAGGCGCTAAAGCGATGACAAAGTTTTTCTAAAAATAGCCACAGTGACCTTGACCTTGAAAGTGGAACTCGCTAGAGATATTGTCAAAAGAAACATTTGTGTGAAGTTATATTGAAATCGGTGAAGAAATGTAAGCGCTAGAGCGATGACAAAGTTTTCTAAAAATAGCCACAGTGACCTTGACCTTGAGGCCATGACCTTGAAAGTCAAACACGCGTGAGATATTTTTATAAGGAACATTTGTGTGAAGTTATATTGAAATTGGTGAAGAAATTAGGCGCTAGAGCGATGACAAAGTTTTACTAAAAATAGCCACAGTGACCTTGACCTTGAGGTCATGACCGTGAAAGTCGAACTCACTCGAGATATTGTCATAAGAAACATTTGTTTGAAGTTATATTGAAATCAGTGAAGAAATGTAGGCGCTAGAGCGATGACAAAGTTTTTCTAAGAATAGCCACAATGACCTTGACCTTGAGGCCATGACCTTGAAAGTCAAACTCGCTCGAAATGTTTTTATAAGGAACATTTGTGTGAAGTTATATTGAAATTGGTGAAGAAATGTAGCTGCTAGAGCGATGAAAATTTTTCTAATAATAGCCAGAGTGACCATGACCTTGAAAGTCGGACTCGCTCGAGATATTGTCATAAGGACATATGTGTGAAGTTATATTGAAATCAGTGAAGAAATGTAGGCGCTAGAGCGATGACAAAGTTTTTC
The DNA here is from genome assembly GCA_963580285.1 of Lucinisca nassula. Lineage (NCBI taxonomy): Eukaryota > Metazoa > Mollusca > Bivalvia > Lucinida > Lucinidae > Lucinisca > Lucinisca nassula. Next base: position 28,658,671 of record OY757015.1, read on the forward strand.
TATAAGTAGCCACAGTGACCTTCACCTTGAAGCCATGACCTTGAAAGTCGGACTCGCTCGAGATATTTTTACAAGGAACATTTATGTGAAGTTATATTGAAATTGGTGAAGAAATGTAGGCGTTAGAGCGATGAAAAAGTTTTTCTAAAAATAGCCACAGTGTCCATGACCTGGAGGTCATCACCTTGAAAGTCGAATTCGCTCGATAATGTCATAAGGAACATTTGTGTGAAGTTATATTAAAATCTGTCAAAATATGTAGGCGCTAGAGCGATGACAAAAAAAGTGCGTACGTACGTACGGGACAAATGCTATATCCCCTCTCACAACTATGTTGTGCGGGGGGATGAAAGAAAAAACACACAAAACCTGTAAAGGCAAATATTGTGTATATTTCCATAAACTCTCAGCCTCATAGAGCATATGGTTTCTGAGGGGATGATTTTTTTTAAATATTTTTCTCTATTTTTTTTTCATTTTGGTTTCCATGTCAACCAGTAAAAAATGAGCAATAGGCCTAAAATCATATGGCAGGTGGTGGATTGCTTAAGGAACATTTCCATGAAAATTGTGTCAAAATATCGGCGAAGGTTTGGCAGTTAATGCCATTTTTAAATTTTCCCCATTATAAGTCTATGGAAAATCTAAGTTGCCATAGCAACCAAACTGAAGAGCCGAATTCCATAAAAAAACACAAAACCTGTTAAGGCAAATATGGTGATTATTTTCATAAAGTCTCTGCCTCATAGAGCATATAGTTTCTGAGGAGATGATTTTCTTTTCTATTTTTTGCATTTGTTTCCCTGGAAACCAGTTAAAATAAGCAGTAGGCCTAAAATCATATGGCAGATAGTAGATTGCCTAAGGAACAGTTCTAAGAAAGTTTTGTGAAAATATCTGCAGAGGCTTGGCAGTAAATACCAGTTTTCTATTTTCCACATTATAAGTCTATGGGAACTCTAAGTTGCCATAGCAAAAAAATAATGAGCCATTTTTCATAAAAAAACACAAAGTTTCAATCACCCCACCCAAAGATGCTACAGATAAAATTTGGGCCTTATCGACTCAGTCGCTTCAGGGGAGATGTCGTTTGAAAGTGTTGACGACGGACATACGACGCAGACGCAGACGACGCAGACGCAGACGACGACGACGGACAAATGCCTTTCCTATAAGCTCCCCCGGAGCCTTCGGCTCTGGTGAGCTAAAAATATAAGCAATAAAAACACTGAAGACAAAATCTAACAAAAACAAAATGCGACAGAAAAAACGCCCTGGACCGGTTAGTGAAACGAATTCCACTGGGGTGCCCAAATCAACCCCACGCGGCCACAAACATCATATTGGTTTTATTGCCTGGCAGGGCTTGATATATCATTACATCTCAATATTGGATAAAAGTCCCATATATAGAGGATATTGACTTTTCTAAGGTGGATACCAAAATATATCATCTTGTGTGGTGAAAACATCCGAATTTTCATCCGTGCTTCGCACTCGTGAAAATTTGGATGTTTTCGCCAAACAAGATGAATTTTTTTGGTATCCGCAGAAAAAAGTAAATTTTCTTTGTATTTTATAATTTTATATGGGAATATTTACGCCAATTGATCGCTCGCATCGTATGTCACACTTTTGACCTTGCTATGACGTCACAACTGTCAGTTTCAAAACATAAACAGATCACCATTTTGAATACAGCAAAGACTGTTCAAAGACTGCCTTTTAAGGTATTTTACAAAATTATTTTTCGACAACATATGCATTTTGGCGAGAAAAAATAGTCCCAACTGTTACTGTGAACATAACAAGGTCATGTAATTTTTCACACTGTCGAAATATATCTTCACACTGTGAAAATATAACTTTTATTTGTTTCTGATGTGCATTCATTTCACTGAAGAGTATAAAATAAAATATTTACATTTCCAGTGTAAAGTCTAATGTAAACATATAGATAACATTTGCGTTCATACTTCCATGAACGCATCGAATCGCATGATTTTCAGTGACGTTAAGTGACGTCATTCTAAACCATTGTTCTCTGCGGGCGTTGATGACGTCAACGCTGCTCTGCTCTTTGTAGAAAAACAGCGTGTAAATGTTTTTCAGCTTTAAAAGTTTGCCATACAAGCATTTTTTTGCCCAGTGATGAGAGGCTTTTAATGTAAATATAAAAAATAAACTTATTTTTTCTGCTTTCATGAAAGTTTGAACGACAGTGGGTTGCTAGCAAAGTTTAGGGTTCATTTACTTTGCACGCGACCCACTGCGTTCATACTTCCATGAACTGCAGAAAAATAAATTTCATTTCTTAATTGAAATCTTTTTCTCCAGTTCATTTATTTCATTCTGTCAATCTGCAACAGTAGATACTAGGTGGGGGATATGATAATCTCTAACCTAGCACATCACACTTTATGTACACATACAATTACTGTCAACACTCAACACATTTCAACAAAATCCCTGCAAAGAACACATCCAAACATACAAACATCAGCGGCCCTTGTCTTTCAACCAAACATTACTTTCATTAAAAATACATGTACTACAGTATAAATTTAGTTCTGCCTGCTTCTTTTTTACTTAAATTGTACAGATAGAATGTCAGCAGTCAACTACATTTTTATGGTTGCATAGATACAAAGTTCTGCAAGAGAAGCTCTGGTGTTTTTTTTTTTTTTTCTTGTTACTCCCGTTTTAGTTCACCTTTCATTCATTATCCATTCACTCTATGTGAAATAATCTTAAAATGGACGTTGCATGATACATATACTCGTTAGTGTCTGAACATGTATAACATCATTGACTTTCTTCTCATCTTTCAAGAATACAGTGATGCTCATTTGCTGCTGCTTGTTTTTCAGACATGGCTCAACAAATTATCATTGCAGCTGACTCTAGAGGCAGATACCTTCCAGAATACATTCACCAACACAACATTTTCAACAATCCCATCATCATCTGCATTCCAGGCGCAAAAATCAGCACTCTAAAACATGCCATCAAACAAAAAATCAATGACATTCACCCACTTAATGCATCAATCACTATACTTGCAGGCATTTGCAATCTCACTGGAAAAAATATACCACACACAAGGAACACAATTAACATACAATCACTCTCAACAGAAAAGTAACAGCATCATCAAGCAACTTCAAGACATATCAACCTCATTCTACACCAACACTACTACTCTTAAGATAGCCACAAAACCACTAGCATCACTCAAGAAATATGCACTATCACAGTCACAAAAACAAACAAAAAAAATCAAGCACAGCATTTATTCAGATACAGAACTAATTTCAAAGCAAAAAACTGTAGAACAAGACATAACTTAGATCAACACAATCATAACAAACATAAACGCAAATAACAATTTAACAACAATCAGGTGGGATAGGGATGTCCAGAAAATAAGCTTAAAACGTGGGGTTAATGGTCAAAATTAAAAAAAATCAAAAAAAAAATCATTTATTCTCGCATGTTTGATGGGGTTCATCCTGACTGCTGGTTGAGGGAGAGGTGGTTTACTGTTCTGTGCAGATCAATTACAAATTGAACAGAGGCCTACTGTTAACTTCACCGTCATCAATTCCTTGCGATGATGATGACAGTGAAGAGTCTCAGGAGGTCTCTGCAGTTCAGACGGACACTTGGGATTTCAAAAGAGGTATCAATTAAATATTAATCATTAGTAAATCACACCTGTGTAACTTAGTCCATTCCTTCATGTCCGAGTAATCAATGTTTTTCTTCAAAATCCTTGTCAGAACACAAATCAGAATAATGAAGTGAAAAAAAATGTAAACTTACAAATGTGGTGTCAAACACTTGTTAACGTGATTTTTTTCATTTGAAATACGATTACTTTCACATGCTACAGATTTCAATTAATAATTTTATTTTTAGGATTAATTTCTGGATAGCCTTATCACATTTTGTCACATACATATAGTGATTTGAATCATTCTTAAACTTTATTAAACACTCTACTTCTGTGTTTCTGGTGGGTGACATGAAAGTCGCTAACCAAATTAACTCCAATTTTCTTCAAAATCATAAAACCCACAGTGTTACAGAACCAACTAAACTCCAATTTCATTAACATCCATTAACCCCACAGTGTTCCATGATTTTCTTTCTGAAAATTCACATTATCGATATGCATGGTGGGTCATATGGTAGTCGCTGACCAAACATTAACAGGCAAATATTTAATACCCCAACCTATTCACTATGATAAAGCTAACATTCTCATGAAACCTTCCACTACAACCCTAGATACCAGTTTTCATGCAACAGGTTTATCACATGGTGGGTGACATGTAAGTCGCTAACCAGTATCGCCTGCTTAATCTAAATTAGAACAAACACTGCAACCACCATCAGTTTACCATTCTGGTTACTTTAACCTCCCCAATACCTGTCTCAACCACATCTGGAAAGTTATGAAGACGACCAGCCAGAATTTCAGACCTAAATACAGACAACAAAAAGAGTAAGCTTTGGTTATGTTGAATGTGTTCGTTAATTAGATTGAGCTTTAACATTCCCATCAAGACTATATACGTCATTTTGGATATGTTGCCCAGTATTGTTGGACATTCACTGAGATGAATTTTCTGTCGCACAATGAAAACAAATAATGTTCAGAAGCAAGCATTGTCTGACTCCTGCCGCTTTGCCTGGGCAGGCTTAAACCTAAGCGGTTTACCAGTACTGATATACATTCTGCGTAGAAGCACCATGAAATCCAATTATACTTCTTTAAGCCCTGATGTGCAGGACCAATTAAATCTTTTAGTTATAGTTACTATTGCATAATTGGACACGTTTGTTTTTATTTATTTTATTTTTATTTTGGGGGGCACTTTTCAGTGTGTGTTTTTTGTTGTTCTTTTTCTTAGTTGTCGGCTGGTAAAATGTTTCCTTTCTTACCAGCATATTCTCCACAGCAAAGTTGTTGTTGCTGTTTATCTACAAATCATTTTAACGCTGGTTATAAACACTAGGTAGTTAAGTAAAACTCTTGTACATTTCTCAGTGAAAATCTCATGCTGTTATAAATGGCAAAGTATATGTATATCTACTTTTTGGAGCTAAATAATGCTCTGGTGAACATCGCTGTGCTCGCTATTAGGCTAAGCCTATATTCATATTACGTTTTGTTTATGGCAAAAAAAAAACTGGGTGAAAATGGTGTTATTTACCTCGATATCGGCACGTTGACTTTAATCGATTGTTGACAACGTACTTGTAAAAAAGCCGACTCAAAAGCGAATGTCACGAATGAGCAAGTTATCGACGGGATGCAGTTGCAGCTGTAGAAAAAAAGTAAATTGAAAAAGAGTTACCTTTTGTTGCATGAATTGAAAAGAAAACAACAAGAAAAAAAAAAAAAATAGGCAGAGTTGATCGGTGTAATCTGTGCATTATTACACTTTTCATGTAAGCATAAATCGTGCCCAGTTTCTTTCTGTGCACGATATTTCTTGAGTGAAGTGTGATGATTAAGTTTTCCCTAGAGGTTCCGGTTTCGATCATCGGAACGGCAATTAATTTGTGAAGCCACAATTTGCAGGGTTGATTGTCATATAGTGCGTCATCGGGCATTAATTGGAGACCCCTTTGCCTGAACAGTTATCCAGTACATTTGTTAACTTTAGATCCCAACCGTAATTTAAACTACAGTGATTTGACAATGTTTGGTAATTGCAAACTACAGAGAACAACAACCTTTGCATCTCATTTGTACATGTATGTAATTGTAGTTTGTCCTGTAATATCATATATGTTGTATTCGAATGTGACATGTTTGTTTTGTAAAGTATGATAACACTGATGTTTATTCAGTTTTCAAATAAAGATTTAGAAATTAGAACAACCAAAAAAATGATAATAATAATAAATAAATAAGTACAGTCAACATATCAAAGTGATTTAAAATGAACTGAGCATTAGCAGGGTGGATCATCCGCACCTGAAATCTTAAATGGAAACTTTCGGATCACATGTCAGATATTTGAGTGTACTGAGCTGTATATAATTGGACCAGAGTACTGATTAGCCCCTTGTAGTTGTCAGTGTGCTGGCTGTGATAAACTCGGAATCAGGGCTGTTGCTTGACACCCATAAATCATTAGAAATCATCAAGTCACAACTCCGTTTGTTAAAACGAAGGTCTCCCTGTTTCCCGTGGTCTTAATTCTTGGGTTCACTTTTGGTAAACAGCTTATGCTTATAGAATGCATCCAGATGATGGAAATCAAGAGTGCAGGATTACAAATAGGGAGAGCTGTAATAGAGTTTCCCAGAACTTGGCAATTACAAGGAAGAATGGGAACAGAAGGTGTTCGGAGGGCTTGCGAAACTTCAAGTCCTAACACGGTACAAACGTGGCTATACTCATAACATTGGCCGGAGACATTGAAACTAACCTCGGCCCAAGGTTCCGCTGCCGACTCTGCCAAAAAATATTGCAAAGCTTCTGAGAAATGGAAGAATGTGAGAACTGAAACAAACTTATTCACGCCTCATATTCTGATTTGGATAACAGTCAATTGTTAGAAATGGAATCTGGAGCTGGAACTTGGTATTGCAAAGACTGCAAAGCTGACTGTGGTCTTTGCAGTGGTGCTGTCCTTAATGTCCGCAAAGCAATTAATATGATCAGTGTGAAATGTGGATGCACACTGAATGTTCTTTCATTTCAGATGCGGAATATGGCACTTTGGTAAACTCTAACTGCCACTGGATTTGTCCAAATTTTGAGCCGTGCAACTTTTCAGACTTCTTCTTCAACGAATATATAGAACTGAGTCAGCCAAACAGAAATGAACCTCTGTCAAGGGATAAGAGAGATAAATCTTCGACTACTGACGAAAATATGCCGAATTTTGTAAAAGGTTTGAAACTTTGCAGTAGAAACATCAATGGAATAAGAGGAAAAATTCTTGAACTTTTAGCTTTCCTCGAGACTTTTCAACCGCATATTGTGGCTATTCAGGAAACAAAGATTGGCAGTTCAATTACCACATCCGAGCTTTTCCCTGAAACTTGCCAGTACAGTGTCTACAGAAAATTAGGAACTCTCATGGCGGTAGGGTGATGTTGCTCATTCACATGGACATCCCTCACATGCCTTTTATGGAACTCGAGAATGGCACCGAGTCGGTCTGGGTTAAAGTTATTTTGCAAATAAAAATTTTCACTTAGTAGCAAGTTGGTATCGACCACCAAATGGTACGGTCTAAAACTTCCAGTTGTCTAAAGATCAGTTGTATTGCATTAAGTCGCAGCACAAGGATAAACAAACTTCCGGTTGTACATGACATCATCTTTAAATACATTGTTTGGCCCGACAGGCTCAGGAAACAAGGCACAATGCCGAGTCAGTCCGATGGACAATTGTTATATTATTACAACCGTTGCAGCTGGTTACCCCTGACTGGAGCGCACTGCGATGGAATATAAATACCCAATAGCCTCTCTAATACCAGTCAGTTAGAATATCTTACTACCTGTTTTCACCATATGTAAGATGGAGTAAAACAGAAAATAGAAAGAGCACATCAGTCGTTCTTTAGTTGTTGTTATCACAATATACCTAAGTGCATAACATATCAAGGTGTTAGAAGTGGGATGAAAGCGTCACAGAGCCATACTTAATATGGACCCGCCAACATGCAGGTCTGAGCTTGAAACGTTTTTAGGCATGGTCACATATTATCACGTTTCTGTGAAAACTGGTCGAAATAACTAGCCCAATTCGAAAGCTTTTAGGGAGCATCGTTCTCTTTTCTTAGGACAAATCACAAGCTGATGCATTTCAGAAGGTCAAAAACCTCATTACCAAAGCGCCAGTTCTTGCATATTTATAATACGATAAAGAAAAGCCCATTACGATACAATGCGGCACATAGAAATCTGGTTTAGGCGCTACCCTCATGTAGGAGGGTAAGTCAGTCGCATATGCGTCGAAATTTCTAACGCAGTCGGAAATGAATTATGCGCAGATTGAAAAAGAAAAAGGATTGTATGCAATAGTTTTTGCGTGTAAGCGATTTCATACATATGTATGTGGTCGGAAAAGTGTTGTCCAAACAGATCATCTATCAATCGTGTCGATAAAAAAGAGATCTCTACGCCGACCTAGGCTCACTAGAATGCTCCTACAGCTGCAGAAATATGACTTTGACATTACTTTAAAAAAAGGGGATAGAGCTACACATAGCCGATTTCCTGTCCAGAAACATGTTGAAAGACACATACGGGAATGGATTTGCAGGTACATTCAGTACTCACAAACTTACATGTGAGTGATCGAAAACTTAAGGAGATCAAAACACGTACTGAACTTGACCCACAAATGAAGCAGCTAAAGGAAGTGATTTTAAAAGTCTGGTCTGTAACAAGATCAGACTGACCAAGGATGGTCATTGATTACTGGAATTTTCGCGGCGAACTTACCGTCGAAAATGGTCTGGTATTGAAGGGCCCTATATTAGTCATACCACACGCCCTTAGGCCCAAAATGCTTGAAATTCTACATCAAGGGCACTTCGGGTGCGAGGAAACACTAAATAGAGCACGAGATGTTATGTTTTGGCCGAAAATCTCCACAGAAATTTCTGAGTTGGTTTTAAACTGTACCGTTTGCCTTGAACGCAGAATTTCGAACCAAAAACAACCACCCAAACCGCATGATATCCCCGATTACCCATGGCAGTTTGTTGCTACGGACCTTTTTTCATGTAACGGCCAGGATTTCATTATTGCAGGTGATTATTATAGCAAGTAGTTTGAGGTACAAAATCTTCCCAGCACAAGAGCTAGCACTATCATGGCTAAACCAAATAGCGTTTTTGCGTGACACGGCTCGCAAGAAGTAGTAAAATCTGATTACGCTGCTATGTTTACAGGTGAACAATCCTCCGAGTTCGCCAGAGAATGGAATTTTGTACATGCCACGATTTCGCCTGGCAACAGCCAATCAAATGGGCTTTTTGAAAAGAGCGTGGGAATTTGCAAACGAATATTCTCAAAGGCTAAGTCAGACGGAAAGGATCATTATTTAGGTCCTCTTGAATGTCATACGACGCCCAACAAGCTTCAATTCTCTCCGAGTCAAATGCTTTTTCAAGACGTTTGTGTTCGAATCTGCCGGTGATTCGTGATCAGTTATTTCCTGAAACGCCTAATCGTATAGTTGTCAAACAAAGAATGCAAACATCAAAGCAAGATAAAAAAAAAATATTTTGATCGCAATGCAGTCATTGAAACCTCTCGAAGTAGGGGATAAAACAAGATTACAGCAAAATGACAAAACTTGGAAGCCAGGTATTGTAACTGACAGACAAAATGAAAGGTCTTATCTGGTTCAGAGCCCTGATGGTGCGGTTTATCGCCGTGACAGGCGACACCTTTTGAAAGCAAATTAGAATACGCAAACTAGAGATTTTGGGCATTTTCATTTGAGTCAGCCTACTGGAGATACAGAAAATGAGAAAGAATCCCTCCAGGAACCCAAGTGCACTGATGGCGGTGTTTCTGATAAAAAGGAAAATGACCCAGACAGGCCACCAAGTAAGACAGACTCAGTGCCATATATTACAAGATATGGGCGCACAGTCCGCCCGCGGATCGTTAACTCAATGTAATAAACATTCAAACAGGGTAGTTGCCGAAATATCAGACACTTATGTGAACATCCATTTTAAATTACTGTTATTTCCTGGGAGTAACGGATTTTCTCACAAATTCATCTGACCGTTGATATCAAGGATTAAACGTCTGAAACATAAGCTTGAGAACATTTAATTATCTTGTAGAATTTTGATAGTATATTTGAAACGTCAGTAGTATTTACAATGTGTCTTGATATATTGCAGCATGCATGAATTCTGATATTATAAGATAAGAACATTGAACTGTCGAAGGTCAACATTACCTGTGAACAAGAGACAGATTTCATTGATTTTTAAATTGTTTGTTTGTGAGTTTCTTCAAAAGGAGCTGTTATATTATTATAACCGTTGCATGCTACTGGTTACATCTGACTGGACCCCCCGCCACCCCCTGCGATGGAATATAAATACCCAACAGCCTCTCTAATACCAGTTAGTTAGAATATCTTACTATCTGTTTTCACCATATGTATGAAAGAGTAAAATAAAAATAGAAAAAGCACATCTGTCGTTCTTCAGTTGTTGTTATCACAATATACGTAAGTGCATAACATAACAAAGACATATCAATTACAGGTAATTATCTTGTTAGCAGGGTACACATAAAGGCAACTCCAAAACTCCATGAGAAGAGCTATCACCGTAACGATCTTATCTATTTGGACAGATAGGCTTCGGCAAATAATGCAGTCCGAGATCAGACTGCTCCTGAAGCAGGGTCGACACTGTTTGCCATTCCATCTGCACCTTTTCGACTCTTTGCTGGATCGTGAAACAAATTTGTTATACAATTTAGGAGAATAACTGCAAGTCATCAAGATCCTAATTTCTTATGATTTTTACCGTACTTTATTTCTTAGGATTTTTACGGTATTGCTCAATTGCTATTAGTTGTTTTTCGCAACGCTTGAATCAAACGTTTTCGTACCTTCAAGCCGCAGTTTCATAAAGAAAGGAAAGTTAAAATATATAAACTTATAAAAATATTAAGTCATATTACCGATTGGCAGTTACTGAATTATAAAAATATTATTGATAGTAATAATATTAGAAAAAAGTAAACGCGACTGCACCTTTTATTATCACAGGCATAATTTTTACGACAAGCATGCATTACGGATACGGCTGTGTTTAATTGCCTAATTTTTACAATGGTCTCAATGACATTTACATAGTCTCAAAGTAGGAACTATTTAGCATCCAGTACTCCAGAAATTGATACAAGTGCTATTCAGCAGTCATACCCTATATGAAATGAGAGATTAAAATTTACTACCGTCCTGTACCGGATAAGCAGACTCGTTGGCTGGTTGTCCGGTACCGGACGACTAGTCACTGCCATAAAAAACATGAATGAGTCGCAGATACTCATGTAAAATTCACTTTTCTGCTTATAAAATGAGGTGACTTTGTATATAAACCTGAAATTAAAAGAGAATTTTGTTGTCGGTAACTGCGGTTAAACTTCTTAGTAAAGCTTGTTGCTTTTTCCTTCAAACATCTGTTAATTTGGCCAAAATTAATTTCTTATTTGAATTGAAGAATAACATTAAATTTATCATTTTCAGCAATAATATAGTTTAATTTTGTGTTAGAAAGTTTCTTGTCACCGTAAATTAGCCTTTATCACTTCTTGTCACCAAATAGGAAGACCCGTCTAAGGACGTATCAGCAGTAAACGATTCTGATTCAGATCTGTCACCGTTTCTGGGCCACCAACGATTTGTTTGTTTGATTTGAGGTTTTACGTCCCCGTCAACACTGTAAAGGTCATTTTGGAGACGTTGCTTCCAATTTTGTGGGATTTTTACCCGTCATTGAGATGAAATGACTTCTCAAGCCCTATCGCCCAATGAAACCGAGATGATTTATAAGCATGGACGGTCCGACTCACACCGCTTTGCCTGGGCAGGCTTAGATCCGCTATGGGGTATACCAGTGCTCATGTGCGGGTCGGTTTCAGCTCTGCGTGGAAGCATCATGCAGCCCATATATTTCTTCAAGCCCCGACTGGCGGGGGCTAAGGGACACCAACGATACTTACGTGTTTCAATAGTTTTGCATTGTGAAATGAAAGCCTGTTTCAATCAAATTGAAATGGTTGTCAGTGAAACAATTTGCTCTTTTGTGCACATCAGCCAATTTTAAGAATCGGTGAGGCAAACATCTAGCAGTCGTATAATTCATTTTAGCCGCGTCCGTCTTCGCGTTGTCTGCGCATGTCATTTTCTTCAAAAATTGACCTGTCTGCTATGACACATCAATATCCTGTACAGGATAATTATTAATACGCGCCGTGCATAACTCAAAACTCTGCCGCTAAAAAGTAGCAAGCGGAAAATGGCTATAAATAATTCGTCTGTGGAGAAATCAAGCCTGTTTTTTTTCGCTCCAAATTTCTCAAAGATTATATAGTTTCAAATGGTAAATTTACCTTTAAAAATATGATTGTTTGTTGCAAATCTTTGTTTAGAGTTTCTAAATATAGATTTAGGGAAAACCGTCAAAACAATACTCAGTTTGACATGTTTCTCTCGGTGATTTTATCTGTGCTGTCAGATGAATACATGCATCACATATGTATAACTTTGCTTTAATAACCAGTGCTTCAGCTGACGTGCACGACCCGCCGGATGCTTTTAGCTTTATGAGTGTTACAATATATGGGTATGGCGGCCATTTTGGTCATGTGACCTGGGCCTAAAACGGTTTCCCCAATAAATGTGCCTTATCGTAAGGAGCAAAAACATTATTTAACCCATCCCATAGAGGCTCCATATGAAATTTGACTTCAATCGGCCCAACGGTTTTCGAGGAGAAGCAGTTCGAAAATTTTCACATTTTTCGCCTCGGCGAGGCTATACTAAATGGAATGTAATATTTGTCAAGATCATAGGTTAGATCTCATTGATATCTATCAGTATGCCAAACATTATTTAAATACTCCAATCGGTTAAGTCAATATCACCAATTTTCACAAACGGGTTACGGACGGACAGACTGACAGAATGACACGGTGATTTTAGGGCACTCTTAGAAAATCAGCCGACTTCAGTCGGTCGCTTTTTCTGCGGGTCGTGCAATTTCAAGCCTGGAAATATCTATTTCTAATATTTCAATAGATCCATACATATACAGAGAGTAGTACACTGCCCCCGCCCATAGGGGCTTGAAGAAATATAGGGGCTGCATGGTGCTTCCACGCAGAGCTGAATCCGGCCCGCACACTAGTACTGGTAAACCGCTTAGAGGATCTAAGCCTGTCAAGGAACCGCAGTGCGAGGCGGACCGTACATGCTTATAAACCCTATTGGTTTCATTGGGCGACAGGGCTTGAGATGTCATTTCATCTCAATGTCTGGTAAAAGTCCCACAAAATTGGAAGCAACGTCTCCAAAATGACCTTTACAGTGTTGACGGGGACGTTAAACCTCAAATCAAACAAACAAAATATTGTAGTACAACATTCTTCCAGAAGCCCCTGTGGTGCAGTGGATATGCTACTCGCCTTGTAAACCAGGGATCGCAGGATCGATCCCGGGCTTCTCCAGACTTTCGGATGAGTCTTTAAACCGAGGTCCCGTCTCCGTATGACCTTAGCTGCTGGTGGGACGTAAAACAAAAAAACTCACTCACTCACTCACAACATTCTTCCAAATCAGTCCCAGATGTGATGATGATTGCTTCGCACATGCAATGCAAGCCTTTAGAAAGGCATTTTTCACTGGTGTTTTAATGAAATTCATCAAAGAAATCCGATTAAATAGCAATGTAAACACTAATGCCAAAAGAAAGCCTGTCGTAGGACAAGATAGCTTGCCTAAGGGTCACATTTTGTATTGTATCATTTTTATCATTCAGAAATTATACACCAATATTTCATGTACATGTATATAGTACAATTCTCCATCAAATGGTCTTCCAGTTATAGGGCGAAATCACTGAACCATGAAATATAGGTCACACTGACCTAGATATATTTTATATCAATCATCAGGTCACACAAAACTTATATTCCATTCATGACATTGCTCCATCAAATAGTATTCAAGATATAGGGTAACATCATTGAACCATTAAATGACTGACTGTTGTTTTTAAGGTAACCAGTTCGCCGACTGGGATTAGTTGTAGGTACTGCTCTTTACACTAGGCTGCCAATATGCTGACTCCTGTCAGTTTGACAGTTACCAGCTAGCCGATTGGGAGTGAGGTGACTTCTTTCGCGCAGGATGTAAGAAGTAGATCAATCCCACCTCTCACATTCCCCGCTGAAGATGCCATGTAGGCACAGAACGCACCCAATGTCAAGCGTTTGTCCTGTAAAATGAGCAGTCCTCTGGCGGCTTTTGAATTTTGAATGCAGATGCAGACCAATGGACGGGCTCTAGAATGTGGTGACACGTTGGCAATTCCGGCTGCAAAATGTGTCAGTAAACAGCCCTTTGTCTGACCGATGAAAAACACTTATCATGCATTATCGGGTTTTGGCTTGCATTAGACTCTACCCCCAACCCTGTCATGGTAGAGTAAACGCCTACGGGCAAGGTGCTTGTTAAGGTTGATAATGCATGTAATTTTGAATTTTGAACGGCGGCCAAAAGTGAGCCAAGAAGGGTTACTATTAGACCAGCCAATTTCTGCTATTGCAAAGTGTCCTAGTGCCCGTGCTCTACCACCCTGAAAACACGCCTATGTTTTGTCTCCACCCCAAGTCTCTACGAGGGTGTTCTTGGTAGTATCGTATACTACTGGCCCCTAACTGCGTTGTGTTGGGATGTCCTGTTTTGGTGTTTTGTTTGTTGTTTCTCTCTTAGTTTGTAGTTAATCCAGCCATCCAGTGTGCAGTGAGTGAGTGACTTCTATCGCGGAGGATGAAAAAGGAGCTCAATCCTCTTTTACTTCTTAGCTTTCTTAGTTTGTGAAAACGTGATGCTTTCATCGACGTAGGATGTTGTTTTCTTATAATATCTTAAGTGGGTCAATTGGGACCCGACCGCCATGTTTGCATATCATTATCTCATCCTTCGTGAAGGAAGATATCATAGTAGGCATGTACAGGTAGTAATACAGTATGAATTGGTTCTGATTGTGCTTGGTAATGTTTTGGTCCTCTTATGTTCAGGTTCAATGTGGTCAGGCTTATAAAGTTTATGCATAGGCGTGTCTTCTTAGTGGTGAAAAGTTGTGTGGTTGTGCCATTGTGCAATTTCGCTTTTATTTCATTTTGAACGGTCGGTCTAAAAGGCTTTTTAAGGGTAACCACTAAATATGTCACACTGACCTAGATAAATTTGAGATATATTTTCAGGTCACAGGGAACTTATACTTCAGGTATGACACTTCTCCATCAAAAAGTCTTCGAGTTATAAGGCAAAATCATTTAACCATGAAATACAGGTAACAATGACCTAGATATATTTGGTCAAACATCGGGTCGCATGGAACTTATAATCCAGGTTATCACATTTCTCCATCCAATAGTCTTTGTGCTATAAGGCAAATCATTGAAGCATATAATATAGGTCAGGCTGACCTAGATATATTTTGAGGTCATACATCGGGTCACATCGAACTTATCATCCAGGTATGACATTTCTCCATCAAATAGTCTTTCAGTTGTTAGGCAAAGTCACTGAAACATAAAATATAGGTCACACTGACCTAAATATATTTTATATCAATCATCCAGTCACATAGAACTTATATTCCAGGTATAGCATTGCTCCATCAAATAGTATTCAAGATATAATAATAAAGCAAAATCACTGAACCATTAAATATGGGTCATACTGACCTAGATATATTTTGAGGTCAATCACTGGGTCGCAAGGAACTTGTAATCCATCACATTTCTTCACCCAATAGTCTTCACATTATAAGGCTAAAATCACTGACCCATGGAATTTAGGTCATACTGACCTACATATATTTTGAGGTCAAACATCAAATCATATGGAACTTAATATGAACTTAGGCACAGCCTAGATAAGGACATGAGCATTACCCTATGAATGACAGGGGTCAGTTAATGTTTAAAGGCAACGATGATAGTGTTTTAAATCACTTAAGTCTGAAACCTTGACATTGAGGTCATGGGACAGAGGCGGGTTATGGTCGAATGAAATTTTTGATCTGTATCTATCATCATTCCAAATATGAAGCAAATCCATCAAATGGTTTAGGAAATATGATCTATAAAAAGACATCATAACATAAAAAACATTTCTAAGTCTGTGACCTTGACCTTTTGGTCAGAGGTGGGGGTATGGCTGAATGAAACTTTGGATCTGTAACTATCTTCGTACCAAATATGAAGCAAATCCATTATATAGTGTGGAAAATATGAGCTATTAAAATACTTAAATTTGAAAATTTCTATGTCTGTGACCTTGACCTTGAGGTCATGTTCATGGGTGGGGGTACTGCTGAATATCACTTTGGACCTTTATCTATGATAACACCAAATATAAACACAATCCGTCATACGGTTTGGAAAATATGAACTCTTAAAAAATCAACATTAAAAATTTCAAGTGTGTGACCTTGACCTTGAAGTCTTAGGCATGAGTGGAGGTATTGCAAAGTAAACCTTTGGACCTGTATATGTCATTATAACAAATTTATATAAGCCAAATCTATAATATGGTTTGAAAAACACCAGCTCTTTGAAAACTTTAACATTAAAAATTCTAAGTCTGTGACCTGTACCTTGAGATCATGGGCTTGGCGGGGGTATTGCTGAATGAATCTTTGGACGTACATCTATCATCGTAACAAATATGAACCAAATTAATCGTAAAAGTTCAGGTTCAAACTGGTACAAATATCTTAACCTGAGTCTTAAAAAATTCTAAGCTGGTGACCTTGACCTTGGGGTCATAGGCATGAGCGGTTATATTGCTGAATAAAACTTTACACCTCTATCTATCATTATACCAAATATGAACAAAATCCATCATACGCTTTGGAAGATATAAGCTCTTAAATAATAAGGTTCTACCTGGTACAAATAGCTTAACCCGAGTCTGAGTCTGTGACCTTGACATTGAGGACATAGGCATGAGTGGGGGTAATACTGAATAAAACTTTGCAGTTTGCACCTATATATATATAAATATCATCATAGCAAATATGAACCAAACCCATCTTATACTTTGAAAGATATGAGCTCCTAAATAATAAGGCTCTACCTGGTACAAATACTTCAACCTGAGTCTTGAACATTAAAAATTTCTAAGTTCATAACCTTGACCTTGAGGTCATAGGCACGGGTGGGGGTAGTGCTGAATAAAACTTTGGGCCTATATCTATCATCATCCGAAATATGAACCAAATCCATCACATGGTTTGGCAAATATGACCCCTTAAAAGTTCAGGCTCTACCTGGTACAAAAACTTTAACCTGAGTCTAACAGGATTAAATACATACGATTACGTACGTATACAATTTCCTACAGAAGGACGTACATTCGGACGCAAATACGCACGTGTGGAAAACCGAAAAACTATATGCCCCCGGCATCACCCGATGCAGGGGCATAAAAATGTTTTATTTGTCTCTAAAAGTAAAAAAGGAAGGTTGCGGGTACTTGTTGGAACAGTAACAACATAGCATTTCACGGATATCCATAACATATTTTTCAAATACATGTAATCAAAAATATTATCACCATTTTCCCATCTTTTCTCTTCATGTAAATCACAAATACTTTCTGGCATCATGAATGAGTTCAGATCCCATGGACAGTAAATGTGTCTGTTAATCAAGTCATCTACATCTACCAGCCATGTGCTGGGCTCTGCAGGGTCGTACGAACATCAGTCTCAATCTGGTTGTCCATGAACAGATCCAAATCAAATTAGCTGCCGTAAGGGTACACAAGAAGCATGTCAAAGAAACGCTTCTTTAACTCACAATGTTTACAAATGACATGCAACCAGTGTCTTTTATGGATGTGTCCTGATCTATCGCCGTTGGTCCCAAGTCAGGCTCTAACTCTCTCTTCTTCATCCAGATAATGGGCCGGCTCTACGAAAGGCTATCAATCCAATTTGTCATCCATTGCACTCATTTGCCACAGTTTTCGTTCATGATTAGACCGAAACTGATCGAAATCATGTTTTTTCATCATTTGATTGTAAAATATGATATCACATATGTAATAAAAGCATTTTAGAGTAATTGTTTTTTCAAGATTCTTGTTAACCCGTTCCCACTCAGGTACGTCATTTTACGGCTCTGACACCCCCCCCCTTTCTGTGCCCCAGAACCATCTAAAATTGCCATTCTGCATCCCCGGACAGCTAAGTTTGCATTTGAATTAGTTGCCCTAAAAAAAGGCCTTTTTTTCGCGCGGCTCCCTACTAAAAATATAGCTAAAAACAGATCCAGATTAAATTAGCTGCCTTAAGGGTACACAAGAAGCATGTCAAAGAAACACTTTAACTGACAATGTTTATAAATGACAGGCAACCAGTGTCTTTCATGGATGGTTCCTGCTCTTTCGCCGTTGGTCCCAATTCAGGCTCTAAATCTCTTCTGCAACAAAGTCTATCGGAACCCGAATTTAATGGTGACTTAGTATATAAATTCAGAAAAATATATAACCGCAATGACTTCAGCACCCAATTTCGTAAAATCATTCTTCGATAAAAAAAAGATTGGGTACAACATGGATGTTATACGACAGACTGCATGCATGGTAGTTAACCCAATCACGGTTGGTAACTTTGCTTCCCTCTTTAATTGCACGCCGGTGGGTCAGGCCTCAGATTCTATGACGGCTCCAACGTAAAGGCTTATTGAGAATAAGAGAGATCTAATTCAAGGTAATGTTGGTTGGTGCCTGATGCTCTGTCTCTGGTCGGGCCCATTGGAGTCTAACTGTTGGTTTTCTGTTGTTCCAGCATTTCAGTGGTTTCTTGCTGTCGAGTCCTCACTGTTGTCTCACCTCTGTGGTTCTTTGATTTTTCGTGTTCACGGAGATGTTGCACTGATGAGTTAGGAGGCCTTCATGCGGACTGAAAAAATTATTTGTCTAAATCGCGACGGAAGTAAGGGCGAGGATTGTGGCCACGTAAATCGATTTAAGCCCCCCCCCCCCCCCCCCCCCCAGTGGAAATCTTTCCACTGACCGTTCCAAAGCGGTTCTTCTGTGGCGATTTATATATGTTGTTGTTTGTTACTTACTGTGTGTATCACTTGTGTTTTTTAATTTTGGATGGCCATATGGCCATTTTGTGGGAAAGTAACTGTCCTTATGGCCTTCCTTTGTTTAAGTTTCCATTATGGTCTGGTCGCTTAATGTTTGTATTTCTTTCCCTTTGGTGTCTTTGATGGGTGGAGTAAGTTAATTGTATCGATTCCTGATCTTTGTTTTACTTCTACTCTAACTGCTCTCTTCTTCATCCAGATTATGATTCCTGTCTACGAAAGGCTATCAAACTAATTTGCCATCCATTACACTCATTTGCCACAGTTTCCGTTCATGATTAGACCGAAACTTGATCGAAATCATGTTTTTTTCATCATTTGATTTGTAAAATATGATATTTTATATGTAGTTAATGCATTTTAGAGTAATGAGGGTTTTAAGTGGGGCAGTAGCCCAACTCGTCGCCGAAAAAAATTGGGGGTATGGCCCAGCCGGCCGCTGAAATGAAATCTGAGGGTGTCAGGGGTCAAAAATGCCTGGAAATTGGCGCTGGCAAAACATGCTACAGACAGTGTAAATGACCAGTGACAAACCCCTTAATTGATGCCTTGACTGCAGTGTGAAGATTAAGATTCGGTCAAATCTACATGTGAAATCACACTTTTTGACAGCTTTGAGATGCCCCCTCGTTATCATGGCAACAATGATTTAGCCTTAAAGTTTCCATTTGAAAGGCTGCTGCCCAGTAAATATTCCTGCCAAGTTTGATGTAAAACAGACGATTCATTACGAAATAATGATTATATGAAGTTGATGCCCTAGGCAACACTGTGCAAATCAGCAAAATTCACAGTGTGACTGAATCCATAAAAATTAACTAAAAGATAAAATGTAATATACATGTACAGATTAAACTACACACTCGTTTGTTTGTCGGATTTGTACCCCATTAGGAAGAAATCCCGTATTTCGAAACAAAACTGGATTAACCTCTATTTAAACTAAACTAACACTGTATAGGTCATTTTGGGGAGATTGCTTCCAATTTTGTAGGACTTTTACCCGACATTGAGATAAAATAACATCTCAAGCCCTGTCGCCCAATGAAACCAATATGGTTTATAAGCATGGATGGTCCTACTCACACCCCTTTGCCTGGGCAGGCTTTTATCCTCTAAGCGGTTTGCTAGTACTCGTGTGCGGTCGGTTTCAGCTCTGTGTGGAAGCATCATGCAGCCATCTATTTCTTCAAGCATTGATGGGCGGGGGCCACAATTTTCTACAATATGGGTACATATGATTGTTCGGTAATGAGGCTTTTGGAGAAATTCCCATTTACAGCTACACTTGAAAAGAACTGAAAAAGCAATTTCCATTATATGGTAACGTGAATTTGGAGTATTCAATACCCTCAGAACAGACTGGCTTCCTATACAAACATGAAAAGAAACGATGAAATGCGAAAGTGACAAAATAAACGATCTGCAGAATGGATTGAAAAAACAAACTGAATTAACTCTGTTTGGCTATGGAGTGTGGTAGTTCAGTAGTGAGTGCAATTGCACGTTTTTGAAGAATCCAAATTTACAGTTTTTATTTATTTATTTATTTTTATTTGGTCGGATACGACAAAAATTAATACATGCATATATAAGTAGACAGCATTTAAGATAAAAAAAATTAAAATAAAGTGACAGTCATGCAGTGCGCCTCACGGCAATTATCGCGAGAAAATTGAATCAACTCGAATCAGTTACTGACGAAAGTATGTGCACTAAGTACTGGTTAACCGCTTATGCCTAAGCCTGCCCAGGAAAGATGTGGTTAGGTTAACTGACTGCGCTCAATGTAATCCTAATGGGTTGAAAGGGCCGTAAAACCCCAAAACAAACATACATAATTCAGTGAAATACAGGTCAAGGTCAAATCTGGATTCCTACTTGTAGGTAGTCATCCCTAGATGGAAGTTATTACAAAGTAGCATTACTCTAGCCCTAGTAGTTCTTGAGAAATGAACATTAGCAAGAAATAATAACATGCTTATATGCTAATATTCGTAAAGATGGTTGGTAACAATTGGAATACCAGTTAAATCAAATTGGTCAATTGTAAGCGAACAAGATCTGGACCTTGCATTTGAGATAGAAGAAAGATAACTCTTTTACATATCTATAGATGCAACTGCAACGATACGTGGAACGTTATGTATATAGATACAGTTGCAAATGAAGGCAACAATATTCCTCTACTAAGAGTCTAGTTTCTACTTCAGGCTCAGAATCGACTCCGGCACCTTGGAACAGAGAGCTGATAGTGGCCTTGAAATGAAACGATTCATTGCTTAAACACCGGTATAGTTTCACACTTACCTACCAGGATTTGTGCAGGGTTTATCAGACTATAACTACTAAAAATGTCCCCACCATGTTGAGAATCAGAATTGTTACTGGTGACACGTCAAACGACATTCATACACCAGGAGCTGAGCTTATACTGGGGCTATTTCCCTGACATATAGGGGCTGAGTTTATAAATGACGGGTGCATAGGTTAGGAGTCTACGGTTAAACAAAGGTATCGCTCTGCGTACTGTCCGGTCGAATTTCTAGTACTTATCGAAAAATGTTTCGACATGAATACAGTGGAATGCCGGTGATTTTCAAACAAATCTTAAACATTACATTGCGAAATCAAATTCAGATGAAACTTTACCAATGTGGCTTGAAAACTGCCGAAATAAAATATTCATGAATCGTACCAGTTAGCATTGTTTTGAATAAATATATGTGACCCGTCACGCGAAAAAGGACCTTCTGGGAATTTTTGGCGAAAATGAGTTGTAACTGTTTTCAGATAAAGCGGTATTTGAGAAACAATTTGACACCAAAATGAATAAAATACTCCTAAAGGTGTCAGATGTACAATATTTTAAACATAGGTACCCTCAACGCAATCACGTCACAGAATACCAATTCGACGTCATGGGTTACGTCAAAAACTGTTTAAGCTAAAGTCGCAGGTAATAATGCAAGAAAACATCTGAAAAAGGCTTTCAATACAGTAAAACATTTATTTCCTTAACACTGTTTCATTATTAAGCATTTCTTTGAGAAATCTGGCACATTGTCCCGCCCCCGCCCAAAGAGGCTTGGAGAAATATATGGGCTGCATGATGCTTCCACGTAGAGCTGAATCCGGCCAGCACACTAGTACTGGTAAACCGCTTAGAGGATCTAAGCCTGCCCAGGAACCGCGGTGCGAGGCGGACCGTCCATGCTAATAAACCCTATTGTTTTCATTGGGCGACAGGGCTTGAGATGTCATTTTATCTCAATTTCGGGAAAAGTCCCACAAAATTGGAATCAACGTCTTCAAAATGACATTAACAGTGTTGACGGGGACGTTTAACCTCAAATCAAACAAAAAAATCTGGCATATTGTCGTCGTCCGAAACTGTTTAGCTGTAACGATTGCGAAAGGAAGATTAAAACAGTTTTTTTACACATTATATGAGCAAGAAATCCTACTATTTGCATGTGTGAACAAACGCGAAGAACAGCCTGCGCATCAGCATAGACTGATCGGCGCATAAAATGCAAGTTTTTGTGATCGTGGCTCCATGACAGAATTCAAATCATCAAAGGCTACTGACACTGAGCAGACTGTTGTCTTAGATATATATGGTTGGAAACTGGTACTTGCAAAGACCGATTTCCTCGCGACGAGACTCATGAGATACGAACACACCCACCATTCACCGCTAAAGTCCGAGCCTTGCTCTTGTCAAACAAGAGACACCATGTTCTGCATCGGAAGGTCTTTTTTCTCGGTACTGTGGTTTTCGCCCACATCTGATTAACGATCGGCTCGAAATAAGTGAAAAAATATTGAAAGGGTCGTTAAACAAGCAAACAAACAATAAATAAATAAATAAATAAATAAATAAACATATAATGAAATAAGAAAAGAAAGGAAAAGCTTGGGTTTTCAGGTTGTACAATATTATTCAGTTTTCGTAGTACTAATCCAATACATATGTTCTGGATACTCATTAGAAAACGCCCCCTGAATAAGGCGGTTCAAACAGCACACTTGAGCTTACATATTCTCATCGCCTTTTTGAGATTTCAAAGCATGCACTTTTACACGGTGCGCACATGATTAATTTGTCTTTTACGCAGAATACTTCAAGTTGTGCAACAAAATTTAATGGCAACCTCTTTAAAACAAAACCCATATTCTCGTCGTAGTGTGTGTTGTTGAGTCGAGTTGCTAAATGCTTTGAAATGGGTAACGTGGGAAACAATTCCCAACTTATCAAAAGAGAAACAAAATGAAAAATATATCTAAATACATAAATGGAAGGTTACATTTCAAAGTGTTAACTATTAAAAATCCCATGTGAAAACGGTTACATAGAATGCAGCATGCAATGATACATGCACATACTGTAATGCTTCATTCTGATCACAACTAGAGCTCATAGATTGTTTATTTCTGTTTCATATAATGTAGTTTGGCCCCAAGGGTTTAGGAAAAATATATTATTATTGTCTCCATAACATTGGTTGACTTCTTGTCTTTCAGCATTGAGACAAGGTGGCGGGATCATTGTCGGTTAATTTGTGATCAGTTCCTGGACCTTATCTTAATCCTTTTCAATTTTGATTATGTATCTATCCATCCATTATCTATACGGTAGGAGGGATAATTTAACCAGCACAGGAGATGATTCCCTCTGCATATAGGATTCCAATTAACGTCCCGATCAGGAGGACGGCGCACTTTGGTGTATTCATCTCTGCAAATGATGCCAGTGGAGCATGTTCGGACACTGCAATTTTATTACCACTGACACGAATCGTACCGAAGGCCTCACACACCAGAGGCAAGTGTGCTAACCACTGATATGCCTCGCTCTGAAGAAACTGGTACTGTCTAACGTAAACCACACCGGCAGGTTCCGATGCCGTCAAATTATAAATTTTCATGAATACTACTCTAAACCTTACATTTTTCAACTGTCACAATAGAGTTTCCCAAGCTGGCATCATTATAAAATTACTCCTGCTAACTAACGAATAGAACTATTAAATATAGCGATGCACCGATTGGGACCTCGCCCCCGCACATCGGGGCTTAGAAAAATAGACTGGGCTGCATGATACTTCCATGCAGAGCTGAAACTGACCGCACATGATTACTGGTACACCACTTAGAAGGACTAAGCCTGTCCAGACAAAGTGGTGTGAGTCAGACCGTCCAATGCATATAAGCATTTTGGTTTCATTGAGCGGCAGGGCTTGAGATGTCATTTCATCTCATTGTCGGGTAAAAGTCCGACAAGAGTGGCAGCAACGTCTCCAAAATGACCTATATAGTGTTGACGGGGATGTTAACGCCCATTGGGGCTTTAAGAAATAAATGGGCTGCATGATGCTTCAACGCAGAGCTGAATCCAACCTCACACGAGTACTGGTAAACCGCTCAGAGGATCTAAGCCTGCCCAGGCAAATCGGTGCGAGTCTGACCCTCCATGCTCATAAACCCTATTGGTTTCATTGGGCGACAGGGCTTGAGATGTCATTTCATCTCAATGTCGAGTAAAAGTCCCACAAAATTGGAAGCAACGTCTCTAAAATGACCTATATAGTGTTGACAGGGACGTTAAACATCAAATCAAACAAACAAACTGCCTGAAACTGTACAAACTGGACAACAGCATCGTTTTATTGGTTTCATTGGGCGACAGGGCTTGAGATGTCATTTCATCTCAATGTCGAGTAAAAGTCCCACAAAATTGGAAGCAACGTCTCTAAAATGACCTATATAGTGTTGACAGGGACGTTAAACATCAAATCAAACAAACAAACTGCCTGAAACTGTACAAACTGGACAACAGCATCGTTTTATTGGTTTCATTGGGCGACAGGGCTTGAGATGTCATTTCATCTCAATGTCGAGTAAAAGTCCCACAAAAATGGAAGCAACGTCTCTAAAATGACCTATATAGTGTTGACAGGGACGTTAAACATCAAATCAAACAAACAAACTGCCTGAAACTGTACAAACTGGACAACAGCATTGTTTTTTTTGTTTTTTTGACAACAGCATCGTTTTATTGGTTTCATTGGGCGACAGGGCTTGAGATGTCATTTCATCTCAATGTCGAGTAAAAGTCCCACAAAATTGGAAGCAACGTCTCTAAAATGACCTATATAGTGTTGACAGGGACGGTAAACATCAAATCAAACAAACAAACTGCCTGAAACTGTACAAACTGGACAACAGCATTGGTTCCCCCCCCCCCCCCCCCCCCATTCAGGTCACAGTGGAGATTCAGATCATTGTATTTAACTGAATTTTCAGAATTGATTACTCAGTCTCGTTCGCCGGTAAGCTCAGCCTCATCAAGTTCGGTTTTAACTTGGTTGAATATTTGTTGGGAGAAAATATCAAACAGATGACATTATGAGGGAGTTTTAAAATATATTGGAGGGGAGTTTTGAAATATATATAGTTCCGACTTGCTTGGGCGGAGACAGACGCATACTAACAGACAAAGAACCGATCGCTTAGTGCTGGTTTCTGTGGCTGGTACAAACAGTTTACATGTACTATAAATACTATAATAATAATATATATATGTATATTGATTAACTTATGACGTAGCAGTTAGACGTCACGAACACCAACTGTCTGTGAACCGGATGACCTTATCGCATTGTAATTTAACCATCGGTTGATATCGAAGAGAATCGTACCTAGTGGGCCTGGCATTTGGCCTTACCCAGGTGAAAAAATGTTGCCCGGACCAGACATATATTAACTGTAAACTCTTAAATTCCGTCCATCCACCGTTTACGTAAGTTCAGAAAATAATTTTCAAGTAACAGTTGTCACTTATGCGGAGGTAAAACGTTGTTTACCGTTTATTTACAAGGGACGAAACTCGAATAGGAACAGCGAAAAATCAGAACAATTTAAAGGACTTGAAAAAGCCCATGTCGCCAGGAATGTAAGATGAATTATGAGTCCAATTAAGACACAGCGTAATCAAATTGTCAGTAAATGACGTTAACGTGAACATTATTTTCGAACGTCATTTACGCTAAATGACGTAACTTCCCAGAAGGTCCCTTTTCGCGTGACGGGTCACATATATATTATTTGCCAATTCGCTGCATTGATTGCCATCTTGAAAGTAGTCCGATTCTGTTCCCAGAATGCTAAAATCAGATACGCCAGTATTTGAAAAATGCCACCTAGCGGAAGATAATGCCGTCTTCGTAAAGTACGCCATTGTTGAAATGCGCACATCATTAATTTTAGTGGAGGGAGTTCAGTTGACGAACTAGAGTTACCTCTATTGTTACACCGGTCCCGGGTCATTTCGGTCAATAACAAAATCGGCTCATGTAAAAATCGGCCCATTACAAAATCGGCCCATAGCAATTTCGGACCATAAATGATATCAATGCTGTTATAGGGATAAATTATCGGCCAAAATATAAGCAAAAATGATAGATATAGTTGTCTCATGAACGGAGTGATGAAATTTGGTCAAACTTTGTACAATACATAATAACAAACTACCAAAGATTTGATTACTTATTAAGGACACAGTCTCCTATAAATCCTTTCAGATGGCTTCAAGAGCTTAACACAGAAAAATGCTAAATTGGTGGTGGTGGTGGTGGTGGTGAGGGGGGGGGGGGTGGTAATTGTATCGATTCCGGATCATTGCCTGCATTTTTATTCTTCCTCTAAAAGGCCAGACGGATTCGGAATTAAGTTCAAATGACTGTGACTGTTTCAGGAGCTACCCTCCAACAATATTACTCAAAAAATGTTTTGCTCCCCTGCACATGCTGGACACCAGAGCTAAAACTAGGCAAACTTCATAATAACTTCGTCTCTTAAACAGCTATACTATTTTTGAATACATGTAATTTCACATAAATTTTACATGGGTCACAATCTACCGAGAGGCTCAGTCCTCCACTCATTATTGCATCTACCTCTTTTTTGTTGTGAACGATACAGGAACATCAGGACCCTCCTGTTTCAAATTCCGCAGTGGTGTGAGCGATACAGGAACATCAGGATCCACCTGTTTCAAAGACCGCAGTGGTGTGAGCGATACAGGAACATCAGGGCCCTCCTGTTTCAAAGTCCGTAGTGGTGTAATCAATAAAGGAACATCAGGACCCTCCTGTTTCATATTCCACAGTGGTGTGGGCGATACAGGAACATCAGGACCCTCTTGTTTCAAATTCCGTAGTGGTGTGAGCGATACAGGAACATCAGGACCCTCCTGTTTCAAATTCCCCAGTGGTGTGTGCGATACAGGAACATCAGGACCCTCCCATTTCAAATTTCCCAGTGGTGTGAGCGATACAGGAACATCAGGACCCTCCTGTTTCATATTCCGCAGTGGTGTGAGCGATACAGGAACATCAGGACCCTCCTGTTTCAAATTCCGTAGTGGTGTGAGCGATACAGGAACATCAGGAGCCTCCTGTTTCAAATTCCGCAGTGGTGTGAGCGATACAGGAACATCAGGAACCTCCTGTTTCAAATTCCGCAGTGGTGTGAGCGATACAGGAACATCAGGACCCTCCTGTTTCAAATTCCGTAGTGGTGTGAGCGATACAGGAACATCAGGAGCCTCCTGTTTCAAATTCCGCAGTGGTGTGTGCGATACAGGAACATCAGGAACCTCCTGTTTCAAATTCCGCAGTGGTGTGAGCGATACAGGAACACCAGGACCCTCACATTTCATATTTCCCAGTGGTGTGAGCGATACAGGAATATCAGGACCCTCCTGTTTCAAATTCCGCAGTGGTGTGAGCGATACAGGAACATCAGGACCCTCCTGTTTCATATTCCGCAGTGGTGTGAGCGATACAGGAACATCAGGACCCTCCTGTTTCAAATTCCGTAGTTGTGTGAGCGATACAGGAACATCAGGAGCCTCCTGTTTCAAATTCCGCAGTGGTGTGAGCGATACAGGAACACCAGGACCCTCCCATTTCATATTCCCCAGTGGTGTGAGCGATACAGGAATATCAGGACCCTCCTGTTTCAAATTCCCCAGTGGTGTGAGCGATACGGTCCATCAGGACCCTCCTGTTTCAAATTCCGCAGTGGTGTGAGCGATACGGAACATCAGGACCAACCTGTTTCAAAGTCCGTAGTGGTGTGAGCGATACAGGAACATCAGGACCCTCCTGTTTCAAATTCCCCAGTGGTGTGAGCGATACGGGAACAACAGGAACCTCCTGTTTCAAATTCTGCAGTGGTGTAAGCGATGCAGGAACATCAGAACCCTCCTGTTTCAAATTCCGCATTGGTATGAGCGATATAGGAACATCAGGACCCTCCTGTTTCATATTCTTCAGTGGTGTGAGCGATACAGGAACATCAGGACCCTCCTGTAACAAATTCCGCAGTGGTGTGTGCGATACAGGAACATCAGGACCCTCCTGTTTCAAATTCCGCAGTGGTGTGAGCGATACAGGAACATCAGGACCCTCCTGTTTCAAATTCCGCAGTGGTGTTAGCGATACAGGAACATCAGGACCCTCCTGTTTCAAATTCCGTAGTGGTGTGAGCTATACACGAACATCAGGGCCCTCCTGTTTCATATTCCGCAGTGGTGTGAGCGATACGGGAACATCAGGACCCTCCTTTTTCATATTCCGCAGTGGTGTGAGCGATACAAGAACATTAGGACCCTCCTGTTTCAAATTTCTCAGTGGTGTGAGCGATACAGGAACATCAGGACCCTCCTTCAAATTCCGATGTGGAATAAATAATCTCAAAGGACTAGAAAATATAACCCACATTTTGATATCTTTTTGGCATTTCAGTTGACGTTTTCATCACGTGAACAAGTCTGTGAAATACATACCCCCCTAAACCCCACTTTATAGCGATTAAACTGGGGTTTACGGGGGTAAACATTATTTTTCTTATTTCTGCTCCGAGACAAAGGTTGTGGGTACTCGTTAGGTGTTCGAATTACCTATGAGCACCCACAACCTATGTTTGCAGTAAAAATTAGTAAATATCACAGATTTTCATAGAAAAGTAGCCATTTTACGGATGCGAAAAAATACATTATGTCGCACGGGTGTGTTATCGTAATGTCTTTCTTGCTAACTCCTCATATTTTTACATCCGAACACGTTTTAATCGGATTTTAGTTAGACTTTTATCCGAGCAGCGTATACCTGTTTTAGGCTACAGCCCACAATTTGACATCACATCTAGCTGAAGCGTTGGTATATACATATACATGTATTTAGACTATAATGTGACCGTACATATTTTTCCAGTCATACAGTCCAGTAAATACCAACACAGGTTTGGCTGAATGTTGACTCCTTTAGTTTACATCAAATAAAACTTAAACTTTGCAAAAGCTGAATTCATGATGTGGCGCAGTCCATATTAGTTTAATACCACAGATCAGCAAGTCTTTGCAGAATTATGTTCCTTTGAAAACAACAGTATAATAGTCACTTCTGGTTAACTACAATCTACACCAAATGAACATAACATGTGACAGATACATGTAGGTAGGCCATGAGCAGCTCAGTGCATTGTGTTGTTACAGTCCACCAAATATTATCATAGTTATGCCGGTCGTAGACTTCATTTGCCGGCATACTTCTCCATCATGTGTGTTACATCTTTTTACTTTTCTGGGTATACACGAACATGTACTCATTTTTTTTACCCTTGAAATAAGCTACGTGTAACTAGATAACCTCTTTTCCTTTTGCTTTGATTCTTGACAGACTCATATGTAACTCGATTTGGCTCTTACATGTACATCATAGGTGATTCGATTTGGCTCTTACATGTACATCTTAGGTAACTCAATTTGCCTCTTACATGTACAATATAGGTAACTTAATTTGCCTCATACATGTACATCATAGGTAATTCGATTTGCCTCTTACATGTTCATAATAGGTAACTCGATTTGCCTCTTACATGTACATCATAGGTAATTTGATTTGCCTCGTACATGTACATCATAGGTAACTCGATTCGCCTCTTACGTGTACGAGGACTGTTCAAATATGAATGCAAGTAGAACGTTTTCTCATGCACTAATGCGAAAATCAGCGGGGAATAAATATCACAGCGTAGAAAAACATTTTACCGATTTACCTTTATATTGATACCAAACCTGTTAAAATCCGTACACTTTAGCCATGTATATCGTTCGATAAACACTGTCTACTCTTGTATACTAATACAAAACATGGTTGGAAGAAGGTCAGAGTACGCCGTTGAAATACGGTCCTATATTAAGAATCGTTGTATTCTTGGTATACGGTGTAGACATTTTTTATGAAATATGTTCGGTTCATTGGGATAATGAAATGTCTTTTCCAACATTTTTTCGTTGGTGTAAGAAATTCAGCTGTGGGCTAGGCTCAACTGAAGATGCACCACATGATCGTGGGCCGAAAAGAGCAACATCTGCCAGGATGGTTGCTAGAGTGAAAGAAATAGTTGCTACCGATGCACGATACACCACTAGGCAAATAGCTAGTATGGTTGGCATTTCATTAGGAGCAGCTCATACAATTCTGAAACGGGATTTGAAAATGAGAAAGATCTGTGCTAGATTGATTCCCCATCTGTTGACAGATGAGCAGAAAAAGAGACGCGTTCAGTGCGCCAAGAAGTTGCTTAAAAAGTTTCCAAATTACAATACACGGTCTTTCGCTAATGTCGTCACAGGTGACGAGCGTGGGTTCACTTTTTGAGCCAAAACGAAAGATTCATAACAAAATATGGGCAACAAAGTATTGCAAAAGACCATGCATTGCAAAGCGGACCATGAGCGTCAAGAAGGTAGTGTATGCCATATTCTTTTCAAATCAGGGCCCTGCTATTCAGGTTGCTGTGCCTAAAGGCAAATCTGTAAATGCGAAGTTTTACAAGAATAAAGTTCTTCGAAAATTGAGGAAATATTTCAAAGATCGAAGACCCGCAACTGGTTTGGCCAATGTCAGATTGCTACATGACAATGCGTCATCGCACAATGCGCAATACTATCTGAAGCAGGAAAAGGTTGTTGAACTCCCTCACCCCATATCAGCAACTATGTTGTCTGTTAATTGGGGCATTTTACCATATCAGCAAATATATTGTCTATTGCTTTGGAACCTAAAAGGCTAAGAGGGGATAATGTGTTGTTGTCCAAATAAACTTACATGTAGGAACAAAAATCCAAAATTGCTGTTATCAGTTTTCGCCCTTTGTAAGATACCCCGTTTTGAAGGTGTAAGCAATATATCCTAAAAAGGTTTAAATGCTGGGGCAAGCAGTGTAAGGAACACAAAGTTGGGTGCATAGCACTCCATTGTTTGTTTGTTTGATTTGAGGTTTAACGTCCCCGTCAGCACTGCATATGTCATTTTGTAGATGTTGCTTCCAATGTTGTGCTACTTTTACCAGACACTGAGATGGAAAGACATCTCAAGCCCTGTTGCCCAGTGAAACCAAAAGGGTTTTTAAGACTGGACGGTCCGACTCACCCCGCTTTGCCTGAGCAGACTTACCAGCCATATTAGTTTGATATCAGCAAGTCTGATCTGTGTTTTTGTTTTGTTATGAGACAGACTTCATGATGTCCCTTTCTGCTGAAAACCAGTCTGCAGTCTGAATTTATTATTTGTAAATGGGGTTCAATGGAGAAAAAATACACGCTGTTTGTGTTACATGTATTATATGGAAATGGGGTTTAATGGAGAAAAATTAAATGTTGTTGTGTGTGCACATGTGCAGTCTGTTTTGTGTTAAGAATAACGCCAATGACCTTTACCTTTAAGCATGTCCATGTCTTTGTTTTATTTCTTTTGCAGGTACAAGGCACGGGTACCAGTGGTGATGAGGTGTTTATTACTACGTCGACATATAAACAATTGAAATCAAACTTACCTGCATGTTTACAAATTCTGAAGCTTTTCACATTGTAACTTACCTATTGTGTGATTCAGATTCAGTTTGCCCGGGTACTGTCAGATAATATTTATGTTCATTTTAACAAAGTTGGAGAAATAAGTATGAAATGGTGCAAATACGTCAAAACTCAATGGTGTTCGATATTAAAGTTTTTTTTGTCCAGTTGTCATCCGTTTCGCAGATATTCACCCTTAGTATCCCGCTGAAGTCTCATACAAATGAAAGACATTACATCTATGAAATATAGCCTGATCCACAACGGAGAAAGAAATTACAGGTGTGATATATGGAAGAACGTTTACTCATTTCAAGCAGACTTAGGAGACGTACATGTATATGGGATGTGTGATAAATCATTTGTCCCAGAGGAAAGCTGAGGAAGCCTTTTGATATTTCATACTGGGGAGAAACCGCATGTCTGTGGGTGTATGGTTAATTATTCATCTCGGTCAACTCGCTTAATTCTCGTGTACATGGCGCACAGCGAAGAAATGCCTCACATGTGAGATATTTTATATTTTCCTAAAATCAATAGACGTTTTAACGGAACATTAACAGATTTATTTGATAAGTTTAACTGCTGTGAGGTGTGTGAAAAACCTATTTCCTCGCGCAAGTGAACTTCATAGACATATGTTACTTCATAATGGTGAGAAACTCCATGTCTGTGGGGTATGTAGTAAATCATTTACCAATGTAGACCATCTGAGAACTCAATTGGTAATCCATAATGATGACAAAACCCCATATCTGTCGGACATGAGGTAAATCATTTTCCCGTGCAGACCATTTGCTTAGACACATGGTAATTCATAATTATGATAAACATCACATCTGTGGTGTATGTGATAAGTCATTTACCCGTGCACACAATCTTAAAGGACACATGCCTATTCATAATGATGACAAACCTCACGTCTGTAGTGTATGTGATAAATCATTTACACGTGCACACGATCTTAAAGTACACATGCTTATTCATACTGGTGAGAAACCTCACGTATGTCGTGTATGTGAAAAACCATTTACCCGTGTAGACAAGCTTAAATTTCACATGCTTATTCATACTGGTGAGAAACATCACGTCTGTGGTGTATGTGATAAATCATTTACCAGTGTAGGCAATCTTAAAGTTCACATGCTTATTCATACTGGTGAGAAACCTCACGTCTGTCGTGTATGTGATAAATCATTTACCCGTGCACACGATCTTAAAGTTCACATGCTTATTCATACTGGTGAGAAACCTCACGTCTGTGGTGTATGTGGTAAATCATTTACACAGTCATCGAATCTTAAAGTTCACATGCTTATTCATAATGGTGAGAAACCTCACGTCTGTGGAATATGTGATAAATCATTTACCCTTGTAGACAAGCTTAAAGTTCACATACTTATTCATACTGGTGAGAAACCTCACCTCTGTCCTATATGTGGTAAATCATTTAAACAGTCATCAAATCTTAAAGTTCACATGCTTATTCATAAGGATGAGAAACATCACGTCTTTGGTGTATGTGATACATCATTTACCCGTGCAGACAAGCTTAAAGTTCACATGCTTATTCATACTGGTGAGAAACCTCACGTCTGTGGTGTATGTGGTAAATCATTTACCCGTGCGCACGATCTTAAAGTTCACATGCTTATTCATACTGGTGAGAAACCTCACGCCTGTCGTGTATGTGATAAATCATTTACCCGTGCACACGAGCTTTAAAGTTCACATGCTTATTCATACTGGTGAGAAACCTCACGTCTGTGGTGTATGTGGTAAATCATTTACACAGTCATCGAATCTTAAAGTTCACATGCTTATTCATAATGGTGAGAAACATCACGTCTGTGGAATATGTGATAAATCATTTACCCTTGTAGACAAGCTTAAAGTTCACATGCATATTCATACTGGTGAGAAACCTCACGTCTGTCGTATATGTGGTAAATCATTTAAACAGTCATCGAATCTTAAAGTTCACATGCTTATTCATAAGGATGAGAAACATCACGTCTGTGGTGTATGTGGTAAATCATTTACCCGTGCACACGATCTTAAAGTTCACATGCTTATTCATACTGGTGAGAAACCTCACGTTTGTCATGTATGTGGAAAATCATTTGCCCGTGCAGACAAGCTTAAAGTTCACATGCTTATTCATACTGGTGAGAAACCTCACGTCTGTGGTGTATGTGGTAAATCATTTACCCGTGCACACGATCTTAAAGTTCACATGCTTATTCATACTGGTGAGAAACCTCACGTCTGTCGTGTATGTGATAAATCATTTACCCGTGCACACGAGCTTAAAGTTCACATGCTTATTCATACTGGTGAGAAACCTCAAGTCTGTGGTGTAGGTTGTAAATCACACAGTAAAAATTGAACAAAACAATGACAAATACGCAGTGCGAATTTACACCAATACATACTGATACACTGGCAATACAGCACGTATTTACGTTCGTCTTGTGCGCAAATACGGAAAAAATAACTGGTGTGACAAAGTTTACGCAACAAAACGTGTATGTATTGAAGAACGTATTTTTGAAAAATACATAAGAAATAAGTAGCTGCTGCAACAAAGGTTACGCAGCAAAACGTGTGTGTATTGAAGGACGTATTTTTGAAAAATACATAAAAAGTACGCAGCTTGTGCGACAAAACTTGCGCTAAAACGCATGCATATTGATTTATATACATTTGAAAAATAGGGAATATTACGCTGGTGGATTGTCAAAGCCTATGCAACATTTGAAGTGTCTTTTTGTGAAAAAAAACCCGGAAATAATACGTTGTTCGTATAACTAAGATCTCTCAATGATTTGGTGCGTGTTGACGTGGGTATGAATTCATGATAGAAGATGCTTTTGTAACAATGACATTGCAACAAATAGCAGGCGTATTTTATCCGTATTTTTTAAATCAAAGCACTGAGAAAACTGGTGGATGGATTGTCTCTGAATGTAGATTGGGAAAATGTGCCTGAACGGGGACTTAGACTGTTTCGGTTAACTCTTAAATTCCTGTACTGTAAAGGAAACCGTGCAGACCCTGATCAGACGCTGCGTTTTTTGGCGTCTGAACCTTAAGTTCCTGTACTGTAAGCAACATGTAGACCCTGATCAAACGCTATATTTTGCTGTGTCTGATCTGGACCTACACTGTTTGCCAAGCCCAACCCATGATTCAAGCATTGATTCTACAGATAACCCTTTTACACAACGCGCTGACAATACTGTGATAAAATTAACGTTGCTATTTGAGTTTTCCACCAGAATTGATTGACAGGTCTTCAAGCCAATCGTTCGATCGATTTTCAGCGATGTGCGCACAGGGCGGTGCTAACATCCGTAACCTTAGACAAGCAAATCTCAAACAACGTGTTTAACAATAGAATATTAACCGATTAAAATGTTTGTTTGTACAATCCAAAGTGATTGGACAGTTTTCTAACCCTATCAGATACTCTAGATCTTTCTCTTGAACTCTAATTTTTCTACAAGTAAAGAAAACACACGCACGCGCGCACGCACACACACACAATATGAGGACAAAAAGGGCAAACAAGTCCAAATAAGAGACACCCTGGAAAACCTCACTTGAATATATGCAGCATAGGCCTCATATAAGGGGATCAATCAAACGGTTTTAACAAATGAAAGTTTTGTTTAGACCACAATTTTTCTGCTCAAAAACACGAATTCCAAGTACTCATTAAATCGTCCTTGTGAGAATTAAAAATCACTATCTGGAACAAGAGGGCCCAGAGGGCCCTGAATCGCTCACCTGAGAATTAGTGTCTCCAGTACATTAGAGGCCCAAGGGCTATAATTTGAATAAACTTGGTAATGGTCCACTAGATGAAGCTTCGTACCAAATATCAAAGACCTGGGCCTTCTGGTTTCAGACAAGAAGATTTTTAAAGGTTTTTAAAGGTTTTCTGTGGCGATTTATTTATGTTGTTGTTTGTTACTTACTGTGTATCACTTGTGTCTTTTAATTTTGGATGGCCATATGGCCATTTTGTGTGAAAGTAACTGTCCATATGGCCTTCCTTTGTTTAGGTTTCCATTATGGTCTGGTCGCTTAATGTTTGTATTTCTTTCCCTTTGGTGTCTTTTATGGATGGAGTAAGTTAATTGTATCAATTCCTGATCTTTGTTTTACTTCTACTTTCCCTA
Source organism: Lucinisca nassula (assembly GCA_963580285.1). Lineage (NCBI taxonomy): Eukaryota > Metazoa > Mollusca > Bivalvia > Lucinida > Lucinidae > Lucinisca > Lucinisca nassula. The sequence continues at coordinate 28,694,701 of OY757015.1, forward strand.
TATAAGCCTATGAAAAACCAAAGGGTCCCGGGGTGGGGGCATTTTTGGCCCCAGGGCTATAATTTGAACAATCTTGAATGAGGTCCACTAGATGAAGCTTCACACCAAATACCAAAGATCTGGGCCTTGCGGATTCAGAGAAGAAGATTTTTAAAGATTTTCCATGTATAAGCCTATGTAAAACCAAAGGCACCAGGGGTGGGGGCATTTTGGCCCCAGGGCTATAATTATACCCCCGACATACGAAGTATGTCAGGGGGTATATAGTTTTCGTCTTTCCGTCCGTTCGTCCGTTCGTTGGTTCGTTCGTATGTTCGTTCGTTCGGTCGTTCGTCAACCTTTACGTCAAAGTTTTGCGTTAAACCTTTTTGATTGCTCATATCTCTGTAACCACAGGTTGGATTCTCTTCATATTTGGTACAGGATATCTCTATAGCATTACCTTTCATATGGAGTATCTAAGCACCTGGGTCAAGCCCCTGGGTGGGTTGTCTGTCTGTCCGTCTGTCTGTTCTTCTACTTTTACGTCAAAGTTTTGTGTTAAACCTTTTTCATTGCTGATATCTCTGTAACCACATATTAGATTCTCTTCATGTTTGTTACAGGATATCTCTATAGCATTACCTTTCATATGGAATATCTAAGCCCCTGGGTCAAGCCCCTGGGTAGGCTGTCTGTCTGTCTGTTCATCTAATTTTACGTTAAAGTTTTGTGTTAAACCTTTTTCATTGCTGATATCTCTGTAACCTCATGTTAGATTCTCTTCATGTTTGGTAAAGGATATCTCTATAGCATTACCTTTCATATGGAATATCTAAGCCTCTGGGTCAAGCCCCTGGTAGGGCTGTCTGTCTGTCTGTTCATCTACTTTTACGTCAAAGTTTTGTGTTAAACCTTTTTCATGGCTGATATCCCTGTAACCACATGTTAGATTCTCTTCATTTTTGATAAATGATTTCATGATGCATGTCCCTTCGCCCACCCATGGTGACCTTGACCTCAAGGTCACGGACTTAGAAATTTTTGCATTTGGTTAAAGTTTTATGTCAAAGTTTATAGATGCCTGTATGTTCTATTTGATGCCCTCACTCCCTTGGTCCATTTAGAAATTTTATGTTTGGTTTAGCTTTTACAAGCACATTTATAGATTCTTATAGCTTCTTGACTTCATTCATATCACATACAAGCTCGAAAGATATATCAGAGGGTGACGCTAGCCGGGGGTATACGTGACCCACTGGTCACTTTCTCTAGTTTGAACAATCTTGGTAGAGGTCCACTAGTTGAAGCTTCATATCAAATAGCATAGAGCAGGGCCTTGTGGTATCAGAGATGAAGAATTTTAAATATCTTCCCTAATCAAGCCTATGAAAACCAAAGGATCCCGGGGTGGGGGCATTTTTGGTCCTAGGGCTATAATTTGAACAATCTTGATAGAGGTCAAATAGATGAAGCTTCACACCAAATATCTAAAACCTTGGCCTTGCAGTTTCTGAGAAGAATTTTATTTTTAAGATTTTCCCTATATAAGCCTTTGTAAAACCAAAGGCCCCCGGGGCGGGGGCATTTTTGGCCCAAGGCTATAATTTGAACAATCTTGGTAGAGGTCCATTAGATTAAGCTTCACACCAAATATCAATGACTTGGGCCTTGCAGTTTCAGAGAAGAAAGGTTTTAAAGATTCCCCTACATAAGCTCAGGTAAAACCAAAGGCCCCCTGGACGGGGGCATTTTTGGCCCCAGGGCTATAATTTGAACAATCTTAGTAGAGGTCCACCAGGTAAAGCTTCACACCAAATATCAAAGACCTGGGCCATGTTATTTCAGAGAAGAAGATTTTTAAAGGTTTCCCTATATAAGCCTATGAAAATCAAAGGGTCAAAGGGTGGGGCCATTTCCGGCCCCAGGGCTATAATTTGTACAATCTTGAAAGAGGTCCGCTAGATGAAGCTTCACACCAAATATCAAAGATCTGGGCCTTGCGGTTTCAGAGCAGAAGATGTTTAAAGAATTTCCCTGTTTAAGCCTATGTAAAACCAAAGGCCCCCGGAGCGGAGGCATTTTTGGCCCCAAGGTTATAATTTTAACAATCTTAGTAAAGGTCGACCAGGTAAAGCTTCACACCAAATATAACAGATTTGGGCCTTGTGGTTTCAGAGAAGAAGATTTGTTAATGATTTTCCCTATATAAGCCAATGTAAAACCATAGGTCCCCGGGGCGGGGGCATTTTGGCCCCCAGAGCTTTGATTTGAACAATCGTTGTAAAGGTCCACTAGATGAAGCTTCACACCAAATATCATAGATCTGGGCCTTGCGGCTTCAGAGAAGAAGATTTTTAAAGATTTTCCCTGTATAAAGTAGAAGCCTATGTAAAACCAAAGGCCTCAGGGGCGTGGGCAGTTTTTACCCCAAGGCTATAATTTGAACAATCTTAGTAGAGGTCCACCAGGTCAAGCTTCACACAAAATATTAAAGACGTGGGCCTTGAGGTTTCAGAGAAAAAGTTTGTTAATGATTTTCCCTATATAAGCCTATGTAAAACCATAGGTCCCCGGGGCGGGGGGCATTTTGGCCCCCAGGGCTTTAATTTGAACAATCTTTGTAAAGGTCAACTAGATGAAGCTTCACACCAAATATCATAGATCTGGGCCTTGCGGCTTCAGAGAAGAAGATTTTTAAAGATTTTCCCTCTATAAGCCTATGTAAAACCAAAGGCACCAGGGGTGGGGGCATTTTGGCCCCAGGGCTATAATTTGAACAATCTTGGTAGAGGTCCACTAGTTGAAGCTTCATATCAAATAGCATAGAGCAGGGCCTTGTGGTATCAGAGATGAAGAATTTTAAATATCTTCCCTAATCAAGCCTATGAAAACCAAAGGATCCCGGGGTGGGGGCATTTTTGGTCCTAGGGCTATAATTTGAACAATCTTGATAGAGGTCAAATAGATGAAGCTTCACACCAAATATCTAAAACCTTGGCCTTGCAGTTTCTGAGAAGAATTTTATTTTTAAGATTTTCCCTATATAAGCCTTTGTAAAACCAAAGGCCCCCGGGGCGGGGGCATTTTGGCCCAAGGCTATAATTTGAACAATCTTGGTAGAGGTCCATTAGATTAAGCTTCACACCAAATATCAATGACTTGGGCCTTGCAGTTTCAGAGAAGAAAGGTTTTAAAGATTTCCCCTACATAAGCTCAGGTAAAACCAAAGGCCCCCTGGACGGGGGCATTTTTGGCCCCAGGGCTATAATTTGAACAATCTTAGTAGAGGTCCACCAGGTAAAGCTTCACACCAAATATCAAAGACCTGGGCCATGTTATTTCAGAGAAGAAGATTTTTAAAGGTTTCCCTATATAAGCCTATGAAAATCAAAGGGTCAAAGGGTGGGGCCATTTCCGGCCCCAGGGCTATAATTTGTACAATCGTGAAAGAGGTCCACTAGATGAAGCTTCACACCAAATATCAAAGATCTGGGCCTTGCGGTTTCAGAGAAGAAGATGTTTAAAGAATTTCCCTGTTTAAGCCTATGTAAAACCAAAGGCCCCCGGGGCGGAGGCATTTTTGGCCCCAAGGTTATAATTTTAACAATCTTAGTAAAGGTCGACCAGGTAAAGCTTCACACCAAATATAACAGATTTGGGCCTTGTGGTTTCAGAGAAGAAGATTTGTTAATGATTTTCCCTATATAAGCCAATGTAAAACCATAGGTCCCCGGGGCGGGGACATTTTGGCCCCCAGAGCTTTGATTTGAACAATCGTTGTAAAGGTCCACTAGATGAAGCTTCACACCAAATATCATAGATCTGGGCCTTGCGGCTTCAGAGAAGAAGATTTTTAAAGATTTTCCCTGTATAAAGTAGAAGCCTATGTAAAACCAAAGGCCTCAGGGGCGTGGGCAGTTTTTACCCCAAGGCTATAATTTGAACAATCTTAGTAGAGGTCCACCAGGTCAAGCTTCACACAAAATATTAAAGACGTGGGCCTTGAGGTTTCAGAGAAAAAGTTTGTTAATGATTTTCCCTATATAAGCCTATGTAAAACCATAGGTCCGCGGGGCGGGGGGGCATTTTGGCCCCCAGGGCTTTAATTTGAACAATCTTTGTAAAGGTCAACTAGATGAAGCTTCACACCAAATATCATAGATCTGGGCCTTGCGGCTTCAGAGAAGAAGATTTTTAAAGATTTTCCCTCTATAAGCATATGTAAAACCAAAGGCCCCCGGGGCGGGGGCATTTTTGGCCCCTAAGGCTGTAATTTGAACAATCTTTGTAGAGGTCCACCAGGTTAAGCTTCACACCAAATATTAAAGACCCGCGCCTTGTGGTTTCAGAGAAGAAGATTTTTAATGATTTTCCCTATATAAGCCTAAGTAATACCATAGGCCCCCGGGGCGGGGACATTTTGGCCCCCAGGGATGTAATTTGTACAATCTTGGTAGAGGTCCACTAGATGAAGCTTCACACCAAATATCAAAGATCTGGGCCTTGCGGTTTCAGAGAAGAAGATTTTTAAAGATTTTCCATGTATAAGCCTATGTAAAACCAAAGGCCCCTGGGGGGGTGGGGGGTGGGGGGGGGGGGCATTTTTGGCCCCAAGGCTATAATTTGAACAATCTTAGTAGAGGTCCACCAGGTAAAGCTTCACACAAAATATTTAAGACGTGGGCCTTGTTGTTTCAGCGAAGAAGATTTTTTAAATTGGTTTTCCAATATAAGCCTAAGTAAAACCATAGGCCCCCGGGGCGGGGGCATTTTGGCCCCTATGGCTATAGTTTGAACAATCTTGGTAGAGGTCCTCTAGATGAAGCTTCACACCAAATATCAAAGATCGGGGCCTTGGGGTTTCAGAGAAGAAGATTTTTAAAGAATTTCCCTGTATAAGCCTATGTAAAACCAAAGGCCCCCGGGGCGGGGGCATTTTTGGCCCCAAGTCTATAATTTGAACAATCTTAGTAGAGGTCACACAGTTTAAGCTTCACACCAAATATGAAAGACCTGGGCCTTTTGGTTTCAGAGAAGAAGATTTTTAATGATTTTCCCTATATAAGCCTATGTAAAACCAAAGTCCCCCCCCCCCCGGGCGGGGTCATTTTGGCCCCCAGGGCTATAATTTGAACAAGCTTGGTGGAGGTCCACTAGATAAAGCTTCACACCAAACATCAAAGATCTGGGCCTTGCGGTTTCAGAGAAAAAGACTTTTAAAGATTTTCCCTGTATAAGCCTATGTAAAACCAAAGGCCCTCGGGGCGGGGGCATTTTTGACGCAAAGGCTTTAATTTGAACAATCTAAGTAGAGGTCCACCAGGTAAAGCTTCACACCAAATATTAAAGACCTGGGCCATGTGGTTTCAGAGAAGAAGATTTTTAATGATTTTCCCTATATAAGCCTATGTAAAACGAAAGGCCCCCGGGGCGGGGGCATTTCGGCCCCCAGGGCTATAATTTGAACATCTTGGTAGAGGTCCACTAGATGAAGCTTCACACCAAATATCAAAGATCTGGGCCTTGGGGTTTCAGAGAAGAAGATTTTTAAATATTTTCCCTGTATAAGCCTATGTAAAAGCAAAGGCCCCCGGGGCGGGGGCATTTTTGGCCCCAAGGCTATAATTTGAACAGTCTTAGTAGAGGTTCAACAGTTAAAGCTTCACACCAAATATGAAAGACCTGGGCCTTTTGGTTTCAGGGAAGAAGATTTTTTAATGATTTTCTCTCTATAAACCTTTGTAAAACCATAGGCCCCCCGGGGCGGGGGCATTTTGGCCCCCAGGGCTATAATTTGAACAAGCTTGGTGGAGGTCTACTAGATAAAGCTTCACACCAAATATCAAAGATCTGGGCCTTGCGGTTTCAGAGAAGAAGATTTTTAGAGATGTTCCCTGTATAAGCCTATGTAAAACCAAAGGCCCTCGGGGCGGGGGCATTTTTGACTCAAAGGCTATAATTTGAACAATCTGAGTAGAGGTCCACCAGGTTAAGCTTCACACCAAATATTAAAGACCCAGGCCTTGTTGTTTCAGAGAAGAAGATTTTTAATGATTTTCCCTATATAAGCCTATTTAAAACCAAAGCCCCCCCCCCCGGGGGCGGGGGCATTTTGGCCGACAGGGCTATAATTTGAACAATCTTGGTAGAGGTCCACTAGATGAAGCTTCATACCAAATATCGTAGACCTGGGCCTTGCGGTTTTAGAGAAGAAGATTTTTAAAATATTCGTTTAAAAAATCTGTTTTAGCTCCGGTGACCTAGATGTGCAATGGACCGGAACCATTTAAAAAACTTTGAAAGGGGACCACCTAAGGCTCATTCCTGTGAAGTTTGGTCAAAATCCGATCAGTGGTTTAGGAGGAGATGTCATTTGAAGAAAAAGTTTACGCACATACACACACACACACGCACGCACGACGGACGACGGACAAAAAGTGATCCCAAAAGCTCACCTCGTCACAACGTGACAGGTGAGCTATTAAAAACTGAAAACATCACATCTGATAATTGTTTTTCTTTGAGCAATGATATATTACATTATGTTGCACAGGTACAAGACACCTTCGTTATACGACGGCATTTTGCCTTAATTAGGAAATATCCGTTATAAAGAACGCCAATGATTATGATAGATAATAATGATCCTTTACCCCTTAATTACTCCAAGAAACAAATGTTATTGATATTTGTCATGTCTTCACCACAAACATACTATAAGTTGGGGTGTTCTCATATATCATTTCTCGTGATCCGAAAAATAATAACGTGTGTGTTGTGTTATGTTATGTTATTTTATGTTGTTACCATCGTTTCGTTGCGACGATGCTGATAAATGTCTATAACATTTGTTTCTACTAGTACCAGATTACAAGAATGTCATTTCTATGGCTGCAATATCGTCGTTATGCACGTGCTGATCAAACTTGAGCTTAGGATTCATTCGGAGGAATTTGTCGTTATAACCATTTTGTCCTTACAACGATTGTCGGGTATAAAGAGATTTGACTGTATAATATTCTAAGGAAGTGGTTATTCGCTATCGCCGTCTTGGCCTATTTTCATTATTTATACTGCAAGCATAGATTGTGGGTGCTCGTTATTTCTAGCGAGTACCAACAACCTATGTCATGGAGCAGAAATAATAATCAAAGTACTGAAAGTACTGAGGAAAGTTGATTTATGAGGAATAATTATTATGGTAACAATGCCAGTCGTAGATCAAGCAGTTATCTAGACATTTTGTGAGGGTTAAAAATTTCGACGAAGAAAATAAAATGATTCATCGATTGGTGTGAGTTTAACGAGATTATCAACGCTTGTGGATCATTTTGTCTTCTCCAAGAGAAAGTGGGGAAAGAGACAGAAGAGAGAGTAGAGGAGATGAAAGTGAGGGACAGAGTGAATGGAAGTGTAGAAAAAGAAGAAATATCAACACTCACCATCTACCGTTACCTGCTGCAAGGAGAGCAGGCTTTGCCAAAATGTAAGTCAATATCAGCTGGACTCCCCAGTGACACAAGATACACATCACCTGTTTCTCATCCAACTACCCCCACGAAGAAAAAAAGGAAGAAAGAGAGAAAGATAATTAAACTTGTCTGCTGATTTCTTCATGCTTTCTGAATTAGCTAAGTACATTTTGTGCTGGTTCCATCTGCTAATAATCTTACAGAGAATTTCTCCTAGCGGGCACATTACGTCTTAGCAACGTCGCATCAGCGTTGAGTTAATCCGACGATGCACATACGTTGTGCAGCCGCTTGGAGCTATGTTCCTTCAGGCGTCGGGACATGTAAAGGAGAATAACTTGGACGAAAATAAAAAAGATCATTTTTAAACCATTTGATTTAGTCATTATAACCCTGATCAGACGCCGCGTTTAGCGAACTTCGACCACCTAAGGCGAATTAAAACACGTTTATTCCATATAAAAACATTAACCCATAAATGCCAATTGTTTCAATACTGGGACATTCGGAAACAGTTAAGACAGATTAGAGGCCACAGAATGTAGCGTCTGATCGGTGTCTTCATTATTTGCTAAAAGTACGGAACTGGATGTAAAACTCACAGCTATCAAAAAAATTTTTGTAATTAGAGCTCTCGAAAGCAGTTGAATAACTTTCTTTAGATTTCGGTCAGTTTTGGGTTCTTTCGTCGGTTACTGATAATCACAGAGAAGCGAGCTAACCCTTTTAACCCTGTACTGTATCTATGCAAACCTTGTAGATCCTACGGCATATAGCTAGCACGTCGCGCCAGAATCTACATGTTTACTGTTTAATTGCCATCATGTCAGTGAACTAATCAGAAATCCCTTTCTATAATAATATATTTAAAGCGAGAAGAGTCCTGTTCAGAAACTCAAGGAGAAGCCTCCGTGGTGCAGTGGTTACGCTACTCGCCTTGTAAACCAGGGATCGCAAGATCGATCCCGGGCTTCTCCAGACTTTCGGATGAGTCTTTAAACCGATGTCCCGTCTCCGTATGACCTTAGCTGTTGGTGGGACGTAAAACCAAAACTCACTCACTCACTCAGAAACTCAGGGATGAAATAGTAAACATAAATATCATCGGAAAGCGCGTAGGAAATTAGTCCTAGAGTATTGTTTTCTGTTCAGAATACATGTATGTCGTTTTGAGCCAATTTATATTCAATCCGTGTAAAGTCTCGAAAAATGAAATATTTTGAAACAAGTTCCGTGCCTGCAAAATTAGTTTAAAGAGTTCCCTTGGACTATTTTATGCAGCGAACGAACAGCGGAAGTGGAAATCACGCGGTCCAGTACCGGAAGTAGAAATGTAATGACATAGAAACTTGATTTTATAAATAAACTTTCAAAAATAGTGTATACCCCCGGAAATCCGAGTTTTCTCTATAAAAGGTGGGATTTATCGGGGTGGGGTGCTGTTCACGTGATGTTGACATTGTAGTTACCGACCCGAGTCTTGTGTGCAAGACATCGTCTCATGATAGTCAACATTTCTGCCAAGTAATTTAAAAATTCATTCAGGAATAACAAAGTTATTAACCAGACACGAAAAAAATACCCCTTTTTAACCTTTGATCACTACGTATGACCTTGATCTTCGAGGTACTGACGCGAAACATCGCCTCATGATGGTTAACATTTCTGCCAAGTCATTTTAAAATTCATCCGGAAATGAAAAAAAAAACGTTATTGACTAAACACGAAAAAAGACCCTTTTCGACATTTGATCGCTGTGACCTTGACCATGGAGGTACCGACCTGGGTCTTACGTGCGACAAATAGTCTCATGATGGTTAATATTGCTGCCAAGTAATTTCCAAATCCATCCTGGAAAAAAAGGGTATTGAGAGGATATAAGAAAATACACTTTTCTTTACCTTCCAACGCTATGTCCTGGACCTTGGGGGTACCGACCTCGGTCTTGCATACAACACATTGTCTCATGATGGTTAACATTTCAGCCAAGGAATTTCCAAATCCATCCAGGAATAACAAAGATATTGACGGACCCACGGGCAGTCGGACGGACAGCACAATGTCATAATGCAGCAAAATTCTTCTATTAAAATCACCTTGGGACTGGTCAAAAGTGGTCTTTTAGACCACTTTTGAACAGTCCCAAAGGTGGTCCCTGACCAGAGGACATTTTGTGCAGAAAAAAGAAAAAAAAGAATAACTGAACCATTCTAAATAAGCTTTTGAAAGGAGAATTAAATGTTAATTGATAAATTTAATCTTGAATTAATCAGTTCATTAAGTTTACTTCTTTTCATGTTTGTTTCAGTGTTTTCCTTTACTTTTTTTAAATAAAAAAGAAGTAAACGAAAACAACATTTTGTTGGAAAATATCTCAATAAAATGAAAAATATACTGTCACACAATTTCAACTTATAGAGCCCCCTTTTAAACATATCTCTCAGAGAGTCTGTGCTCATAATCACCTCATAATCACTAAGATAAGATAAGCCTTTGATTTGCACTATGGTCCCAAGGACTTGTTTATTGCAGACCATTAGACATGCCACCCCTTTTATATAGAGAAAAAAAATGTGTCTGTGAACAGAGGTTCCGTCTCCGTATGAAATTATATGTTGGTTGGACGTAGAACGCAAACACACACACCGTTTTCATGGACTATGTTACGAGTGGACTGTACTAAACAAAAGGTGCAAGGTGACCAATCAGCGTTATCAAAATGCAAATAATATTCAGATTATTGACTCAGACCATTTTAAATATACGACTTATAAACCTCGGGAGATTAAATATCAGACGAAGAAACTCATGCGCCTGCGCACTCGTTTCTATATCGGATATTCAATTCAACCACCTTCGGTTTATATTATTCCATATTTAAAATGGGCTGAGTAAAAAACTGTATATTTAAGGAATTATTATTATTTTTTTTTTTTTGCTGTACATGAAAGTATGAACGCAGTGGGTCGCGTGCAAAGTAAAAGAACCCCGAAGGAGCTCCTGTAAACTTTGCTAGCGACCCGCTGTCGTTCAAACTTTTACGAAAAGTGGAAAAAGTAAGTTTTGTTTGTATATTTATATTTATTTGCCCCTCATCACTGAGCGAAAAAAGAAATAAAGCTGAAAAAACATTTGCACGCTGTTTTTGTACAAAGAGCGGGCGGAACAACGTTGACGTCAGCAACGTCCAACAGAGAACCAATGATTCGACTGACGTCACTTGACGCCACTGAAAATCATGTGACTCGATGCGTTCAAGGAAGTATAAACTACATTGTTTTCTATAGGTTTACATAAGACTTTACACTGGAAATGTAAATATATTTCATTGAATAACATGTAAGAAACAGGGATATCTTTCCGAGTTCCTTTCAAATAAAGAAATGAAATTGTACTTATTGAGGCGACTCTAATGAGTACACAAAACATATATATTTAAGATAAAAAAAGAAAATGGTCCCAAATATGTACAATCTGCAGTTATGGGAACATTTTCAAACAGGCCCCTGAAATTGACCATCGAGATATCAATGCTTTACTGTACAATTAAACTTTAATGATTGAAATAACGATGTTTTCTTTACCATGGCTGATTACAGCCCGTTCTTGAGTTCATAGAACTTTCTTCATATAGCACATGACAAACTTTATACACATTCTTCATACAACACAAGCTAAGATTGTACCTACTATAATCACTTTGCGTTTATTTAGGTTGCCTAGCTAACTATTAACGTTCAAAAGTACTCTCGGTCCCCGCCCATCGGGGTTTGAAGAAATAGAATGGTTACATGATGCTTCCACTAAGAGCTGAAACCGACCGCACACGAGTGCTGTGAAAACCGCTTAGAGGATCTAAGCCTGCCCAGGCAAAGCGGTACAAGTCTGACCGTTCATGCTTATAAACTCTGTTGGAGGTTTCATTGGGCGACAGGGCTTGAGAAGTCATTTCATCTCAATGTCAAGTAAAAGTCCGACATAATTGGTAGCAACGTCTCCAAACTGACCTATGCAATGTTGACGGGGACGTTAAATCTCAAATCAAACAAACAAACAAATAGAAGTGAAGGCATAAGTACTCTTGTTGACCCCGCATTATATACATACAAAGAGTAAAGTGAGGTTACACGGGCAAATAAATATAGCCTTAAGTTAATACTTCTATAAACATCGACTAGGGTCATTGCTGATAACCACCAACTACATGTTTTTTCGGGAGCATATAAGAGAAAAAAAAATGTAGCTTTTCTGCAGCTATAGTTCCATTCTTACAGTCATAAAACAATGCACTAAAGAACATGGATCTGTTCTTCTATTATGGATTGAGGAAGTCTTTACGGAAAATATAGTTTTGGCCTCCAACACAAATAAGGGCCACAAAACAAAGCAATGCAGTACAGATATATGCCGCACTTGTACTACATGTACGAGGGGAGTTCAATATGTTCGTAGAACCCGGGGTTTAACTCACAGATTGGAAGATGGTTTCAACATTATGTTCAATAAAATCCCCCTTTACTTCAATGCATTTGGCCCACTTTTATTTTAAGCCGTCTGTCTTTAAAGTAAAAGTCGTCTATTTTATCCTCAAACCAAGCCTCTGTAGCAGCCTCGAGCTCATCATCGTCCCGAAATCGCGTTCCACGCAAGTGGCACTTCGAATTTCGAAACAGATAATAATCGCTGGTGCCAGATCTGGACTGTATGGTTGGTGCTTTAATTGCTCCAAATTCCACTCACGACCAGCCGCTTTTGCAATTCTGAACTTGTCCACAGAAGCATTATCATGCACAAGAAGGGGGCACCAGCAGCTAGCTTTCACACTTCGTTTTTCTTTGATGGCAACCCTTAATTGTTTAATGACAGTGGCATAGTATTCTCCTTAAAATGAAGAACCAGCAGGCTTGGTGTCTCTGATGAAGTACCAGCACACTCTAGTGTCGCTGATGGGAGCTGTGGGTTGATTGTATCGATTCCTGATCAGTGCCACCACTTCTATTTTGTAATCTATCAATATAATCCCTTTTAAATCCCAAAACAACATGGCCATTACCTTGTCGGCTGATGGTTGGATACGAAATTTCATAGGTGGGGTTGAGCCAGGGCGTTTCCTTTGCATATACTGTTTTTAGTATCGGGGTCCCAGTGGTGAAGCCAAGTGTCATCTCCTGTTACAAAACGAGTGTGAAAGTCTTCTCGATTTGCATTGTACACTTCCAGAAGTTCTTGACTTGACTCCAGCCTTTGCTGACGATCTTGCATGTTCAGGTTTCTGGGAACCCAACTGGCAGATACTTTTGACATGCCTAAATATTCATGGATTATAGTGTAAACACTTCCAATGGAAATACCACATTCTGAAGCAGTTTAGGCAACTTCGATTCGGTAATTGTGATTGTTAAGCACAAGTATCTCAACACGATTATCTCCTGGATAATGACATCAGCAAGGCGACCTGGCCTTGGGTCATCCTCTAAGTTTTAATTCTGCTGACCACTTTGCAACTGTGAAATACTTTGGGCTACCATCATTGTACACATCAGCCATGCGCCGATGGATTTCCTTGGCCTTTGCACCCTCCTTAGTGAGGAACTTTATGACTGCTCTGAACTCAATATTCTGACTTTCCATTTTTGCCTATGGGTATAGGTTTTCAAACAAAAAGTAAAAGCAAAAAATGTATGTGTTGACTGAATGGCTGTTATCAGTCAACTTACCAAGGTTTCTACAACAGAAAAATGAAAAAAAGTAATCTTGAATTGTATAGAAAACAGTACCAAGTTCTACGAACTTATTGAACTCCCCTCGTACATACTTTTCTGTGCACATTATGCGATTAGTGACAACGAACAAATGCACGGCAAAATAATTCGTCCACTGATTGCGTTGTTAATATTCATACTGTCTTGCTTGTGATTCAACAATGTTTAAACCTGTATTTAAGTTGCCATCAGCATGTATAATAGTCGCAGATAAAGATGTGTTTGTGAAACACGAACATGTCCCCGGGTAAGGCCTTTTTTCAAAGTTGGTCACACATGAAGGTCAGATCTCGGGTCAAAATGTTTTGCAAGATTGTGAAGCTCTTGTCACAAGGAACCTACATGGCAAACATGAATGCTCTATCTCAAACGGTTCAAAAGTTGTGACCAACGTACAAGTTGTCCACGTACAAACAAACAAACAAACCAGCAAACAAACAGACAGGGGGAAAAACTGTCGCTACCGGGACTTAAAAAGGTAAACCAAGCCACCTGACTGTGTGAATTCAACTGTAACACAAACAAAGCTGCTGCGTATATGGCCATTTGGTCCGCTTGCAGAAAGCATGCGAAAGGCACCACCGGATCTTTTGGTGGACTCAGCGAATTTGACATATATTGACAACACCTTAAAGACACATTTTTTGATTGCATAACAAACTAATGACTGGTTATTGAAACATTCAGTTTTGAGATAAATTACATTTGGGGTATTGGCTGTTATACGGGTAGGGGTCAAAGAGAAGGCAATCAATTACCTAGAGAAAGTTCACATCTATTCATTTGCTTGTTGATAACTTCCTCCTGGTTTTGATATTCCGCACTTTTATTCTTTTTTATATTTTTAGTCACCATTATTTAAAATCATTACAAAAACATGCATATTCAAATATCAGGGTTAAATTTTATGACCAAAAATGATAAAAATCCTGGTATCTTTAATATTTCGGCTCAAAACATATATTGTGGATACTTGCTAGAATGTTTCTGAGTAGAAATAAAAAAATAATGTTTACGCCCTCTAAGTCCCAGTTTTACGGTACATTATTATTAAATTGTGAGTACTCGTTAGAACAACCTCCGCGAGGTGGTTCTAACCAGGACCCACAATATATGTTTTTGAGTAGAAATAAGAAACATAATGTATACCTCTCTAAACCTAAGTTTTACAGTACAATATGTTTTAACATTGCGGATACTTGTTAGAACCGCCTCTACGAGATTATTGTAACGAGGACCCACAATATATGTTTTTGAGTAGAAATAAGGAAAAAATGTATAATGCTCTAGGCCCCTGTTTTACCAAATAAAAAATGAGGGGATCCTCTTTTCTGTTATGATTGTGTCTAAAACAAGAAACACTTTATAGTTGCATCTTGACTGAAACTATAAAATGCTAAATTATGTTTTAGACATCATATGATTTGTATAACATACTTTCAAAAATGATAAATAAATAAGTAAATAAATAGATAAATGTTTATTGATTGATTTAATCGTGAATTAATCAGTTCGTTTAGTTTACTTCTTTTCACGTTTGAGCTAATGTCAATGTTTTATTTCTTTAATAAAAAAGGAGTAATTTAAAACAACATTTATTAGAATCAATCTCAATAAAATTTATACCATCGCACAATTTCCCGTTATAAAAGCCCCTTTTTAAACATATCCCTCAGAGTTTCTGTTCATAATCACCTCATAATCACTTCGATAAGATAAGCCTTTGATGTGCACTATGGTCCCAATGACTTGTTTATTGCAGCTGGTTAGACAGGCTATCCCTTTTATATAGAGAAAAAATGTGTCTTTAATAGTTCCACCTAGTCAATTTTACCAGCGACTACTATAAATCTGTTATTTTTTCACTTAGTATCTCTAGTATACGAAATAACATTGCCCTCTATGTGTTTGATAGCGGATACGTGTTTAAAATCGACGAGTTTACATGTTCAAGAAAACGGTATGGATAAACGTTTTGTGATATTTTATTTGTTTTACACTTTTGTTTTATAATATAGAAAGCAGTAGAGCATACATCTGTGTACTTTATAACAACAGAAGCTTAACAGTCTTAGTTGGCGACAGTAACTAAACACGTATATTACCATTTGTGCAGAACTCTTCTTGAAGGTTTCCACAGTTCCTACATATATGTATAAGTCTTCGAGATAAATTTACCTCTGGCCTACCACAGAATTTGAGAATTCTTTCTGCTGCGTCAGACCGTATCTGTCTTCAGATGGAGTTATGAAATGGATTATGCACTAAAAATCGCACAACGGCGAGGCTTATTACCAGAGAATATCATCATATATGTCTTTTAGGTCGTCATTTACTGCAAATAATGCATCACAACCCATATACTTTTATGGACTCTACAAGCTGTACTTCTGCATATGACTAATAAGCATAAGTAGCAATCTAATTGAACATCCACATACACCAGATATATAAGATTTCTTACTATTACGTTTCAGGTTGTCAACATGGGTTAATGGTTTGGAATATAACCATCAGACGTGAGGGATCACACCATATTGATCTTACATAGGTCTTTGACTGTCATATACGCGGGAAAATAATTTACGACATACTTCAGAGCTACAGGAATTATCACAAGTATGAATTCGGGAGCGTAACACACTGATGACTTCCCTACGTATTACATGTGCATGATTTATCTCATCTGACTGTTTTAGTTTTACCACAAATCCAACAGACGTTTCTCACAATAATGAACTAGCATGTTTCAGTTTAGATAGTCTAAACAAAAAATTAACAGAAAGACCCAGGGAGCGCTATAATCACCAGATGCAACCCACTCTCGAAACCAAGTGGAAGAGGAAACATATACAAAACCAGAAAAACTACGAGTGTTTATGAAATGGAACAATCAGCCCTCTCTTACCAACACAGGGTAATCAGACCATTAGGAAACACTAAACACACCTCACAACAAATTCGCAGACAAACAACCAAAATAAGAGCAAAATACCAACACAAAACCTACCGCCTTAGAATGGTTAGCAGCATATGCCACTTGGGGGGGGGGGGGGGGGGGGTCGTGGCTTAAAGATCTTTTACCGGCCGAATCTTCGCCCTAGGTTAGGGTGTTGTTTCCAACATTCGGTTTGCATAATGATTTCTTAACTCAGTCGATGCATCATCACAAAGACATAGATCAAATTCAAACACTGAGATGAAGCAATTATGAGGGCTGCTAGCCAACCCCCTTTTAACTGTTGGCCAAAGCTAAAGAAAATCATTTTATTCCGCAATCAGGCATTCTAGTAACCTAACACGAATGTCGGTGAGACTGATGGATTCTCCCCGAAGGTGCAATAGTCGGAATAGGAAACATTATTATACCCAACATTTGTGTGAAGTTATATTAAAATCTTTTAGCAAATGACGGCGCTAGAGCGATGACAATGTTTTTTTGTTTTCTAAAAATAGCCGCAGTGACCTTGACCTTGAGCCCAGGATCCTGAAAGTTGAGCTTGCTTGAGATATTATTATACTCAACATTTGTGTGAAATTGTATTAAAATCCATCAATAAATGTAGTCAATAAACAAAACCAGAAAAACTACGAGTGTTTATGAAATGGAACAATCAGCCCTCTCTTACCAACACAGGGTAATCAGACCATTAGGAAACACTTGACACACCTCACAACAAATTCGCAAACAAACAACCAAAATAAGAGCAAAATACCAACACAAAACCTACCGCCTTAGAATGGTTAGCAGCATATGCCACTTGGGGGGAGGGGGGGGGGTCGTGGCTTAAAAAAGCCGCAGTGACATTGACCTTGAGCCCAGGAACCTAAATGTTAAACTCGCTCCAGATATTATCATACACAACATTTGTGCGAAATTATATTAAAATCCGTCAATAAATTTAGGCACTAGAGAGATGACAAAGTTTTTCTAAAAATAGCCACATTGACCTTTACCTTGAGCCCAGGATCCTGAAAGTCAAACATGTTAAGGATATTATTATCCCCAACATTTAAGTGAAGTTATATTAAAATCCATCAGCAAATGACGACGATAGAGCGATGATAAAGTTTTTTTTTCTAAAAATAGCCACAGTGTCCTTGACATTGAGCCCAGGTCCCTGAAAGTTCAACTTGCTCAGAATATTATCATTTGTGTGCAACACACTATTTGTGTGCAATTATAATCCATTAATAAATGTAGGCACTAGAGCGAAAAGAAAGTTTTTTTTTCTAAAAATAGCCACAGTAACCTTGACCTTGAGCCCAGGACCCTGAAAGCACTAACATGCTCAAGTTATTATCATACCCAACATTTGTGTGTAGTTATATTAAAATCCATCAATAAATGTAGGCAGCAGAATAATGACAAAGTTTTTCTAAAAATATCCACAGTGACCTAAGTCACCTTACATTGCAGCTTTAAACAAAGTTCCATAACTCTGTGACAAATCATCCAACCAGATAGCACGGATAATATCCGTATCCCCTATTGCTGCTTACAGCTTAAGATTCCATTGAAGTTTCGTTGAATTTCTGCAAGTAGTTGCTGAGAATTCGCGTAGACACGAACAGCCCCCTATATATTCATGCAGAATTCATCAAAGGGCCATAACTGTTGGAAAAATCATCGAACGAAAACACGCAGGTTTTATGCGCATCCACCTTCGATACTTAATATTCCCATGGAGTTTCATTGAAATCCGACCAGTAGTTTCTGAGAATTCGCGTGGACGGACGAAGCGGCGACTGTATGCTTCCGCGAAATTCTTTGGGGAGCATAATAAAAGGGGTCAAATAACTGCACGCTATAATCGGCAGTGACCTATAATACCTTCTACCGACTTATATTACGTCAAGTGGCCGATTATAGACCGGACCTACTATTCATGCCCCTGATTTACAAGTGTAAACAATAACATGCAATCTTTTTTAGCATGGGTCAATAACGAAACTGCAAGTTAAATTTTTTGCAATATTTATTTGCATATATTTTCAGAAATTTCAGCTCAATTTTTACCTTCTCGGCCTTTCCTTGTTTCGTAAAGATTTTTCTATACAGCCAGTGGAAAAAAATATTATGATGTAAATTCTACAGCTAGGTTTAAAATTATTAAACGGCATGAAACTGAATTAAAATGGATTAAATTATTACAGACACATTTTCCATTGGGCTTGAATGACAACATTTATCATTAGGGTAACATATCTAAAATGCCCAACTTTGATATTTTCTCGCTTCTGGACTGTCGAAAGCGTAAAACTAGGTCGCATGACACCAGAAAAAAATGGTAATTATAAACGTAAATTACATGCTTTTAAAAGAAACAATAGCAGACTGAAGTGACTGTCTATAATATTATAGAATCATGGACGTCACTCAATGCTTGCTTTTGTAAGTTCATTACCCATTTCTGTATTACGGATTCTGGCTACCGAGGCGAATTAATTCCACGATAGTGCTAATCAGTTATATGTCGCTGCTCTTTTAATTAGAGGTTATACTCAGCATGCTCTTCGTCCTTTCATCGATTCTGAAATTAATCACAAAAATCATTACATCAAAATATCCTTTATTAATAAGGGTTTGTATTTTATAGATTTACCAAGGGCGTACTTGATTCACTGTTCCATTTGCACCGATCTGTGTTCTGTTCAATCAAGTAGTTGTCACGTGGTATGGTGCAGTGTTCTGGTGCTACACTTTTTGACTCTACCCTTGACTAGGTGTGAAGTGCCCGGATGATGGAGCAGTGCACCAGCCTCGTTTTCAAATTCAAGGCATTTTGCATTTGTAGTTTCCTACCAGAATCAAAATGCGTAGATAAATGTTGAAAACGTTTCAGATCATAAAAAAACAACATTGATTTAAATACCTTTCAAACTGCATTCACTAAGAGTATGCTTTAAATTCTTAGTCACAGTTCTGCACCACACTTGATTCACCGGAGCAAGGTTCAGTCAAAGTTCGGCACCATACTTGATTCACCGGAGCAAGGTTCAGTGCAATGTTCCATGTTATGTCCGATTTTGGGATACATTAATTACTTGAATAGCTCATCTTTTGAAACTGAATGATTTTGAATGATTTCAGTCAGGTAGCTAATAAAATAAACAAATGCATGTTAGAAAATAGACTAAGCGTCGTATGTAGGGAAGCTGTGTATGTTCTGTGATTGATTCAAAACACGACACACTCCTACGTCATGGGAACATTGCAATGCACTTGATTTAAAAACAGAACAGTGACGTGACAGTGCAACGTTCAGGAACAGTAAGAACAGCTGAATCAAGTACGCCCCAAGTGTCTCCCGTGACAGTTCGGTTATTTCATCCATTCCTGCTTATTTTCAAAATACTGAAACAACCATAATTTGCTATATATACAACAAAGCTGTTAGATCTATCATTTTTAATTTCAATAATCTTGTATCTCATCTTGATATTGACACCAACACTCGGTCCCGCCCATAGGGGCTTGAAGAAATATATGGGCTGCATGATGCTTCCACGCAAAGCTGAATCCAGCCCGCACACTAGTAGTGGTAAACCGCTTAGAGGATCTAAGTAGAAGTAAAACAAAGATCAGGAATCGATACAATTAACTTACTCCACCCATCAAAGACACCAAAGGGAAAGAAACACAAACATTAAGCGACCAGACCATAATGGAAACCTAAACAAAGGAAGGCCATAAGGACAGTTACTTTCCCACAAAATGGCCATATGGCCGTCCAAAATAAAAAGACACAAGTGATACATACAGTAAGTAACAAACAACACCATAAATAAACCGCCACAGAAGAACCGCCTTGGAACGGTCAGTGGAATGATTTCCACTGGGGGGCTTAAATAGATTTTACGTGGCCACAATCCTCGCCCTTACTTCCGTCGCGATTTAGACAAATAATTTGTTCAGTCCGCATGAAGGTCTAATTCATCAGTGCAATATCTCCGTGAACACAAAAATCAAAGAACCATAAAGGTGAGACAACGGTGAGGACTCGACAGCAAGAAACCACTGAAATGCTGGAGGAAAAGAAAACCAACAGTTAGACTCCGATGGGCCCGACCAGAGACAGAGCATCAGGCACCAACCAACATTACCTTGAATTAGATCTCTCTAATTCTCAATAAGCCTTTACGTTGGAGCCGTCATAGAATCTGAGGCCTGACCCACCGGCGTGCAATTAAAGAGGGAAGCAAAGTTGCCAACCGTGATTGGGTTAACTACCATGCATGCAGTCTGTCGTATAACATCCATGTTGTACCCAATCTTTTTATATCGAAGAATGATTTTACGAAATTGGGTGCTGAAGATATTGCGGTTATATATTTTTCTGAATTTATATGCTAAGTCACCATAAAATTCGGGTTCCGATAGACCCTGTTGCAGAAGAGATTTAAGTCCAATATTGAATTTTGAAATTAAAATTATTATTTAAATTAAATAGTTAACCCAATCACGGTTGGCAACTTTGCTTCCCTCTTTAATTGCACGCCGGTGGGTCAGGCCTCAGATTCTATGACGGCTCCAACGTAAAGGCTTATTGAAAATTAGAGAGATAATGTTGGTTGGTGCCTGATGCTCTGTCTCTGGTCGGGCTCATCGGAGTCTAACTGTTGGTTTTCTTTTGCTCCAGCATTTCAGTGGTTTCTTGCTGTCGAGTCCTCACCGTTGTCTCACCTCTGTGGTTCTTTGATTTTTGTGTTCACGGAGATGTTGCACTGATGAGTTAGGAGGCCTTCATGCGGACTGAACAAATTATTTGTCTAAATCGCGACGGAAGTAAGGGCGAGGATTGTGGCCACGTAAAATCGATTTAAGCCCCCCAGTGGAAATCTTCCACTGACCGTTCCAAGGCGGCTCTTCTGTGGCGATTTATTTATGTTGTTCTTTGTTACTTACTGTGTGTATCACTTGTGTCTTTTGGTTTTGGATGGCATATGGCCATTTTGTGGGAAAGTAACTGTCCTTATGGCCTTCCTTTGTTTAGGTTTCCATTATGGTCTGGTCGCTTAATGTTTGTATTTCTTTCCCTTTGGTGTCTTTTATGGTTGGAGTAAGTTAATTGTATCAATTCCTGATTTTTGTTTTACTTCTACATTAAATCAGAATGGCGTCTATAAAATTTTGAAAAGGCTTTGCGTAGTTTATGGTACCTATAACCCTGATTAATGAGTTTAGCCGTTAATAATTTATTACGAGTGTTGAAGTCATTTACATGACTACACACTCTAGCAAATCGAATTAATTGCGAAATATAAACGCCATAGGATGGCGCACGAGGAACATCACCATCCAAAAAAGGAAAATTTACAATCTCAAAATCAAAGTCATCGCGTTTATCATAAATTTTGCACGAAACAAATCCATCTACAATAGATAGATGTAAATCCAAAAACGGGGCCTTGGTATTAGAAGAATTTGCTTTATTTAACTGAAGTTCTGGGGGGTAAATCTGACTGATCAAACCATCGAAATAGGTATTATCAATATTTAATAAATCATCTAACTATCTAGAAGTGGAGCTAAAAGTTTCAATAATTTTAGATTGGTTATCAATGGAAAGCGACAACATGAAGTCTCTTTGATAACAATACAAGAACAGATCAGCCACAAGAGGTGCGCAATTCGTACCCATCGGAATACCCACAATTTGTCTAAATAACTTAGTACCGAATCTAATATAAATATTGTCAAGTAGGAAGGTGAGGGCATCACACACTTTTTGACATGACCAAAGTGTATAATTCTTATGCTCTTTAGAAGTGAAAAATGCATTTCTGACATTACATGCAAGATAGAGATAATCTTCTCTGTGAAAAGCCCATTCAGTTAAATCATTAGGCTTTTGTTTTATAAGATTATGAGGAAGTGTAGTGTAAAGAGTGGAAAAATCGTAAGTAGACAGACTTGAAGCACGAAAATGTCTGGATTTCAATTTATTTAAAACCTCATTCTATTTTTTTATAGACCAAAACAGATTTCTTCCTGATCTTTCAAAGACTTTTTTTCCAAGGCGGCTCTTCTGTGGCGATTTATTTATGTTGTTGTTTGTTACTTACTGTGTGTATCACTTGTGTCTTTTAATTTTGGATGGCCATATGGCCATTTTGTGGGAAAGTAACTGTCCATATGGCCTTCCTTTGTTTGGGTTTCCATTATGGTCTGGTCGCTTAATGTTTGTATTTCTTTCCCTTTGGTGTCTTTTATGGATGGAGTAAGTTAATTGTATCAATTCCTGATCTTTGTTTTACTTCTACTTTATCACAATATTTAATCACATGCGTTTGAATAGCAGTAAGACAGGAAGTTAATAATTTAGAAAGTTCAGTCGTAGTGCAAGAGCTAGAATTTGCAATAAACCGTGCTTTGTAAGGTCTTTAATGAAGTTTTGGTAACCAGTATAGCGTAGGAAGCTTGTCTTGGCCTTCGTTAACACACACAGCAAACTTGGTGGCTGAATGACAAACATGTCCAGGAACCGCGGTGCGAGGCGGACCGTCCATGCTAATAAACCATATTAGTTTCATTGGGCGACAGGGCTTGAGATCTCAAAATCGTGTAAAAGTCCCACAAAATTGGAAGCAATGTCTCCAAAATGACCTTTACAGTGTTGACGGGGACGTTAAACCGCAAATCAAACAAACAAACAAACAACATGTGATTGTGAAAATTAAGTGTAATGCTATCCTGCTGCTGGTCATATTATTACTGGCAATTTAAAAATATTCCTGATTCTAGGATACGAAATATAATATCGAAAGGACCGAAATATCGATTTCCTTCTAAAATTGATTTCAATAAATGTAGAGATGAAATCGCTGCTGCCTTGAATGAATTTGGTAATCGATGGTGTAAACGAGAGTATGTTAAGCATAAAATTCTTGAGTAATGGTTTATTGCAAATTCAATCTCTTGTACCACAACTGAACTCTCCAAATTATTAACTTCATGTTTTACTGCCATCAAAAAGCATGTGATAAAATATTAGGAGAAAGTATTCGAAAGATCATGTAGAAATCTGTTATGTAGAAAATGTAGATCATGTAAAAATCTGTCATGTAGAAAATGTTTTCATTGCTCTTAAAGGAACTCATTTTTGATTTTTATTGGTCTATAAAAAAGTCTAATGAAGCTTTAAATAAATTGAAAACCAGGCGTTTTCGTGCTTCATGTCTGTCTACTTATGATTTGTCCACCCTTTACACTACATTTCCTCATAATCTTATAAAAGAAAAAACTTATTGATTTAATTGAATGGACATTTCATAGGGAAGACTCCCTCTTTCTTGCATATAATGTAAGAAAATCGTTTTTCCCTTCTGAAGAGCATAAAAACTATACTTTATGGTCATGTAAGAAGGTGCGTGAAGCTCTCACGTTACTACTTGACACTATTTACATAAGGTTTGTTACTAAGTTATTTAGACAACTTGTGGGTATTCCAATGGGCACCAATTGTGCACCACTCGTGGCTGATCTGTTTTTGTTTTGTTTTTGAGTGAGACTTCATGATGTCCCTTTCTGCTGATAACCAGTCTGAAATCATTAAAGCTGTTAGCTCCACTTCTAGATATTTTGATGATTTATTAAATATTGATAATATCTATTTCGATGGTTTGATCAGTCAAATGTACTCCCCAGAACTTCAGTTAAATAAAGCAAATTCTTCTGATACCGAGGCCTCGTTTTTGGATTTACATATGTCTATTGTAGATGGGTTTGTTTCGTGCAAAATTTATGATAAACGCGATGATTTTGATTATGAGTTAGTAAATTTTCCTTTTTTTGATAGTCATGTTCCACGTGCGCCATCCTATGGCGTTTATATTTCGCAATCAATTCGATTTGCCAGAGTGTGTATTCATGTAACTAACTTCAACACTCGTAATAAATTTTTAACGGCTAAACTTCTTAATGAGGCTTTATTAGCCGAAACTACGTAGTATGGCCCATCTTCTTTCTTATGAATGTTTTCATTGCTCTTAAAGGAACTCATTTTTGATTTTTATTTGCCTTCACTGCAGCTGGTGTTGTGCCGTGTGGCGGCCGTAAAACGTCTCCCCGTACATCAACCATAGTGCAGTGTATATTTTACTTTTGGTCCTTTGAGATCATCGTGAATATTCTGAGAAATCAGAAATAAATTATTGGTTTAGACTCATTCTAGACAGGTTTTTAATTATTTGGACCCCATTTTGATATAATATCAGTCTTTGAATCGACTGCCTATTCGAAATTAGCAAAATTGCAGTATGTTCCTCTGGCTTTCTTTGCCGGATCATTACAGGGTCACGAATGAGGCTTTATTAGCCGAAACTACGTAGTATGTGCCCATCTTCTTTCTTATGAATGTTTTCATTGCTCTTAAAGGAACTCATTTTTGATTTTTATTATTGGTACCATAAACTACGTAAATATGTTCTATAAAAGGGCTATCCTTTGGAAGTAAGGAATACACCACAAAAGTGAAAAATATGGAGTGTACATGTTTTCTGGGCCAGACTATCTAGTTTCGGTCAATAAGGCCTCATCAGTGACCCTCAGATATTTTCAAAATTCCACAATGGAATCAATGATCCCAAAGGACAAGAAAATATAATTTACGCTATGATGTAGGGCAGGGAGACCTTTTAGCGCCGCCATACTTTCCCACACACCAGCTGTAGTGAAGTTAAATATGTTCTATAAAGGGGCTATCCTTTGGAAGCAAGGAATACACCACAGAAGTGAAAAATATGGAGTGTACGTGTTTTCTGGGCCAGACTAGCTAGTTTCGGTCTAGCATGAACACTGAAACAATTACGATTACACAACCGTGTGACATTGTGCATTCTTTCATACCACCAGAATGGATGGTCCCTCCCATAGGGGTTTGAAGAAATATATTGGCTGCATAATGCTTCCTCGCAGAGCTGAATCCGGCCCGCACACTTGTACTGGTAAACCGCTTAGAGGACCTAAGCCTGTCCAGGAACCGCGGTGCGAGGCGGACCGTCCATGCTTATAAACCCTATTGGTTTCATTGGGCGACAGGGCTTGAATTGTCATTTCATCTCAGTGTCGGGTAAAAGTCCTACAAAATTGGAAGCAACGTCTCCAAAATGACCTTTACAGTGTTGACGGGGACATTAAACCTCAAATCAACCAACCAACCTCCAGCATGGCTAGATTTAGAACGAAAATTTGATTTTTTTTCTTATCAATACTCCAAACATAGGTTGTTTGACAGAACCGCCTCAACCTACGGGTGCTCGATAGAACCGCCACATTGACGACTACTCACAACTTACGTCTTGGAGCAGAAATAAGCAAAAACACCAATCCGCACAAAATATACATTTTTCTTCATGGATGCCAGTGAAATCTGCCTTATATTGCAGATTTGAGTAATAGTAATCTCAAATCGATAGATTCCTTTCTTTGCTACAGAAAGCCTCGGTGGGCAGGGGCGCTCTTCATCGTTCATTTTGTTCGTAGAAAGGGTTACCGCTAGGGTTTACATGTCAGTCTAGACGATTGTGTCGCTACAAAAATTATGATTAATTTATATAGGGCCGATTTCAACTAATAAAATGGATGTTTCTGGTAAGTGTATATCAATTCTTTTTTGCTCATTAAACAGTATATAATAAAACAGATATTGTGGTTTGTGAACTCGTCGAGAACAGTTGAGCAGATTTCAGTGTTTAGTGATTGGATCGGATTTTAGTTCGACAATTTGGACTACCAGTATGTAAGGAACTATTAATTTGTAGTTATCCTTTGACGCCAGGAAAATTTCGGTTATTGCATACTCGAACTGTAAAGATTAAGTTGTGCCTACACATCCACACAGTCTCGTCAGAAACTTCGCTGTTTGCTCAAATAAACTGCAGATAAAAGTTACCTTTTGCCAAAGAACCAGTTTTCAAGCTCGTGTTATAGCTGAGCATGCACACTGAAACAATTGCGATCACACAACCGTGTGTGATAGGGCATTCGTTCATATCTCCAAAATGGCTACATTAAGAACGAAAAAATTGGGTTGTTTTTCTTATCAATACTCGAAACATAGGTTGTGGGCCTCAATCGATGGGTGCTCGATAGAACCGCCTCATTGAGGCGGTTCTAGCGACTTCTCACAATCTACGTCTTAAAGCAGACATAAGCAAAAACACCAATTGATCCGCACAAAACATACTTTTTTCTTCATGGCTGCCAGTGAAATCTGCCTTATAGTGCAGATTTCAGTAATAGTAATTCCCAAAATGGATAGATTCCCTACTTTGATACAGAAAACAACGCGTTGTTGTTGATGGTGAATCTTCAGAGTGGGCACAAGTCTTGTCTGGAGTTCCACAAGGGACTGTTCTTGGTCCACTATTATTTTCCCTGTACATCAATAATATTTCCACTGACATTTACTCAGAAATGAGACTGTTCGCAGATCTACTTCTATGACCGTGTTTGCTACCGGGAAATAAGAGAAAGAGAGGACTCGCTAAAACTTCAGAAGTATATAGATAGATCAGGATGTTCGGCACGCAAATGGGGCATGAGATTTCAGCCCGTTAAATGCAATATTATGCAGATTACTAGGAAGAGAACAAATAAAACTGAGGCTTCTTACACCTTAGAGGGAACCGTCCACGAGAACGTGGATTCCATTAAATACCTTGGAGTGACACTCACACACAGTTTGAGAGGGAATACACATATTAGCAACATGTGTACTGAGACAAATAGAACGTTTGGTTTCCTGGTGCGAAATCCTCATCAGTGTTCTCAGAATGTAAATGAGGCAGTATATAAAGGACTTGTTCGCCCAATCTTGGAATATGGTAGTTGTATCTGGAACCCCAGCGGAGTGGTCCTTTATAATGGAGAAATTGAAAAAGTTCAGAATAGAGCTGCTAGATCAGTAACAAGCATGGCTGGAATACTGGGGAAATTAAGATGGGAGTCTCTCAAGAAAATGAGAAAAGACAGTAGGCTCATACTTATATACAAAGGTCTAAAGGGTGCTGCCGCCATCTAACAGATGACCTTGTTCCCCAAGCTAGGCACAGTAGAAACCATCATTCAATGACGTTTCAGATCCTAAATGCAAGAACTGACATTTATAAAGACTCGTCCCCCCCCCCCAACCCAACCCCCACCCCCGAACCATTAAATATTGGAATGCCTTTCACAATTCGATTATTTCATCAGCTGAAGGTGCTGAGGACTGTGTAGCTAAGTTTTCCTCTTTGGTGAGAGCTATAGGGACTAAATTCCCATCACAGGTGAATGTGTAGTTTTCACAATTAGTCGACAGTCATATCAACCAGACTACGATGCCATCGACGGTCGTATCGCTAGTAATCGACATCCGTATCCCGACATTTTTCAAAAGTTTATAAAATCTCCCAGAGTGCATGCATTTTGTCAAACTCACGTTGTTGTTGAAGTGTAAATGGTAGATAAAATATATTAGGCGTTTTATTGCTTTCGTACTTTAAATTATGCATTAGATTTTTCGAAAGAACGGATATTTTATAATGTTTTTAGCGTCACAACTCTCTATAAATGAACAGACAATTTACACCATGTCTCTTTAGAAAATTAACGTCATTTGTAAATGTTTAAACTTACTTTTCGCCTCCCCAAGGGCGTCAAATTCATGACGTTCCTCTGTCGACATCCGTTCTGCTCGGTCGAAAACCGTATTTCTCGGTCGACAGCAGCTTTACAGAGTACCGGCTTGGTCGATAACACAGGTACAGAATATGGTATTATCCCCGTGAATATGAGAATACATCAGATACTGTTTACATTCTGTGCGTATATTCATCGACCAACAGAAGCGCTCGGAAAAATCACGTGATCAGCTGTGCACTACAGTCGTCTTTTTAGAAATAGAAGTCTTGTAGCAGTCTAACCCCTAACGTATACAAAATTGAAATAATGGTGCAAACACTTGAAAAACAATA
The DNA here is from genome assembly GCA_963580285.1 of Lucinisca nassula. NCBI lineage: Eukaryota > Metazoa > Mollusca > Bivalvia > Lucinida > Lucinidae > Lucinisca > Lucinisca nassula. The sequence continues at coordinate 28,722,878 of OY757015.1, forward strand.
ACATAAAACAGATAGTAATGGAACGGAGGCGGGCTGAAATGCTAAAATGTGCAGTTGCAACTGTAGACATTTTATGTGACAGAATTATCTTCGCATCAGCAAAGTATAGTTTCAGCCACTTTCGGTAAGCACTTTGTTAACAGTTTTATTTTTATTTTGAACCAGTCTAAGGAGACTTAGCATTAAGGACGTTATCTGCACATGTCCTATTCTTCGAAGACTGACCTGTTTGCTACACAGGGGCCAGTTTCAAGCTTTTTGAGAGGAAAGATATACTATACTATAATAATATAGACAATACGGGCCTCCGTGGCCTAGTGGATAAGAGCGCTGACTCTTAGTCATTAGGTCTCTCACCGCCGTAGGTTCGAGCCTCGCTCGGGCCACGTGTGAGACGCCAAGTTCTGCAACGGAAGGTCAGGTGGTTTTTCTCCGGGTACTCCGGTTTTCGCCCACCTCTGATTAACGATCGGCTCGATATGAGTGAAATAATCTTGAAAGGGCCGTAAAACCCAAACCAAAAAAAAAAAAAAAAATAATATAGACAAGGGCACCTTCGGGAAAATATGACCAGTCGTGAATGAAGTTGTGTAGCTCTGGAAGTTTGTAACACACAAGTCAAAATTCTTGTAACACATGTAGATAACACATTATGTAGTACCTGCTATGTCTAATCTAGTCTTCACAGTATGGAGCAACGCCACACATAATCTCCAGAATTGCTAAAAAATGAAAGCATGTAGCTAAGCCTGTCTGCTCTCTTCCCAAGAGATTCCAAAGTTTTCCAGGGCACAACACAAAGAAAATTTATATCCATGTCCAGTATTTTCACCAATACCAATCACCTGTGTCCATAATTTCAATAAAAACTTGTAAATACTACACCAAAACTTGAAAACAATAACAATTATGACATCTCCTGGCTCTGGCAGCCATTTTTTTTTACAGAACAGGAGTAAATAAAACATGATGTCATAGCATTAAGTTATTTTTTCTTTGGCCAATTTGAATTGTTGAGATTTTTAACCAATGAAATCGCTCCTTTCTACTGGCGCCAAAAAAAATGGTGTGTTACAAACTTCCAGAGCTACACAACTTCATTCACGACTGGTCGTGTTTTCCCGAAGGTGCCCTTGTCTATATTATTATAGGATAGTATATCTTTCCTCTCAAAAAGCTTGAAACTGGCCCCTGTGGTCTTCTATATCGCATCACTATCCTGTACAGGGTCAATATGAATATGCGCTATGGAAACTCTGCCGCTATAAAGTAGCAAGCGGAAAATGGCCATAAATAATACGTCTGTGGAGAAAGCAAGCCTGTTTTTCGCTCCAAATTTATTAAAGACATAATAGTTTCAAATCTTTCTTTCTACTGATACTGCGATCGGTCACATTTGGCCATTACTCGCAGGTGTATATTACATAAACTCCAGGTTTTGCAGGATGAAATCCTACATTGTAACCATGTAATTACGGTAGAGTTCTTTAACCTGCAGAGGGGGTAGTTCTTCCTGCACAGGGGGGCTCCAGTTAACGTCCCGATCCGATGTACGGAGCACTTTATGACATTCATCCCTGCAAATGATGCGAAAGGAGCGTGTTCGGACACCGAAATATTATCGTCTCTGCCGGGGTTCGAACCCGGGACCTGTAGCATCAGAGGCAAGTGAACTAACCACTGAGGTATCATGCTCCAAATGGAAAATATAACTTTAAAAATAACATTGTTTACTGCAAATCTTTGTGTACAGTTTCTAAATATAGATTTATAGAAAACCGTCAAAACAATATCACCATATAGTCACTCAATAGTAATATTCTGCTTAAACACACTTACCTACCAGGATTTGTGCCGGGTTTATCGGAGTCTAACTGTTGGTTTTCTTTTGCTCCAGCAATTCAGTGGTTTCTTGCTGTCGAGTCCTCACCGTTATCTCACCTCTGTGGTTCTTTGATTTTTTGTGTTCACGGAGATGTTGCACTGATGAGTTAGGAGGCCTTCATGCGGACTGAACAGATTATTTGTCTAAATCGCGACGGAAGTAAGGGCGAGGATTATAGCCACGTAAAATTGATTTAAGCCCCCAGTGGAAATCATTCCACTGTCCGTTCCAAGGCGGTTCTTGTGTGGCGGTTTATTCTTAATGTTGTTTGTTACTTACTGTATGTATCACTCGTGTTTTTTTTTTTATTTTGGATGGTCATATGGCCATTTTGTGGGAAAGTAACTGTCCTTATGGCCTTCCTTTGTTTAGGTTTCCATTATGGTCTGGTCGCTTAATGTTTTGTGTTGCTTTCCCTTTGGTGTCTTTGATGGGTGGAGTAAGTTAATTGTATCGATTCCTGATCTTTGTTTTACTTCTACTTTTAACTACTAAAAAATGACCCCACCATGCTGAGATTATACTGGGGCTATTTCCCTGACACATTGGGGCTGTGTTTATAAATGACAGGTGCATAGGTAATATGCTAGCTAACCTTGGCTGGATGGCTAGACCTGGAGTCTACGGTTAAATAAATGTATCGCACGTTGCTGACGGGTCGAATTTCTAGTACTTATCGAAAAATGTTCCGATTGCCATCTTGAAAGTAGTCCGATTCTGTTCCCAGAATGCTTAAATCAGATAGGTCAGTATTTGAAAAATGCCACCTAGCGGAAGATAATGGCATTAGGGACATTCAATGTGGCCGCCTGGACAAATGAGCAAGAATGACAGTGGCTCTGATTATGCAAGAAATTGAATGCAACCCTTTTGTTTTAATTGGAACATAAACTTGAATTCTTAAGGTTATTTAAATACCAGTTGAAAGTAAAATATTGTTCAGAGGTGTTTCTTCACTCACCTGAAAAATGCCAAGCTTTGTGTATCAAAACTGGGAAATTATCACAAGTAACAATGACAAAAGAAGTGTACCTTTGTAACAAACGACATGAGGATTCTCATAAAACACTGACGGATCGATATGCAATATATTGACCAGGGGATTTAAAATAACTTACTTAGTATGTAAAGGCGATGTTGGTTGGAAACCGTCACTGCGACCATTATTTTCCTCCATGAAAATTTGACAGTTTTTGACATCAATCTGGTTAACGGCTTCATAGCTAGTTCAACGTACTTTTACTACGCCTTTGGGCGTTTACAACATCACTCTACTTTGACGACCGGCCTTTGCCGTTTATAAGTGATCGCGAGCAGGACTGAGGTTGCCTGAACATAAATTTAGCTTGAAAATGCTGCCAAAGTAAATATTGGCTACACTGATTCACTTTTCCTCGATACATTTTGCCCGTTTTGAGCGGTGACAAAAGTCTTGTAAAAGTCAAACTTGTTTAAAATTACTGTACTAGGTTTCATCCGGAAACTAGCATTTCTACAAAAGAGCTCTCCCTTCAGCCAAATTACGCGTGAAAAGTACATGTTGTTTCAAAAGTGTTTATTAAATAAAAATGTATAATTTTTATTTGCCGGTGAAATCTCTTGGAGTCCTAATCAATAGAAGATTTTATAACGTATGTAAATTTATTGCAAAAATGTAAATATGACGAAAAATAACACGATCTCTCGCTGATACAAAAGTGCCTTGGCGTATTAATCTAATGTTTCAGCTGGGTTGTTGTTCGGCTCCTTGCCGAAAACTTTACACAACCAGCCAATGACGTAACACAACAAATGCATTTACGAAATGTTAGTATTTGATAGTTCCTCTGTGAAAATCGAATGGTGCGATTTTAAAGATGTATGGTTGGGGTTTCACCAATATGAACGTGTGAACTTTCGTGTAAACACATTTACAGAAGTTCGGCCATGATGAATTTTGTTTCGAAATTATCTACAGACCACGTGAACGAAAATGAAATATTCGCTTTTTGAACTGTTTTAGGAAAAAATATGTCCCGGTGCACCTTCCCTGTGCAATTACTTATACACATGTGGCAATATATTTTTTATTTATTCATAAACAAATTGGTTTTAAGTCTTAAACAAACGAGCACATTTTGCAACATTTATTTTACATTTCTCTCTTTATAGTAATTCAGATATTTAAGTGGTTTTGTCTGGAGTAAACTTGTACCCGTTATTATTTACACTAACAAGAAAAAAAAACTCTGAGACCTTTGCAAAATGCTTAAATTCATAATTTCTTTTTTCGAGTGCATATTGTGCTATTACAGTCATGTTGGTTGCAGAAAAGCCTTTACAATACAATCAAAACACTGAGAGCACTGATTGGGAGGTGCGGGGGCGGCGAATTTGAAACTTCAGCTTACCCGCATCACAAAGAGAAAAAAATAAGTTCTCGTCATCCTCGTGGACATTCATTATTTTTTGTTATATTTTTCTATGTTTGTGCTGTTTTACCGTTCTAACTTGACTAACTGTAACCTTTTGTACCCGTCATCGTCTACGTAATACAATTAGCAATTCTGACTACACACAAAGTTAAATCACGCTAACAAGTCCGTGAAATAACCACCTCCTTACACCCCACTTTATAAAGAGAAAACTGGGGTTAACGAGGGTATAAATTATTTTCCGTATCATGCTTATTTTTGCTCCAAGACATAGGTTGTTGGTACTCGTTAGAACCCCCTTCATTGAGTATTTTTTGAGTATAAATAAGAATATCACAAATTGTCTTCAGAAAATTGGCCGATTTGGAGAAGTAGAAAAGCACTATGACGCACGGGCATGTTATCGTAATGAGACAAGGACTGATAAGGACGGAAAAGGAAAGCATAGAGATATTTAAAATAGGGTTAGGACATGTCAAGAAAATAAATGAGAGAAACAGCGCACTCGAGGAGAATTGGCGAGCGCCAAAGGCGCGAAGCCTTTGGGGGCGAGTGCCAAAGGCGCGAAGCCTTGGGGCAAGCTCCCAGGATAGGCTAGAAAATGGTGCATTCTGAGAGCTTTTTGAACATTTTTGTTTATTCTTTACACTCATGTTCATGGATAAATAACTTATAAATATTTTTAACATATTTTCCTTGGGAAGATGCCATAAATCTAACACCTAGCCATACCAGTGCCCCCGAACCAACCCCAATCACACCCCAGGTGTATTATGCTACAACAAAAGAGCATATCTTATCATTTATGCCTAGATTATAAATACACCTGGACCTCGTTGTAGCACGATACGTTACAGCACGAATGCAGATGCCGCACGGTTTTTCTTTGAACCCAAATTTTCCTCAACTAGCATTTATAAATATAATCCAAGGTTATTATCAAGTTTCAAGCACAACAACCTTTTCCCCTCTGAATTTTAAGTGCGGACATACGGTAGATACTACTATAGTTGTCACGGTCAATAACCGTTATTAACGGTACTTTTTTCAACTTAAATTAATTGCAGACATGTCATAACAGCTTGTCCAATTAGCAATAAAAAATACTGATAGTTATATAACCTTGACACGCATGATTAACACGAGCTGCAGCCGATATAAGTGTCAGCATAGCGAGATAAGAGAATGACGAATGCAGATTAGTTTATAAATTAACGGTCCAGTCCCAAGACGAGGATTCCTCCATCCAAAACTTTCCCAACCGCTCAACAAACAAGTTCAAGGCGAACATCAAATATCTCCGCGACCAAAATCGCCATGAAATCCACCGTCCACAAACCGCCGCCACCGTTTTTCTGCACGCGATCGGTAAATGACGTTTTCCGACCCCAGCAACCCCGCACGTGTTTAATGCCATTGTTTTATTTTATTTTAATGGGGCGTATTTCTTTCATAAAAATGCTTGCAACCGGTAAAATATGTTTTCTGGATAGCTTAACGGTGGTGGATAGAGCTGGATTGAGAACGGGGCCTTCAATGATTTCATAGGAAGTTTGTTTTGGCTTCAGCTGATAAGGCCACTAACAATGTGGTCGTTGTTTGACGGCTTCACTATATTTACGCTCTTCAGCAAGAACGTGGTGGTACTAAGGCCTATGAACTTCAGCCTTTAGCTGTAGAGAAGGCTTTAGTTGATGACTATATTTGTCATTAAGCCACCAAGTTTGCTGTCTGTGTTACAGAAGGCCAAGATAAGCTTCCTACGTTATATTGGTTACCAAAACTTCATAAAAGACATACAAAGCACGGTTTATAGCAAATTAAAGCTCTTGTACCACCAGAGCTCTCACTAGGATTTTGAAAACAGGATTCGAGGAATCCTTCCTTGTAAAAAGTAGGATTCACAAATCAAAATTTGGATTCCCACATAAAAAGTTGGAGTTCTGATCTTGATCGCGCATAGAACATTGACAAAAACTTCTTACTATCAGTCTACACGTCCATATGAAAAACTGTATACTTTCATGGCTCCCAAATCTTTTTTTTTTCTGATAAACGCATTTAATAACTTCGTTCCAAACATGTAGATTGTCGGCCCCCGCCCATAGGGGCTTGAAGAAATATATGGGCTGCATGATGCTTCCACGCAGAGCTGAATCCGGCCCGCACACTAGTACTGGTAAACCGCTTAGTGGATTTAAGCCTGTCCAGGAACCGCGGTGCGAGGCGGAACGTCCATGCTAATAAACCTTATTGGTTTCATTGGGCGACAGGGCTTGAGATGTCATTTCATCTCAATGTCGGGTAAAAGTCCCACAAAATTGGAAGCAACGTCTCCAAAATGACCTTTACAGTGTTGACGGGGACGTTAAACCTCAAATCAAACAAACAAACAAACATGTAGATTGTGGGTACTACTTAGAAATATTTCACTGATGTGTCTATCCCCCCCCCCCTCAGATTTATTCTCACACTTCTAGTCAAATAATGCCACATAAAAATAAGGTTGTATTAGGATAACAGCAGATATAATGTAAACCTAGATCAGAAAAGCAGCATTCTATTTAGCTATATTTGTGCTTTCAAATTCGGACGTATATGTACGTGAGAGTAGCTCAATTATTTTTAATTTGTGTAAACAAATACGTAGGGGAAGCATCCTAACCACGTCTGACTTCCTGTTATTGATAAAAATGATTGTATTTTGAAGAATTACATACATTTTTGTCACCAGTAAACGTCGAAACACACTTTGACCGAGCGATAAAAAGTACGATCGTGTAGTCGCGAAAATACATGACATTGGCAATTCGTCAATTATATCGTCTTCGCCGTAACCCTGGTTTAACTAAACGTGATATTTTACCGACTCATGCTAATCCGTTGATGATATGAGCTTACATCAATTAGTAAACTAATTAATTGTAATCCGTAATAACACGGGGATTAGAGCGGCGAGATTAAACAGGTACAATCATTTTTAACACGTGCCGCAAACCGACCACTTTCCAATATCGTCTCTCCAACTGACAGGTGCAAAAATACCTGTCAATATAGGTCACGCCTACTGATTTGTGGCACGTGCGCTTTCAACATAAAAAGCGGCGCCGCATTTGATCTTTTATTGGTATTGCATAAGCGGCCTAAATTAGCTTCTGAATTTACCGCTTCTGTAATTTTGGACGCGTGTCGCAATAAAAACATGCGTACACAAGAATCGCCTGTTGTGAATTTTACGCGTACAACGGCAAAAGTTGGCGTAAAATACGCAGAATCCTGCGTTTCCGAGAGCTCTGAACGCTCCACATTATTAACGTCATATTTTACTGCCATCAAAAATGTGATATAATATTGCTAGAAAGTCTTCGAAAAATCAAGAAGAAATCTGTTTTGGTCTATTAAAATTCTAATGATGTTACTTTTAAATAAATTAAAATCCAGGCGTTTTCATGCTTCAAGTCTGTCTTCTTATGATTTTTCCACCCTTTACACTACACTTACTCATAATCTTATAAAACAAAAAAATTAATGCTTTAATTGAATGGTCATTTCATGGGGAAGACTCCCTGTATCTTGCATGTAATGTAAGAAATGCCTTTTTCACTTCTGAAAAGCATAAAATTATACTTTATGGTCATGCCAAAAAGTGTGTGAAGCTCCCACCTTTCTTCTTGACAGTGTTTACATAAGATTTGGTACTTTGCTGTTTAGACAAGTTGTGGGTATTCTGACGGGTACTGATTGCGCACCACTTGTGGCTGATCTGTTTTTGTTTTGTTATGAGAGAGACTTCATGATGCCCCTTTCTGCTGGAAACCAGTCTGAAATCATTGAAGCTTTCAGCACCACTTATAGATAAATGACTTCACCACCCGATTTCGTAAAATCATTCTTCGACATAAATAGATTGGGTACAACATAAATGTTATACGACAGATTGCATGTGTCATAGTTAACCCATTCACGTTTGACAACTTTGCTTCCCTCTTTAAATGCACGCCGGTTGGTCAGGCCTCAGATTCTATGACGTAAATGCTTATGTTGGTTGGTACCTGATGCCCTGTCTGTGGTTGGGCCCATCGGAATCTAACTCTGGTTTTCTTTTGCTCTAGCATTTCAGGGGTTCCGTGCTGTCCAGTCCTCACCGTTGTTTCAACTCTGTGGTTGTTTGATTTTTGTGTTCATGGAGATGTTGCACTGATGAGTTAGGAGGCCTTCATGCAGACTGAACAGATTGTTTAAGGCGAGGATTGTGGCCACGTAAAATCAGTTTAAGCCGCCAAGTGGAATTCGTTTCCGCTGACCTTCCAAGGCGGTTCTTCTGTCGCGGTTTATTTTTGTTAATGTTTGTCTTTTGGTGTTTGTGTCGCCATTAATAGTTTATTTTGGATAGCCCATTGGCCATTTTGTCGGAAAGTAACTGCCATTTTGGCCTTCCGCATTTGATGTATCAATTAGGGTCTGTTGTTTCATGTTTGTGTTTCTTTCCCTTTGGTGTCTCTGGTGGGAGCTGTGGGTTATTTGTATCGATTCCTGATCATTGCCTCCACTTCTACTCTGCACAATTCACGACTTATTCCCGGAAGCACCTTGTCAATCACCAACAACAGCATACAGATGTGTTTACACATTAAAGCGTTCGACTTCCCGCCGAGCGTCTGCTATTTTGGCGCCAAAACATAACCATGCACGAGACAGTAGAATGTATAGTCATGTGACTTCCGGTTGATTCATCCTGTGGTGGTAACCTAGATAAACTCATTTTATGAAGAAATACTGCAAGTTTAATGCCGATAGAGCATGCAAATTTTTCTAAGCGATATGAAATATATAAAAAATCGTTTCGGGCAGGTGGCATTCGGATTTATCATAAAACTATCACATAATTTATTGGTTTTCTTAGATTTTACTTTAATAACTTTCAAACTACTATTTAATAGGGGTTAATTGCACTAATATACACACTTTTTAAACAATTTATTCAATACATTTCTTGTGTCTCTGGTACCACATTTACCGCTTTGCTTATTTTGTTGCCGCGACCAGTTTAATTTTCTAAACTCTTTTAAGCTTGTCGTTTTTTTTAAGAAAAGCTTTCGAGCTATTGACATCACTCCGGCGTCTAACTTGGCGTTGTCGTCGTATGGAAAACAACTTACCTTAAGCTATAATTTTGAAGGTATTTGACCTAGTCTCATGAAACTACATACACTTAATGACCATCACAAGAGCTACATCCTAATCAAGGTCCATAATTGCATTATAGATTTTGGCTGATTTATCTCCCCTTTTCTTTTTTCTGAAACGCATATTTTCATCTCATTTCAATACTATTTATAACAGAGCTTTTAATCTTCACATGGGTGTTCCTTGCGTCAAGACCTTTCTCATGATACCGAGTATTTTGATCAATTGACTTGACCTTCAGCGAACATCACACACATACCTTCACAGTAGCTACAGTTCTTTCCAAGTTCCAAAACTCTATCATGCAATTTGGATGAATTATCTCCCATTTTCTCTCTTTTAAAAATGTGTTTGTCTTTCATTTTAATACCACTAATAAAACAACCTTCAAACTCCATGTAGATATACCTTGGGATAGAAACTGTCCATTGATATCAAACTTTCTGACCTGTGGCCCTGACCTTTGACTGATATTTTTTTTTTGAAAACAATAACGGAAACTTAATCCTTTGTCATATTTCAAAAAGTATTTAGCCCAGCCTTTTTAAACTTGACACAAATCTGTATCAAGAAGACAGGACGAGCATGACACTCACTTTCGGTGCTGTTGTTTTGATTATTTAATAGGTGTATGCTTATTTAGCTCGCCTGTACGAAGTACATGGAGAGCTATTGTTGTCACCACGGATGGCGTTTGCGTGTGCGGTACCGTCACACTGCGTTAAAGTTTTTCAAATGCTTATATCTCAACAGTCACTCATCACAGAGCACTCATATTTTGAACTTTAGTACCTGGGAGAGTCTTCTGATGTCCAAAGAGAACAGACCCCTGGGGTCATGCCCCGGGGTGGGGCTAGAGGTCAAAATCTAGAACATCTATGTAATACTGTTAAAGTTTTTGAAATGCTTATATCTCAGCAGTCACTCATCACAAAGCATTCATATTTACAACTTGGATACCTGGGAGTGTCTTCTGAGATTCCAAGACAACACACCCCTAGGTGCATGCCTGGGGGTGGGGATGGGGTGGGGCGAGGGGTCAAAAACTAGGACAACTTTATAATTTGTTGTTTACCTTTCCCTTATGCTAACAAGTTATGGACAGAATTGGTTATACACCAGCCAACCAAGTGACATTGGTTCAAGTGTTAAAGGGTGAAGGTCATGGTGACCTACATTTCACGGTCCAGTGATTTTGCCTTATATCTTGAAGACTGTTTGTTGGAGAAATGTCATACCTGGGATATTATTTCCATGTGACAGTCACACCATGATTGACTTCAAAATATATCTAGGTCACTATGACCTCTATTTCATGGTTCAGTGATTTTGCCTATTATCTCGAATACTATTTGATGGAGAAATGTTATACCTGGATTATGTGTTCCATGGGACCCGATAATTGACCGCAAAATATATCTATGTCAGTGTGACCTATATTTCATGGTTCAGTGATTTTGCCTATTATCTCGAACACTATTTGATGGAGAAATGTCATACCTGGATTATTAGTTCCATGGGAACCGATAATTGACCGCAAAATATATCTGGATCAATGTGCGTTATTTTTTCATGATTCAGCGATTTTGCCTATTATCTCGAATACTTTTTGATGGAGAAATGTCATACCTGGATTATTAGTTCCATGTGACACGATAATTGACCGCAAAATATATCTGGGTCACTGTGACCTATATTTCATGGTTCAGTTATTTTCCCTATTGTCTTGAATACTATTTGGTGGAGAAATGTCATACCTGGGTTATTAGTCCCATGTGACCCTATGCTTGACCTCAAAATGTGTCTAGGTCACTGTGACCTTTATTTCATAGTTCAGTGATTTTGTCTATTATCTTGAATACTATTTGATGAAGAAATGTTACACCTGGATTATTTATTCCATGTGACCCGATTATTGACCACAAACTAAATCAAGGCCATTGTGACAAATATTTCATGGTTCATTGATTTTCTCTATTATCTTGATTACTATTTGATGAAGGAATGTCATACCTGGGTTTTTAGTTCCACGTGACCCCATGATTTACCTCAAAATAGATCCAGGTCAGTGTGACCTATATTTCATGGTTAAGTGATTTTGCCTATTATATTGAATATTTTTTCATGAAGAAACGTCATACCTGGATTATTTATTCCATGTTACCCCATGATTGACCTCGAAATTATATCTTGGTCAGTGGGACCTAAATTTCATGATTCAGTGACTCTGCCAAATATTTTGCGAACTTTTTTTAGAAACTTCAATCCTGAATTCTAAGTTCCATGTGACCAGATGATTGACAAAGAAATATATCTAGGTCAGTATGACATATTTTCATGGTTCATTGATTTTGCCTTATAATTCATACACAGTGTGATTATGAAATGTAATATCTGGTATATATGTTCCATGTGACCTGATCATTGACCTCAAAGTGTATCCAGGTGTGTGTGACCTATATTTCATGGTTCAGTATTTTTACCTTATACCTTTAAGGCGCGAAATAGGCGAGCTACGCTGTCAAGCGACAGATCTTGTTTGCAATCATCATTTGTCAGATATAGATATTTTAATCCAAACACAGCCTAGTTATTAATAAGTAACGCATTCCAGATATACATCAAAATGATTAGCACTTCAGGAGTGGAATTCAGAAGAAATAATCGATTTTATGCGGTGTTCATGAGGGCTGAACACATTAATTGTCTAAATCGTAGCAGAAGTAAGGGCGAGGATTGCGCCCGCGTTGTAGATGCAAGGGCGAGGGTTGCGGCCATATAAAATCGACTTAAGGCCCCAAGATGAATTCTTTGCCCTGACCGTTCCAAGGTGGTTCTTCTACGGCGATTTATTTGTGTTATGGTTTATCTTTCAATGTATGTGTCGCTTGTGTCTTTTTATTTTGGTCATTTTGTGAAACAGTAACTGTTCTTTTTGGCTTTCCTCTGTTGTTGTTTCCATTACGGTCATGTTACTTCACGTTTGTGTTTCTTTCCCATTGGTGTCTCTAATGAGAGGTGTGGATTAAATGTTTTGATTCTTGATCATTGCGTTCACTTAAATTTTTTAAAAAGGTGCTCCTTTCGGGCCTCGGTGGCCTAATGGTTAAGAGCGCTGACTCTTGATCATTAGGTCTCTCACCACTTTGGTTCAAGCCTCCCTCGGGTCACATGTGAGACGCCAAGTTCTGCAACGGAAGGTCAAATGGTTTTTCTCCGGGTACTTCGGTTTTCGCCCACCTCTGACTAACATTCGACTCGATTTGAGTGAAATAATCTTGAAAGGGCCGTACAACCAAAAAAAAAAAAAAAAAAAAAAAAGGTGCTCCTTAGGGATCATCAGTTCTGTTCCAAAATGTTAAGATAAATGGTCGTTGCTTACGCCTAGTATTACGCACTGATAAATCCCTCTGACCGGATGTGCTGGATTAGTCCCTCTAACCGTATAGTCAGGGCTTAGTAACAGGGCCATATGAAAGGGTGGAATCCCGCATAATCGCCCTTCTCTAACCGCTCCTTCAACTGCCATAAGACCGGGGATTAGAAAGGAATGATACATTTCATGAAAAAGTGAGAAATAAAAGGCAGCTCCACCTTCCCGCCTCTACTTGCAGGACAACAGTCTCTTGTCATACTATCATTATAAGTAAGTAAGTAAGTAAAAGTAAGTAAGTAAGTAAGTAAGTAAGTAAGTAAGTAAGTAAGTAAGTAATAACACGCAAGGAAACTGAAAGTCATCACTATTCATCATGGCGCGGCCAATCCTGCCAGTTATGTCCAGTTACAGGTGAAATTTCTGAACAGAACAGACAGTCATTTCAGAATTAGCAAACTGATTGTGTCTTTGTTTTCAAAAATGTTCCGATCATCTCAGACAAAAATACACTTACACTAAATACTAAGATACCGAAAGTCGGCCCCCATCCATAGGGGCTTGAAGAGATATATGGGCTGCATGATGCTTCCGCGCAGAGCTGAACCCGGCCCGCACACTAGTACTGGTAAACAGCTTAGAGGATCTAAAAAGGTGGAAGTAAAACAAAGATCAGGAATCGAAACAATTAACTTACTCCACCAATCAAATACACCAAAGGGAAAGAAACACAAACATGAAGCGACCAGACCATAATGGTAACCTAAACAAAGGAAGGCCATAAGGACAGTTACTTTCCCACAAAATGGCCAAATGGCCATCCAAAATAAAAAGACAAGTGATACACAAAGTTAGTTACAAACAACAACACAAATAAACCGCCACAGAAGAACCGCCTTGGAACGGTCAGTGGAAAGATTTCCACTGGTGGGGGGCTTAAATCGATTTTACATGGCCATAATCCTCGCCCTTACCTCTGTCGCTGTATACACTAATCTTGTTTAGTCCGCATGAAGGTTTCCTATCTCATCAGTGTAACATCTCCGAGAACATAAAAATAAAAAACTACAGAGATGAAACAAGGTTGAGGACTCGACAGCATACAACAACAGAATTGCTGGAGCAAAAGAAAACCAACAGTAAGACTCCGAGGGGCCCGACCAAAGACGGAGCATCCGGCGCGAACCAACGTAAAGAATACTAAAATTAAATTCCATTTATGTTTTTACGCTGGAACCGTCATATAATCTTAAATAAATTCCATTTACGTTTTTTACGCTGGAACCGTCTTATAATCTTGCCGACCAACCGGTGTGCAATCAAAGAGGGAAGCAAAGTAGCCAACCGTGATTGGGTTAACCACCTTGCATGCAGTTTGTTTTATAACATTAATGTTGTACCTAATCTTTATATATCGACGAACGATTTTACGAAATTGGGTTCTAAAGTCATTATAGGCATGTATTTTTCTAAATTTATATACTATGTCACCATAGAATTCGGGTTCCGATAGTCCATGCTTCAGAAGTGTTTTAAGTCCAACATTGAATTTTGAAACCAAATCAGAATGACGTCTATAAAACTTAGAAAAAGCTTTACGTAGTTTATGATACCTTTACCCCTGATTAAGAAGTTTAGCGGTTGATAATTTATTACGAGTGTTGAAGTCGGATACATGACTATACACTCTAGCGAATAGAATTAACTGCGAAATATAAACCCCGAACGATGTCGCACGACGAAGATCACAGTCCACAAAAAGAAAATTTACAATCTCAAAATCACAATCATCATGTTTATCATAAATTTTGCAAGAAACAAATCCATCTACAATAGATAAATGTAAATCCAAAAAGGGTCCTCGGTATCAGAGTAATTTGCCTTGTTTAACTGAAGTTCTAGGGGATAAATCTGACTGAACAAACCATCAAAGCAAGTATTGTCAATATTTAATAAATCATCTAAATATCTAGAAGTAGAGCTAAAAGTTTCCATAATTTCAGATTGCACAGCTGGAAAACTCGTAAGGGGTAACCGCCGGTTATGCACTCAAAGTCCTTACGGGAACTCCCGGTTATGACTTCCGAGGCATCAAATATGTCAACAAACAGGTGAGTGTTCCAGATACATGATGTTTAGTCATTTTTGTAAACATATTTTGAGAAATCGGCCAATGCTATTCGCAACAACTTTCATCTCTGCATCAGAAAAGATGGTGTGGACATGAAAAGGCAAGCGGTCGATTTTTAATTTAATTTCTCCCTGAGGAAGTTAGTCAGATATTTCTGTTTTGTCCTGTTTTCCAGTGCCAAATGAAGGTATTTTCAGATACCCAGACGATGCGAAACTAAAACAACACGCCAAATAACACATAATGCAAACCACTTTCATGTTGAAATACATAAGTTGCAAAATTTCCGCAGAATTTGTTCTAGGAGCGTTAATATTTGTGCCGATTATGACTTACGAGGACCGATTACCCGTACGGGAGCATTACCCCTTACGGGGACAGAAGAAGCCAACTAATGGGTGACTGATTGTAAATGCGTTTCTCCATTCAATAATTCACACAGACAGTTCATCAAAGCCCTGAAGAAACTGTAGTTGCTCGGTACGACTGATAATACTGTTAACTTTATTCAGAACGATAACTTAAAATCGAAATTCGTGCGCTCGTATGAATTGCTCGTACGAATGTATCCAAATTCGTGTACTCGAACGAATTGCTGAAAACATGATATTGTTACATTTTCAAGGCATTAATCTGATATGCTCGTACAGTAGAATAAATTTCATATTACATACGCATGTTACTATACGCCCCCGCCCAACGGGGCTTGGAGAAATAGTGCTTCTGCGCAGAGCTGAAACCGACCAAACTTGAGGTCTGAATATTGGTAAACCGTTTAGGTCTAAGCCTGCCAAGGAAACTGCTGCATGTGGGAACTCTCCTTAAACGATAGCGAATTCTATGAGCCGACTCGCACCGCTTTGCTTGGACAGGCTTAAATCCTCTATGCGATTTACCAGTACTCGTGTGCGGTCGGTTTCAGCTCTGCGTGGAAGCGTCATACAGCCTGTCTATTTCTTCACGCCCCGATGGGAGGTGGATGTGGAGTCAGGATAGGTTAAATTATTGAATGAAGTGACGCATTTCAATCTGACACCCATTAGTTGACTTTTTCTGTCCCCATAAGGGGTAATTCTCCCGTAAGGGGTAATATGTCCTCGTAAGTCATAATCGGCACAAATATTAACGCTCCTGGAACAAATTATGCGAAAATATTGCTTCTTATGTATTTCAACATGAAAGTGGTTTGAATTGCATGTTATTTGGCATGTTGGATTAGTTTCGCATCGTCCGGGTAGCTGAAAATGCCTTCATTTGGCACTTGAAAACAAGTCAAAACAGAAATATCTGACTACCTTCCTCAGGGAGAAATTAAATTAAAAATTGACCGCTTGCCTTTTCATGTTGACACCCATCTTTTCTAATGTAGGAATGAAAGTAGAAGTAAAACAAAGATCAGGAATTGATACAACTAACTTACTCCATCCATAAAAGACACCAAAGGGAAAGAAATACGTTGGGAATAGCATTGCCCGATTTCTCAAATTTTGTTTATAAAAATGAGTAAAAAGTATGTATCGGGAACACTTACCTGTTTGTTGACATATTTGTGGTCTCGGAATGCATAACCGTAAGTTCTCGTAAGGATTTTGAGTGCATAAGCGGCAGTTACCCCTTACGAGTTTACCAGCCGTGTGATTGGTTATCAATGGAAAGCGACAACATGAAGTCTCTTTCGTAACAATACAAGAACAAATCAGCCACAAGAGGTGCGCAATTCGTACCCATCGGAATACCCACAATTTGTCTAAATAACTTAGCACCGAATCTAATATAAATATTGTCAAGCAGAAAGGTGAGGGCGTCACACACTTTCTGATATGACCAAAGTGTATAATTCTTATGCTCTTTAGAAGTGAAAAATTCATTTCTGATATTACTTGCAAGATAGAGAGAATCTTCTATGTGAAAAGCCCATTCAATTAAATCATTTAGCTTTTCTTTCATAAGATAATGAGGACGTGCAGTGTAAAGAATGGAAAAATCGTAAGTAGACAGACTTGAAGCACGAAAACGTCTAGATTTCAGTTTATTTAAAACCACGTTCGATTTCTTTATAGACCAAAACAGATTTCTTCCTGATCTTTCAAAGACTTTATCACAATATTTAATCACATGCGCTTTAATAGCAGTAAGACAGGAAAGTAATAATTCAGAAAGTTCAGTGGTAGTGCAAGAGCTAGAATTTGCAATAAACCGTGCTTTGTAAGGTCTTTTATGAAGTTTTGGTAACCAGTATATCGTAGGAAGCTTGTCTTGGCCTTCTGTAACACACACAGCTAACTTGGTGGCTGAATGACAAATATGTTCATCTACTATAGCTTTCTCTTCAGCTAAAGGCTGAAGTTCATAGGCCTTAGTACAACTACGCCTATCCAGGAACCGCGGTGCGAGGCGGACATCCATGCTTATAAACCCTAATGGTTTCCTTGGGCGACATGACTTAAGATGTCATTTCATCTAAATGTCGGGTAAAAGCCCCTAAAAATTGGAAGCACGTTTCCAAAATGTCCTTTACAGTGTTGACGGGGGGACGTTGAACCTCTAATCAAACAAACAAGATAAGAAAGTCCAGAAAACACACATTATCATTGTAAAATATGCCGAGAAAAAGGTTTGCAGATATGCCCAGTATTATTCGTGAGAGCTCGTTGCTTTCTTCCATTCCTGCTTATTTTCAAAATAGTGAAACACCTATAATTTGCTATAAATATAACAAACCTGTTAGATCTATCATTTTTAATTTCAATAAACTTGTTTCAAATCTTGATATTGATAATAATACTCCTGATTCATGTGATTGTAAAAACTCATTGTGAAAATTATTCCTGCTTTTAGGATAAGGAATATAATTTCTAAAGAACCGAAATATCGGTTTCCTTCTAAAATTGATTTCAGTAAATGTAGAGATGAAATCGCTGCTACCTTGAATGAATTCGGTAATCGATGGTGTAAGCGAAAGTATGTTGAGCATAAAGCTCTTAAGGACTGGAAACTTAGCATTTTAAAACTCGTGAATAAAAGCATTTCCTTCTATTCTCAAAATACTAACATATTACCTCCTTAGCCTAAAACGTCTTTACGTCATCTTAAACTAGGTATTCAAGAATTTCATAAGAAGTTTGTTTTGGTCCCTGCAGACAAGGCCGCTAACAACGTCGTCGTTGTGTGACTGCTCCACTATGTTAACACGCTTAAGCAGGTTGTAATAAGGCCTATGAGCTTCAGCCTTTAGCTGAAGAGAGAGCTATAGTAGATGAACATATTTGTCATTCATGCGTTTTTCACTTCTAAAGAGCTTAAGAATTATACACTTTGGTCATGTCAGAAAGTGTGTGATGCCCTCACCTTTCTACTTGACAATATTTATATTAGATTCGGTACTGAATTATTGAGACAAATTATGGGTATTCCGATGGGTACGAATTGCGCATCTATTGTGGCTGATCTGTTCTTGTATTGTTATGAAAGAGACTTCATGTTGTCGCTTTCCATTGATAAGCAATCTGAAATTATTGAAGCTTTTAGCTCTACTTCTAGATATTTAGATGATTTATTAAATATTAACAATACTTACTTTAATGGTTTGATCAGTCAGATTTATCCCCAAGAACTTGAGTTAAACAAGGCAAATTCCACTGATACAGAGGACCCCTTTTTGGATTTACATCTATCTATTGTAGATGGATTTGTTTCTTGCAAAATTTATGATAAACATGATGATTTTGATTTCGAGATTGTAAATTTTACTTTTTTGGATGGTGATGTTCCTCGTGCGACATCGTACGGGGTTTATATTTCGCAGTTAATTCTATTCGCTAGAGTGTATAGTCATGTATCCGACTCCAACACTCGTAATAAATTGTTAACCGCTAAACTTCTTAATCAGGGGTATCGGTATCATAAACTATGTAAAGCCTTTTCTAAGTTTTATAGACGTTATTCTGATTTGGTTTCAAAATTCAATGTTGGACTTAAAACACTTCTGCAACAAGGCCTATCGGAACCCGAAATCTGTGGTGACCTTGTATATAAGTTTAGAAAAATACATGCCTGTAATGACTTTAGTACCCAATTTCTTAAAATCGTTCGTCGATATATAAAGATTGGGTACAACATAAATGTTATAAAACCGACTGCATGCATGGTGGTTAACCCAATCACGGTTGGCAACTTTGCTTCCCTTTTTGATTGCACGCCGGTGGGTTGGGCCTAAGATTATATGACGGTTCCAGCGTAAAAACATAAATGGAATTTTATTTTAGTATTCTTTACGTTGGTTCGCGCCTGATGCTCCGTCTTTGGTGTGGCCCCTCGGAGTCTAACTGTTGGTTTTGTTTTGCTCCAGCCATTCTGTTGTTGTATGCTTTCGAGTCCTCAACCTTGTTTCATCTCTGTAGTTTTTGATTTGTATGTTCTCGGAGATGTTACACTGATGAGGTAGGAAGCCTTCATGCGGACTAAACAAAATTAGTGTATACCGCGACAGATTTAAGCCCCACCCCCATGTTGTTGTCTGTTACTTACTGTGTATCACTTGTGTCTTTTTGTTTTTGATGGCCATTTGGCCATTTTGTGGGAAAGTAACTGTCTTTATGGCCTTCCTTTGTTTTGGGTTCTATTATGGTCTGGTCGCTTCATGTTTGTGTTTCATTCCCTTTGGTGTCTTTGATGGGTGGAGTAAGTTAATTGTACCGATTCCTGATCTTTGTTTTATTTCTACTTTGCTACCGTATATTTGACCATATCTGTAAAACATGCGTTCAACTGTACTTATTTGAATCATTATCTCTTTTTTTGTTACTGAAGTGAATGGGTGAAAATATCCCGAAGATTGCTTTTCTTCCTTTAATCCCACCCTCTTAACGACAATAAAGCTGCGATTTTATGAAGAATAAATATATGCATATTCATTCTGTACAAAAAGAATTTGGTTAAGAGGATAGGACTTGAGGATATATCCCTGTAAATTGGGTAGGCGTGGTTATTATTCCCAAACAATCAATATTTAGTGTCGAAACAAGTATATGTTTTCAGCCATAAAATATTCACAGACAGCATGTCAGAATGAGGAAATAGAATAGCAGGGGTTAAAGAAGAGGCATTTAGGTACTGATAAGCGTGGTTTTGCATCTGTTCGATTACTTTGGAAATTCGCCTCTTCAGTAGACCAGCTGCCATTATAGATTGCAACAGGTCCTTTTACAGAAAACAAACACATCTACAATAGTAATAAAGAATTTGCCGTGTTTAAAGAATCCCAGTTAGGAGTATGATAGGTAATGAAAGGCCCCTTCCTCATTATTACTTCAAGAAATAAATGTTTTAGTCATTTGTTAGAATTGCATCGGCGAGGCGATTCTAACAATTTTCTATGGCGTTTGTTTCTTATAGTATAAGATCACAAGACGCTTTCATGACTATGGACTCGATTTCCGCATTTCAAACCCAAAGGAAGCCGTGGCCGTTCGGAACCGAGACTAAGCCTTTAGCTGTGTAGCCAGTCCCTTCAAATTGTCGTTATAACGAGTTGTGCAATTATAACGAATGTCGGTATAAAGAGGATTGACTGGAGTATGTTTTTAGAGGTCCACAAGGTAGACTAGCTTCATAGCTAATTGTGATCACCCTCTTTAAATAATGTTAATACATAAATAGCCCGCACCTAAACTAAAACTATGGTTCTACTGTAGCGTGAGATTATTGATCCCGTGAGATTCTTCAGTCGCACCGGAAGCGGCTAAAATCCCTCACAGAGGGGTGTGAGAGAATTCAGCCGTGAGAAGTGTAATACGATAACTCTATTTAAGACTGGGGTATCGAAACCCTCTGAGTATATTAAATGATAACTTATGCTGGCACATTAATTAAACTTTAATTTATACTGGAGAAGCCTATCTAAGGAAATTAGAAGCTGTGTTATAGTGATTTTATAATATAACAATAATATGAAATAGGTGCGACCTAACTGCAACCAACTGTTTTGATGCTTATAAACCTCCCATTTTGTGTATTCTATATTAGGTGGGTCTTTTTGAAATGAAAAGATTTTCTAAATGGACATTTGCAGTAGTTCCGTAAAATTCCTATATTGAGATCTCCTTTTGGACTGTTCTAAAGTTTAAGTCTCAAAGGTGGTCCCAGACTGAACAACGACAGCAACAAATTTAAACTTGAACTGTGCAGTAGATAGTTAATTAGCAATCACATTTTCAAATTTCTAATCTTTTTATTAAGGGGGGTGGGACGGCAGACAGGCCCCACTGCAGCCCCTATTTCAGTATTTTATGTCATTTATCCCAGTTTGCTTGCTGTGCTTGTTAGTTTTATTATTATTATTACTATTATTGTATTACTTTGCAGCCCTATATTGTATTTTGATTATCATTTCATTTATGCTTATAAATCATTAACTGTGCCTATCCATTTAATGTGCTTATTTTAGAACTCCCCCTATATAGGTTATCTTATAGTTTAACAAGGTTTAGCTATCATAATTATATAAATAACATTATTTTAATCATGTGTTTCTCTTACAGGATGTTGTGTTAAATAGTTACGTTGTTTGTTAACCTAGTCGGTAAATAGCTTCTAGCTAATGTTCTCTCGTTATGTTAAAACCGACTCAAAATAAAGATTCTTGTATCTTGTATCTTGTAATCTAAATAATAATAATAATAATAAAAAAGAGCTGTCACTATAGGTGGCCAATGCCCCCTGTGGGAGCCAATTTCTGAGTTGTTTTTTTTATTTCCAGGGGAGATAATTCAGCGAAAAATGACAACAGAGTTATGGCCCTTGGTCAGAATGTAGCCCTTGTGATGGTGAATAAGCGTGTGAACTTTTATGGGGCTTGTGGCTTGTGGACCCGATCAAATAAAACCCTTTGTCCTTAAGAATGCACACCAGGAACTTGCCCCGATTATTACCCAGCTGTTCAAAAAATCACTTGAGACCCATTCCCTACCTGAAACCTGGAAAATGGCAAATGTTGCACCCATCTATAAGAAAGGCCCGAGGTCAGACCCAGCAAATTATCGCCCGATCTCCCTTACCTGTATTCTATGCAAAACTCTTGAACACATCATTGCCTCCAGTATCATTAAGCACTTTACACAACATAACCTCTTCTATGACCTCCAGCATGGATTCAGGGAAAAACGCTCCTGTCAAACTCAGCTCCTTATGCTTCTTGACGACATCCTCCAGGCAGTAAATGACAAAAGCCAGGTAGATCTCATTCTACTTAACTTTTCGAAGGCTTTTGACGTGGTCAATCATGAAAAACTACTGTACAAGCTTCACTTCTACGGTATACGGGGCCAAACACTGCAGTGGATTAAGAGTTTCCTAGACAACAGGTCTCAGTCTGTTGTAGTGAATGGATCCTCCTCCTCTTCTATCCCTGTTTCCTCTGGAGTCCCTCAGGGCTCTGTTCTTGGTCCCCTTTTGTTCTTAATATACATTAACGACCTCCCTGAGGCTGTTAAATCTTCTATAGTCAGATTATTCGCTGATGACACTGCTATCTATCTAGCTATCTCTACCTTAGCCCACTCGAGACTTCTCCAGCATGACCTGCAGCAACTTGAGCAACTTGAGATCTGGGAAAAGACCTGGGACATGTCCTTTAACCCAGCTAAGTGTCAGGTCCTGCAAATCACCAAACGAAAAACCCCAATACCTACCCAGTATTTTCTTCACAACACTCCTCTGGACACTGTAGATGCAGCCAAATACTTAGGTGTGACACTCACAAAAGACCTCACCTGGCACGCACACATAGACAACATCACTAAAAAGGCAAACCAGACACTAGGCTTTCTAGGCGTAACATCAAAGTCCATTCTGAACAGCTAAAATCAGTAGCATATAAGACTCTTGTAAGACCACAACTCGAATACTGCTCTGTGGTCTGGGCACCCTACACAAACAATCTCATGGACCAACTTGAAGCAGTGCAGAGGAGAGCTGCTCGCTGGACCAAACGGGACTACGGGCAGGCCTCCTCTATTACTGACATGCTAAATTCTCTACAGTGGCGACGACTTGACCTCAGACGCATTGACCAACGCCTTGTTATGTTCCAGAACATTCTGCATAGCAGGGTTGCCATACGCATACCTAACTCCGTGACCCCTCTCTCTAGACCCTCCAGAACTTCTCATTCTCAGGCATTCCAGCAAATACATACAAAAACTGACTATCACAAGTACTCTTTTTTCCCCAGAACTATTGTCCACTGGAATGCCTTGCCCCCTGACGTTGTCACCCTGTCCGGCCCTGAGTTCAGTCTGGCTGTAAGCCAGATTGAACATGTCTCACCATAGTACTCTTGCCCTGTTTTTATCTATTTTTAACATTTCTTTTCTGTCTTTTATGCTTTTACTACACTTTTAACCTTCTTGGCGGTTGACGCGCGTCAAAGTCTATGTCCCCGCGGGAGACTTTACGGGAGATAGATAGATAGGTCAAATGCTTTTGAAGTTGTGATCAAGGTTAAAGTTTTTGTGACGGACAGGCAGACAAACAAACAAACAAACAAACAGACAGACAGGGCAAATACTATATGCCCCCCCGAATCAAAGATTCTCGGGGAGGGGTGGGGGGGGGAATAAAAATCACTCCGCCCAGAGAATGGTATCTGTCTTTAGTAGAACCAGTATTACATGATGCTTCAACGCAGAGCTGAATCGGACCCACACACGAGTACTGCTAAACCGCTTAGAGGATCTAAGCCTGCCCAGGTAAAGCGGTGCGACAGGGCTTGAGGTGTCATTTCATCTCAATGTCGGGTAAAAGTCCCACAAAATTGGAAGCAACGTCTCCAAAATGACCGTTACAGTGTTGACGGGGAAGTTGAACCTCAAATCAAACAATTATTTTTGAAAACTGCAGTTGCACTCTACCAGTATTAATTTTGAAAACTGCAGTTGCATATATACATCTTTAGGGTATGGAAGAGTTACTATTTCTGTTCAAGAATAGAAATGTACCTTGTTCTATCTATCAGAATTCTATCTATCTATCTATTTATCTATCTATCTATCTATCTCTGTCTATCTATCTATCTGTCTGTCTGTCTGTCTGTCTCTATCCCCGAAGTGGCCCCCGCCCATCGAGGCTTGAAGAAATAGATGGGCTGCATGATGCTTCCACCCGGAGCTGAAACCGACCGCACAGGAGTACTGCCTGGTTAACCGCTTATAGGATCTATGCCTGCCCAGGGAAAGTGGTGCAAGTCAGACCGTCCATGCTTATAAACTGTATTGGTTTCATTGGGATACAATGCTTGAGATGTAATTTCACGCAAAGCTGAATCCGACCGCACACAAGTACTGGTTACCCACTTAGAGGATCTAAGCATGCCCAGGGAAAGCAGAGCGAGTCGCACTGTCCAAGCCTATAAACCCTTTTAGTTTCATTGGGCGACAGGGCTTGAAATGTCATTTCATCTCAATGTCTGGTAAAAGTCCCACAAAATTGGAAGCAACGTCTCCAAAATGACTTATATAGTGCTGACGGGGACATTGTACATCAAATCAAACAAACAAATTGAGATGTCATTTCATCTCAATGTCAAGTAAAAGATGCACAAAATTGGAAGCAACAACATCAAAATGACCTGTATGGTGTTGATTGGGACGTTAAACATCAAATGAATCCAGTAACATTGTGTACATTAAGTTTTGATAGCTCTTATGTGTGACTTTGTCAAAGCCACGATTGACAATCACAAACATTGCAACACTTTCCCTACCAACTATCTGCAATGAAAATTGATCTCGGAATTTTTAACAAACAGGACAAAGGGATACCCCTTTAAATGGAACTACCAATTTTGTCGCCCAACACTGCACACTAAAAAGTTTTGAGCTACTTGAACATGGGGCTTGTCACAAACAAGTTGTTGATTAGTTATTCTGCAATGTTGTTAGATGCAGTGAGTTGAGATATAAATTATTTGTGCCTTTGGCTAGTTTAAATTCAGTCTTGACTATGGAAATCTTCGGATTTTTCTTATTTTGAGAAAAATTGAAAAGTTCTGCGAAACTGGCACATCTGCATGTGCAAGCTCATGAATGTTTTCAAGGCTTTACACAACTTAATCTGACCACCGGGGCTTGACGAAATTGATTGGATGCATGATGCTTGTACGCAGACGAGTACTCCGCTTAGAGAATCTAAGCCTGCTCTGGCCAAGGCAAAGCAGTGTGTGTCAGAACATGCATGCTTATAAACACTATTGGTTTCGTTGGGTGACAGGGCTTGAGATATCATTTCATCTCAATCTCGGAGGTAAAAGTCCTACAAAATTAGAAGCATTGTCTCTATATAGTGTTGATGGGATGTTAAACCTCAAATCAAACAAAACACTCCTGATGTAAATTACATACACTCCAGGTTTGGCAGGATGGAGCTGCCTACACAGTAATCACGCTGTTGTTGATGTAATTATGGTAGGGATCACTCATATTTTTGCTTTTTACACATTCCACAAGTTTTTAGGGCAAATCAAGGGGCCAAGATAGAAACTATAGATGGGAAGATATGTGTTCTTAGGGAAGATTCTTGGTAATTGATAGTTTTTTTTTTTTTTTTTTTTTTTTGCTGTCCAAGCAATAAAGCGGCAATCATTTTGGGTCAGGCCTTGGCAAAAGATAAGAATAAGACCAGATTAAATATTATTTCATCCAAGGTTATTTTTACACCAGGAGAAATATATTTGGCTGCATGGAGTTTCCCGGTAAAGCGAAATCAACAGCACCTTTACATTATGAAAACATGCCTATACAAATACAATGTAAACTTAAACGCCGAAAAAAAAAAAAAAATGAAAATTTCAAGATGGAACAGTGTGATGTTTTTCTTATTTCGACTCAAAATATAGATTGTGGGTACAAGTTAGAACCGCCTCCATTGAGGTGGTTCTAACCAGTTCCCACAATCTATGGTGTGGGGGGGGGGGGGGGGTTGATTTTAAGATTATTTCACTCATATCGAGCCGATTGTTAATCAGAGGTGGACGAAAACCGGAGTACCCAGAGAAAAACCACCTGACCTACATGTACCATTGCAGAACTTGGCGTCTCACATGTGACCCGAGTGAGACCACTCGAACCACAGTGGTGAGAGACCTAATGAGTAAGAGTGAGCGCTCTTATCCAATAGGCCACGGAGGCCCATCACAATCTATATTTTAGAGAGGAAAAACGAAACATAAGGTTTTCGCACTGTAAACCCAAGTTGTACTATTAGGGTTCAAGGGGCTCAGGATTATATAGGCTTTTTTTTGTGATAAAACTACTTGTAAACTGCTTAGAGGATCTAAGCCTTCCCAGGCAGAGTGGTGTGAGTCTGACCGTCCATACATATACACTGGTTTCATTGGATGGCAGGATTTGACACAATGATTTGTATAGACTTCTGATACATTAGATGCATGCATTGCTGTTATCTATCAAAGATGTTTTATTAGCCAGAAAAAATGAAATGGTTAAAGTGCTAGACAGATTCTGAACTAGCTCAGGCAAATACTTTAATGCACTTCTAAATTCAGAACTTCTAATAAGCAGGACCTGACAAATTCACTGCCCAGCTGCCATGAGGGCAAGTCCAAATTTTTCAACATAGTCCTGTTTATATTTTTTTTGTTTTTTATTTCATCTGTCCATTACTTTTATCATGTTTATAATACATTTGTATTTCTGTCCCTAAATATTATCTCGTGGAAAATGAAATACAATGGTCAATGGTTTCGAAAAAGCTATCCATTTAATTATACTGCTACTTTTATGGCATAAGAGTATAGCAAAATATGAGCTGTTGATAGTAAGATGGAAAAATATTGTTTTAATTTGTGGGTGCGATAGGGCTTGAGATGGCATTTAATACAAAGATCAGTTAAAAGTCCCACAAAATGAGTATCAACATCTTCAAAATGATGTAAATAATGTAAACAGGGACGTAAAGGTAAATTCAAACAAATGAAAAGGTAGCGTTTATATCTGTGTGGTAATTATTAGCTGTATGATCTTTGTCAGTTTCACCCTGGTTTAGTAAACAAACTGGAGTGTGATAGCTCAGTGGGTAGTGGACTTGCCTCTGATGCTAGAGGTCCCGGGTTCCGTCCCCGGCAGCGACTATAAAATTTCGGTGTCCTAACACGCCCCATTGGCATCATTTGCAGGGATGAATGTCATAAAGTGCACCGTCCTTCGGATCTGGACGTTAGCTGGAGGCCCTGTGCAGGAAGAGTTATGCCCTGTGCAGGTTTACCCTTTTTGTACCAAATGGAATCTTCCTTCTTATATATTGCAGGAATTCATTTCAAAATTTAGGGGTGTCAGGTTGTGTTTTTATCAAAATGTATTTGGAAAATGTCTGTACTTTTAACAAACAGTGGAGGCCCTGATCAGTCACCACGTTCTGTGGCGTCTGGGCCTGCACTGTTTGCCAGGGTACCCATTTTGGGGAACAAGACAATTCATCGACAAGACAATTCATCGACACGGTTTTTGGAGACAATTCATCGACAAAATTGAAGACAACTCATCGACACTTTTTGAAGACAATTCATCGACACATTATTATGTTTTTTAGACCAGAAATAAGAAAGATAAGGTTCACCCCTTTAAACCACGGTTTTACTATATAAAAGTGGGGTTCAAGGGGGTCAAAATTATATAGGCGTGTTTTCGTGATGCTATAATTCGTATACTCATTAACGTAAACAATGCATGTATACAGCAATCAAGCATGTATGATACTTTTGTGCAGTGGACCGGCTGATATAGATATGTTCTAGGTTTCTAAAAGTTATTGCAATCCATGAAGTTTCCTTACTGGTATTTATACATGTATAGCCTTCATGATTTAAGTGCTAGTTTGTTTTATTGATATTTATTTTGTAAAAAAAAAAAACGTTTAAATGATATACCTGACTTTCATATTCCCCTATCCCCTTTACACATTTCATTGCTGAGACATATCCTGTTGGATGCAAGTAAACCATCAAGAAATGTTGCGTGTGCAAACATCGAAGCTTCGGACGATCCTGCTTATCCACGTAGTCTCGTCAAAAGCTTCACTGTTCGCCACAGGCTTTATGTCAAGCTGAAACTTCAGCATTAAATAAGATTCTGTTCAAATCAAAAGGATTCTAACGATAACGCCTAACATTTATAGGCAGAAATATGAAACGTAAACGAAATCCAATTTAACCCATTTAGTACCATATACCCCAAAACGCGTACCCTGGCAAACACTGTAGGCCCCGCTCAGACGCCGCAGAACGCGGCGTCTGATCAGGGCCTACACTGTTTGCAAAAAGTTCAGCTATTTTCCAAAACAAATTTAGTTGAAAACACAACCTGACAATCCTACATTTTTAAATGGACTCATGCTATATATAAGGAGGAGGATTCCATTTGGTACAAAAATGGTTAAACTGAACTTTTACCCCTAAAGTGGGATCAATCACGTTCCATCGCATGGGCTTATTAACTAGATGATAATTCACCGACACGGTTTATATCTCATGATCAGAATTAGGTATCTAAATGCGAATTGTACAAATCTCGAGGCTAAATTATCCTTCAACTCCAGTGGTCGTACTATCAATACTGCCACTACATAGCAATCAGCATCCTAAAAGCTACATGCTATCCTCATTTACTTTGAGACAGCTCCCCGATAGTCACTTTTTTGCGACATCATATCAGACGAGGCAAGCTGTTGCGGTTAAAATGGTCATTAAGCCAAAATATTGATTTTTTTTTCTAAATTCGTTATTTTAATCATAAACGTGATAATAGATCATTTTATTTTCAAAACATTGTTTTCATTTTATCAGCTTGTGTATAATTTCAACATAATAATGTGTCGATGAATTGTCTTCAAAAAGTGTCGATGAGTTGTCTTCAATTGTGTCGATGAATTGTCTCCAAAAACTGTGTCGATGAATTGTCTTGTCGATGAATTGTCTCGATTCCCCCATTTTGGCGTTTCCGGTACTAAATGGGTTAAAAGACCCCTATAATAATGCACTAGTCATTTTTAACCACTGCCCCCCCCCCCCACCTACGGGGATAGGCGGGGGATAGCGGGGCTAATGTGCGGGTTAGTTACCCTCTGTGTTCCCCCGCAGTGCCGGGTTAATGCGGGGGTTTTGATATGCAAATATACCCCAAGTGGAATGAACTATTATAATAAACAGCGGGGCTTTGACCTTCTGGAGGTCCCCCGCAGTGCAGGGCTTCAAGCAGGGCTGTGAAAAGATATTGTCCCCGTAGGTGGGGGGGGGGGGGGGGGCAGTGGTTACAAATGACTGGTGCATAATAATTACAAGATTACTGTATAGACTTTCATCCTGCAAACCTCGGGTGTATGTAAAGTACACCTGAGAGTAATGGTCAGATGTGACCGATCACAGTTCAAGTAGAAAGAAAGAAAAGAAACTGCTGCATACTTCAAGTATGTGAAATGAACATAAAGTGTTATTTTTGAACGCCTATTTTTGACCAGGTATTGAAATGTGTCTGGGCAGTATGTACAATTGGATAATCTTTGTAAGGAGGCGTATAAAGACACCACTTTATATTTATTGCCCTTCAGTAACCAAAGAGTCACCAGAAAACCAACAATAATGAGCCATTTTGCATTTGACCTCCTTTTTGGAGTATGTTGCATGTTGCTGGCAACAAGACTTGCATCTCTTCTTAGTTGCAGTGGACAGGATCTACAGGAAATCCCAGTTAACTTCTACCCAGTTTATGCGGACACACGTGGTACAACAGCAATCGACCGTAACTTTGCATTTCATTTGCCCCATGTTTGTACAATATCAATCTTAAAAAAATCTCTAAGAATGAAGGGGTTTCCTGGTTCAAATAAACTTTTCTACTTGTATATATTTACAGTCGTTATAGGTAATGCTTGGGATGTTGAATCAAATCCTGGTCCAGACTCCCGAAATGACAGTTCACACTTCCCTTGTGGACTTTGTCAAAAAAGTGTTGGTTGGGAAGACCGGGGAATTTGTTGCGACACCTGCAATGTCTGGTATCACATAGGATGTCAAGGCATGTCATCAACTATGTATAGTTTTTACAACAGATCATTGAATAAAAATGTTGCATGGGAGTGTTTGAAATGTGGAATGCCAAACTTTTCCACATCTCTGTTTGACACCTCATCTTCTATAGACACCTACAACCACTTTGAACCTTTATCTACCCTATCCGAGCCTGATAGTCCGATACCAGACAACATCGGCCCACCCACTGCAGCTTCATCGCCCATTGTGCAGCAGTCAAAAGAAGCTAAACGAAAGACCAAAAAGGCGGTCCTTAACCATCCCCTCAGAATATTGATCATGAATTGTCAGTCAATAAAGAATAAAAGGGCTGAACTTCATACAATTATCGACTCGGCGAAACCAGATATCATTTTGGGCAATGAGTCTTGGTTAACCCCAGAAATTAAAAACTCGGAAATTTTCCCTGAATCCTTTGAGGCCATCCGGAAAGACAGAGTTGGGGATGCACATGGAGGTGTCTTCGTGGCTTTCAAGCGAGACCTACTCTGTACAGAAACTCCGGAGTTGGACACCAACTGTGAACTAGTTTGGTGTAAATTGAACATCATTGGATGTAGGACTTTGTACCTTGGATCTTTTTATCGCCCACCAGATCAGATTGACCCAGAATATCTTGAGGCTTTTAATTCATCTTTGTCTAGGATAATGTCAAATGCAAATGCCCATATTTTGGTTGGCGGAGACTTTAATTGTGGTGACATTGAATGGAGCACCATGCAGGTGCCCCATGGGGTGCCTAAAAGGCAGACACAGCAACAACTTTTGGACATAATTAAAGAACACTGCCTGGCCCAAGTTGTTAACATACCCACCCGACAAGAAAAGACCCTTGAAATATTGTTTACAAATTCTCCATCCCCAGTAAGCCGAGTTAAGGGGATGCCCCCGATTGGCAAAGCTGATCATGACTTAGTCCTTGTTGAGTATGACATAAAAGCTAAACGAATCAGACAAGTCCCGCGTAAAGTTTTTCTCTACAAACGTGCGGATATGGATGGTCTACGAGACCATATGGCGCGATTTAAGGATTCGTTCCTTTCCTCTGACCTCTCACACATGTCAGTTAATGACCTGTGGGTCAGTTTTAAGTCCGAATTAACCACGGCAATGGAAAGGTTTATACCAACTAAAATGACCAAAACAAAATATAGGGCACCATGGATCGATAACACGATCAAGCATCTCATCAGAAGACGGAATAGAATGTATTTTCGTGCTCGCAAGTCTAGCAGCCCTGACGTTAAGAACCATTACAAACGGTTCAGAGCACATGTGCAAAAGGTTTTAAGAGATGCATATTGGAAGCATGTTTCCAGCATCTTTACCTTTGAAGATGACAATATAGATCCCGATAGTCCCCAAAAGAATGGTAAAGTTAAAAAGTTTTGGTCATTCGTAAAGTCCCTGAAAAAGGATGCGTTTGGGATCACTTCGCTAAGGGAAAATGGAATTCTAAAAACAGATGCGCGAGATAAGGCTAATATTTGCAATAAACAGTTTCAATCAGCATTTACGCGTGAAACTGATGGTGAGCTACCATCTAAAGGTGCAAGTCCGTTCCCCTCTATGGGGGACATAACAGTTGACCCCAATGGGGTCGCTAAACTGTTAGGTAAGCTCAAGATACATAAGGCATCTGGGCCCGATGACCTGAATGCCAGGGTACTTAAGGAATGTAGTGCTGAAATATCTCCTGTGTTGGCCTTTATCTTCAATCAATCACTTGCCCAGGGCACTATACCAGATGACTGGCGACAAGCAAATGTAACCCCGGTCTATAAAAAAGGGGAAAAATATGATGCAGCAAATTATAGACCAGTGTCGCTAACATGCATCTGTTGCAAAACCTTGGAGCATATATTAGTAAGCAACATCAACAAGCACTTAGCCTTTGAGAGCATTCTTGCTGACTGTCAACATGGTTTCCGGAGTCAAAGGTCTTGCGAAACGCAGCTTGTTCAATTTTACCATGACATTGTGAGCAATCTGGATGGGGCCATAAATCGTGGCCACAAACAGACTGACTTGATCATCATGGACTTTGCTAAGGCCTTTGACAAGGTACCTCACAGAAGGCTATTACATAAACTGGAGTACTATGGGATAAGAGGATCCACGCATAGGTGGATTAGCTCATGGCTCTCTGGGCGCTCACAACAAGTTGTACTTGATGGCCAAGCGTCTGATCCAGTCCCTGTTTTATCTGGAGTCCCCCAAGGTTCGGTCCTTGGACCGGTCCTTTTCTTGGTTTTCATTAATGATCTCCCCGATAATATCAGGTCATCGGTCCGTTTGTTTGCTGATGATTGTGTCCTGTATAGGAACATATATTCTCCTTCTGACTGTCTTATTTTACAAGATGACCTGGATCAACTTGCACAGTGGGAGGCCGATTGGCAAATGAAGTTCAATGTGGCCAAATGTCACTCAATGAGAGTGTCACGACACCCTCCGGACAAGCAAATTAAGTTTGACTATACTCTTCACCAGCAAGTTTTGGAGCATGTTCAATCCGCCAAATATCTTGGTATCACCATCACTGACGATCTTGATTGGAGTCAACATATCTCAGAGATTACATCTAAAGCAACTAGGACTTTGGGATTCCTTAGACGGAACTTGGCTTTTGCACCTAGGCAGACAAAGGATGTTGCATATAAAACATTGGTTCGCCCTCAACTCGAATATGCATCACCCATTTGGCACCCCTATGTTAAAACTCAGACTCAGCAGGTGGAGAAGGTGCAGAGGACAGCTGCTCGATGGACCTGTAGGCGATGGCGAAATAGAAGTAGCGTCGGTGACATGCTTAATAAGCTAGAGTGGCCGTCCCTGGAGGCCCGTCGTGAGCAGTCCTCTTTAACCTTCTTCTACAAGATACACTCTGATTCAGTGTCTATTGATAAAGATAGGTACTTGACCCCTGTAACACTGTCGACCCAAACAAGGACATCAAAATTAAACGACTCACAATATCGTAGATACCAGTCCTTTAGTGATGCCCTGAAGAACTCGTTTTTTCCTAGAACTATTCCCCAATGGAATAGTCTTCCCTCCTCTGCGGTGAATGCCAAGTCCGCAGAAGAGTTCAAAGCCCGCACATTGTAAGATTGGGTCTCAGAGGTATGCGTTTTAGGATACCTCTGTTATGCAGATTGTAAATAGTTTTAAGGACGCATCCAGTGCCTCCCCCTTTTTTTTTTTTTTTTTCAGCTAAATTCTAAATTTAGCCACCCAATCAACTGAGGTAATGGCCAGATATGACCGACTCAGTATAAGAAGATAGATAGATAGATTGAGACCACTTGCACTTCCACATTTCACGTGTGCTGGAATTTATAATGAAAATGGTGGCCTCAATAGAATGTTAGGAATGTAAAGAACTTCAGCAGTTGAACAAGTTATGTGACCTCCAATGCTGCTTTGTTTGAACAAGTGGTACTTTGAAATGAAACACCAAAATTTGAACAAAATGTCTGCATCACAATCCACCTATTGCTGCGATATTCTGGCCATCAGGGTGTAGAGTTTTGTTGTTGTTGTTTTCTTCTGGAGAGATCGGTCCTGATTTTCTTCGACTGCAGTGGAAAAATCCGCAATGAGTATTGTTGGCTGTATTGTTTTAACAACAGGTACATTGAACTGAAACACCAATTTTTAAGCAAGTTGTTTCAAGAAAAATGTACCTACTGTATTATTTTATTCGCTCATTTCACAGCAGGAAAACTTTTATTTACTTCCTCTCGTCAACACTAACGGCTATTAGTTTTGACACGGTCTGTGACACTGTGTGTGTAGTACTACCTCATGCAGTGGAATATACCAGCGAAACTGTAAAGAAGACACGTTTTTATCGGTGATTTAGATGCAGCTGTTAAACAGGAAAAAGCTGTATTGTGAGTTGATATAGCCATGATAGCGCAGCCAAGTTTGTTTATTTCGAAAAGATGAACGTGCGTCCATGGTAACAAGGAAGTTCAAGTTTAATCCAATCAGGTTTGAATTAGTTCAAATTTTAGCCAATCAGGTGCCTAATGTAACCGGAACCAATATTTTTAAACCGGAAGGACCATCAAATTTTCAGCCCAACAGCTGTTGGCTATTGAGGTTTTGAATGGGTGGGGTATGTTCCAATAAACAAATACACGTGCTACCGTTAAGCAACCAACTCTCGTTGTTTGCCGCCTTCGGCGGCAAACAACTCGTTGGTTGGTTGCTATTAATTAATTAATTAATTAATTTATTTATTTATTTATTTATTTATTTATATTTATTTATTTATTTTATTTATTTACTTATTTATGCCCCAAGCCCCGATCGGCGGGGGCCTAACGACAAACAGATACTATAGAATATAGAAGGATATCATGAATAAAGACAACTCTGCCAAGGTCAACTTAAATTAGGGTCCGACTTTACCAAAGCCAAACTTCATCGCCTGAGATCACTCCGGGCGACTGGACTTAGGGTCGAAATGGTCCGTATTCATAGTGGTGTTGATTATCAAAATAAAGAAAAAAAAAAGAAAAGAAAAAAGGAAAAGAGACACTGTATAGGCATTATTTGTTCGTTTTGTTTGATTTGAGGTTTAACGTCCCCGTCCACACTGTATAAGGTCATTTTGGAGACGTTGCTCCCAATTTTGCCCGGCCTTGAGATGAAATGACTTCTCCAGCCCTGTCGCCCAATGAAACCAATTCGGTTTATAAGAACAGACGGTCCGACTCGCAGCGCTTTGCCTGGCCATGCTTAGATCCTCTAAGCGGTTTATCAGTACTCGTGTGTGGTCGGTTTCAGATCTGCGTGGAAGAATCGATCAGCCCATCTATTTCTTCAAGCCCCGATGGGCGGAGGGAAGCTGACTTCTTATTTCTGCTTCGACGTTGTTTAGGTAGGTTAGTATGTATGTAGGTGGCTGGGAGGCTAGGCAGGTAGGTAGATGGGTGGCTGGGTAGGTAGGTAGGTAGGTTTGATTTGAGTTTTAACGTCCCCATCAATACTATATAGGTCATTTGGAGATGATGCTTCAAATTTCGTGGGATCCGACTTTGAGATAAAAAGACATCTCAAGACCTGCCGCCCAATGAAACTAATAGGGTTTATGTGCATGGACGGTCCGACACATATCAGTTTGCCTGGGCAGGCTTAAGCGGTTTACCAGTACTCCCGTGCGGTCGGGCATCACGCAGCCCACCATTTCTTCAATTCCCGACGAGCGGGACAGATTGAAGTAGGTAGGTAAGATGTGTCTTGGTGGGTAGGTAGGTAGGTAGGTAGGTTTGATTTTAAGTTAAACGTCCCCGTCACTACTATATAGGTAATTTGAAGACGATGCTTCCAATTTTGTGGGGCCCGACTTTGAGATGAAAAGACATCTCAAGACCTACTGCCCAATGAAACCAATAGGGTTTTTATGCATGGACGGTCCTACTCGCATCACTTTGCCTGGGCAGGCTTATGCCGTTTATCAGTACTCAGGTGTGGTAGTGAATCGATTCATGCAGCCCATCTAGTTCTTCAAGTCCCGATGGACGGGGTAGATTTAGGTAAGCAGGTAATGAAGGTGTTTTGCTGGCAAGGTAGGTAGGCGTTTGTTTGACTTGAGGTTGAAAGTCCCCGTCAACACTACGGAAGTCATTTTGGAGACATTGCAACCAATTGCGACCAATCTGTTGGACTTTTAGCCGACATTCAAATGAAATGACCTCTCAAGTCCTACCGCCTTATGAAATCAATAGGGTACTTAGGTAGGTAGGTAGGTAGAAATAAGTAAATGTATGTCTGACCGTCCGTTCCCATATACGGAAAGAAGCCTCCGAGGTGTAGTGGTTATGTTACTGACCTCATAGACCTGGGGTCAAATATTCGATCCCGGGTTTTCACAAACTTTTGGATGAGTCTTTTAACCGAGGTCCAGTCTCCGAAGGTGGGTCGTAAAACTGAATGACAAACTCTTGCTGTCCTGTCCTCACCGTTGTTTCATCGCTGTGGTTGTTTGATTTTTGTGTTCACGGAGATGTTGCACTTATGAGTTAGGAGGCCTTCATGCAGACGAAACAAATTATTCGTCTGAATTGCGACGGAAGTAAATGCGAGAAATGTACCCACGTATAATCGAATCAACCCCAAGTGGAATTCGTTTCACTGACCGTTCCAAGGCGGTTCTTCTGTCGCAGTTTATTTTTGGTATGGCTTGTCTTTGGGTGTGTTTACCGCTTATATTAGTTTGTTTTGGCTAGCCAATTGACCATTTTGTAGGAAAGTAAGTTTAGTAACTGTCCGTTTGCCTTTCTGCTATTGAGGTTTCCAT
This sequence comes from Lucinisca nassula, assembly GCA_963580285.1. NCBI lineage: Eukaryota > Metazoa > Mollusca > Bivalvia > Lucinida > Lucinidae > Lucinisca > Lucinisca nassula. The sequence goes on from OY757015.1 coordinate 28,759,278, forward strand.
CAGAGCCTGGTTGTCTCCTTTTTGTGTTTCTTTCCCTTTGGTGTTTTTGATGGGAACTGTGGGTTAATTGAATAGATTCCTGATCATTGCCTTCCCTTATATTTTACGTGCGATCCCACCTACCTACCTATCTACCTACAGGCCTGCCTGCCTATATTCTTACCTACCGCAACACCATCCCAAACCTACCTATCGACACATATATACCAACTTCCCTACCTACCTGCGATCCTGCCTACATACCTACGAACCTACCTACATTCCTACCTACCTCGCCAACAACCCACACCTACGTACCAACCTACATATATGCATACCTTTCTCCCTACACTCTGCCGCACACACATCACACCTACCTTCCTTCCTACGTATGTACGTGCGTACCTACGAACGTACGTACGTACGTACCTACCTACAACGTCGAAGTTAGAACACAGAAGGTCACTCGTAATAAAGTATTAACCGCTAAACTTCTTAATCAGGGGTATCGGTATCATAAACTTCGTAAAGCCTTTTCTAAGTTTTATAGACGTCATTCTGATTTGGTTTCAAAATTCAATGTTGGACTTAAAACACTTCTGCAACATGGCCTATCGGAACCCGAATTCTATGGTGACTTAGTATATAAATTTAGAAAAATACATGCCTGTAATGACTTTAGTACCCAATTTCGTAAAATCTTTCGTCGATATATAAAGATTGGGTACAACATAAATGTTTTAAAACAGACTGCATGCATGGTGGTTAACCCAATCACGGTTGGCAACTTTGCTTCCCTCTTTGATTGCACACCGGTGGGTCGGGCCTAAGATTATATGACGGTTCCAGCATAAACACATAAATGGAATTTTATTTTATTTTAGTATTCTTTATGTTGGTTTGCGCCTGGTGCTTCGTCTTTGGTCGGGCCCCTCGGAGTCTAACTGTTTTTTTTTTTTTTGTTTTTGTTTTTGTTTTGCTCCAGCTGTTCTGTTGTTGTATGCTGTCGAGTCCTCAACCTTGTTTCGTCTCTGTAGTTTTTTGATTAGTATGATCTCGGAGTTGTTACACTGATGAGTTAGGAAGCCTCCATGCGGACTAAACAAAATTAGTGTATACCACCACAGAGGTAAGGGCGAGGATTATGGCCATGTAAAATCGATTTAAGCCCCCCAGTGGAATTCTTTCCACTGACCGTTCCAAGGCGGTCCTTCTGTGGCCGTTTATTTATGTTGTTGTTTGTTACTTACTGTGTGTATCACTTGTGTCTTTTTATTTTGGATGGCCATTTGGCCATTTTGTGGGAAAGTAACTGTCCTTATGGCCTTCCTTTGTTTAGGTTTCCATTATGGTCTGGTCGCTTCATGTTTGTGTTTCTTTCCCTTTGGTGTCTTTGATGGATGGAGTAAGTTAATTGTATCGATTCCTGATCTTTGTTTTACTTCTACTTTGAAGTTAGCAGAAAGAATAAAAAATATAGAAGTTAGAAATAAGAAGTTCGAAATTAGAAAAAAAATAATGTCTGTCTGTCTGCCTGTCCAGTCCGGCCGTCAGTCCGGAACAACCTATCTACATATACCTCATCACTCTACCACCCTACCTACCTACATACCAACCTATCTACCTACTAAGCTACATTGTTACCTACCTATCAATACACCTATCGTCTAACGATATACGTTCATACTACCTACTTACCTACATTCCTACCTACGACCGTCCTTCCTAATTAACTACCTATCTGCATCATCACCATCCCACACCTACCTACATACCTACATACCAACCTACCTACTAACCAAACGGCCCCCGCCCATAGGGGCTTGAAGAAATATATGGGCTGCATGATGCTTCCACGCAGAGCTGAATCCGGCCGCACACTAGTACTGATAAACCGCTTAGAGGATCTAAGCCTGTCAAGGAACCGCGGTGCGAGGCGGACCGTCCATGCTAATAAACCCTATTGGTTTCATTGGGCGACAGGGCTTGAGATGTCATTTCATCTCAATGTCGGGTAAAAGTCCCACAAAATTGGAAGCAACGTCTCCAAAATGACCTTTACAGTGTTGACGGGGATGTTAAACCTTAAATAAAACAAAAACCTACTAACCAAAACATACATACCTACAATCCTAGCTACCTACGATCCTACCTAATTACGTACGTACGTACGTACCTATCTACCTACGGCCTTCCCCCCTCTGTCCCTCACTACCTACCTACCTACCTACCACACCACCATCACGCATCCACCTACATACCTAACTAACTTACTAACTAACTAACTAACCTCATACCAACCTACCTACCGACCTCACCGCCAATCTAAACCTGTCATTCCTACCTATCTTCCTCCCCTCTACCTACCTACATACATACCTACCTAACCACTTTCCTCGTCCGTCCGTACCTACCTATCTAACCACTGAGTCATGAAGCCACCATCCATTGACCCCACCTACGTACCTACCTAGCTTCCATGCAATGCATCTATTTCTTCAAGTCCAGGTAGGCGGGGCCGGACTGCATACCTACCTACCTACCTACCTACCTACATACCTACCTACCTACCTACCTACCTACCACCCTCCCTACCTACCTACCTACCTACCTATTTACCTACGTACATACCGACTTAGTCGCCCCCACCTATCGGGGTTTGGATAAATAGATGGGTTACATGGTGCTTCCATGCAGGGCTGAAACTGACCACAAATGAGTACCGGTAAACCGCTTAGATGGACTAAGCAAAGTGGTATGGTTCAGTCCGTCCAAAGCCTTTTGGTTTCATTGGGCGGCAGGGCTGGAGCTGTCATTTCATCTCAGTGTCGGGTAAACGTCCCACAAAATTGGAAGCAACGTCTCCAAAATGACCTAAATAGTGTAACGGGCACATTAAACCCCAATTCAAACAAATCATACCTACTTAGTTACTTTCCTACCTACCTATACATCTACATACCTTCCTATCGATACATGTAGATAATAATTACAGTAAAATTCCTATATTTAGACCACCTTAGGGACTGTTCAAAAGTGGTCTTTAACAGTTCCAAAGTTGGTCCCTGAGCAGAGGACACTGTGTGCAGGACATTCGAAGATAGAATAACTACATCCTTCTACATAATCTTTTTAAAGCAGAACAAGTCTTATTGATAACGGAATTTTACCGTACTTACCTACATTGCTGCCTACCTTCCTACCTTCCTACCTACCTACCTACCTTCCAAAACAAACAGATATACGATCCTACATACGACCTTCCTATAGATCTACCTAACTGCCCGTCGCCACCGGCCCATACCTAATACCTACCATTCCTACCTCGTCACGCAAATTATTATATAAATTGTATCCCCTTAAAACCCAATTTTAGACAGTAAATCTGGGGTTTACATGGATATTTATTATTTGTCTTATTTCTGCTCATAAAACAAAGATTGTGGGTACTCGATAGAACCGACTCGCAGAGGCGGTTCTAACGAGTACCCACAATCTATGTTTGGTGCAGAAATACCAATAAAATATCAGGTTTTTTATCTGAAAAAAAAAATCGTTGGTGGTGGTAAAATTGTGTCGATATATTTGTATTTTCGTGTTTTCGTAATATACCTACCTACATGCATACCTCCACTCAAACTACCTGTCGCCCCCGCCAAACGGGTCTTAAAGAAATATATGGGCTGCATGATGCTTCGGCGCAGAGCTGAAACCGACCGCACACGAGTATGGGTAAACCTCGTACAGGCTCTAAGCAGGCAAAGCGTATTGAGCCAGACCGTTCATGCTTATAAACCGTATTGGTTTTACTGGGCGGCAGGGCTTGAGATGTCATTTCATTTCAATATCGGGCAAAAGTCACAAAAAAATGAAGCAACGTCTACAAAATGACCTGTACCGTGATGACGGGGACGTTGAACTTCAAATCAAACAAACAAACAAAACCAATCTATCTACCTAACTTCCTACCTACATGTACCTACAACGTCGATGGAAGAAGTTAAACGTAAGTCTACCTACCTACCTACACATCCAGCCACGCACCCACCAGACCATTTACCCTACCTTCAAATCTACCTACCTGCCTACCTAGCTACCAAGCAGCCCATCTGTTACTTTAAGCCACTGTGGGTGAGGCCAATTTTGAGTGAGCCCTTGGTTCGATAATTACTTCTGTTTTTTTTTTTCTTTTAGCTGACCTATCACGTAGTGACAAGGTGAGCTTTTGTGGTCACATTTCGTCCGTCGTCCGTGCGTGCGACCGTGCGCGCGTGCGTGCGTAAACAATTTCTTGTCCGCATGATAGCATCTTCATTTATAATTTGATTTTAACCAGACTTGCACACAACTTGTACCTCCATGAGATCTGGGTTCCTTTCTTGAATCAGCCATATCCCATCATGTGTTACGGAGTTACAGCCCCTGAAAGGGCAAAAATTGACTATTTTGGTCTTGTCCGCACGATAGCATCTTCATTTATGATTTGATTTTAACCAGACTTGCACACAACTTGTACCACCATTGGATCTGGGCTCCTTTCTTGAACCAGCCATATCCGTCATGTGTTATGGAGTTGCGGCCCATGAAAGGGCAAAAATTGCCTATTTTGGTCTTGTCCGCACGATAGCATCTTCATTTATGATTTGATTTTAACCAGACTTGCACACAACTTGTACCACCATGAGGTCTGGGTTCCTTTCTTGAACCAGCCATTTCCCATCATGTGTTACGGAGTTACGGCCCCTGAAAGGGTAAATATTGCCTATTTTGGTCTTGTCCACACGATAGCACATTCATTTATGATTTGATTTTAACAAGACTTGCACACAACTTGAACCACCATACAATCTAGTTTCCTTTCTCGAATCAACCATATCCCACCATGTGTTACGGAGTTAGGGCCCCTGAAAGTGCAAAAATTGCCTATTTTGGTCTTGTCCCCACGATAGCATCTTCATTTATGATTTGATTTTAACCAGACAAGTTGTACCAGCATGAGATCTGGGTTCCTTTGTTAAACCAGCCATATCCCATCATGTGTTTCGGAGTAACGGCCCCTGAAAGTGCAAAAATTGCCTATTTTGGCCTTGTCTGCATGATAGCTAATTCATTTATGATTTGATTTTACCTAAACTTGCACAAATTTTGTACCACCACAAAATATCTCGGTCAAGTTTGAATATGGGTCTTGTCGGGTCAGAAAGTAGGTCAGTAGGTCAAATAAAAAAAAACTTTTGAAGACACTAGAGGCCACAGTTTTGGTCCGATCATCATCAAACTTGCCCAGAATGATCATCTTGACAATATCTCAGTCAAGTTCGAATATGTTGTCGGGTCAAAAAGTAGGTCAGTAGGTCAAATCATAGAAAAACCTTCTGAACACACAAGAGGCCACAATTTATGTCAAATCATCATCAAATTTGCTCAGAATGATCATCTTGATAATATAATGGTCACGTTCGAATATGGGTCCTGTCATGTCAAAAAGGAGGTCAGTAGGTCATATCATAGAAAATCCTTGTGAACACAATAGAGGCCACAGTTTTGGTCCAATCATCATCAAACTTTCTCAGAATGATCATCTTGATAATATCTTGGTCACGTTCAAATATCGGTCACGGCAGGTCAAAAAGTAGGTCAGTATGTCAAATCAGAGAAAAACCTTCTGAACACATAGAGACCACAGTTTTGGTCCAATCATCATCAAACTTGCTCAGAATGATAATCTTGACAATATCTCGGGTCAAGTTCGAATATGAGTTATGTCACGTCAAAAATAGGTCAGCAGGTCAAATCATAGAAAAACCTTCTGAACACACTATAGGCCACAGTTTAAGTCTGATCATCATCAAACTGGCCCAGAATGATCATCTTGACAATATCTGAGTCAAGTTCGAATATGGGTCATGTCGGTCCAAAAGGTAGGTTAGTAGATAAAATCATAGAAAAACCCTCTGAACACACCAGAGGCCACAATTTTGGTCCGATCTTCATCAAACTTGCTTAAAATGATCATTTGACAATATCTAAATTAATTTCGAATATGGGTTATATCTGGTCAGTAAGTAGGTCAGTAGGTCAGAGTGTTAAAATCTTTGTGGACACACTAGAGACCCCAGTTTTGGTCCGGTCATCATCAAACTTGCTCAGAATGATCATCTTGACAATATCTGGGTCAAGTTCGAATATGGTTCATGTCGGGCAAAAAGTAGGTCAGCAGGTCAAATCATAGAAAAACGTTTTGAACACTCTAAGAGGCCACAGGTTTAGTCAAATCATCAAACTTGCTCAGAATGATCATCTGGGCAATATCTCAGTTGTGTTCGAATATGGGTCATGTCAAATCAAATTGTAGATCAGTAGGTTATTTTGTCATAACTTTTGAACCGTTTGAGATAGAGCCTTCATATTTGGCATGTTGGTTCCTTGTGACAAGGGCTTCCCACTCATATAAAGATTTGACCTGTGACGTTGACCTGTGACCTACTTTATTATAACTTTTGAACCATATGAGATAGAGCCTTCATATTTGGCATGTATGTTCCTTGTGACAAGATTTTCTCAACCATTCAAAACTTTTGCGCCATGACCTTGACCTTTGACCTACTTTGTCATAACTTTTGAAGCATTTAAGATACAGCCTTCATATTTGGCATATAGGTTCCTTCATAGGAGTGAGTGTTTGAGTTTAAGTCTCACCAACAGCTAAGGTCATACAGTGATGGGACCTCTGTTTAAATACCAATCTGAAAACCTGGGATTGATCCTGCTACCCCTGGTTTACGAGGCAAGTAGCATGGTCACTTCACCATGAAGGCTTCTAAACTTCACTGGAATGTTGTGTAGATGACCCTCTAGGAAAATTACAGTACGGTTAACATATGGTCACAAGAGCTAAAAATAGAAAAAACATTGTAAATTTGCTTCAAATGCGAACTCCTTCTAAACCTTTGGGCCAATTAGATTTAAAACTCCACAGGAATGTTGCCTAGGTTACTCCCTACCAAATAAGCCAAAATTACTCTGCTGATAAACAAGATGGTCACCGTAGCTAAAAATAGAATGTACTTGAGACAGTGACACACAGGTGAGCGAACCAGGGCCCTGTGGGCCCTCTTGTCTTTTATTGAAACAGTTAAGAGAAAACCGGTTTGGTTGACATCAGGCATTATTACCCAGTATAAGCAGAACAGTGTGGAAATTAGTCAATGGGTTTTGATAAGCATGGGGACAACAGGAAATGTCAAACCATAAATCACACATGTTAATCATCTTGGTATATAGCTAAAATTTGAATTCCATGAAACCCACGTTTAAAAGGGTTCAATATCCTTTGGAAGCTAGGAATACACCTTAGAATTGAAACGGTAAGAGTGTACATGTTTTGTCTGTCCCTCGGATTATGATTAATATTATGATTATTATTTATTATAATTGTTATTATTATTGTAATTTTATTATTATTATTATTGCAAAAGGGCACTTATATTGTTTCGTTTGTTTGATTGATTTGAGGTTTATGCTGCAGTGTTCCAATCCATTTAGGCAGAATAATAATTTTAAAATTTCCGAAAAACTTGCTTTTATAAAATTATTACTTGCGAAAACACAAATTTTATCATAAAATTTTTAGATAAAATATTCTGATATTTTTCATATTTCCGCTGGAAAACAAAGATTGTTGGTACTCGTTAGAATCGCCTCGCCGAGACGGTTCTAACGAGAACCTGAAATCTATGTTTTCCAGCGGAAATACGAAAATAATATACACCACTGTAAACCCAGTTTTACTGTATAAAAGTGGGTTTGAATGGGGTTTAAAATGTAGGCGTGGTTTCGTAATAATTTCAAAAAAATACATGTACCCGCATATAATTTGTTCTTGTTGAACACATGAAAACCCATTTATGGCATATTTAATACGGATATCTTTCGAAAATAAATAAATAAATAAATAAATAAATAAAAATATAGTAATAAAGCTTGTAATAAATAGTGTTCTATTCAATGTTCGTAATGTAAGCCGATTGCTTTAGCCATTTTAAACATAGGTTCAAGATGAAAGGGGCAGGGGCTGACATTTCTCACGGCCTTCATGCGCATGCGCAGATATACCTTGGTATAAGGTTTCTCAGGGGTTTAAAGATTTCACGCTACACCGCCATTTATGCCAGCATGAAACTTTTGACTGTGCGTATTGACACATCCTTAAGCATGAATGCCTCTGTGTTTGGCTGTTTTAAAACGGCTTAAAGTTATTGGATTCATTCCCTACAGAACATTCAGCAGCGTCAGATCGTGTTGATCAAGTTCGTTCCTGCTGACACATGGCGTTTAAGCAACGTTGCCAGGTTACGATGTGAATTATACATATCTTACCGCCGAAACGAAATACACCTAATGTTCTCTTTCTTTTCTCAGGGATGGCCTGTCTCTGAAGAACTGTTTAATGTCGATTACAGTTCTGCTACATTTAGCATATGTGATTATTTCCAACAGTTTTAGCTCCCTGTCACCTTCTATAGACTTGAGATGGCTGCGTTATTGGATTGTAGCCTTTCCTGAGTGACCTTTCTTACAAACAACAACTGTTTTGTGTGTGCTGAGTGGTGGCGGTAAAACGTCTACCCGTGCTGCAATCAACGTTGTTATTTTTGAAGATTATATGCTAACCGACGTTTTTACCTCTGTGTATAACACGGACTTAATTTATGTCGCTGTGTACTTGTATTAGACACAGTGCTGTGCAGTGGAGTTTGTTATACTCATTGTTATGCTAATACTTATTAGTCATTTAGGTAGTAACAAAATTTTCGAGCTGCCTATTTGTATTCACAACCGGTCTTAATGGCGCTTGGCATATAATGTTATAAAAAATCTCCTAAATCTTACTATTTGTTTGTGCATCCGTGTCACTTTCTATAGATTACTTGAGACGCCTGCGTTCTTGGATTGTGGTCTTTCCTTGGTGACCTTTTCTTACTAGTTTGTCTAGTACAGCACTTTTGACTGTGCGTATTGACATATCCTTAAAACTAATGCACCAGTGTTTGGCTTAAAGCTATTGGATTTATTCCCTACTGAACATTCAGCAGCGTCGGACTGTGAGACCGAGGTCGTTTCTGCTGGACACATGGCATTTAAGCCACGTTGCACATACGTCGTTTACATGCAGTTCGTTTGCCGTGTTGCGATGTGGATTATACATATCTTCCCGCCGAAACGAAATACACCCATTGCTGTCGTTCTTATCTCAGGGGTGGCCTTTGTTATGCATAAGAATTTATTTTTCTGATTCCCACTTTCACCCCACTGGGTGACCTCTAATAACGTCATGTTTATTCTTCTTAAAGAACTTTCTGGAAAGAAATGAGTCACAGAATAATTTCGTTTTTGTAAACAACTTGTTTACATGGAAAAGTACTTTGGAATCTTCCAGAAAGTTCTGGGTTGCATTATTTTTAGAAACTTGCCTAATCTTATTCCACACCCCTCTGGAATGCTCTAGAGAAATATTAGAGTCTATAAAAGAGCTTGATTTGGGCTTTGGAGTTTGAAGTTTGGGTTTATAGCAAAAGTTATTTCTGGATTGTTAAAGGATATTATATTTCATTTCGGACTGAATTTTGTGGGATCAAGGAAAATAGATTCATTCAAGGATATTTCATTACAGAGCTCAGTACATTTAATTTTCTTACTTCTACAGATAAAGATACTTTGAAAATAAATTTTGTTATTTTTTTCCAAAAGGCTTATTTGCTTTTTTCTTTCTTTGGCTCGTAACACCTTTCTCTGGTGAACTGTTCGATGTCGATTACAGTTCTGCTACATTTAGTATATAATATTCTTTCCATCCGTTTCAGTTAGATAATTCAAACAAGTTCGAAACTATTTTTCAGCCAAAATAAGGAAAGGAAATAGTGAAATGTGTATTAATTCAAATCTCTCTATACACATAAACAATGATTCCTAAATTATCTTGGATTTTTGGAACTAAGTTTTTCTGTCCCTCTGAATTAAGAGTATTTCCCATTACGACAATGGTTAATAGATTGGGCTACATTATGGGAATTTTCTCATTTTATTTTCGCGCCTGCCATAAGCATGAGGCGTCCGGTTTTTCGTCTGTTCGTCCGTTCGTTCGTCCGTCCTTGCGACAACCTAGCGTTCACCCTAAATTTCATGGTTCACTGACTTTGTAAAAATATTGCGACCACCCTAGCGTTCACCCTAATGGTCAAGTTTATTTCTCAAGAACTAAAAGAGCTTCATTATTCATATTTGATACAAACTTGAATCTGGGGATGGCAGCGTAAAGACAAGCGTGCATATTTGACCTTGACCTAATTTTCATGGTTCACTGACTTTGTAAACTATTGCGACCACCCTAGCGTTCACCCTACTGGTCAAGTTAATTTCTCAAGAACTATAAGAGCTTCATTAATGATACTTGGTACAAACTTGTATCTTGGGATGGCAACTTAAATAGAAGCATCCATATTTTGTTTTTGACCTACGTTTCATGGTTCACTGACTTTTTGAAATATTGCGACCACCCTAGCGTTCACCCTAATGGTCAAGTTATTTTCTCAAGAACTATTGGATATGTTCTATAAAAGGGTTATCCTTTGGAAGCAAGGAATACACCACAGAACTGAAAAATATGGAGTGTGCATGTTTTCTGGGCCAAACTAGCTAGTTTCGGCCAATAAGGCCTCATCAGTGACCCTCAGATATTTTCAAAATTCCACAATGGAATCTCTACACTATGATGTAGGGCAGGGAGACGTTTTACCGCCGCCACACATTCCCACAAACCAGCTGTAGTGAAGTTAAATATGTTCTATAAAAGGGTTATCCTTTGGAAGCAAGGAATACACCACATAACTGAAAAATATGGAGTGTGCATGTTTTCTGGGCCAGACTAGCTAGTTTCGGCCAATTAGGCCTCATCGGTGACCCTCAGATATTTTCAAAATTCCACAATGGAATCTATGATCCCAAAGGACAAGAAAATACAATCTACACTATGATGTATAGAGCTTCATTAATGATACTGGGTACAAACTTGTATCAGGAGATGGAAACTTAAATGTAAGCATTCATATTTGACCTTGACCTTTATTTTATGGTTCACTGGCTTTGAAAAATATTGCAACAACCCTAGCGTTCACTATAATGGTTAAGTTCATTTCTCAAGAATATTTAGAGCTTCATTAATGATACTTAGTACAAGCTTGCATTTAAGAATGGCAACTTTTATGCAAGCATCTTTGTTCGACCTTCACCTAGATGTCATGGTTTGGTGACTTTGCGCCCCAACAGGCGCGACAAAGCCTTCGGCGGAATTCTTGATTTGAAAATGTATGCTATGTAACGATGTTATATGCACACATTAGAATCGCCTGAAATGATGAGGCGGTTCTAATGTGTACACATGGCATAACGGTAAATATCCTGAATAAGGCGGTTCTCATGAGTTCTTTCGGAATAACGGAGAATCGCCTCAGTGACGTGGTTCTAACGAGTATGCACGGTATATCGGAGAATCGCCTCAACACTTACCTAAGACATAACGGTATGCCATGTGTTTTCATTTGAATCGACTCGACGAGAGGGTTCCTTTGAGAACATACTCGGTACATGTACCTTTATTCGAAAGCATATAATGCTTCGTAGTCTGGCGAAATTATTAATATTCTGTGGTTCGACCTTCAACTAACTGTCCCATACACATGTTTAGAGTCGTAAAGGTGTTCGAGTCATAGAAGTTCGACTGTAGAATGTGTGTTTTCCATGATAGTTCGAGGTTAGAATGTGTGTTTTCCAAGAGAGTTCGAATGTAGATTGTGTGTTTTCCAAGAGAGTTCGACTGTAGAATGTGTGTTTTCCAAGAGAGTTCGACTGTAGAATGTGTGTATTCCAAATGTTCAAGTCATAGAAGTTCGACTGTATAATGCGTGTTTTCCAAATGTTCTAGTCTTAGGAGTTCGACTGTAGAATGAGTGATTTCTAAATGAGTTCATTTTAGGGACATGTGAATGTGATGTATATGTTTATGTTTCTCTCAGTGTATTTTGTTTTTATTTTCAGCTATCACGGCACAACAGATGTCACAACACAACCAAAGGGCTGATTAGACAGTTGTTCTAAACCAACATGTATAGACACAATAAAACCAGGAATGCACGTCACAATAAAACAACAGAATATTTTTCCAAGTGACAATTTGATAATACAAACACCTTGGCCTTGAAGGAAGTTATTGCTGACTGAAACGTAGACAAACATACATGTATATGTAGCTATTATATATCACGCATGTGAATTCGGATTATTCGTTCTTACCATCTGACATACTGAGGAGAATATCAGCTGACAAATAGCTATGTTAACACTGGCGTGGGCCATGCGAACAGTTATTTTCAGTCAAATGAGCCGAAAAAACTATGCTGTTGTGTCACTGACCAAGAACAATATGCATGTACGTGTGAGATATAGTTTGTCGCCCCTTTTAAAAGAGCATGTTGGCACATACTCTGAACTTTAATCGGAAGAAATCTTTTAGACATAAGGTACATGCTATCACAAAAAACGTTCACTAGAAGACACTTTCTGATGAAAGGTATGTAGATAGCATACACTGTCTATAAACCCCATGATTGTGAGCTCTATGGTAAATCATTCAAACAGAATATGCAAAGAAGTGTATATTTACCTATAGAACACTGATAAAATACTGAATATATTATTATGAAGGTATTCGTCTGAACCTAGCATCGGACATGGAAGTGAATTAACATGGAACTACAGCATTAGAAGGTCAAGATCAAGTGTGAGAAGACTGGTCAGTCTGTGAAAAAAATACACGCCTAAAAATACATATTTATTCCTAACAGTTATGTGAGTTCAGTAAAACGTTTTCATGTTAGAGCAACTGTAATTAACGCATGTTAATCAATAGGTTTGCGAAACCTCATAGATGTGAGCTGAGCACTTTTACATTTTCGACGTACGTTTATCCGTACAGGTGAGAAACCTCATAGATGCGAGCTATGTGCGATCGCGTAACATGTCCCATACTGGCGAGAAACATCATAGATGTGAGTTCTGCAGTAAAACGTTTCCAAGCTCGACCGGCCTCAGTCACCACATGTTAATCCATAATGATGAGAATTCTTATAGATGTGAGCAGTGCAGAAAAACGTTTGCAAGTTCGAGCGGCTTCCAAAACCACATGTTAATCCATACTGGTGAGAAACTTCATAGATGTGAGCTGTGCAGTAGATCGTTTGCAAGTTCGAGCGGCCTCAGAAACCACATTATAATCCATACTGATGTTAAACTTCATAGATGTGAGCTGTGCAGTGAAACGTTTGCAAGTTCGAGCGGCCTCAGAAAACACATGTTAATCCATACTGACGAGAAACATTATAGATGTGAGCTGTGCATTAAGCGCAATTACCGCATGTTAATCCATACTGGTGAGAAACATTATAGTTATGAGCTGTGCAGTAAAACGTTTTCAACTTCGGCCGATCTCCATCGCCACATGTTAATCCATGATTGTGAGAAACCTCACAGATGTGAGCTATGCAGTAAAAGGTTTAAAAGTTCGCGCGGCCTCAATCGCCACAAGTTAACCCATACTGGTGAGAAACCTCATAGATGTAAGCTGTGCAGTAAAACGTTTGCAAGTACGAGCGTCCTCAGTCACCACATGTCAATCCATACTGGTGAGAAACCTCATAGATTTGAGCTGTGCAGTAAAACATTTACAGGTTCGAGCGGCCTCAGAGACCACAGGATGATCCACAGTGGTGAGAAACAGCATTCATGTGGATTATGCAGTAAATCATATATAACATCGAGCAGTCTTAGTAGGCACATGTTGATCCATACTGGTGAGAAACCTCATGGATGCGAGCTGTGCAGTAAAACGTTTACAAGTTTGAGCGACCTGAAAAGGCACAGGATAAACCACAATGGTGAGGAAGAGCGGATGGTGACACACACTGGTGATAAACAACATACATGTGGATTATGCAATAAATCATGTACAAGCTCCGGCAATCTTAGAAGCCACATCTTGACCCATACTGGGGAGAAACGTCACAGATGCGAGATATGCAGCAAATCATTCAGACAGTGGGGCCATCTCACTGACCACATGTTGATTCATACTGGTGAGAAACCTCATAAATGTGAGCTTTGCGATAAAACGTTTACACGTTTGAGCAACCTCAAAGACCACAGGATGACCCACACTGGTGAGAAACTGCATACATGTGGATTATGCAGTATATCATTTTTAAGATCGAGCACACTTATTAGACATATGTTGATCCATACTGGTGAGAAACCTCACAGATGTGAGCTGTGCAGTAAAACGTTTACACGGTCGAGCTCCCTCAAAAGACACAGAATAATCCACACTTGTGATAAAGAGCGGATGGTGACCCACACAGGTGACAAACAACATACATGTGGATTATGCAATAAATCGTGTACAAGCTCCGGCAATCTTAGAAGCCACATCTTGACCCATACTGGCGAGAAACCTCACAGATGTGAGATATGCTCTAAATCATTCCGACACCGGGGTCATCTCACTGACCACATGTTGATTCATACTGGTGAGAAACCTCATAAATGTGGGCTTTGCGATAAAACCTTTTCACGTTTGAGCGGCCTCAAAGAACACAGGATGACCCACACTGGTGAGAAACCGCATGCATGTGTATTATGCGGTAAATCGTTTAAAAGGCCGAACAAGCTTAGTAGACACATGTCGATCCATACTGGTGAGAAACCTCATAGCTGTGAGATATGCAGTAAATCTTTCACAAAGTCAAGAAACCTTGTGGCTCACATGTTGATCCATTCTGATCGGAAATCTCATCGCTGTGATATTTGCAATAAATCGTTCACCAGATTGCGCGGCCTCACAGACCACATGTTGATCCATACTGGTGAGCAACTCCACAGCTGAGAGATATGCAGCCATCATTCGCCCATAGACCACATGTTGGTCCATACGGGTGAGAAACCTCATAGCTGCGAGATATCGAAAAAAATCGTTCGGCAGGTTGCACGGCCTAACACGCTTCAGGTTGATTCATGCTGGTCAGAAACCTCATAAAAGTGAGATATACAGTAAATATTTTAGCAAGTCAAGTACCCTCACAAACCGCGAAATTTGCAGATCGAGCGACCTAACAAACCACAAGTGTATCCATACTGGTCAGAAACCTCATAAATGTGAGCTATGCAGTTAATCATTGACAAAGTGCAGCACCAAATATGTCTGTATAATTAGAAAACTTGTAGATGCTAGGTATGAAGTAAATTATTTACCAGGTCGTCCAAACACAGAAACTAAATGTTAATACATACTGGTGAAACACCATAGATGGGGGCTATTAGTGAATCTTTTTCCTAGTCCATCGGCCTTACCTACCACACGTTGTCCCATACTGCTGAGATACGAAATAAATGTTAGGTATGCAACAAGTCATGTATCAAGTTGTTCCATTCTGTTAAAACAAGTTGTATGTAAGACATACAGTAGATCATTCTACAGACGAACAGCCTCACAAACTACACGTACCCTAATAGTCAGAAACATCATGGATATGAGATACATGTTTTCCGCAAATCATTTACACACTCGAACGGCCTCACAAAATCATGTGGATCCATACACGTGAGAAACCTCAGGGATGTGGAACATGCCAAGTTCAAACCCTTCATTAACCACGGATAACAAACTTTACATATATAAGCTATGCATTGGCACTTTTGTTGGTAAGAAGTGAAGGCGATGATCAGAAATCGATACAATTAACGCAAATCTTCCATCAGTGACACAGATTTCGTACCTCATAAACATCTCCAAAAAGACAAAAATCGAACAACCTCAGAGATGAAACACCACTGAGGGCTGGACAGCAAGAAACAAATGCAATGCTAGAGCGACAGAGAAACAACAGCCTAATTTTGGTCGGGCGCATCGGAGTCTAGCTTACTCAGTCAGCTAGACTCCGCCGAGAGAGAGAGAGAGCATCAGACACCAACCAACATTACATAACTAAGTAGCAGTAAAACAAAGATCAGGAATTGATACAATTAACTTACTCCACCCATAAAAGACACCAAAGGGAAAGAAATACAAACATTAAGCGACCAGACCATAATGGAAACCTAAACAAAGGAAGGCCATAAGGACAGTTACTTTCCCACAAAATGGCCATATGGCCATCCAAAATTAAAAGACACAAGTGATACACACAGTAAGTAACAAACAACAACATGAATAAATCGCCACAGAAGAGCCGCCTAAACCGTTACGCTGGAACCGCCATAAAATCTGAGGCCCAGTCCAGGGCGTGCAATTAAAGGGGGAAGCAAAGTTATCAACCGTGATTGTGTTAACTACCATGCATGCAGTCTATCATATTACATGTATGTTTATCCAATATTTTTATATCGAAGAACGGTTTTTCGACATTGTGTACTAAAGTCACTGCAAGTATATATTTTTTCTGAATCACCCTAAAATTCGGGTTCTGATAGACCTTGTTGGAGAAGAGTTAATCCAACCTTGTGAGAAACTGATATCTGTGTGACATGCCAAGTCCAGACATCTCATATACTACTTAATTTTTGGTGCACACTGGTGAGAAACTTTATATGTTTTAGTTTTGCAGTAAACCATTCACCAGGTCGAGCGGCCTTAAAAATCACATGTTGACCCATGCCTTCTAAAAACGCCTGATATGTGTTGTCTGGAAATGATTTAGGATCCGAGCACAGCTGAGTAACCGATACGGCATGGAGTCCTTGATTTAAGATGCGTTGCGGATGTATGCAGATGTAAGCCGAATACTGTATAGATGTGTATGAAACATACACTGAACAATGTTAAGTACTGTATCTATCAGCAACTTATTATCATACCTGCCTCATTAATTTATATGCATTTGCACGATTGCGTTCATTTCGTTCTAACATATCACAGATTTTGTGCAAATATTTCACTCTAAATTGTTGTGTCATTTCGTGTCAAAACATTTTTTTTTACCATTTCATTGCATAAACGCTCAAAATCAATTTATATCGTAAATCATTGGGTAACATGTATGCAGATGTTTTAAAGAACCATGTTGTTGGCATGGACAACAAATGTTTGCAAGTATTACCCTTTGTGTAAGTTTTTGATTTTTAATGATCCAGATGCATTTGCATATGATGCTTGTACGTAATGTAATAAATCATCTGAGAACCCGTCAAGCGTTTGTGTGGCTATGCTTTTAGTTTAATTCATACTGATTTATTTTAGTTCGATTGCTATGTAAGCTTCAAGCTTATTTGAATCGCTCTTGAACAATCGTTCCGGATGCTATAGCTCGCGAAAGAGAGGCAGTGACACCCCTGCTACCCATTTACACCTTGGTGGAGAGGGGCAGTGGCATTGTGCCTTGCCTAAGAAAACATCTCTCCTCCGGTGGCCGGATTCGAACCCACAAACGCTTGATCATAAGTCGAACTCAATAACCACTGATCTATCGAGGCTGCCATGTTTTCAAAATGCCACTGACCTATTGAGGCTGCTATGCTTTTACATGCATAACCATACTTAATTTGCATTTATTTGTTGGTAATAAAATAGCTTTCAATATTATCTATTTATTTAGCAATAGTTTGGTCTGGTGTCATAACATTTGTTAACTGCAACTATTTGAAACTGTGAACAATGCATTGACATCGTCGACAACAAAAGTTTACAAATGACACATTTGTGATTAGTTTGGAAAAAAAAAAAAAAAACAAATTCATAAGTAGCGTTAACAAAGCGAGATGCGACAATTCCATTGCAAACAGCTGACAATAAATTAACTGAATACGTTTCATCACATAACTGTTTTTGCGGTATCATTGTTTGTTTGGAGTTTGAAGATCCAGCTGGCACTCCTTAGGTCATATCGAGCCGGTGAGTTTATCTAACCACAGTTTTCTGGAAGGCCTCCACATTATATATAAGTGGTCAACAAGTATTGTTTTACCTCACCTGAGCGGAAGGCTCCGGCAGAGTTATTGTGATCGGGCACCGTTTGTTGTAGTCGTCGTCCGTCCGTATGTCCATCCGTCCACAATTTCTTTAAACGACATCTCCTCCTAAACCACACAACTGATTTTGATCAAACTTGGCAGAAATGTTCCTTAGGTGGTCCTCTCTCAATCATTGGAATATATTTCCCCTGGCCGTTCCAGGGCAGTTCTTCTGTCGCGGTTTATTTTTGTTATGGTATGTCTTTGAGTGTTTGTGTCGCTTATGTTGTTTTATTTTTGATAGCCTATTGGCCATTTTGTGGGAAATTGACTGTCGTTTTGGCTTTCCGCTATTGATATTTCCATTAGGGTCTGTTGTTTCGTGTTTTTGTTTCTTTCCCTTTGGTATCTCTGATGGGAGCTGTGGGTTAATTGTATCGATTCCTGATCATTTCCTCCACTTCTATTCTTCTATCGACGTCTAGGATGATTATTTTTGAAAATTCCTGTAGTCTCTATATAAAGACATGGGTGTACATTATACGGACTTGTTAACCTGATGGGCACCATGTAATATATAAGAAATTTGTCATCGCAAATTTGGGTAGTACTGGGTTGTGGACCGCCTCGGGGTGTGATAGGTGCATGACACCATGTTCAATTCCGTACGTTCATATGCAAAGGAGAAAACATCATTTGCAAATAAAATGTGAATTCTACAATTAGGCTTTATTTTTTTATGTTCAAAACATAAATGTTGGCTAACATAAATGTTGTATATTGGCTAGAACAGTTAAGACAATTCGGTTCTAACGAGTACTCACAATCTATGTTGTAGAGCAGATGTGAGGAAAGTTGGGATTCGAAAGGGTACAGCAATGTTTTCTTGATGAGATCACGAAGAATTTTGTTTGTCTGTTTGATTTGAGGTTTAACGTCCCCGTCATTACTGTAAAGGTCATTTTGGAGATGTTGCTTCCAATTTTGTGGGACTTTTACCCAACACTGAGATGAAATGACATCTCAAGCCCTGTCGCCCAATGAAACGAATAGGGTTTATTAGCATGGACGGTCCGCCTCGCACCGCGGTTCCTGGACATGCTTAGATCCTCTAAGCGGTTTACCAGTACTAGTGTGTGGGCCGGATTCAGCTCTGCGTGGAAGCATCATGCAGCCCATATAATTCTTCAAGCCCCTATTGGCGGGGGCGATCACGAAGTGTATACTCTGATCATGTCGTGACTGGCTTGTTCATAGGCATGCTAACTGAACTAGTAAAAAGGACAAATATGTCACAAAAACAATGAAACGTGTACAGGTATGAAAATCCAATAACTGTATAATTTTAATACTTACAAATTCAAATAATAAACACTTGTTATGAACGCTGAACTGACAAACTATCGAATATTAAAAAAAAATCACCACGAAATCGCGCCCTTATAATTTTGCCCCCCACCCCCTTAAATAGAAGTGAACGCAATGGTCAGGACTCGACACAATTAACCCATAGCTCTCATCAGAGTCATGAAACAACAGACACTAATGGAAACATCAATAGCGGAAAACCAAAGGGACGGTTACTTTCCAACAAAATGGCAAATGAGCTATCCAAAAAAAAAAAAAAAAAAAAAAAACTAATATTAAGCGATACAAACACTCAAAGACAAACCATAACAAAATAAACCACGACAGAAGAACCGCCCTGGAACGGTCAGTGAAAGAAATTCCACTGGGGGACTTAAATAGATTTTACGTGGCCACAATCCTCGCCCTTACTTCCGTCGCGATTTAGACAAATAATTTTGTCCAGTCCGCATTTTATAGAAAAAAACTGGGTGTTCATTGGGTATACATTATTATTGTTCAGTCCCGCTCAAAAACGTCGGTTGTGGGTTCTGATTAGAACCGCCTTATCGAGGCTTTTCTAACGAGCACGCACAACCTATGTTTTTGAGCAGATATTTGAAAAATGTCTGGTTTTTGCATCTGAAAATTATCTTTTTTTTTCGGGGGATAAAATTTTCAGTATATTTGAAAACACTTGTTTTCGTATTAACAATTGAGGCGTAACTATACCAAATTTAGTGACACAGAGGCCTTTCTGATATTTAATCTTCATAGTGTGTCTCAATCCCAAAGCTCTGAAACCGAAACGGATGATGTACAAGACCCGGCAAACGCAGCACATCCCCCCCCCCCGGAGCACACACCGACCGACGTAGCTCGTGAGACAGGTCAACTGGAGGCATCAGGCAAGAGATGCCCACACGCGGACTTATAGGCGTCCCCACCGAGCCAACATCAGCAAACATGGCCCACACTCCACGGAAGTCCCAGGCATCGGGAAGATGTCCAAAGTAGCGAGACTTTCAACAAGTCATACCCCTTTAAAGTCTAGTTTTCCCTTTACAAAGTGGGTTCAGACGGGTGTTCATCACACGGACGTGTCATGATGGGATTTCCCCTCTTTATATGCAATAAATAAAAAAAAATCACTAGCCTAAATAAAGCGAAAATATTAAATTTGTATTTCGCGTACCATATCGTAACTTACGGCATGCTGACGTCCACCAACAACCTAAGCAAATGCATAAATTTGACCTTAACAAAATCCTGCTGCGCCTATTATCGACAAAATCAAAGGAATTTAGATGAACCTTTAACTCAGAACTTATTCAACAGTTAGATTAAACAAGTATCGAAAATCCTTTTTTCACACCCACATTAATCGGTGCACGATTTACTGTGTTAATGAAGGGTGTAATAATAAATAGAGCAGGTCGATGGCACACCAATGGCGTCCAAGGTGGCGGTTCTAACGAATAGCCACAACCTATATTTTGAACAGAAACAGAAAATTAATATATACCCCTGTAAACCCCAATTTTACTATATAAAAGTGGTTTGAGGGATCAAAATTTATAGGCGAGTTTGCATAATGATGTTACAATAAAAGGACACCAAGTACTTCAATTAGACCTCCGGTGTCCCCAAGACTAGTTTCGGGCAATCTTTTGCACCACTGTAATCTACTCTTAATTAACTGATTTGATATGCAACATGACTATGTTTGAACAAATAGCTTTTGTGGCCCCACCCCTGGCCTCTCCCTGTGGGCAGGTCAAATCAAAGTTCCGAATACGTTCCTCCATTCCGAATCTATGTTGCAGTTTCAGGGTTCTAGCTCAAACAGTCTAGGAGTTGTGTGACAATCGAAAAAGGATCCAAAAACCTACTTTTTTATCTCTGGTTACCCCCAGACTTAAGCCCCCGCCGATAGGGGCTTGACAAAATATATTGGCTGCATGATGCTTCCACGCAGAGCTGAATCTGGCCCGCACACTAGTACTGGTAAACCGCTAAGAGGATCTAAGCCTGTCCGGAAACCGCGGTGCGTGGTGGACCGTCCATGCTAATAAACCCTATTGATTTTATTGGGCGACAGGGCTTGATATGTCATATCTAAATGCCGGGTAAAAGTCCCAGAAAATTGGAAGCAACGTCTCCAAAATGACCTTTACAGTGTTGACGGGGACGTTAAACCTCAAATCAAACAAACAAACAAAAACCCCAGACATGCACCCGGGACAATTATTTTTTGCACATCAGTAATCTACTCTTCATTACGTTCAATTTGATATGCAACTTTACTATGCTTGAACAACATGAATTTGAACCACCGTGCTGTGTTGGGCGAAACGAAAATTTAAACTTTTGAATCCCACAAAATAGTCCCAGCCCATATAGCAAGCAAGATTAAGAGTACCCCACCCCCAAACCCCGGGGTAGGAGTTAACCAAAATAGGCGCGAGTTGACTTGGGGGTAGGAGTTGACCAAAGAACAGGTACGAGTTGACCAAAAGCAGGTACGAGTTGACTATGGTTCGAGTTGACTTATGTACGAGTTGACCAGTTACCATTTTTGGCCAAAAACTGAGTTTTCGGGAGCTTGTGGCCTGAAAAAAAAAGGCATGGAGAGATGACGAGATTCTTATCAAATCTGGTAGACTGTAATTAAATATTGTACCGAGTTTCACCAGCATTCATCAATTCTTAAATGATATGGGGTACAAATAAGCTATTTTTGGCCCCTAAACGATAGGTTTCGAGAGCTCTTGGCCTAAGGGTGCAGACAAGCCATTTAGGCCAAAACTTGACTGTTTTGGTGGCATGTGACCTTGAAAAAGGTCAAGGTTACCAAATTCTAACCAAATCAGTTGTATGCTGTGATGATATATTGTACCAAATTTAACTAAAATTAATTTTTAATGAGTGCAGACAAGCCATTTTTGGCCCAAAAATTGTCTGTTTAGAGGGGGGGGGCCTATTACCTTAAAAAAGTCAAGGTCACGAAAATCTAAGCAAATCTGCGGTATGGTGTAATGTTATATTGTACTAAGTTTGGCTAGAATTAATCAATTTGTTAATGATATAGTTGCAGGGGGGGGGGGGGGGGGTAGGGGGGGGGGGGGGGGCTGTGGCATTGGCAAAATATCAAGGTCACCAAATTCTATTCAAATCTGCAGTTTGTTGTTAGGATATATTTTACCACGTTTTACTAAAATTAATCAATTCGTGAATGGGATAAGAGTACAGGCAAGCCATTTTTGACCACAAATTGACTGTTTTGGGGGCCTGTAGCCTTGGGAAAAGGTCAAGGTCACAAATCTTATCCAATCTGTGGTATGTTGTATTGATATATTGTACCGAGTAATGATATAGTGTACCAGTCTGACGGAAATTAATAAATTCGTTATTGATATAGAATGCAGACAAACCACTCTTTTGGGGCCTGTGACCTTGAAAATATAGAAGGTAACCACAATCAAATCAAATCTGAGGTATATTGTAATGATATATTGTACCGAGTTTGACTGAAATTAATCAATTAGTTAATGAGTGCAGACAAGCCATTTTTGGCCCAAAATTTACTGCTTTTGGGGACCTATGAACTTGAAAAACAATCAAGGTCAACAGAATCCAATCAAATCTGCTGTATGTTGTAATGATGTATTGTACCAATCTGACTGAAATTGATAAATTCGTTAATTAGATAGAGTGCAGACAAGCCATTTTTTGCCCAAAGTCGACTGTTTGGGGACTTGTGACCTTGAAAAAAGGTCAAGATAACCAAAATCTAGTCAAATCTGAGGTATGTTGTAATTATATATTATACCGAGTTTGACTGGAATTAATCAATTCGTGAATGAGTGCAGACAAGCCATTTTTGGCCCAAAATTGACTGATTTTGGGACCATATGACCTTGAAAAAAAGTCAAGGTCACCAGAATCTAATCAAATCTGGGGTATGTTGTAATTATATATTGTACTAAGTTTGTCTAAAATTAATCAATTCCTTAATGAGACAGAGTGCAGTCAAGCCATTTTGGCTCACAACTGACTGTTTTGGGGGACCTGTGACCTTCGGAAAAAAGTTCAAGGTCACCAAAAGCTAATCAAATTTGCGGTATGTTGTAATTATATACTGTATCAAGTTTGACTAGAATTTTATCAATTGGTTAATTAGATAGAGTGCAGACAAGCCATTTTTGGCCCAACATTGACATTTTTTTTTTGGGGGGGGGGGGGGGGGGGGGGCTGTGAGCTTGAAACAAAGGTCATGGTCATCATCACCTAATGACTGTTTTCCCCCATCCCAATGATTTAACTATACAACTTTTGGCCAGAATCCTACCATAGGTTCAGGAGATATAGCGCTTCAAACAGGCTAAACGGGAACGCAAACATGATCCACATCTCCGGTTGGGGGTGGCAGGGTAATGGGATAATAATGATATTAACCAGCTCCTGATA
This sequence comes from Lucinisca nassula, assembly GCA_963580285.1. Taxonomy (NCBI): domain Eukaryota; kingdom Metazoa; phylum Mollusca; class Bivalvia; order Lucinida; family Lucinidae; genus Lucinisca; species Lucinisca nassula. Next base: position 28,783,125 of record OY757015.1, read on the forward strand.
GGGGCTGAAAAGTTTCTGCTCATACCACGCATTCAATAATTTTGGCCTCAAACAACGCATACAGTAGCTATATTTTGCTCAAAACACCAGTACAACAAAATATTACCATGCTCCAAAAACACTGAATTGAAAATGGAAAAAAAATGGTGTGTACAGTATGTAAAATGACAACCATAAATGAAATAACTGGAAAGCAAGTAAAGGATGTACATCAGAATACAATATAAATGATGTAGAATGATTAAATCAAGTCACAACTATATCATGCCAAATGAAAATGTTTCAAACAACCTCTGAAACCGATGCATGTATTTCACTGAGCAGAGGGAACATGCACTCGTTTTCGTGACATATTTTCAATTTTAGAAATTTCTTCTAATTGATACCTCACGAGAGAATAAACCGATACATTCTTAAGTTGAAGGTAGTATTTGGATAAATGTAAAAAAGTATATAATAAAAAGTAATCACCGTGATTCTTTAACGTTTCAGTTTGTAGTTGTCTTACCGACGCCATGTGTTGCTCGAAAAAACGGCGGTATAGGTACAGCCTCCGATAGCATGCAAATAGTATCTTTTTATCGATATTAGAAAAAAAACACAGGACGAATTTCCCCTACGTACCTGGTTTTTTATAACTTTCAATTGCCTGTTCAAGGGCGAGGATTGCGACCGCGTAAAATCGATTTAAGCCCCAACCCCAACCCCGCCATCGTGAAATTCTTTTCTCTGACTGTTTCAAGGCGTCAAGGCGGTTCGTGTGTCGCGGTCTATTTTTGCTATGCTTTGAGAGTCGCTATTGCTTATAACACGCCCGTTTGAAAGTTCGTTTCTGGATAACTTCTACAGTTTACATCTGATCTAGCTGAAACTTCATACATAGTAAGACCATGATGTGGGGCAGCCCATATTGTTCCGAGGTTACGGTCCACCAAATAATGATAGAGTCATGCCCCTTTGAATTTTTGTAAATTTTTGTACTGGTACCCGTTTAGACCATCTAAGCCTGCACAGGAAAAGTGGTGCGAGTCAGACAGTTCATGCTTATATGAAAATCGTATGTGATAATTTTCCTATTTTACTCCTTAAGTAACTTGCGGGTTCTCATTTGAATCGTCTCACTGAGGTAGTTGGTAACGAGTACCCACATCCTACATTGGACGTCTAGGAACAGATAAAAGAAAATTGTATCTTTTGGGCAGATTTTAGGAAAATTAACATTTTTTCCGAACAAAAAAAAAAAAAACTAGATCGCGCAGTCGATAGTAAACTTTAGTTCTCTCTTTAAGTGTGCATGTAAAGTGGGAAATAGTGGGTCGTTCATAAAATGGGCTTTATCAACATGTTGATGCGCTACCTGTGTGCTCCAACTGCGAGTATTTATTAGTTAGGGGTGGGTGAGGATTCGGGGAAGGAGACTTGGTAGCACAAATAATGCCTGCGAATGCAAGGTAGCATGTCCTTTTTCACACGCCCGCATGAAGCATGGTGCGATATAGGTGCCTGGGTTTTCATCCGTTCGTCAACGACATAGACCTAGCCTGCGGTGGAATTTATGTGTTCATCGTTAACTGGTCACTAACTTTGCATTCAAAGCAACGCTTGCTGTACCAATTTGACAGTTTGTAATCATAAATAATTGAGGCGAATCTGAGCTTTTGGTTTTGTTTGTTTGATTTGAGGTTTTACGTCCCGTCAACTCTGTAAAGGTCATTTTGGAGACGTCGCTTCCAAATATGTGACAATTTTACCCGACATTGGGATGCAATGACATTTCAAGCCCTCCCACCCTATGAAACCAACAGGGTTTGTTAGCAATGACGGTCCGACCGACTCGCACCACTTTGCCTGGGCAGGCTTAGATCCTGTAAGCGGTTTACCAGTACTCGCATGCGGGTCGAATTCAGCTCTGCGTGGAAGCATCATACAGCCCGTCTATTTCATCAAACTGAGCTTTTGGTTAATGTCACACATCATTATGGTGTTAATAACTTACATGTACGACTCATTATGAAAACTCGGCTTTTCATATATATTGAAAATTTTAACACTAAAAACGGAAAAATTTTCGGATAAAAAATTTGACATTTTTTCATATTTCTGCTTAACATTGTGGATACTCTTTAAAACGACTCGGCGTGGCGGTTCTAACGAGTACCCACAATCTATATGAGCAGAAATTAGATAAATAATGTATACCCCTGTAAACCCCAGTTAAACGTGGGGTTTAAGCGGGTAACAAATGAACAGGCGTGTTTTCGTGATGTGAATAAAAGTTGCCATGAGACGTTTTGAAAAGGGATTATACAATGGAGAAATAATTTACTAAACTGAAATTGTGTAACATGAAAGAATATTTGATTATTATTTAACAGTGACTACCAATTGCCCTCGTTTACAAAAACAACGCCAAACAAACGAAGAAATAATAATGAGCCGAAATGTGACATTTACTACCACGTAAGTCCAGTTGCTGTTTTTTACTCTGGGAAACGCGGGTAATTTCATTTTCAATGAAAGCAATCGGTCAAATTTTCGCCAAGACTCTCCGCGAATTTTCTCCGCGAAACCGGGTGAAATTTCACCGAGAAAGTTCTCGCTCATTTTATTTTGTCTCGCGGTTTTGCGGAGAAAATAGCCGATTTCGCGTTAGTCGGTTTCTCCGCGAAACAAAAAATGGGTTATTACCGGTAGCTGGTCTGTATGTTAAACCAATGGACCCGGACGCGGGTCATTTTCGGCCACAGGGATATAATTTGAACATCCTAAGTAGAGATCCACTGGATGAAGATTCATACCAAATATCAAAGTAGAAGTGAAGGCAATGATCAGGAATCGATACAATTAAACCACAGCTCCCATCAGAGACACCAAAGGGAAAGAAACACAAACATGAAGCAACAGACCCTAACGGAATCATCAATAGCGAAAAGGCAAAAGGACAGTTAATTTCCCACGAAATGGTCAGTATGCTATCCAAAATAAAATAATATAAGCGACACAAACATCCAAAGACAAAACATAACAAAAATAAACCGCGACAGAAGAACCGCCTTGGAACCGTCAGCGGAAACGAATTCCACTGGGGGCTTAAATCGATTTTACGTGGCCACAATCCTCGCCCTTAATTCCGTCGCGATTAAGACAAATAATTTGTTCAGTCCGCATGAATGCCTCTTATCTCCCCAGTGCAACATCTCCGTGAAAACAAAAAATCAAACCACCACAGAGATAAAACAACGGTGATGACTCGACAGCAAGAAACCACTGAAATGCTGGAGCAAACGAAAATCAGGTAGACTCCGATGTGCCCTACCAGAGACAGAGCATCATGTACCAACAAACATAAGCCTTTACGTTGGAACCGTCATTGAATCTGATGCCTGATCCTACGGCGTGCAATTTAAGAGGGAAGCAAAGTTGTCAACCGACTATTGGTTTTATTGGGCGACAGGGCTTGAGATGTCATTTCATCTCAATGTCGGGTAAAAGTCCCGCAAAATTGGAAGCAACGTCTCCAAAATGACCTTTACAGTGTTGACGGGGACGTTAAACCTCAAATCAAACAAACAAACTAAGTCACCGTAAAATTGGTGTTCCGATAGACCTTGTTGCAGAAGAGATTTGAGTCCAATATTGGATTTTGAAAAAAAATCAGAATAACGTCTATAATATTTTGAAAAGGCTTTTCGTAGTTTATGGTACCGATAACCCTGATTATGAAGTTTAGCCGTTAACAATTTATTACGAGTGTTGAGGTCAGTTTAATAACTAACATTCTAGCAAATCGAACTAATTGCGAAATATAAACGCCATAGGATGCCGCACGAGGAGCATCACCATCCAAAAAAAAAGGAAACTTTACAATCTCAAAATCAAAATTATCATAAATTTTGCAAGAAATAAACCCATCTACAAAAGACAGATATAAATCCAAAAGCGGGGCCTCGTTATCAGAAGAATTTACTTTATTCAACTGAAGTTCTGGTGGTTAATTTGACTGATCAAACCATCGAAATGGGTATCATCAATATTTTCTAAATCATCCAAATATCTAGAAGTGGAGCTAAAAACTTCAATGATTTCAGACTGGTTTTCATCAGGTAGGGGCATCGTATAGTCTTTCTCATAACAGAACAAAAACAGATCAGCCACAAGTGATGCGCAATTTGTACCTATCGGAATACCCACAATTTGTCTAAATATTTTAGTACCAAAGTAGAAGTAAAACAAAGATCAGGAATTGATACAATTAACTTACTCCATCCATAAAAGACACCAAAGGGAAAGAAATACAAACATTATGCGACCAGACCATAATGGAAACCTAAACAAAGGAAGGCCAAATGGACAGTTACTTTCCCACAAAATGGCCATATGGCCATCCAAAATTAAAAGACACAAGTGATACACACAGTAAGTAACAAACAACAACATAAATAAATCGCCACAGAAGAGCCGCCTTGGAACGGTCAGTGGAAGATTTCACTGGGGGGCTTAAATCGATTTTACGTGGCCAAATCTTATCTAAATTTTGTCAAGTAGTAAGGTGACATGACCATGAAATATAATTTTTATGCTCTTCGGAAGTGAAAAAGGCATTTCTTACGTTACATGCAGGATAGAGGGAGTCTTCCCTATGAAATGTCCATTCAATTAAATCATTAACTTTTTCGTTCATGAGATTATGAGGAAGTGTAATGTAGTGTAAAGGGTGAAAAAATCATAAGTAGACAGACTTGAAGCACGAAAACGCCTGGATTTCAATTTATTTAAAACTGTATTAGACGTTTTTTATGGACCAAAACAGATTTCTACCTGATCTTTCGAAGACTTTGTCGCAATATTTTATCAGTTTTTTTTCTTGTTTTTTTTTTTTTGTTTGATGACTGTAAAACATGAAGTTATTAATTTGGAGAGTTCAGTGGTAGTACAAGAGCTTGAGTTTGCAATAAACCATGCTTTGTATGGTCTTTTATGAAGTTTCGGTATCCAATATAACGTAGGAAGCTTGTCTTGGCCATCTGTAACACAGACAGCAAACTTGGTGGCTGAGTGGCAAATATGGTCATCAACTTAAGCCCTCTCTAAATCTAAAGGCTGATGTTCATAGGCCTTAGTACCACCAAGTTCTTGCTGAAGAGTGTAAACATAGTGAAACCGTCAAACAATCCGCACTGCTAGCGCCCTTACCAGCTGGAGCCAAAACAAACTTCCTATGAAAATCTTCAATACCTAGTTTAAGGTGACGTAAAGACGTCTTAGGTCTAAGAGGTTATAAGTTCGTATTTTGCGAATAAAAAGAAATGGGTTTGTTCACTAATTTCAGAATGCTAAATGTCCATATTTCTAGAGCTTAATGTTCAACATACTCTCGTTTACTCCAAAGACCTGTGCCTTCTGGTTTACGACAATGAGATTTTAAAATGTTTTCCCAACATAAAATCAAAAAATGAGTTCCTTTAAGAGCAATGATAACATTCAGAAGAAAGAAGATAGGTCATACTACGTACTTTCGGCTAATAAAGCCTCATCAGTGACCCTGTAATGATCCGGCAACGAAAGCCAGAGGAAACATACTGCAATTTTGCTAATTTCACTTAGGCAGTCGATTCAAAGACTGATATAAATCAAAATGGGGTCAAAATAATTACAAGAAAAATGCCTAATGGCATTATGGAAGGTTTTTTTTCAGAACAGGGTGGGGTTATGTGAATGGGGTGGGGTGGGGTCTGGGTGGGGTAGGGTGAGGGTGGGGTAGGGTATCTTTAGGGTGGATGGGGGTGGGTGAGGGTGGGTTGGTTGGGTGGGTGAGGTGTTGGGATGCAGTGAGGTTAGGATGGTGGTGGCATGGGTGAGGTAGGGTGGGGTGTGCTGGTGTGGGGTAGGGTGGGGTGGGTGTGCTGGTGTGGGGTAGGGTGGGGTGGGGTGGGATGGGTTAGGAGTCAGGTGGGACGGGGTGGAATTTGTGGTGGGGTGGGTTGTGGGGTGGGGTGTGGTGTGGTGGACTTGGGTGGGTGGGATGGGGTGAGGTCGGGAAGGTGGGGAGTGGTGGGGTGGGGTTGGGGGTGGATTGGGGTTGTTTTGGGACTGGGGTTGTGGGGTAGGGTATGCTAGGGTAGGGTGGGGTGGGTAGGGTATTTATGTAAAACTAAGTATGCATGTATGTACAGAACAAATGCAATATCCTAACCCAGTAGCAACTTTTTGTGGAGGGGGGGTATGATTTGTTTATGTGTTTTAAGAAGAAAAAAAAATAAAGTTTTTTTTCTATTTTTAGCTCTGGTAGACACTGATATGTACAGAACAAATGCAATCTCCTAACCCAGTAACAACTTTTTGTGTGTGTGGGGGGGGGGGGGGGTGGGGGGGGAGGGGGTTGATTTGATTATGTGTTTTACGAAGAAAAAAAAATAAAGTTTTTTTCTATTTTTAGCTATACTTTTAGCTCTAGTGGGCACTGATTTTAGCAATTTTGAAAAAGGGTCACCTAATGAACATTTCTGTAAAATAATTTTGAAATCAGGCCATTATCCCAGGAGAGATGTCGTTTAAAGAAATTGTTGACGGACGACGGACATCAACTCACCTTGAGCACTTCTTGCTCAGTTGAGCTAAAAAAAGAACGAAAAAAAAAAAGAAGAAAATTCCATGCCTGTGCATGCATGTATGTATTATTACTAGCAACTATCAGGGGAGGAAGATAATAATTGTTCATATGTGTTTATGGAGAAGAAAAGAAAAATAAAGAAAAAGAATGAAAAAAGAAAGAAAAAAAAAGAAGAAAAAACTATATGCCCCCGGCATCATCCGATGCGGGGGCATAAAAAAAAAAAAAAAAAAAAAAAAAAAAAATGTCTCCACCGGGGTTTGAACTCACGCCCCTCAGATTCATAGTCAACAATAGGATTCGTAGTCCAGCACTCTATCCACTACACTGGCATTTGAAAAAAGGTTAACCAAAAGGTAAACCTGAAAAACACAAGTTTAGAAAAATGACAATTTCCGCAAAAATTTTAGTCTTTTGCGCCATTTATGGATAATACATGAAAGCGGTACCTCCACTTATGCATCAGTCCTGATATTAAAACAATCTGCTACAGACAAGGCCAGGGTGGGGGGCACTGCGGGGCCATTGTTTTAGCCACCACGGCTATAATTTGTACAATCGTGGTAGAGGTTCACTAGATGAAGCATCATGCCAAATATCAAAGACATGGGACAAGACGATTTGAATGGTTTTCCCTACATTATTCTATGTTAAACCAGTGGGACCACCAGGGCGGATCCATTTTCGGCCCCATGGGCTATAATTTTAACAATCTTGGTAGAGATCCACTAGATGAAGATGAATACCAAATATCTAAGACCATGACTTTCTGGTTTCAGACAAGAAGTTTTTCAAGGTTTCCTCTATATATGGCTATGAAACATATCGGCTCCGGCGCACGGCCACTTTTGGCCCCAAGGCTATAATTTGAACAAAAATTTGTAGAGGTTCATTTGATGAAGTTTCGAACCAAATAACAAGGACACGGGCTTCCTGGTTTAAGACAAGAAGATTCCCGAAGGTTTTCCCTATAAAAGCCTACGTAAAACCAGAGGGCCGCAGGGCGGGGCAACCTTTGGGCCTTGGGCTATAATTTTTAGCTCACCTGTCACGTAGTGACAAGGTGAGCTTTTGTGATCACTTTTTGTCCGTCGTGCGTGCGTGCGTCCGTGCGTCCGTAAACAATTTCAAATAAGTATATCTCTAATACCCCATGGTCAATCTTGATCAAATTTCATGGGAAGCATCATCAGGTAGGGGGAAAGGCTTCATAAGGCTTTTGGGCTGATCAGATTGGAATTCTGGTTGCCATGGCAACATATAGCTCCCATAGACTATCAATGGGAAAAAATTAAAATATCTTCTTCTCTGAAACCACAGGGCCCAGAGCTTAGATATTTAGCATGTATTAACGGCCAGTGGTAACCTACATAATTCCTGCCAACCATGCCCCTGGGGTCCAAATTGGCCACACCCCGGGGCCCCTTCGCTCCCATAGACTCGTAATGGAACAAAAAGCTTCAAAAATCTTCTTCTCAGAAACCAAAGGGCCCAGAGCTTAGATATTTAGCATGTAGCAACAGCAAGTGGTCACCTATATAATTCCTGCCAATCATGCCCCTGGGGTCAAAACGGGCCACGCCCCGGGACTCTTTAGCTCCTATAGACTCATAATGGAAAAAAGCTTCAAAAATCTTCTTCTCTGAAACCACAGGGCCCAGAGCTGAGATATTTGGCATGTAGCAACGGCAAGTGGTCACCTACATAAATCCTGCCAATCATGCCCGTGGGGTCCAAATGGGCCACGACCCGGGGCCCCTTAGCTCCCATAGACTAATACTGGAAAAAAGACCTTAAAAAATCTTCTTCTCTGAAACCACAGGGCCCAGAGCTTAGATATTTAGAATGTAGCAACGGCCAGTGGTCACCTACATAATTCCTGCCAATCATGCCCCTGGGTTCCAAATGAGCCACGTGCCAGGGCCCCTTTGCTCCCAAAGACTCATAATGGAAAGAAAATTAAAAAAATCTTCTTCTCTGAAACCACAGGGCCCATAGCTTAGATATTTGGTACGTAGCAACGGCAAGTGGTCACCTATATAATTCCTGCCAATCATGCCCCGGGGCCCCTTAGCTCCTTTAGACTCACAATGGAAAAAAAGCTTCAAAAATCTTCTTCTCTGAAACCACAGGGCCCATAGCTTAGATATTTAGTACGTAGCAATGGCAAGTGGTCACCTACATAAATCATGTCAATCATGCCCGTGGCGTCCAAATGGGCCACGCCCTGGGGCCCCTTAGCTCCCATAGACTCAGAATGGAAAAAAGATTCAAATATCTTCTTCTCTGAAACCACTGGGCCCAGAGCTTAGATAATTAGCATGTAGCAACGGCAAGTGGTCACCTTCATAATTCCTGCCATTCATGCCCCTGGGTTCCAAATGGGCCACGCCCCGGGGCCCTTTAGCTCCTATAGACTCATAATGGAAGAAAGCTTAAAAAATCTTCTTCTCTGAAATCACAGCGCCTAGAGCTTAGATATATAGTACGTACCAACGGCAAGTGGTCACCTATATAATTCCTGCCAATCATGCCCCTGGGGTCCAAAAGGGCCACGCCCCGGGGCCCCTTAGCTCCTATAGACACATAATGGAAAAAAAGCTTCAAAAATCTTCTCTGAAACCACAGGGCCCAGAGCTTAGATATTTAGCATGTAGCAATGGCAAGTGGTCACCTACATAAATCCTGCCAATCATGCCCGTGGGGTCCAAATGGGCCACGCCCCGGGGCCCCTTAGCTCCCATAGACTCATAATGGAAAAAAGATTAAAAAATCTTCTTCTTTGAAACCACAGGGCCCAGAGCTTAGATATTTGGCATGTAGCGACGGCAAGTGGTCACCTACATAATTCATGCCAATCATGCCCCTGGGGTCAAAACAGGTGAGCGATATAGGGCCATTGGGCCCTCTTGTTACAATCTTGATAGAGGTCCACTAGATGAAGCTTCATACCAAATATAAATAACCTGGGTCTTCTGGTTTCAGACTATGTAAACCAGTGGGACCGGCGCTGGACCATTTTTGACCCCAGGGCTATAATTTGAACAATTTTGGTTGAGATCAACTAGATGAACCTTCCTGCCAAATATCAAACATCTGGGTCTTCTTGCTTCAAACAAGAAACATTTTAAACGCGTTTCCTGCATAAACCTATGCAAAACCACAGGGCGGAAGCGCGGTACCATTTTGGACCCATGACTATAAATTGCACATTCTTCGTAGAGGTCTACAAGATGAAGCTTCATACCAAACATCACAGACCTGGATCTTCTGCTTTCAGACTAGAAGAATTTCAAGACACTTGCCTTATTTTGCCCTTTTCGTTGCCATGGCAACCAGAGTTCTGCATGGAATGGAACTCTGAAAACTTTGAAAGAGGACCACCCACAGCTCATTTCTGCCAAGTTTTGTTAAAATCCATCCAGTTCATTAGTAGATGTAGTTTAAAGGAAATTGTGAACGAACGACGACGCAGACGACGACAGACAGTCAGTTATCACAATATCTCCTCGAAGCCTTCGACTCAGGTGAGCTAAAACCTATGAAAAATATAACTCACAAGTTCCTATCTTAAGGAATTCCCTAGGGACTTAAGAGTAGCTTGACACAGCCGTGGTAAATGAGCCATCACTGGTCAATCAGTGTTAAATCTATCGAATGGTGTCTGATCTGGATATGCATTGTTTGATAGTATATCGCTTGTCACGGGTTCTGAGTATAAAAATTGTAAACAATTAAAAGTAGAGAATAAACGGCAATTCTACATAGTTTGTTAAGGACTTCGAATAAACGCACTACAGAACAGTGCAGTAAAGAACGGATACGCTTAGAATGTATAGAAACAATCCTATCTTAAGACGACCTAAGGGACTTGGGGTATGGGGGGGGGGGCATACCCAGGGGATTCGACAGGAAAAATAACCCTATACCCGGGAATTAGACCACCAATGTTTTTCCATGGGCGGGAAATTCGACACGCATTACAGCCCGTGGTCGGGAAATTAGACAGTAGACAAAAAATAATTCGTGTTTCTGCTAAAAGCTAAACGTTCTCTGCGCATGTCATATTGTTCGAACATTGCCCATGGTAAGTAATAAAGTAAAATTAATCTGACTGGTCGACGCAGTAAAGAAGAAGTAAAACAAAGATCAGGAATCGATACAATTAACTTACTCCACCCATCAAAGACACCAAAGGGAAAGAATTACAAACATTAAGCGACCAGACCATAATGGAAACCTAAACAAAGGAAGGCCATAAGGACAGTTACATTCCCACAAAATGGCCATATGTCCATCAAAAATAAAAAGACACAAGTGATACACACAGTAAGTAACAAACAACACCATAAATAAACCGCCACAGAAGAACCGCCTTGGAACGGTCAGTGAAATGATTTCCACTGGGGGACTTAAATCGATTTTACGTGGCCACAATCCTCGCCCTTACTTCCGTCGCGATTTAGACAAATAATTTGTTCAGTCCGCACGAAGGCCTCCTAACTCATCAGTGCAACATCTCCGTGAACACAAACAATCAAAGAATCACAGAGGTGAGACAACGGTGAGGACTCGACAGCAAGAAACCACTGGAATGCTGGAGCAAAAGAAAACCAACAGTTAGACTCCGATGGGCCCGACCAGAGACAGAGCATCAGGCACCAACCAACATTACCTTGAATTAGATCTCTCTAATTCTCAATAAGCCTTTACAGGGTCACTGATGAGGCTTTATTAGCCGAAACTACGTAGTATGACCCATCTTATTTCTTATGAATGTTTTCATTGCTCTTAAAGGAACTCATTTTTGATTTTTTATTTACGTTGGAGCCGTCATAGAATCTGAGGCGTGCAATTAAAGAGGGAAGCAAAGTTGCCAACCGTGATTGGGTTAACTACCATGCATGCAGTCTGTCGTATAACATCCATGTTGTACCCAATCTTTTTATATCGAAGAATGATTTTACGAAATTGGGTGCTGAAGTCATTGCGGTTATATATTTTTCTGAATTTATATACTAAGTCACCATAAAATTCGGGTTCCGATAGACCTTGTTGCAGAAGAGATTAATGTCCAATATTGAATTTTGAAATTAAATCAGAATGGCGTCTATAAAATTTAAAAAGGCTTTGCGTAGTTTATGGTACCGATAACCCTGATTAAACCCGATTCCTGACCGGTGTCGGTCTTTAGATGTTTCCGCCATCAAGAATAAAGATTTACAATTGCCTATAGCAACTGAAAAATCGGCTGGGCGCCAAAAAATTATCTGTCGATCGGCCATCTGGCGACAGTAAAAGATCGTCCAGCATTTTGCAAATAGTTTGGATCTTTGATAATGGATTATACAAATGTAATGAACAATCGGTGTTAAAATCCTCCTAAGGGATTAGCAACATCTAACTGTAGATGTAAGCATAGTAAAAACGGACTACTCTACTATCTCGAGATTGCACTTTTATTTTGTTTTGTTTTTTCGTATTTTTTTTTTTTTTTTTTTTTTTTTGGGGGGGGGGGGGGGGGTATCATACTTTGCCCAAATGTTTTCGCGGCAAAACAAAAGCGAACGCGCTAACGATTAAATTTTTGTTAAACACACTGTACGCTGCTAAATGACATGAAAATAAATCGTGCATTTCACAAGGCCCGCAACCGTTTAGCAACTGAGAAAATATATTTTACCTGTTACAAACAATTTTATGAAAGAAAATCGCCCAATTAAAATAAAAAAAATGACATCCAACAGGTGTAGGTTACGTCCTAAAACGACATTGCTGGTATCCGATGATGTCATTTACCGACTGTGTGTAGAAAAAAACGGTAGCGGAAATTTCTACACAATGGACTTTTCAATGATATGGGTAATAGAAAACTTTGATGTTTGAGTTCTTATACGTCTTCCCAGATGGTCCAAGAGGTGCTCAATAGGAGAAAGATCCGGTGATCTTGCTGGCCTGTCTAACAAATTCACATGATTTGCCTACAGAAGGTCCATTGTATGACGTGCAGCATGAGGGCGAGCGCTATCCAGCTGAAAAATCGTGACGTGTTCTTCACGTCAGAAAAGCAGTAACACAGGCCGAACCATTTCATCACAGTATCGGACGGCCTTAAAGTTTCCCTGAAAAGATACTGTCTGTTTTAGCCAGATGCGAAAATCCGCCCAAAACCGTAACGCTTCCGCCGCCAGAACGGTTGAATGAAGTTAGCAGGGTCCACCCTCTCTCCATCTCGTCTCCAAACACGTACGTTTCCGCCAGCAAATTTCAAATTGTAACGTTATTCGTCCGTGAACACGACTCGGTTCCACTGGCACTTTGTCCCGCGACAATGTGCCCTTGCCTGGGTCTAACCAGTCTGTGGTCCCGAGTCAGTGGAACTCCTACTGGCGAAGTCTACGTAATGCCCGGGCAGGTCGTAGTCTATTCCTCACAGTCCTGCCGCAAATTCGTGTTCCAGTTGCATTCAGAACCATACCGGCGATTCTGGTATTGATGAGAAACCGAGATGACGTCACTATATAATTGTCCTAAGGTCGTGATGATTTACACAGTCTACCAGAGTGTGGTCTGTCTTTGACGGTTCAATTTTGACAGAACTTTAACGCGCGTCTTGATATGGCACTTTTGCTAACGGGAAAATGTTCTGCAACCTCCTTAACTTTCCAATAAGTAATCGAATAGCAATATTACGCTGGTCTAACGTCAGCCCATGACGGTGCCCCATCTTAGAACTATGATTTATTTGTTTATTGGTATGTACTACAAAAATGAAGAGTATAATCGATACTGACTGCACGTGCACGGCGTGAGTTGAGATTCACGCCAAACGTCCGCGGCAGTGAGACAGCGTGAAAAATACAGAATTAGTGAGTTTGGTATCAGAACTGACTTATAAGACATATTTTATTACGTTAGCACCTCAGAGTTTAAATAAAAAAACAGTGGGCCAAAAGAAATTGCTAAACTTATTTCCCTTAGTGTATGGACTTTTCAGCGTCAAAAGGTTTTGACATCATTTTAATATTATAACAGAAAATCAATTCAGACGTTATTACGATTTGGTTTCAAAAATTAAGTTGTACTTAAATCTCTTCTGTCACAAGGTCTTTCATAACCCGAATTTTGTTGTGCCTTAGTACATTGTATATAAATTCAGAAAAAAAGGTTATCTCAATTACTTCAGCACCCACTTTCGTAAAATCATTCTTCCATATAAAAAATATTGGGAACAACATAAATGTTATACAACAGACTGCATGCATGGTAGTAAACCCAATCACGGTTAACAGCTTTGCATCCCTCTTTAATTGCACGCCGGTGGGTCAGGCCTCAGATTCTATGACAGTTCCAGGCTTAGTGGTAATTAGAGAGACTCTAATTCTATATAATGTTGGATGGTGCCTGATGTTCTGTCTCTAATCGGACCCATCGTAGTCTTACTGTTGGTTTTCATTTGCTCCAGCATTTCAGTGGTTTCTTGCTGTCGAGTCCTCACCGTTGTTTCATCTCTGTGGTTGTTTGATTTTTGTGTTGCACTGCTGTGTTAGGCCTTCATGCGGACTGAACAAATTATTTGTCTTAATCGCGACGGAAGTAATGGCGAGTATTGTGGCCACGTAAAATCGATTTAAGCCTACCCCCCCCCCCCCCCCCCCCACACACACACACACACCGCAAATACCGCCACCAGTGGAATTCGTTTCACCGACTGTTCCAAGGCGGTTCTTCTGTCGAGGTTTGTTTTGAATGTTTATGTCGCTTATATTATTTTTGTTTTGGACAGCCAATTGGCTGGCCCCCGCCCATAGGGGCTTGAAGAAATATATGGGCTGCATTATGCTTCCACGCAGAGCTGAATCCGGCCCGCACACTAGTATTGGTAAACCGCTTAGAGGATCTAATAAAATTCAAAAATGCGTTCCTTTAAGAGCAATTAAAACATTCATAAGAAAGAAGATGGGTCATACTACGTAGTTTCGGCTAATAAAGCCTCATCAGAGACCCTGTTTGATCCGGCAAAGAAAGCCAGAGGAAACATACTGCAATTTTGCGAATTTCGAATAGGCAATCGATTCAAGGACTGATATAAATCTAAATTGGGTCCAAATAATAAAAAACCTGTCTAGAATACGAGTCTAAACCAATAATTTATTTCTGATTTCTCAGAATATTCACGCTGATCTCAAAGGACCAAAAGTAAAATATAAACTGCACTATGGTTGATGTACGGGGAGACGTTTTACGGCAGCCACACGGCACAACACCAGCTGCAGTGAAGGCAAATATAATTCAAATATGAGTTCCATTAAGAGCAATTAAAACATTCATAAGAAAGAAGCCTGTCCAGGAACCGCGGTGCGAGGCGGACCGTCCATGCTAATAAACCCTATTGGTTTCATTTGGCTGCAGGGCTTGAGATGTCATTTAATCTTAATGTCGGGTAAAAGTCCCACAAAATTGGAAGCAACGTCTCCGAAATGACCTTTACAGTGTTGACGGGGACGTTAAACCTCAAATCAAACAAACAGCCAACTGGCCATTTTGTGAGAAAATAACCTTCATTTTGGTTTTCCGCTATTGATGTTCCCATAAGAGTCTTTTTGCTTCATGTTAGTGTTTCTTTCCCTATAGTGTCTCTGATGGGAGCTTTGGGTTGATTGTATCGATACCTAATCATTGCCCTCACTTCTATTCTTCTCTACGATTTTGTCCCTGTTGACCAAAACATCTAGGCATAGTGGTGGCCAAAAGCAACTACAAGGACCAGAATGTATCGGGCGAAAACAGCTTTGGTCAAATTTCTAGGTCAAATTTCAAATTTCTAGGGCCAAGAATGTTCGCTTATCATTTGAACAACGTGCCTCAAAACTTTAGCGAGTCGTCCTGAATTTTTGGGACGAATCCGAGTTGTGTTTGGTCGTAAGGCATTTCGCCCTGAGGCTTGTAAACTGGCGTCGATGTTATTATACAGAGATATAGGAAAGAGAACCAATCTATGAGGCTTTTATTGTCCCTGGTAGTCATTTTACCGGTGGGTCATTTGGCCCGTGGGTCGTTTAGCCAATATTCACATTTTTAGCTCACCAGAGCCAAAGGCTCCGGGGGAGCTTATAGTATAGGCATTGGCCCGTCGTCTGTCGTCCGTCGTCTGCGTCCTCAACATGTTCATGGTGAATAGTGGTTCGTTCAATTCATGGGCTCTATTAACATGTTGATGTACCAACTGTTTGCTCCAACTGGTAGTATTTATTAGTAAGGGGTGGGTGAGGGGTCGGCGAAGTAGACTTGGTAGCGCAAATAATGCGTGCGAATGCAAAGTAGCATGTCCTTTTTCACGCGCCTGCATGAAGCATGGCCCGATATAGGTGTCTGGTTTTCGTCCGTTCGTTCGCGACATAAACCTAGCCTGCGGTGGAATTCATGTGTTCCTCGTTAACTGGTCACTAACTTTGCATTCAAAGCACCGCTTGCTGTACCAATTTGACAGTTTGTAATCATAAATAATGAGGCGAATCTGAGCTTTTGGTTTGGTTTGTTTGAGGTTTTACGTTCCCGTCAACACTGTAAAGGACATTTTGGAGACGTCGCTTCCAATTTTGTGGGACTTTTACCCGACATTGAGATGAAATGACATCTCAACCCTGCCAATCCCATGAAACCAACAGGGTTTATAAGCACTGACGGTCCGACTCGCACCACTTTGCCTGGGCAGGCTTAGATCCTGTAAGTGGTTTACCAGTACTCGCATGCGGGACGGTTTCAGCTCTGCGTGGAAGCATCATGCAGCCCATCTATTTCTTCAAGCTGAGCTTTTGGTAATTGTCACACATCATTATGGTGTTAATAACCTACATGTACGACTCATTATGAGAACTCGCCTATTCAAATATATTGTAAAATTTTACCACTAAAAACGGAAAATTTTCGGATAAAATTTCTGGCATTTTTTTTTTTCATATTCTTGCTCAAGATTTTGAGAACACTTTAAAACGACTCGACGAGGCGGTTCTAACGAGTACCCACAAGAAATGTGATCAGAAATTAGATAAACAATTTATAACCTTGTAAACCCCAGTTAAGTGGGGTTTAAGCGGGTCACAAATAGATAGGCTTATTTTCGTGATGTGAATAAATGTTGTCATGAGACGTTTAAAAAATAAATTACTAAAAGGAATTTTTTGTAAAATGAAATACCAAATATCAAAGAATGGAGCCTTCTAGTTTCAGAAAAGAAGATTTTTAAA
Source organism: Lucinisca nassula (assembly GCA_963580285.1). NCBI lineage: Eukaryota > Metazoa > Mollusca > Bivalvia > Lucinida > Lucinidae > Lucinisca > Lucinisca nassula. The sequence goes on from OY757015.1 coordinate 28,799,982, forward strand.
GGTTTTCCGTATGTAAGTCTATATAAAACCTGCGGGTCCCGGGGCGCGGCCATTTTTGGCCCCAGGGCTATAATTTGAAAAATCTTGGTAGAAATCTGTTAAAGTTTCATGAAGTTTGAAGCAAAACTACGGTCTCTAGAGGGTAAACAGGATTTCAAGGAATTTGACCTATTGACCTAGTTTTTACCTGATATGACCCATATTCGAACTTGACCAAGATATCATCAAGAAAAACATTCTGGTAAAGTTTCATGAAGATTGAATCAAAATTGTGGTCTCTAGAGTCTTAACAAGGTAAATGTTGACGACACACGTCGCATGATGAATGATGCATGACGCACTTACGACGGACAAAAGGTGATCACAAAAGCATCACCTTGAGCTTTGCTCAGGTGAGCTAACAATTGCGGTCTCTAGCGTGTTAACAAGGTTTTTCTATGATTTGACCTACTTTTTGACCCCACATGACCCATATTCGAACATGACCTAGATATTGTAGAGATGATCATTCCGAGCAAGTTTGATGATGATTGGATCAATACTGTGGCCTCTAGAGTGTTAACAAGGTTTTTTCTATGATTTGACCTACTGACATACTTTTTTATCCCACATAACCCGTATTCGAACTTTACCGAGATATTGTCAGGATGATCATTCTTAGCAAATTTGAGGATGATTAGACCAAAACTATAGCCTCTAGAGTGTTAACAAAGTTTTTCTATGGTTTGAACTACTGACCTACTTTTTGATCCCACATGACCCATATTCGAACTTCACCGAGATATTGTAAGGATGATCATTCTGAGCAAGTTTGAGGATGATTGGACCAAAACTGTGTGCTCTAGAGTGTTAACAAGGTTTTTCTATGATTTGACCTACTGACATACTTTTTGACCCGACGTGGCCCATATTCGTACATGACCAAAATATTGTCAGGATGATCATTCTGAGCAAGATTGAGGATGATTGGACCAAAACTGTGGCCTTTAGAGTCTTAACAACGTTTTTCTATGATTTGACCTACTGACCTACTTTTTGACCCGACATGACCCGTATTCGACTGGACAGAGATATTGTCAGGATTGTCATTCTGAGCAAGTTTCAGGATGGTTGGACCAAAACTGTGGCCTCTGGAGCATTAACAAGGTTTTTCTTTGATTTGATCTGCTGACCTACAGACCAGCTGACGGTAATAACCCATTTTTTTTCTCCGCGGTAATAGGCTTGTTTTTCTCGGAGAACAAGCGAGAAATGTCTCCGAGAAGAAAAAAAAATGTGTTTCAAAGCGGTTAATTTCACCGCGAAACGCCGCGAAATTTCTCCGCGTTCACGGTGTTTCTCCGCGAAATCTGCCTATACCTACATGCATATTTGTTCATGTTCATGTATTTTTTCATGCATTAAAATTTAGTACACAAAGTATGAAGCATATGACGAAATGCATCGTAAAGTATGATTTTGATCCGGTTGGAGTCATAATGATTTGCATCTTATGCATTTTACAACGCAGTATAAACATGATGAATGTTTTCTGTGTTCCTTTCTTCACTGTTGTGTAAACGATTCATAAATTGAAAACTGTTGATTTTTTATCGGTTCACCATATTGGGAGTACTTTATTTTTTCTCAAGTAAATACTTAAGAAAAATAGAACTGAATGTATAACATAACGGGGATCCTGCTTGTACATGTATATGTAGGCGCTGATTTCACTCTACATTTTGGTTGATCTAATTCTTACACTGCGAGTAATTAAACATCAATGATGCTTACACTTAAGCTCACATGTAGCCCGAGTGAGTGATCTAATGTTTAAGAGTAGGCCACGGAGGCCCGCTTGTGTTTCTTGCCTTTACAATGTTCCTGATACATGTACATTAACCCATTTCAGACTGGAAATCCCTATACGGGTACCGCGGCAAACAGTGCAGGCCCAGATCAGACGCAGCAGAACGCGGCGTCTGATCAGGGCCTACACTGTTTGCAAAAAGTTGGGCCGTTTTCCTAATTTTGAAGAAAACACGGCCTGAAACCCCTAAATTTTGTAATGGACACATGCTATATATAAGGAGGAAGATTCTATTTGGTACAAAAATGGTTAATATTGGGAAATTGCGCGGCAAGCATTCCAAGGCTGCATATAAGTCTGATCTCTAACTTGGAGCAGAACTACAAAATTCTCCAAGATAATCAGCGAAGTTTGTACAGATATGCAACCTTGGTATCTTGTTAAGTTTACTGTACACCCCGAAGGTAACTGGCCCCCGTGTCCTAATGGGTAAGAGCGCTGACTCTTAACCCATTCAGTACCAGAAACCCCTAAAGGGGTACCTTGGCAAACAGTTCAGGCTCAGATCAGACACCGCAGAACGCGGCGTCTGATCAGGGCCTACACCGTTTGCAAAACGTTAAGTCATTTCCCGAACTAAATTTTTAAGAAAAAAAAACTGACACCCCTAAGTTTCAAAATGGTCTCCTGTATATATAAGGAAGAAGATTCCATTTGGTACAAAAAGAGTTAATCATCGGGTCATTTGGTCTCTCCGCTGTGGTTTGCGCCCTGCTCGGGCAACATACATGTAGTTGGTAACGAGTACCCACATCCTACATTGGACGTCTAGGAACAGATCAAGGAAAATGTATACCCTGTAAACTCCAGTTCTCTCTATACATGTATGTGTGCATGTAAAATGGTGAATAGTGGTTCGTTCATTTCATGGGCTTTATTAACATGTTGATGCACCATCTGTTTGCTCCAACTGGGAGTATTTATTAGTAAGGAGTGAGTGAGGGGTCGGGGAAGTAGACTTGGAAGCGCAAATAAAGCGTGCGAATGCAAAGTAGCATGTCCTTTTTCACGCGCCTGCATGAAGCATAGCCCGATATAGGTGTCTGGTTTTCCGTCCGTTCGTTCGCGACATAGACCTAGCCTGCGGTGGCATTCATGTGTTCCTCGTTAACTGGTCACTAACTTTGCATTCAAAGCACCGCTTGCTGTACCAATTTGACAGTTTGTAATCATAAACCAGTGCTTCAGCTGAAGAGCACGACCCGCCGGATGCTTTTAGCTTTATGAGTGTTACCATATATGGGTATGGTGGCCATTTTGGTCATGTGACCTGGACCTAAAACGGTTCCCGCAATAAAGTAGAAGTAAAACAAAGATCAGGAATTGATACAATTAACTTACTCCACCCATAAAAGACACCAAAGGGAAAGAAATACAAACATTAAGCGACCAGAGCATAATGGAAACCTAAACAAAGGAAGGCCATAAGGAGTTACTTTCCCATAAAATGGCCATATGGCCATCAAAAATTAAAAAACACAAGTGATACACACAGTAAGTAACAAACAACAACATGAATAAATCGCCACAGAAGAGCCGCCTAGGAACGGTCAGTGGAAGATTTCCACTGGGGGGCTTAAATCGATTTTACGTGGCCACAATCCTCGCCCTTACTTCCGTCGCGATTTAGACAAATAATTTGTTCAGTCCGCATGAAGGCCTCCTAACTCATCAGTGCAACATCTCCGTGAACACAAAAATCAAAGAACAACAGAGGTGAGACAACGGTGAGGACTCGACAGCAAGTAACCACTGAAATGTTGGAGCAAAAGAAAACCAACAGTTTATCAACCAACCAATGCGCCTTATCGTAAGGAGCAAAAATATATCTTATACTTTAGTACTGTATTCTCAATCATTTGCAGGATAAAATGCATTCTCACTTTTCAAATACAAAAGCATATGTGTCAAAGTTTGACCTAGGCACAAAGAATGTCAAGGTCAACCCAGGGTCACCATTTTAGCAATTTATGATGGGCAGATGCTATTTATCAAGTTTCGTGGAAATCTGTCCAGTGCTTCTGGATAAGACTATTTTTGAAGGGGTTTTACCATATATGGCTTGGCGGCCATTTTGGTCATGTGCCCAGGACCCCATGAGCAAATTTTGGTTTCCCCCATCCCATAGAGGCTCCGTATGAAAGTTGACTTCAATCGGCCCAACGGTTTCCGAGGAGAAGCAGTTCGAAAACTTTCACATTTTTCGCCTCGGCGAGGCTATACTAAATGGAATGTAATATTTCGCAAGTTCATTGGTTAGATCTCATTGATATCTATCAGTATGCCAAAAATTGTTTAAATATTCCAAGCAGTTAAGTCACTATCACCAATTTTCACAAGCGGGTTACGGACGGACAGACAGACAGACAGACCATATATGGCTTGGCGGCCATTTTGGTCATGTGACCTGGACCCCATGAGCAAATTTGGTTTCCCCCATCCCACAGAGGCTCCATATGAAATTTGACTTCAATCGGCCCAACGGTTTCCGAGGAGAAGCAGTTCGAAAATTTTCACATTTTTCGCCTCGGCGAGGCTATACTAAATGGAATGTAATATTTCGCAAGATCATTGGTTAGATCTCATTGATATCTATCAGTATGCCAAAGATTGTTAAAATATTTCAAGCGGTTAAGTCACTATCACCAATTATCACAAACGGGTTACGGACGGACAGACAGACTGACAGAATGACAAAATGACACGGTGATTTTAGGGCACTCTTAGAAATCAACCGACTTCAGTCGGTCCCTTTTTCTGCGGGTCGTGCAATAAATGAGGCGAATCTGAGCTTTTGGTTTGGTTTGTTTGAGGTTTTACGTTCCCATCAACACTGTAAAGGTTATTTTGGAGACGTAGTTTCCAATTTTGTGGGACTTTAACCGGACATTGAGATGAAATGACATCTCAAGCCCTGCCATCCCATGAAACCAACAGGGTTTATAAGCATTGACGGTCCGACTCGCACCACTTTGCCTGGGCAGGCTTAGATCCTGTAAGCGGTTTACCAGTACTCGCATGCAGGACGGTTTCAGCTCTGCGTGGAAGCATCATGCAGCCCATCTATTTCATCAAGCTGAGCTTTTGGTAAATGTCACACATCATTATGGTGTTAATAACCTACATGTACGACTCATTATGAGAACTCGCCTATTCAAATATATTGTAAAATTTTACCACTAAAAACGGAAAATTTTGGATAAAAATTTGGGCATTTTTTCATATTCTTGCTCAAGATTTTGGGAACACTTTAAAACGACTCGACGAGGCGGTTCTAACGAGTACCCACAAGAAATGTGAGCAGAAATTAGATAAATAATGTATAACCTTGTAAACCCCAGTTAAGTGGGGTTTAAGCGGGTCACAAATAAATAGGCGTATTTTCGTGACGTGAGTAAATGTTGTCATGAGACTTTTAAAAAATAAATTACTACAAGGAATTTTTAGTAACATGAAATACCAAATTTCAAAGAATGGAGCCTTCTAGTTTCAGAAAAGAAGATTTTTAAAGGTTTTCCGTATGTAAGTCTATATAAAACCTGCGGGTCCCGGGCGCGGCCATTTTTGGCCCCAGGGCTATAATTTGAAACGTCTTGGTAGAAATCTGGTAAAGTTTCATGAAGTTTGAAGCAAAACTACGGTCTCTAGAGGGTGAACAAGGATTTCAAGGAATTTGACCTAGTGACCTAGGTTTTACCTGATATGACCCATATTCGAACTTGACCCAGATATCATCAAGAAAAACATTCTGGTAAAGTTTCATGAAGATTGAATCAAAATTGTGAGCTTAACAAGGTAAATGTTGACGACACACGTCGCATGATGAATGATGCACGACGCACTTACGACGGACAAAAGGTGATCACAAAAGCTCACTTTGAGCTTTGCTCAGGTGAGCTAACAATTGCGGTCTCTAGGGTGTAAACAATGTTTTTCTATGATTTGACCTACTTTTTGACCCCACATGACCCATATTCGAACATGACCTAGATATTGTAGAGATGACCATTCCGAGCAAGTTTGATGATGATTGGACCAATACTGTGGCCTCTAGAGTGTTAACAAGGTTTTTCTATGATTTGACCTACTGACCTACTTTTTGATCCCACATGACCCGTATTCGACCTTTACCGAGATATTGTCAGGATGATCATTCTTAGCAAATTTGAGGATGATTAGACCAAAACTATAGCCTCTAGAGTGTTAACAAAGTTGTTCTATGGTTTGAACTACTGACCTACTTTTTGATCCCACATGACCCATATTCGAACGTCACCAAGATATTGTCAGGATGATCATTCTGAGCAAGTTTGAGGATGATTGGACCAAAACTGTGTGCTCTAGAGTGTTAACAAGGTTTTTCTATGATTTGACCTACTGACCTACTTTTTGACCCGACATGGCCTATATTCGTACATGACCAAAATATTGTCAGGATGATCATTCTGAGCAAGTTTGAGGATGATTGGACCAAAACTGTGGCCTTTAGAGTCTTAACGTTTTTCTATGATTTGACCTACTGACCTACTTTTTGACCCGACATTACCCGTATTCGACTGGACAGAGATATTGTCAGGATGATCATTCTGAGCAAGTTTGAGGATGGTTGGACCAAAACTGTGGCCTCTAGAGCATTAACAAGGTTTTTCTTTGATTTGATCTGCGTACCTACAGACCAGCTGACGGTAATAACCCATTTTTTTCTCCGCGGAAATAGGCTTGTTTTTCTCGGAGAACAAGCGAGAAATGTCTCCGAGAAGAAAGAAAATCGTGTTTCAAAGCGGTTAATTTCACCGCTAAACGCCGCGAAATTTCTCCGCGAACATCGCTTTTTCTCTGAGAAAGCCAATTAGTACAGGTGAAGTCGTTCACGGTGTTTCTCCGCGAAATCTGCCTATACCTACATGTATATTTGTTCATGTGCATGTATTTTTTCATGCATTAAAATTTGGTACATAAAGTATGAAGCATATGACGAAATGCATCGTAAAGTATGATTTTGATCCGGTTGGAGTCATAATGATTTGCATCTTATGCATTTTACAACGCAGTATGAACATGGTGAATGTTTTCTGTGTACCTTTCTTTACTGTTGTGTAAACGATTCATAAATTGAAAACTGTTGATTTTTTATCGGTTCACCATATTGGGAGTACTTTATTTTTTCTCAAGTAAATACTTTAGAAAATCGAACTCAATGTATAACATAACGGGAATCCTGCTTGTAAATGTATATGTAGGCGCTGATCTCACTCTACATTTTGGTTGATCTTTTTCTTACACTGCGAGTAATTAAACATCACTGATGCTTACACTGAAGCTCACATGTAGCCCGAGTGAGAGATCTAATGTTTAAGAGTAGGCCACGGAGGCCCGCTTGTGTTTCTTGCCTTTACAATTTTCTTGATACATGTACATTAACCCATTTCAGACTGGAAATCCCTAAACGGGTACCGCGGCAAACAGCGCAGGCCCAGATCAGACGCAGCAGAACGCGGCGTCTGATCAGGGCCTTCACTGTGTGCAAAAAGTTGGGCCATTTTCCTAATTTTGAAGAAAACACGGCCTGAAACCCCTAAATTTTGAAATGGACGCATGCTATATATAAGGAGGAAGATTCTATTTGGTACAAAAAGGGTTAATATTTGGAAATTGCGCGGCAAGCATTCCAAGGCTGCATATAAGTCTGATGTCTAACTTGGAGCAGAACTACAAAGTTCTCCAAGATAATCAGCGAAGTTTGTACAGACATGCAACCTTGGTATCTTATTAAGTCTACTGTTCACCCCAAAGGTAACTGGCTCCGTGTCCTAATGGGTAGGGGCGCTGACTCTTAACCCATTCAGTACCAGAAACCCCTAAAGGGGTACCTTGGCAAACAGTTCAGGCCCAGATCAGACACTGCAGAACGCGGCGTCTGATCAGGGCCTACACCGTTTGCAAAACGTTAAATCATTTCCCGAACTAAATTTTTAAGAAAAAAAAACTGACACCCCTAAGTTTCAAAATGGACTCCTGTATATATAAGGAAGAAGATTCCATTTATTACAAAAAGAGTTAATCATCGGGTCATTTGGTCTCTCCGCTGTGGTTTGCGCCTCGCTCGGGCAACATACATGTAGTTGGTAACGAGTACCCACATCCTACATTGGACGCTTTGGAACAGATCAAGGAAAATGTATACCCTGTAAACTCCAGTTCTCTCTATACATGTATGTGTGCATGTAAAATGGTGAATAGTGGTTCGTTCATTTCATGGGCTTTATTAACATGTTGATGCACCACCTGTTTGCTCCAACTGGGAGTATTTATTAGTAAGAGGTGGGTGAGGGGTCGGGGAAGTAGACTTGGTAGCGCAAATAATGCGTGCGAATGCAAAGTAGCATGTCTTTTTTCACGCGCCTGCATGAAGCATAGCCCGATATAGGTGTCTGGTTTTCCGTCCGTTCGTTCGCGACATAGACCTAGCCTGCGGTGGAATTCATGTGTTCCTCGATAACTGGTCACTAACTTTGCATTCAAAGCACCGCTTGCTGTACCAATTGACAGTTTGTAATCATAAATAAATGAGGCGAATCTGAGCTTTTGGTTTGGTTTGTTTGAGGTTTTACGTTCCCGTCAACACTTTAAAGGTCATTTTGGAGACGTCGCTTCCAATTTTGTGGGACTTTTACCCGACATTGAGATGAAATGACATCTCAAGCCCTGCCACCCCATGAAACCAACAGGGCTTATAAGCATTGACGGTCCGACTCGCACCACTTTGTCTGGGCAGGCTTCGATCCTGTAAGCGGTTTACCAGTACTCGCATGCGGGACGGTTTCAGCTCTGCGTGAAAGCATCATGCAGCCCATCTATTGCATCAAGCTGAGCTTTTGGTAAATGTCACACATCATTATCATGTTAATAACCTACATGTACGACTCATTATGAGAACTTACCTATTCAAATATATTGTAATTCTGGCATTTTTCATATTTCTGCTCAAGATTTTGGGTACACTTTAAAACGACTCGTCGAGTCGGTTCTAACGAGTACCCACAATATATGTGAGCAGAAATTAGATAATTAATGTATACCCCTGTAAAACCCAGTTAAAAGAGGGGTTTAAGCGGGTCACAAATAAATAGGCGTATTTTCGTGATGTGAATAAATGTTGTCATGAGACTTTTAAAAAATAAATTACTAAAAGGAATTTTTAGTAACATGAAAGAATATTTGATTATGATTTAACAATGACTACAATTTGCCTTCGTTTACAAAAACAACGCCAAACAAACGAAGAAATAATAATGAGCCGAAAATTCACGTAAGCCAAGTTGTATTTGTTTCTCCGCGAACGCCTGTAATTTCATTTTCAATGAAAGCAATCAGTCAAACTTTCGCCGATAATCTCCGATAATTTTCTACTCGAAACCGGGAGAAATTTCAGCGAGAAATTTCTCGCTCATTTTATCTTTTCTCGCTGTTTTGCGGAGAAAATAGCCGATTTCGCGTTAGGCGGTTTCTCCGCGAAACAAAAATTGAGTTATTACCGGTAACTGGTCTGTACTTTTTGACCCGACATGACACATATTCGAACTTGACCAAGATATTGTCCGGATGATCATTCTGAGCAAGTTTCAGGATGATTGGACCAAAACTGTGGCCTCTAGAGTCTTAACAAGGTTTTTCTATGATTTGACATACTGACCTACTTATTGATCTGACATGACCCATATTCGAACTTGATCCAAATATCATCAAGACAAACTTTCTGGAAAAGTTTCATGAAGATTGAAGCAAAATTGTGGTTACTAGAGTCTTAACAAGGTAAATGTTGACGACGCAAGACGCACGTCGCACGACGAACAAAAGGTGATCACAAAAGCTCACCTTGAGCTTTGCTCAGGTGAGCTAATAAACCACATGGCCTCTGGTGAGCGTAGTGGCCCATGGGCCTCTTGTTTTAAGTAGGGCAGTGATTGCCTCTGATGTTAGAAACCCTGGTTCAATCCCCGGCAGTGATTATAAAATTTTGGTGTACGAACACACTCGATTTGCATCTTTTCTAAGGATGAAGTCATAAAGTGATCCTTTGGATCGGGACGTAAACACGAGCCTCCTGCCCATGGAGGAACATTCCCTGTGTATGTTAAAGAACCTTCGTATAAAAATACATAAATGCTGTGAAAGCCTACATCCTGCAAAACTGGAGTGAATGTAATAATATACACCGTCTATGTCCAGGGTCACTGTCCCCTTCTGGGTTAAGGCCAAATTGGAAGAAAGAAAGATAGAAAGAAAGAAGAAAGAACGGAAATGAAATGATGGCTTTGTAGGTTTGCACGGTAGGTTGATATGACCGTGTAGGTTAGGTGTTAGAAGTTGTGAGGTAGGCTAGTACTATAGCATGTATAGTAGGGGACAGGCAGAATATGGTAGAGAGGAGAAAATGTAGAGGCAATTTTTGTTTATTTCTGTTTCCATATATGAATCTGCTATTCTCCCTACAACACCTTGAGAGACACCTCAAATTTGATAATAAAAAATGGATGATATTAGCAATGAAACTCATCAGTCAGCTGTGCAAGGCTGAATTCTGTTGCTGCAAAAAGTCACAAAAAGCCACACAAGGACAACAAACTACATGTAGTCCAATTCTATCAAATGACAGGCTTTTGATGCTTTTCTTGAAAATAATTTGTGCCCAATACTGGGGAATTTAGACAGTTGGCCATAGCCATGGCATGGGGAATTGGACAACATTCCCAGCTCCCTGACGGGGGTATTAGGCAGGAAGTTTTTGAAAAAGTCTAATTCCCCTGGGTGATCCCGCCGCTCCCCTCTCGGGGAAAACATTGATAGGTGCATTACGATAGGTTGTCTGTGTTTTAGATCAGTATACGATCCAAATAAAGATTGACCCGATCGTGGTATTAATTTGCAATCGTACTTCATAAATCAAACAGATATTTGTTTTTATATAGTTTTAAAAGATGTGTCTACGCAGATTTGTTTCTTACAAGGATAAATCATCATTTGGTACTACTATGTAGACCTTTCATCAAACATGTATACTGTGTGTATAATGATTTGACCTTAGATTACCCATATTCTAAATTAGCCTAGAATGTATCTAGACATACATCCTAATCAAGTTTCATGAAAATCAACAGAAAATTGCAGCCCCTATTTAATCAACAAGGTTTTCATATAATTTGACATAGTGCCCTAGTTATCGACCATAGATGACTCATATTCAAACTTCACCTAGAATTTATCCACACACACACATACTGACCAAGTTTCATAGAGATCAACTAAAAAATCAGCTTCTTTTACATTCTCAAGGTTTTCAAAGGTTCAGCCCAAGTGACCAAGTTTTTGACATCAGATGACCAATATTTACACTCGACTAGAATTTATCTCGACAAACATCCTGACCAAGTTTCATAAAGAGCCACTGAAAAATGTAGCCGCTATTGCATCCACAAGGATTTCATATGATTTGACCAGTGACCTTGATTTCGATCCCAGATGGCCCATATTCAAATGTGACCTAGAAATTAAATAAAAACTCATCCTGACCAAGTTTCATGAAAATCAAATAAAAATGCAGCTTCTATTGCGTTCACAAGATTTACATTTGATTTGGCCATCTGACCTAGTTTTTGACCCAGCTGACCAAGATTAAAACCTGATCTTAGCTATATGTAGATGAACAATTTGATCAACTTTCAAAATGATCATGACGATCCCTTGAAAACTGCAGCTTCTATTGCACCGCAAGGTTTTAATATGAATTGACCTTTTGACCTAGTTTTAAATCCCAGGATTACCCAATTTCAAACTTTAACTAGAATTCATCGAGACAAACATCCTGAACAAGTTTCATAAAGACCCAATGATCAGTGCAGTATATATAACATCCACAAGGTATTCGTATTATTTGATCTAGTGACCTAGTTTTTGACTCCCAATGACCAATTTTCAAACCTGATTTATATTTCATTTAAGCACCTCATTGACGATCCATTGAAAATTACAGCCTGTATGGCATCCACAAGGCTTTCATATGATTTCACCAAGAGATCTACTTTTTTACCCCAGAAGACTCATATTACAAAGCTTCTATCTAAACACATATCCTGACCAAGTCTCATGAATATCAAATGAAATATGCTTTGTCAACGGTATGAACTTTCATGTGCGTACTCCTGTACCTTGACTGTGCAAATATGTCGTTTTTATTATATATACATCTTTTTATTTGAGGTTTAACGTCCCCGTCAACACTATTTAGGTCATTTTGGAGACGTTGCTTCAATTTTTTTGGGACATTTAAACGACACTGAGATCAAAATGCTTATGTGGTGTATTCCTTGCTTCCATTTTATAGAACATATTTAACGTCATTACAGCTGGTGTTTGGGAATGTGTCGCGGTCGAAAAGTCTCCCTGCCCTAGATCATAGTGTAGTTTATATTTCCTTGTCCTGTGGGATCATTGATTCCATTGTGGAATTTCGAAAATATTTGAGGGTAACTGATGAGGCCTAATTGGCCAAATCTAGCTAGTCTGGTCGAGAAAACATTAGCACTTCATAAATTCCAGTTCTGTGGTGTATTCCCTGCTTCCAAAGGATAATCCTTTTATAGAACATATTTAACGTCACTACAGCTCGTGTCTGGGAATGTGTGGCGGCCGTAAAAAGTATCCCTGCCCTACATCATACTGTAGTTTATGTTTTCTTGTCCTTTTGGATCACTGATTCCATTGTCTGGCCCAGAAAACATGTGCACTTTATAGTTTCCAGTTCTGTGGTGTATTCCTTGCTTCCAAAGGTTTATCGTTTTATAGAACATATCATATGCACTGGACGGTTTGACTCACGCCGCTTTTCCTGACAGGAATGGTCATTCTAAGTGGTTTACCAGTGTTCGTGTGTGGCCAGTTTCAGCACTGCAGGGAAACAACATGCAGCCCAATCTATTTCTGCAAGCCCCGATGGGCGGGTGCGAGTCTTTTTAATTACATGTACTTTTCGTTCTACAAACTTGTTTTCTCACAAGGCGCGTATGAATTTCCATGTGCTTACTCAGGTCAACTGTCCGTGAAAATGCTTCACTGCACGTTCCACAAATGTGAGGTATCTCACCAGTACTTTTATGTGGGTTGTCAGGTTAACTGAGTGTGCAAATGATTTACCACACGCCCTAAAACGGCCCGCACATCGGGGCATGGAGAAATATATTGGCTACACGATGCTTCCACGCAGAGCTTAATCCGACCCGCAGATGAGTACTGGTATACCGCTTAGAGGATCTAAACTTGCCCAGGCAAAGCGGTGCGAGTCGGACCGTCCACGCTTATAAACCCTATTGGTTCCATTGGGCGACAGGGCTTGAGATGTCATTTCATCTCAAGGTCCCACAAGATTGGAAGCAACGTCTCCAAAATGACCTTTACAGTGCTGACGGGGGCGTTTAACCTAAAATCAAACAAACATAAAATTATGTCCGACAAATAAATGGCTTCTGGCCAGTATGAACTTTTATATGGGTACTCAAGTAAATTAAGTGTGCATACGATTTACCACACACCTTACGAATAAAGGGCTTCTCATCAGTATGAACTAATATATTGGCTCTCATGTTAATAGTGTACAAATGAAGTGCCACATGTCATACAACCTACAAATTAAGGGCTTCTCGCCAGTAGGTACTTTTATATGGCGCACAGTTTTGAGTTTCATCACGAAAACACGCCTGTATAATTTTGAACCCCGTTTTTATACAGTAAAACTGGGGTTTACAAGGGTCGCCTTTCTTTTCGTATTTCTGCTCTAAAATATAGGAAGTATTTTGAGCAGAAATAAGAAAAGTATCACAACTTCCAGTTTAAAATAATCCCTTTTTCGGCGGTAAAGTTTACATTGTATTTGTATAGGCGTGTTATCGTAATGTGGACTGTCTTATGCTATGGACACTAAGATTCCATGTTGATTTTCCACAAGCTCTACAAATGTAAGGTCCCTCGCCAGCATGGACTGTTTTATGCGCAAAATGCTTCCATGTTGATTTACCAGACGCCAGACATCGAGAATGGGCTGTCTTATAAGTTGTTTACCACACGTTCCGAAAAAAAAACAGCTCATGTCTCACACTTTAATGAATTTCTAAGTGTTTGTTTATGTCGCCTTGCAAAATAAATGGTTTACGAATTCCGCAAACGTTTGATTTCTCGTTGGTATAGCTTCTGATACGGGCGTCTTTGCAGGGCGGCTTCTATGGCTTTTTTAAGATTATTTCACTTGCATGTATATCGAATAGAACTTGGCATCTCACATATTACCATAACCAGGTGAGAAACCATATGATCAAGATCCACTTGGCCACGGAGACCCATTTAGTGAATAATTTACCACACGTCCCGCAAAGGTGATATTTCTCTCACCAGTATGAATTCCCATATGGCGTCTCAGGTGACCTAATTGTGTAAATGATTTACCACATGTCTCGCAAACGTGGCGTTTCTCACCAGTATGTATTTTCATATGCATTTTTAGGTTATCTGGCGTAGAAATGGATTTACCACACGTTACACAAATGCATAGCTTCTCACCGGTATGAACTCTTAAATGTTTATGCAGGTCACCCGACGAAATAAATCGTTTTCCACATGTTCCGCAAACGTGAGGTTTCACACCAGTATGACATTTTATATGCGTACACAGATTACCTGACGTCGAAAATGATTTACCACACGTTCCACATATGTATGGTTTCTCGCCAGTATGAACTTTCGTATGATAATGCAGGCTGCTTGACGAAATAAATGATTTTCCACATGTTTCGCAAACATGTGGTTTCTCGCCAGTATGATGTTTTATATGAACACACAGATGACTTAAAGTTGCAAAAGATTTTCCACAGATTCCGCAAACGTATGGTTTCTCACCAGTATGAATTTTCAAGTGCCTATGCAGGCCGCCTGAGGAAATAAATGATTTGCCACACGTCCCGCAAACGTGGGGTTTCTCACCAGTATGAATTTTAGTGTGGCGCTTCATGGTACCTGAATGTGCAAATGATTTACCACACGTCTCGCAAACATGAGGTTTCTCACCAGTATGAACTTTCATATGATTACTTAGGTAAAATGTCGTAGCAAATGATTTATCGCACATTTTGCAAACGTGAGGTTTCCCAACAGTATGAATTTTCTTATGCTTACTCAGATTACTTGACGTACCAAATGATTTACCACACGTTTCGCAAACGTGTGTTTTTTCACCAGTATAAACTTTCCCGGGTTTAGACATGTCACCTGTCGAAATGAATGATTTACCACGTGTCGCAAAAGTGTCGTTTCTCGCCGGAATGATTTTTAAATGGCAGTTAAAGGTATTTAAATGAGCAAAGTGTGTAACACACGCCCCACAAACGTGTGGTTTCTCATAATTACGTCTTCCATATCGATGACAGCGTAAACGATTCACCACAAGAATTAATTAATGTTTACATGGATAGATATCACAACTGAGCCTCGTACTGAATTATAGTGAGTTTCCCTTCTTCCATGTGGGTATGTGAATTGCGCTTGAAATGGTACAACTCATTAAAAGTGTATTTTTTTTTTTTTTTTTTTTTGCATACATCACATGTATAATGGGTCTTACAAATATTAACTTCAATATGTCCGCCAATTTCAGTAGTACGCACCTTCGTATCTCTGCTTAGTGTAACAGACCATGTAAATGATATGCCACACGTACTGAATGTGTTTATTTACCAGTATTTACACTCCACACATGTGTGATACTCCCAGAATTAATCTTCAACTGATTATTAAGGACTCCTTAATCAGTTCAATGATTATCCAGTACAACAGGCTTGTTTGTGTCTGTGGATCAGATCATACTCTATGTGCCCGGAGTCATCATACGCCATGCCCCCGAGTCATCATAACTGCGCATCCAATGTATCATACTCTGTATCTGGTTGACAATGTATTCTATCATCAAACCCTATGCCCCTGAGCCACTATAACTGCGCATTCAATGTCGCATGCTTTGTATCTGGTTGACAATATACTATATTGTCATACACTGTGTCCCCCGAGTCATCCTTATTGCTCATTCAACGTCTCATGCTCTGTGTCTGTACTATATCTCAATACTTTATGCCGCTGAGTCATCCTAACTGCGCATCTGGTTGACAAAGTTCTCCAACATCCTACTCTATGTGCCCTGAGTCATCATAGTATATGTCCCATGAGTCATCCTAACTGCGCAGTCAAAGTCTTATACTCTGTATCTGGCTGATAATGTACACTATCAAAATACTCTATGTCCCGCGTCATTCTAACTGCGCATTCAATGTTTCATACTCTGTATCTGGTTGACAGTTTACTCTATCATCATACTCTATGTACCCTGAGTCACTCTACCTGCGCATCTAATGTCTCATACTCTGTATCGGGTTCACAATGTGCATTATCATCATACTCTATGTGCCCTGAGTCACTCTACCTGCGCATCTAATGTCTCATACTCTGTATCTGGCTGATAATGTACTCCTGCGCATCTAATGTCTCATACTCTGTATCTGTTTGACAGTGTACTCTATCATCATACTCTATGTCCCCTGAGTCACTCTACCTGCGCATTCAATGTTTCATACTCTGTATCTGGTTGACAGTGTACTCTATCATCATACTCTATGTCCCCTGAGTCACTCTACCTGCGCATCTAATGTCTCATACTCTGTATCTGGTTGACAATGTACATTATCATCATACTCTATGTCCCCTGAGTCACCCTACCTGCGCGTTCAATGTCTCATTCTCTGTATCTTGTTGACAATGTACTCTATCATCATACTCTATGGCCCCTGTGTCACTCTACCTGCGCATTTAATGTCTCATTCTCTGTATCTGGTTGACAATGTACTCTATCTTCATACTCTAGGTCACCAGAGTCACTCTACCTGCGCATCTAATGTCTCATACTCTGTAACTGGTTGACCATGTACTCAATCATCATACGCTATGTCCCCTGAGTCACTCTACCTACGCATCTAATGTTTCATACTCTGTATCTGTTTGGCAGTGTACTCTATCATCATACTCTTTGTCCCATGTGTCACTCTATCCGCGCGTTCGATGTCTCATTCTCTGTATCTGGTTGACAATGTACTCTATCATCATACTCTATGTCCCCTGAGTCACTCTACCTGCGCATCTAATGTCTCATACTCTGTATCTGGTTGACAATGTACTCAATCATCATACGCTATGTCCCCTGAGTCACCCTACCTGCGCATCTAATGTCTCATACTCTGTATCTGGTTGACAGCGTACTCTATCATCTCTCTATGCCCCCTGCGTCAGTCTACCTGAGCATTCAATATCTCATACTCTGTATCTGGTTGACAATGTACTCTATCATCATACTCTATGTCCCATAAGTCACTCTACCTGCGCATCTAATGTCTCATACCTTGTATCTGTTTGACAGTGTACTCTATCATCATACTCTATGTCCCCTAAAACACTCTAACCGCGCGTTCAATGTCTCATACTATGTATTTGGTTGACAATGTACTCTATCAACATACTCTATGCCCCTTAAGTCACTCTACCTGCGCATCTAATGTCTCATACTCTGTATCTTTTTGACAGTGTATTTATCATCATATTGTATGTCCCCTAAGTCACTGTACCTGCGCATCTAATGCCTCATACTCTGTATCTTGTTGACAATGTACTCTATCATCATACTCTATGTCCCCTGAGTCACTCTACCTGCGCATTTAATGTCTCATACTCTTTATCTGGTTGACAGTTACATCATACTCTATGTCCCCTGTGTCAATCAACCTGCGCATTCAATGTTTCATACTCTGTATCTTGTTGACAGTGTACTCTATCATCATACTCCATGTCCCCTGAGTCACTCTACCTGCGCATTCAATGTCTTATACTCTGCATCTGGTTGACAATGTATTCCATCATCTTACTATATCTATGCATCTGGCTGAAAGTGTACTCTATCATCATACTCTATCATCATACTCTATGTCCCCTGTGTCACTCTACCCGCGCACTCAATTTTCATACTCTGTATCTGGTTGAGAATGTATTCTATCATCATGTCCCCTGAGTCACTCTACCTGCGCATTTTATGTCTCATACGCTGTATCTGGTGACTAGTGTACTCTATAATCATACTCTAAATCCCCTGTGTCACTCTACCTGCGCATTTAATGTCTAATAGTCTGCATCTGGTTGACAATGTATTCAATCATCTTACTATATCTATGCATCTGTCTAAAAGTGTACTCTATCATCATACTCTTTCATCATACTCTATGTCCCCTGTGTCACTCTACCTGCGCATTCAATATTTCATACTCTGTATCTGCTTGACAATGTATTCTATCATCATACTCTATGTCCCCCGGGTCACTCTAACAGTGTATTCAATGTCTCATACTCTGTCTCTGGTTGACAATGTATTCTATTGTCATACTCTATGTCCCCTGAGTCACTCTACCTGCGCATTCAATGTCTCATACTCAGCATCTGGTTGACAGTGCACTCTATCACCATACTCTATGTCCCCTGAGTCACTCTACCTGCGCAACTAATGTCTCATACTCTGTATCTGGTTGACAATGTACATTATCATCATAATCTATGTCCCCTGAGTCACTCTACCTGCGCGTTCGATGTCTCATACTCTGTATCTGGTTGACAATGTATTCTATAACTATTCTCAATGCCCCCTGAGTCACCCTACCAGAGCATTCAATGTCTCATACTCTGTATCTGGTTGACAGTGTACTCTATCATCATACTCTATGTCCCCTGAGTCACTCTACCTGCGCATTCAATGTCTCATACTCTGCATCCGGCTGAAAATGTACTCTATCATCATACTCTATTTTCATATTCTATGTCCCCTGAGTCACTCTTACCGCGCTTTCAATGTCTCATACTCTGTATCTGGTTGACAATGTACTCTATCATCATACTCTTTGTCCACTGAGTCACTCTACCTGCGCATCTACTGTCTCTTACTCGTTGTCTGGTTGACGATGCACTCTTTCATCATACTCTATGTCCCCTGAGTCATTCTACCTGCGCATCTACTGTCTCATACTCTGAATCTGGTTGACAATGTACTTTTCATCATACTCTATGTCCCCTGAGTCATTCTACCGGCGCATCTACTGTCTCATACTCTGAATCTGGTTGACAATGTACATTATCATTATACTCTATGTTCCTTGAGTCACTCTACCTGCGCATCTAATGTATCTTACTCTGTATCTGGTTGACAATGCACTCTATCATCATACTCTATGTCCCCTGGGTCACTCTACCTGCGCATCTAATGTCTCATACTCTGTATCTGGGTGATAATGTCCCCTGAGTCATTCTACCTGCGCGTTCGATGTCTCATACCGTTTATCTGGTTGACGATGTATTCTATCATCATACTCTATGTCCCCTGAGTCACCATACCTGCGCATTCAATGTCTCATACTCTGTATCTGGTTGACAGTGCACTCTATCATCATACTATATGTCCCCTGAGTCATTCTACCTGCGTATTCAATGTCTCATACTCTGCATCTGGCTGAACGTGTACTCTATCATCATACTCTATTATCATATTCTATGTCCCCTGAGTCACTCTACCTGCGCGTTCAATGTCTCATGCTCTGTACCTGGTTGACAATGTACTCTATTATCATACTCTATGTCCCCTGAGTTACTCAAACCTGCGCATCTAATGTCTCATACTCTGTATCTGGTTGAAAATGCATTCTATCATCATGCTCTGTCCCCTGAGTCACTCTACCTGCGCATCTAATGTCTCATACTCTGTATCAGGTTGACAATGTACAATATCATCATACTCTATGTCCCCTGAGTCACCCTTCCTGCGCATCTAATGTTTCATACTCTGTATTTGGTTGACAATGTACAATATCATCATACTCTATGTCCCCTGAGTCCCTCTACCTGCGCATCTAATGTCTCATACTCTGTATCTGGTTGACAATGTACATTATCATCATACTCTATGTCCCCTGAGTCACTCTACCTACGCATCTAATGTCTCATACTCTGTATCTGGTTGACAATGTACTCTATCATCATACTATGTCCCCAGAGTCACCCTACCTGCGCATCTAATGTCTCATACTCTGTATCTGTTTGACAGTGTACTCTATCATCATACTCTTTGTCCTCTGAGTCACTCTAACCGCGCGTTCAATGCCTCATACTCTGTATCTGGTTGACAATGTACTCTATCATCATACGCTATGTCCCCTGCGTCACTCTAACCGCCCGTTCAATGTTTCAAACTCTGTATCTTATTGACAATGTACTCTAGCATCATACTCTATGTCCCCTGAGTCACTCTACCTGCGCATCTAATGTCTCATACTCTGTATCTGGCTGACAATGTACATTATCATCATACTCTATGTCCCCTGAATCACTCTACCTGCGCATCTAATGTCTCATACTGCGTATCTGGTTGACAATGTTCTCTTTCATCATACTCTATGTCCCCTGAGTCACTCTACATGCGCTTCTAATGTCTCATACGCTGTATCTGTTTGACAGTGTACTCTATCATCATACTCTATGTCACCTGAGTCACTCTACCTACACGCATCAGATGTCTCATACTCTGTATCTGGTTGACAATGTACTCTATCATCATACTATGTCCCCTGAGTCATTCTACCTGCGCATCTAATGTCCCATACTCTGTATCTGGTTGACAATGTAATCTATCAACATACTTTATATCCCCTGAGTCACTCTACCTAAGCATCTAATGTCCCATACTCTGTCTCTGTTGGACAATGCACTATATCATCATACTCTATATCCCCTGAGTCACTCTACTTGCCCATCTAATGTCTCATACCCTTCATCTGGTTTACAATGTATTCTATCATCATACTCTATGTCCCCTGAGCGGCTCTAACTGCGCATTCAATGTCTCATACTCTGCATCTGGTTGACATTGTACATCACACTCAATCATCATACTCTATGTCCCCTATCTATCCTCACTGCACATTTGATGCATCACAACCGCGTACATTGTACTCTGTATCTAGTCAACATTTAAAGATAGTTTGCTGATTGTATCACCATCACATTGGCTGGGTTTGACGGACTATCCTGAAAAATAACAATATACAGCCATTCATAGTAAACATTCATAGATTATGCAAAAAGAATCTTTCAAATGTTCTAATGTAATAAGACAGGAAAGCTCACCGGAAGTCGCGCTTTGACTTAATTGTGTAAAGGCAAATATTCAGACCCATAACAGAAACACAGTCACAAAGAAAGAATCAAGTGCTATATCAATATCGGGGATAATGAATGAATCAAAGTAGAAGTAAAACAAAGACCAGTAACCGATACAATTAACTTATTCCACCCACCAAAGACACCAAAGGGAAAGAAACACAAACATGAAGCGACCAGACCATAATGGAAAACTAAACAAAGGAAGGCAATAAGGACACTTACTTTCCCACAAAATGGCCATCCAAAATAAAAAGACACAAGTGATACTTACAGTAAGTAACAAACAACAACATAAATAAACCGCCTGTAACACAAGTATCCGTTTGGATTTCTTTAACCCATATCCATGTAAAGAGGAAATATTGAAACCATTTCACATGCTTTCAGTGAATCAACACTGGAGACAAACAGCAAAGGCAAGGATAGTAGAATCCTTTATTCAAGTGAGCTAAAACCCATGTTTGTGACCCTGCTTTTGATCATAAGGTTACGTTCATGGAAGCGGATGCTGCAAATAAAATTTTGGGACAAGTATCTATCACCTCAGCAATAATGAACTGAATCTATCATACGGTAAAGAAAAAATGAGCTCCTAAAACTTTAACGCAAAATTTTGATATTAAACTTCTCAGTCTGTGACCTTGACCCCAAGATCATGGTTATAGGCGCTGAAATTGCTGTTTAAACTTAAAGCAAGATCTTTCACCATACCGAATCCATCTTAAGGCAACCAAGTAATTATCTATAATCTATAGTACATAAACTAACATAAAAGCCTGATTACACTCTTCTGGGGTCCATGTCTGTTGATCTGAACATAGATATTTGCCATTTTGTCTATGGATTAATGGTTTTGGATTAACGCTTTAGTACTACGACCTAAACTACTTCTAAGTAGAAGTAACACAAAGATCAGGAATCGATACAATTAACTTACTCCACCCATCAAAGACACCAAATGGAAAGAAACACAAACATGAAGAGACCAGACCATAATGGAAACCTAAACAAAGGAGGGCCATAAGGACAGTTACTTTCTAAGTCTGTAAACTTGACCCCATGATTATGGCCATGAAAGTTCATGCTGCTGTCAAAACTTTGACACCAGTATCTATTACCATACCAAGTATAAGCTTAATACACCTAAAGGAAATTGAGTAATGAGCTCTTCTTATTTAACGCAAAATCTTTAATATAAGAATTCAAAGTCTGTGACCTTGACCCAAAGATTATGGCCATGAGAGCTGCTGCTGCAGCTGCTACGGTATCTATTACCATACCGAGTATAAACTAAACCACTCGAAATGTAAAGAAGTAATCAGCTCATAAATATTAACACAAAATCTTTAACGTAAAAGTTCAAAGTAGAAGTAAAACAAAGATCAGTAATCGATACAATTAACTTACTCCACCCATCAAAGACACCAAAGGGAAAGAAACACAAACATTAAGCGACCAGACCATAAAGGAAACCTAAACAAAGGAAGGCCATAAGGACAGATTCTTTCCCACAAAATGGCCATATGGCTATCCAAAATAAAAAGACACAAGTGATACACACAGTAAGTAACAAACAACAACATAAATGAATCGCCACAGAAGAACCGCCATGGAACGGTCAGTGGAAAGATTTCCACTGGGGGGTCTTGGAACTTGATCACAAAGGTTAAGTTTAAAGGTGCTGATAAAAACATTCAAAGCAATATTTATCACCATTCAAAGTCTTAAGTAAATTCATCTTCAGGCAGCAAAGTAATGAGACATTGCCTATAAAACTTTTGACTAGTACCTATCACCATACCAAGTATAAACTAAATCTATCAAAATGTAAAGAAGTAATGAACTCTTAGAAACCTCAACTCAAAAACTTTAACATAATCATTCAAAGTCTGTGACCTTGGCCCAACGTTATGGCTATGAAAGCTGATGCTGCTGCTAAACATTTAAAACCACTATATATTACCATACCATGTATAAACTAAATCCACACAAAAGATAAAGAAAAATTGAGCTCCTAAAAAACTTTAACACACAAACTTTAACATTCAAATTATAAGTATGTGACCTTGACCCCAAGGTCACGGTCAGGGATGCTAATACAATTGATAAAAACTTTAGCCCAGCATCTATCACAATAACAAAAAATAAATTCAATCCAATTATATATAATAACTATTGACCAACTTAAAACAAAACTTTAACGCAAAAACGTTAACATTTGTGGACGCCGAAACTGACGCCAAGGGTAGTGGAATAGCTTACCTGAACGTTCGTTCCGATCAGCTAAAATATGGGGTGTTCCAAGTTCCTTCCCGAAAGACTGCAAGGCTTATCAGAGCCGAGGTTAAGCCGACGTATCATTCCATCAGGAGATCCCGAATATTTGACAATTTGTTTGATTTGAGGTTTAACGTCTCCGTCAACACTGTAAAGGTCATTTTGGAGACGTTGCTTCCAATTATGTGGGACTTTTACCCAACATTGAGATGAAATGACATATCAAGCCCTGTCGCCCAATGAAACCAATAGGGTTTATTAGCATGGACGGTCAGCCTCGCACCCCAGTTCCTGGACAGGCTTAGATCCTCATAGCGGTTTACCAGTGCTAGTGTGCGGGCCGGATTCAGCTCTGCGTGGAAGCATCATGCAGACCATATATTTCTTCAAGCCCCTATGGGCAGGGGCTTCCGAATGTTTGACAAGACTGACAAGACTTTATACAATCCATACAAGATATCTTTTTTATACCAGTATACGTTTATTTATATCATTGAGCAAGATAACCTCTCGTATATTTTATACCGCAATCAGGCATTCTCCTAACATAATAAAGGGGGTTTACAACATGTAACGGCGCGCTTTTATCGGAAGTGACTTAATATACTTTCTACTGATCTATATTACATCTTGTGACAGTGTTTTGACCAGATTTACTTTTCATGCATATAAATTTCAAGTGTTAACAATAACATGCAGCATTTCGTTCCGGAGCAAACAACCGAACTGCAAGTTATAATCTCCTCTAGTTATATAGTACATTTCCAGTAAAAAAAAAAAAATGGAATAATTGCGCACTGCGTCTGCGGTTTCTCGGTACTAATTTCAATAGCTAAAATAAACTATTTATTTGCAGATTTTCATTCGGTAGGAAAGGCGATGATAAAAGTTTTATTAGAGAGTGCATATTGTTTTTGACAGTTGCCGTGGCGCAGTGACGTTAGAAGATTTGCACCCTTTGACGTCAATTTACATTACGCACGCGCGTCATGGCAGTGGATGTCGTTTAACATGAGCATTGTCTGCTGTGTTTTTTTATAAAAAAAAAAGAAGTGAAGGCAATGCACAGGAATCGATTCATTTAACCAACACCCCCCATCGGAGAGATCCAAAAGAGAAAGAACCAAAAACATTAAATAGCTAGACCCTAATGGAAACATCAAAGCAGAAAGCCAAACCAGCCACATAATAGCCACTTAAATTATCCACAACAAAAAACATAAGACACACACACACACACACACACACACCAAAAGACAAAACATAACAAAACTAAACCGCGACGTAAGAACAGCCTTGGAACAGACAGTGAAACGAATCTGGGGTGTTGGGGGGGTGGGGTGGGGCTTAAATCTAGTTTACGCGGCCGCACTCCTCGCGATTTCGACAAATAATTTGTTCTGTCCGCTTGGAGGCTCCAAACCAATCAGTGCAACATCTCCGAGAACACAGAAATCAAACAATCACAAAGACGCTACAATGGTGAGGACACGACAGCAACAAACCGCTGAAATGTTGGAGCAAATGAAAACCACAAGTTAGACGCCGATGGGCTAAACAAGAGACAGATCATCAGATACCAACCAACATTACATAAGTATTATAGAAAGGGAAGGCAAGTTTATAGAACTTTTTTCATGCTCAACTCACTTGAGCATGAAATTTGTCCTGGTTATCAATTTTAAATTAAAATGCCAAAACTGGTTGAATTTTAAAAAATTATGGAATTGACAAACACATTTCTGTTATAATCTGAGGAAAAAAATGTCTCCTTTATTTTTAACTTGATATTTAAGATTATTATTAATTTTATGCTCAACTGAGTTGAACATTAAAAATGTT
Source organism: Lucinisca nassula (assembly GCA_963580285.1). Lineage (NCBI taxonomy): Eukaryota > Metazoa > Mollusca > Bivalvia > Lucinida > Lucinidae > Lucinisca > Lucinisca nassula. The sequence goes on from OY757015.1 coordinate 28,825,285, forward strand.
TTTTAACCTATGGGCTTGACTCTACAAAATGATTACTCAGCCTTTAAACTCTAAATCAAACCAACGTACCGGTAGATCATTGTGTTAAAGGATAAGACTTTTTTGAAGTCACATTTTCATCACACAGCCATATACATGTAAAGTCAAAATACTTTTGTTTTGGGCAACGTACCTCTCTGTAGCTCAGTCGGATGCACGTCTGACTGTTGATCACTGGGACCCAAGTTAGAAACCTGCCGGGGTCGGCAACATTCTTTCGTGGAGATTGGTCATGAAATATTTTCATTCTCTTCCTTCCGCTGATTCAAGAAGGACAGTTGTCAGTCTCTGGCGAAGGAATTTGCACTGTACTGGGTAACTGCTTACGTATAAGCCTGCACAGGATAAGTGTGGATAAGTAAACTGGCAGGCCCTAAATGGCCTACAATAGTGTTGACTGGGCCGTTAAACTCTAATACAAACAAAACCTCACTCTTTTTGAAGTAAACGTAATTCAGATTTCGGCGCTTTATGAGCATATTTGAATGCAAACAATCGAAATGGTCAACTTTTAGTGCTGCTTCATTGAAATCAGTTATTGAAAGTGATTTCCTGGCCTCTAAGGACAAATATTAAGACCTTACTTTACAGTAATAGACCTTTTCCTTATCTGTGTTGATGTCATATGCTTTGATATTTTTCCTGAAAATTTGTGAAAATAAAAAAAAATCAGATAAAGTCAATTCTCATAAACCTTGTGAGTATCAACTGACCCTCCATACAATACGAATGATTGCAGCCCACTGTCAGAGCAGTTGTGTATTCGACTGAGCCACTTACACCAGGGTCAGAGTAAAAATATATCCTGACAGAGGCTGATCACCAGTGTCCACTTGTTGTCTTTTTGTTGGTTTGTCTGTTTTGTTTGATTTGAGGTTTATATCCCCGTCAACAATGTTTAGGTCAATTTTGAGACGTTGCCACCAATTTTGTGGGACTTTTGACTGAGATGAAATGACATCTCAAGCCCTGTCGCCCAGGGTTTATTAGCATGGACAGTCCGACTGGCACCGCTTTGCCTGGGCAGGCTTAGATCCTCTAAGCGGTTTACCAGTACTAGTGTGTGACTGGTTATAGCTCTAAGTGAAAGCATCATGCAGCCTATTTCTTCAAGCCCGGATTGGCGGAGGCTGGTCCACTTGTTTTCCATTTACCAACTTACATTAAATACAGGTAGCTCTAGATACTGTGAAGTAATGAGCATAATTTGGGATTTTTTCTTCTTCTTTTTTTCAGTCATGTTGTGGGTACTCAATAGAATAATCTCGTTAAGGTAATTCTAACAAGTACCCACAGCATAAGTTCTATCAAAAAGGAGTAAATATACCCCTTAAAAATTAATCTTATTCTCCCCTCATAAAGGTCAGTTAGTAGTAAGAATACACATCCCCACAGAGGTTGATCAGGGTCTACAATGTTTGTTAGTCCACAAGCTTACTTCACTTACTTTCGTAATTTCGCATATGGGAGCACCAATTAGTCCAATTTATTTCTCCAAGCCCTGATTGGTTGGGCGCAAATTTTGTCCTGAATAGAATCATCAGCCATGAAAATAACATTCCAATCAAAATAAAGCGGCGTCAGTATTTGTCAGACAAAAACTAATAAAGCTAACGTTTAGCATATAGGGCAGACCCTGAATGGATCTCACATTATGTGGTGTCTGATCTTCGCCTTCACTGTTATTGCATATATTCTTGTTCTGCATTTAAGGCCCCGTCCTGGGTCCTAGGTTTTGTCAAATTCCTTAGAGTCCTGATCTTTTGGCTGTCTAATCCCTAGTACAGTATGCCCATACCCCAACCACAGAGGGTTATATTGGTTATATTGCATGGTAACTACATACAGAAAAAAGAACAATGACTTGGAGATCTATATATACACGTATTAGGTTTATGGTATAGTTAGAACCCTGTCCCCTCCCCTGACCCTCCACAAAGAGGTATAGGAGAACTGTGTCAAGAGATGCATCAATTGTCATGATTATTAGTTGTTCTATCTACTATGCCTATGATCTCATCATGATATAACCAGATAATATTGATAGCTTTCTTCTATTAAATAACGCAACACTGGTCTAACTCCAGTGAGATCAGTGTTGCGTTAAACCAAATACCAAGAATGAGATAGAGAAAAATGACAAATTTTAGGTATATTTTTATGGGAATGGCTAAAATATTTTATGTGGATGTGTATCAGCATAGAATGGACCAAACTGCATAAAAGGTCATTTTTGAAAAAAAAATCGAGTTAGCCCAGTGTTGCGTTGAACGATCGATTTGTGATTAATTACATCGAGGAAAGGAAGAAGAGCATGCTGAGTATATCCTCTAGTTAAAAGAGCAATAAAGTATAACTGATTAGAACTATAGTAGAATTTATTCGCCTCGTTGTCCAGAATAAGTAATACAGAAATTGGTAAATATGAACTAAGAGATGCAATAATATTAAGGACAGTCATTTCAGCCTGGTACTGTTTCTTTTAAAAGCGCGTAATTTACGTTTATATATGCCAATTTTCGGTTGCCGTGCAATCAAGTTTTTCGCGAGCAAATATCAAACTCGGGCATTTTTGAAATATTACCCTCATGATAAATGTTGTCCTTAAAGCCCAATGGAAAATGGGCCTGTAATAATGTAATCCATTTTAATTCATTTTCATGTCGTTTATATGATTTTTACCACAGTGGTTGAAATCATATTGTTCTCCTCTACAGATTATTAACAAATTTCAGAATCACTTATCAGGTAATTGACAATTAAAAATGTAGTAATGTCTGTCACCATGATACATTTTGTTACTGTTGGTAGCTTTGTTTGAATAAAAAAAATTCTATTTTTGATACTTTGTGTATAATAACCTTTAAAGAAACACAATTAGTATTTTTTTCCAACAACTTATCGTCCTCTGTGCATGATTTTGTGGTTACTGACACTACAAAAATGCTGTAGTGTTCGTTACCTGAAAACAAACGCCTATTTAATGATTTTAATATTAAAATCTGGGAAACCTTACTTAAATAATACTTTCCAAAATGATATGATATGTCTTCAGTCTTATCAATTATAACTCAGTTGTTGCAAATGGATGACACAACAATGTACAATTTTTGATGCAATATTGCGCAATAATTTAAAAAATTGCAGCAGTCATTCTCTGCATGAAAAAACAAGAGGCCCATGAGCCACTATGCTCACCAGAGCTCAGGTGGGCACTGCCCAATGGCAGCCATGCATTTTAACATGATATCATTTTAATCTACCAAATGAACCCCCATGTCCAAATGAGCACCCATGTGGACTCAGTTTCTGAAACATTAGGCTTTTTATGAAGTAGAGGGGGTGGGGCGTGGACCCAATAGGGCACTGGTTGGTATATCTAAATGCGTCTTATCATAAGGAACAAGAATATATATGGTTTAGCAGTGGGGGTGTGTAAGGCCTCTTAAACAGTGCATGGGTTGGGGCGTGCCCTGTTGATCCCGGGAAAGCCCAAGATTGATGTCCCTATATGTGACTTATCATAAGGACCAAGTTTATATATGGCATAGTGGTGGGAATCTGAACGGTTTCTGAGTTGTGAGGCCCTTTTATGAAGTGGGAAGGATAGGAATGGCCCCTGCGGACCCCCTACAGTAGGTGTGCTAATAATAAGGAACAAGGACATATATGATTATGGGGTAGGGATTTGAGTGGTTTCTGAAATATAAAGCCTTTTATGAAGTGGAAGAACTTTTATGAGTGTGATTGAACGAGTCTTATCATAAGGAACAAGTAAATGGTTTAGGGGTGGGGATCTGAACTATTTCTGAGATATATGGCTTTTAATGAAGTAAAGTGGTGGGGCATGGTCTGGGCATGCCCCGGGTCTCCCAAGCTGGTATCACTGAATGCGTCTTATCATAAGAAAGATTAATATATATGGTTTAGGGTGGGCTAGGAACATTCTCTGAGATATAAGGCCTTTTGTGAAGTGGAGGGGTGGGGCAATGCCCCGGGAGACTCTGAGGTTGGTGTCAATGAATGTGTCTTATCATAAGGAACAAGAATATGTATGGTTTAGGGGTGACCATCTGTAGGGTTTCCGAGACATTGTGATATTATGAAATTGAGGTGGTGGGGCATGGCCCATGCACATCCCTGGGGACCCCCAGGTTGTTGCACTGAATGCGTCTTATCATAATGAACAAGAATATATATGGTTTAAGGGTGGGGATCTGAACAGTTTCTGAGATATATGGCCTTTTGAGAAGTGGCGGGGATCTGTAAGGTTTCCGAGATATTGGGCCTTTTATGAAATGGATGGGGTGGGGCATGGCCCCGGCCCATCCCGGGGACTCCCAGGTTGATGTCACTGAATGGGTCTTATCATAAGGAACACGAATATATATGGGTTAGGGGTGAGGATCTGAATGGTTTCCGAGATATTGGCCCTTATATTAAGTGGAGGGGGTGGGGTATGACCTCGGCGCATCCCTGAGGACCCCCAGGTTGGTGTTACTGAATGCGTCTTATCAATAGGAACAAGAATATATATGGTTTAGGGGTCGGGATCTGAATGGTTTCTGAGATATATGGCCTTTTATGAAGTGGAGGGGTGGGGCATGGCCCCGGCACAACCTCGGGGACCCTCAGGTTTACTCAAGAAACATTTCTATAAAAGTTTTATCTGCAATGACTTGGCAGTAAATGCCATTTTTCAATTTCCCCATTTTAAGTCTATGGAAACTCTAAGTTGTCATAGCAACCAAACTAATGAGCCGATTTTCATAATAGAACATAAACTTTCAATCCCCCAGCCCGAGGATAATAAAGATAAAATTTGGGCCCAATCGGCCCAGTGGCTTCAGAGGAGATGTTTGATAGTGTTGACACCAGACATACGACGACGACGTCGACGACGGACATCTGCCTATCCTATCAGCTCCCCCGGAGCCTTCGGATCTGGTGAGCTAAAAACAAAATAAAACTGGTGTGTCCACATGGTTGGTGACTGTCTTGTTTTGATGTTTTATGACCCAGTAAATATTCTCTATAATAAAAAGCAGAAGAAACTAAATAGCAAAGTCCCAAGGGTAACTGCAGAGGGTAAGCAATCAGATAGGTTTTTGTAGTGTCCGTAACCATAATTTATGGGGTCACACAAATGTGAATAAATGTCAGATTGGCAGGTTTTATTTTTAATTTCATCAAGAAATAATGCACTGAATGCTAAAATAGCAACTGGAATTATTATTGTTATTATTTTTTTCATAATTTAATAGAAAATCATTTAATTAGGGGGCAGCAGAGTGAAACTGCATAAACGTTCGGATGTTATTTAATAAACAAGGTAGGCTTGTACCAAAATGATCAGTCAGATTTACCCTCCATAACTTCAATTAAATAAAGCAAATTCTTCTGATACCGAGGCCCCGTTTTTGGATTTACATCTATCTATTGTAGATGGGTTTGTTTCGTGCAAAATTTATGATAAACGCAATGACTTTGATTTTGAGATTGTAAATTTTCCTTTTTTGGATGGTGATGTTCCTCGTGCGCCTTCCTATGGCGTTTATATTTCGCGATTAATTCGATTTGCTAGAGTGTGTAGTCATGTAACTTACTTCAACACTCGTAATACATTATTAACGGCTAAACTCCTTAATCAGGGTTATCGGTACCATAAACTACGCAAAGCATTTTCAAAATTTTATAGACGCCGTTCTGATTTAATTTAAAAATTCAATATTGGACTTAAATCTCTTCTGCAACAAGGTCTATCGGAACCCGAATTTTATGGTGACTTAGTATATAAATTCAGAAAAATATATAATCGCAATGACTTCAGCACCCAATTTCTTAAAATCATTCATTCTTCGATATAAAAAGATTGGGTACAACATGGATGTTACACGACAGACTGCATGCATGGTAGTAAACCCAATCACGGTTGGCAACTTTGCTTCCCTCTTTAATTGCACGCTGGTGGGTCAGGCCTCAGATTCTATGACGGCTCCAACGTAAGAGATCTAATTCTTGGTAATGTTGGTTGGTGCCTGATGCTCTGTCTCTGGTCGGGCCCATCGGAGTCTAACTGTTGGTTTTCTTTTGCTCCAGCATTTCAGTGGTTTCTTGCTGTCGAGTCCTCACCGTTGTCTCACCTCTGTGGTTCTTTGATTTTTTGTGTTCACGGAGTTGCACTGATGAGTTAGGAGGCCTTCATGCGGACTGAACAAACAAATTATTTGTCTAAATCGCGACGGAAGTAAGGGCGAGGATTGTGGCCACGTAAAATCGATTTAAGCCCCCCCCCCCCCCCCCCCCAGTGGAAATCTTCCACTGACCGTTCCAAGGCGGCTCTTCTGTGGCGATTTATTTATGTTGTTGTTTGTTACTTGCTGTGTGCATCACTTGTGTCTTTTAATTTTGGATGGCCATATGGCCATTTTGTGGGAAAGTAACTGTCCTTATGGCCTTCCTTTGGCAAACAGTGGAGGCCCTGATCAGACGCCGAGTTATGCAGCGTCTGATCTGGGCATGCACTGTTGGCCCTGGTACCCATTCAGGGGTTTCCGGTTCTGAATGAGTTAAGCATTATACTTATATTCCAGTTTCTTTAAAACACTTATTCCTGTATCTATTTTAACTCTTCATTTAATGGTTCATTGTTGTTGTTTTTTTTTTTTTCGTATTACAATAACACATCCGTGTCACATAGTGCATTCCTTTCTAACTTTAAAGTAGTTACTTTTTGATTTGCGATATTTTACTAGTTTATACTCCAAACATAGCCTGTTGGTGCTCATTAGAACTGCCTCATTGTTTGTTTGATTTTAGGTTTAACGTCCAAGTTAACACTGTTTTGAGACTTTTACCCGGCACTGAGATGAAAAGACATCTCAAGTTCTGCCCCCCCCCCCCAATGAAACCAATAAGGTTAATAAGCATGGACTTTCTGACTTGCCCACATTTCCTAGGCAGGCTTGGACCCTCTAATCGGTTGATTTACCAGTACTCATTGGGCGGTCGGTTTCAGCTCTGCGTGGAAGCATCATGTACCCCAATCTATTTCACCACGCCCCGATGGGCAGGGACTGAGGTTTGAAGGCCCCATCAACACTATATACGTTATTTTCATTTTTGAGATGTTGTCTCCGATTTAGTGGATTTTTTACCCCGTGCTGAGATGTAATGACATCTCAAGGCCTGCCGCCCAATGAAACAATAGGGTTTATATGCATGGACAGTTCCACTCTCATCACTTTGCCTGGGCAGGTTTAAACCTTCTAAGCGGTTTACCAGTACTCCTATTTTAGAAGCCTGTCCAGGCAAAGTGATACTGCATGTAAAAAAGAAGCGGAGGCAATGATCAGGAATCGATACAATCAACCCACAGCTCCCATCAGAGACATCAAAGGGAAAGAAACATAAACATGAAATAACATACCCCAATGGAAACACCAAAGCGGAAAGCCAAAAGGACAGTTCCTTTCCCACAAAATGGCTCATAGACTATCTAAAACAAAATGATATAAGCGACACAAACACACAAAGACAAACCATAATAAAAATAAACGCGACAGAAGAACCGCCTTGGAACGGTCAGCGGAAACAAATTCAACTGGGGGGCTTAAATCTATTTTTCGTGGCCACAATCCTCGCCCTTACTGCCGTCGCCATTAAGACAAATAATTTGCTCAGTCCGCATGAAGGCCTCCTAACTTATCAGTGCAACATCTCCTTGAACACACATAATCAAACAACAACGGTGAGTACTCAACAGCACGAAACCACTAAAATGCTGAAGCAAAAGGAAACCAACAGTTAGGGTCCGACCAGAGACAGAGCATCAGTCAACAAACAACATTACCTTGAATTAGATCTCTCTAATTCTCAATAAGCCTTTACGCTGGAACCATAATAGAATCTGAGGCCTGACCCAACGGCGTGCAATTAAAGCAAAGTTGTCAACCGTGATTAGGTTAACTACCATGCATGCAGTCTGCCGTAAAACATTTATGTTGTACCCAATCTTTTTATATCAAAGAATAATTTTACGAAATTGGGTGCTGATGTCATTGCGGTTATATATTTTTCTGAATTTATATACCAAGTCACCATAAAATTCGAGTTCCGATAGACCTTTTGAAGAAGAGATTTAAGTCCAATATTGAATTTTGAAATTAAATCAGAATGACGTCTATAAATTTTGAAAAGGCTTTGCGTAGTTTATGGTACCGATAACATTGAATAAGAAGTTTAGCCGTTAACAATTTACATGACTACACACACTGGCAGATCGAATTAATTGCGTGATTTAAACGCCATAGGATAGCGCACGAAGAACATCACCATCCCAAAAAGGAAAATTTACTATCTCAAAATCAAAATCTAAGTCTCAGGGGCCGTCAGTTTCAGCTCTGCATGGAAGCACCATGCAGTCCAATCTTTTTTTTTTTTGAATTATGAAATGTTCGAATTTTTGGCTTTTAACTTGTAAATACATGCATGTTAAATTGTTAAATAATTTTTATGTTTTATCAAATTCCAGTCTCCTTACTTAACATGAAATGATCATTTTTTAACTTTAAACTTGAAAAAAAAATATATATATTGAATTATTTACTGTTATGTTTATAAAATTATAGTCTTCAACACAGGGCTATTATGCAAAAGCTATACTGAAATCTTAAACCAAAATTATATACATCTTTTGTTTGTTTTGTTAGTTTTGATGTTTAACGTCCCCATTAACAATGTAAAGGTCATTTTGGACACGTCGCTTCCAATTCTGTGAGCCTTTTACCCGACATTGAGATGAAATGACATCACAAGTCCTGCTTTCCAATGAAACAAATAGGGTTTATAAGCATGGACGGGCCGACTCGCACCGCTTTGCCTGGACGGGCTTAGATCCTATAAGCGGTTTACCTGTACGTGTGTGCGGGTCACTATCAGCTCTGCTTGGGAGCATCATGCAGTCCATCTATTTCTTCAAGCCCAGATGGGCTGTGGCCGATTATATACATCTACTGTGTATCAAATATTCAACAAGTCTTACAATTTCAGATACCTATATGTTTAAGTAACAGTAGGTTTGTTTTTGGTTTTTTGTTTGATTTAGGGTTTAACGTCCCTGTCAACACTGTATAGGTCATTTTTGAAATGTGGAAAAATAGGGTTTTAAGCACGGACGGTCCGACTAGCACCACTTTGCCTGGATAGGCTTAGATTCTCTTAGAGGTTTACCAGTACACCTATGCGGTTGGTTTTGGCTCTGCGTGGAAGCATTATGTAGCTCATTTATTTCTTCAAGCACCGATTGGCAGGTGGCCTATGTCTGCATTTCGTGACAATTAATAGTTGAAATGTATATTCCTGTTTTTTTTTTTTTGTTTGTTTTTTTTTTCTTTTCTTTTCTTTTTATTTATCATCTGAGTTTGGAGACCATTTTAAATTAAATTTGCTTTATACGAAGACCTGATACATGAATGTATTTAAATATTTGACTTGCCTAAAAATGATGTAGTGTCTGTAACATTTTGCACCACTTGAGTTAAATACAAATTTAGCTTCAAAATTTAAAAATTACTGGATATTTATCCAATTTCCATTCTATAGGATGGCTTAAATTGTGAATTCATTTTTAATTTGATCTGCTTAGCATATTTATATTCTTAAATCAGGTTTTTACATTTTTGTACATTAAGTGTTTCCGTTTATTGGGCCCTAGTATGTAAAATTTCAAATTCTAACAAATATTTTCCTTTTTAATTTAATTTAGGATTTATTATATATTTTTCACTGCATATTTCTTTTAAAAAAGTAAACAGCTGATAAAATTTGAAAATATTAAGCATTTGTTAAATTTGTAGTGTCCGTAACCATTTTAGCTGTCATAAATCTTTTTTTTTCCCATTCATCTTATGTCAAAAGAATTACATCTTATTTTCAGTTTGTGCATATGACTTTAGTGTCTAGTTTAAATAAGTTTTATTTGGAATGATTGGCTTATCCGGATTATCATAACAAAGTTCTTGCTTATTATGTGTGTGTCTTGAACAGTGATTGCAACATATGTGCATTATTTCTTCTTCAAGCTTTACTACTTTTCCAAAGACTGATTAGTTTTACTTGTTAGTGTTCCTAGTCCTGTTTAAAGCACAGTTAAAAAAGTTTAATACGGTTAATGTTGTTTAGCTATAGTGTTAAGCACACACTATAATGTCCGTAACCACTTTTAACCCATATACATGTGAAGCATAAAAAAACACATTTGTAGCACTCTCCGCCCGAAAAGCTGCAAAGGCTATACATTTAGGATACTAACCCCTATGAAAAAAAATGTTTTTATAAGAATTGTGCAAAACTGATTTTTTTTTTTTTTTTTTTGCTACCAGGTGCAACCTATGTGGCCAAAATACTGTGTTTTACCCGTCTAGATGTGACAGTTTCTTGTTGAGATTCCTCAGAATGTCATAATTCTGAAGTTTTGATGATGTGGAATCAGATTTCACTGCATAAATATCCACACAGTCATTGTCACATGAATTAAGTGGAACAGAGCTAACTAGATTGACTGATGTTAAAGATGCATTGTTCCTTTAATGTATCCCTTAAGCATGTTAATATGACAGGGCTGCTTTAGCTTGCGCCTCCCATGAGTATTTATTATGTAATTTATTATGTAATTTACATCACTGATCTTTTTGTCTACAGTGCATGGGCCATAATACCTGGCATGTAAAGATTTTCCAGGAACAGGCAAAAGAGCTAGTACCTTATCACCTGGTTTAAAATTCCTTTCTTTTGTCCCTATGCCATATAGGTGTTTCTTTTTCATTTGGGTTGACTGAAGGTTGGTCAGAGCAGCCTCACAAGCTTTTGGAAGTCTAGTTTTGAAATCAGACACATACTGAAGTAAATTCAAGGACGTGTCATCATTAGAGAGAAATTTCTCTTTCAGAAGTTTCAAAGGACCACGAATAGTGTGGCCAAATACTACTTCAAATGGAATGAAGCCAAGAGATTCTTGCACAGATTCTCTAACAGCAAATAAAAGCAGAGGGATTCCTTCATCCCAGTCCTTATCTGTGTCAAAGTAATATGATCTTATAATGTTTTTCAATGTTTGATGGAATCTTTCAAGGGCGCCTTGACTTTCAGGATGATAGGCCGATGACTTATACTACACAACGCCTAGTTCATGCATTACTTGTTGAAAATTCCAGACAAGAAATTTGAACCTTGGTCTGACTAAATAGATTTGGGAAGGCCAACAAAGGTGAAAATATTCATAAAGGCCTTGACGGTTGTTTTAGTTTTGAAATTTATTTCTTAGTGGAATTGCTTCAGGAAAACGTTTGGAAGAACACATAATAGGCAAAATATATTCACAGCCAGACTTAATTCTGGGCAAGGGACCCACACAGTCTATAATTATTCGGCTGAAAGGTTCATCAAAAGCAGGTATAGGCTGCAAATGAGCCTTAGGTATAGTCTGATAGGGTTTTGCTATCATTTGGCATGAATTGCATGACCTACAATGCTGAGAAACATCTGATTTCAACCAAGGCCAGTACAAATGATTAAGAATCTTGTGATAGGTCTTATTTACACCTAAGTGTCCTGAAATGGGACTTTCATGCGCCAAGTTTAATTTTTCGGGATGGTGAACCCGTTGAACCACTATCTGGTGGTTGACAGACCACTCGTCTTCTGCTGAGACGTCTCGAGGACACCATTTTCTCATAAGAATGGTATTTTGAAATAATAACAGACTGGGGCCTGAGATACTTCCTGCTCATCTAAAGCCCTTTCAAATAAAGGCGAAATTTTATGACCTTTGTGCTGTTCTAAAGCTAGTTTGACCCGTACATTTTGTCATGCCTAGATCGAAAGATGAGTTATTCTCATGAAAATTTGTCTGCTTATCAAGCAGGCTTGACGACAGAGACCTTGTCATCTCGTCATTAAAAGAATGTCCCAAACACGTGTCAGTTAAATCAAAATCCTGTTTCCCACCAGTTTGCTTGGCCTTACGTGCCATAGCCTTTGTGACGGCACAAAATGGATAACGATCAGGATTTCCTGCTCCATGGGATCAGGAGGTTGGTCTATGCAATTATTAGAAGTCAGGCGTGGGCTTACCACAACCTTATCTCCAGCTAAGTCATTGCCTAGCAATAAATGAACACCTTTAAAAGGTAACGAAGGTCTAATACCACCAGCCACTGAACCGGATACCAAATAGAAGCAGAGGCAATGATCAGGAATCGATACAATCAACCCATAGTTCCCATCAGAGACACCAAAGGGAAAGAAAAACAAACACGCAACAACACCCCTAATAGAAACACCAACAGCGGAAAGCCAAAATGACAGTTACTTTCCAACAAAATGGCCAATAGGCTATCCAAAATAAATTAACACAAACGACACAAACACCTAAAGAAAAACCATAACAAAAATGGTAGAACCGACTCATATTCTAGACAGGTTTTTAATTATTTGGACCCCATTTGGATTTATATCAGTCTTTGAATCGACTGCCTATTCGAAATTCGCCAAATTGCAGTATGTTTCCTCTGGCTTTCTTTGCCGGATCATTACAGGGTCACTAATGAGGCTTTATTAGCCGAAACTACGTAGTATGACCAATCTTCTTTCTTATGAATGTTTTCATTGCTCTTAAGGGAACTCATTTTTGATTTTTATTTGCCTTCACTGCAGCTGGTGTTGTGCCGTGTGGCGGCCGTAAAACGTCTCCCCGTACATCAACCATAGTGCAGTTTATATTTTAATTTTGGTCCTTTGAGATCAGCGTGAATATTCTGAGAAATCAGAAATAAATTGTTGGTTTAGACTCATATTCTAGACAGGTTTTTACTTATTTGGACCCCATTTGGATTTATATCAGTCTTTGAATCGACTGCCTATTCGAAATTCGGCAAATTGCAGTATGTTTCCTCTGGCTTTCTTTGCCGGATCATTACAGGGTCACTGATGAGGCTTTATTAGCCGAAACTACGTAGTATGACCCATCTTCATTCTTATGAATGTTTTCATTGCTCTTAAGGGAACTCATTTTTGATTTTTATTTGAACGATCAGCGGAAACGAATTCCACTGGGGAGCTTAAATCGATTTGACGTGGCCACAATCCTCGCCCTTATTTCCATCGCGATTTAGACAAATAATTTGTTCAGTCCGCATGAAGGCCTCCTAAGTCATCAGGGCAACATCTCCGTGAACACAAATAATCAAACAACCACAAAGATGAAACAACGGTGATGACTCGACAACGAGAAACACTGAAATGCTGGAGCAAAAGAAAACCAACAGTTAGACTCCGTCTGGCCCGGCCAGAGATAGAGCATCAGGAATCAGCCAACATTACCTTGAATTAGATCTCTGTAATTCTCAATGCACCTTTACACTGGAACCGTCATTGAATCTAAGGCCCGACCCACCGGCGTGCAATTAAAGAGGGAAGCAAAGTTGTCAAGCGTGATTGGATTCATTTATGTTGTAACCTATCTTTTTATATCGAAGAAACGATTTTACGAAATTGGAATCTGAAGTCATTGCGTTTATAAAATTTTCTAAATTTGTATACTAAGTCACCATGAAATTCGGGTTCCGATAGACCTTGTTGCAGAAGAGATTTGAGTCCAATGTTGAATTTTGAAATTAAATCAGAATGACGTCTAAGTCTGTTGACAAATAAACGTTATGAAGCGGAACATTAACAATCCACATTCCACACCCTGAATAAGGACACTTTGGCCCAAAGAAGTCTTCTCAGCAAAAGGCAGAGTATCTGCTAGAATAAGAGATTGAGAAGCTCCAGTATCTCGTAAGATTTTAATAGGGATAGGATGGGCATAACTGTCACCTTTTAGTGACACAAAAACCATCTGATAAGAATGGTTACTAAATCTCCATAACTGAATCAGTCTCAGATAATTTGGTATCAGAAAGAGTTTTCTCCCTTACATAAGACTGTGGTTTTGGCCTTATAGAAGTCAAGCCTGTAGGCTTAAGTTCCTTTTGTCATTCTCTCTCTTTTCTTCGCTTTAATTTAAACATTCAGAAATCAATTGACCCGTATTTTTGCAATAGTTACAAACTACTTGAGATTGAGATAAGGGTTTCTGGCCTTTTTTCACCAGAAGGATTGGAAGAATTCTGGCTTCTATTTTCACCTGAATGTTTGGAAGGATTCTGGCTTCTATTTTCACCAGAAAGTTTGGGCATAGTACCAGATGTATGGCTATAACTGCAAGATAGATTACTAGGATAGAACATTGGACCTGTCTGTGGATTAAAAGGTTTTCTAGGATAAGGCCTGCTCACAAATGAGACTTTATGAGTCAAGGCTTAATCATCTGCCAAACGAGAAGCTTCCTCCAAAGTTTCAACCTGTCTCTCATCGAGTTTATCTGGAGACCGAATATCATCAACTGTCCTGGCAAAGTCTTACTGATCAGATCCAATGTGTTCTTATCACGAGTGGTGGAGTTAATTATTTGTTCTAAGCCAGCCCCCGCCCATAGGCGCTTGAAGAAATATATGGGCTGCATGATGCTTCCACGCAGAGCTAAAACCGTTCCACACACTAGTACTGGTAAACCGCTTAGAGGATCTTAGCCTGTCCAGGAACCGTGGTGCGAGGCGGACTGTCCATACTAATAAACCCTATTGGTTTCATTGGGTGACAAGACTAGAGATGTCATTTCATCTCAATGCCGGAAAAAAGCAACGTCTCCAAAATGACCTTTACAGTGTTGACGGGGACGTTAAACCTCAAATCAAACAAACAAACAAAATTTGTTCTAAGCAATGATCGTTCATAATGTCATTTAATATTTTTTCCATCGGACTGTTTCAGCTCTGTGCCTTGTTTGATGAGCCTGTCAGACCAAACAATGTATTTAAAGATGATGTCACCTAGAACATGTACAGCCGGGTATTTTTCCAAATATGCTGCAACTTAATGCAGTCCAATTGAACTTTAAACAACTGGAATTTTCGACCGTACCATTTGGTTGTCAATACCAACTTGCTACTTTAGGAATGAAAAAGAAGTGGAGGCAATGATCTGGAATCAATACAATCAACCCACAGCTCCAATCATAGACACCAACGGGAAAGAAACACAAACATGAAACAACAGACTCCAATGAAACACCCATAGCGGAAAGGCAAAAGGACAGATACTTTCGCACAAAATGACCAAAAGGCTATCCAAAATAAAACAATATAAGCGACACAAACACCAAAAGACAAGCCATACCAAAAATAAACCGCGACTGAACAACCGCCTTGGGATGGTCAGCGGAAACGAAGAATTCCACTTAGGGGGGGGGGGGGGGGGGTCTTTAATCGATTTTACGTGGCCACAATCCTCGCCCTTACTTCCGTCGCGATTTAGACAAATAATTTGTTCAGTCCGCATGAAGGCCTCCTTACTCATCAGTGCAACATCTCCGTGAACACAAATAATCAGACAACCACAGAGATGAAACAACGGTGAGGACTCGACATCAAGCAACCACAGAAATGCTGGAGCGAAAGAAACCCAACAGTAAGACTCCGATGAGCCTGACCAGAGATAGAGAATCAGGTACCAACCAACATAAGCATGAAGTTTTGTTTGCAAAAAAAAAAAAAAATACCCAGACAGATTCGATGTCATTTTCGAGTTCCATAAAAGGCACGTGAGGGATGCCTCTGTGAATGAGCAACATCACTCTACCGCAATGAGAGTTCCTAATTTTTATAGACACTGTACTTGCAAGTTTAAGTCAAAAGCTCGGATGTGGTAATTGAACTGTCAATCTTGGTTTCCTGAATAGCCACAATATACGGTTGAAAAGTCTCGAAGAAAGATAAAAGTTCAAGAATTTTTCCTTTTATCCCTGATGTTTCTACTGCAAAATTTCAAATATTTTACAAAAATCTGCTTATTTTCATCAGTAGTCGAAGATTTATCACTCTTATCCCTTGACAGAGGTTCAAATCTGTTTGGCAGACTTAGTTCTATATAATCGTTGAAGAAGCAATCTGAAAAGTTGCACGCCTCAAATTTTGAACATATCCAGTGGCAGTTTGAGTGTCATATCGAAAGAACATTCAGCAGGCATCCACATTTCACACTGATTACATTAACTGCTTTGTGGTCATTAAGGACAGTACCACTGGCAAATACCACAGTCAGCTTTGCAGTCTTTGCAATACTAAGTTCCAGTTCCAGATTCAATTTCTAATAATGGACGGTTATCCAAATAAGAGGACGAAGAGTGAAAAAGTTTGTAACAGTTCTCACATTCTTTCAATTTCTAGGTACCAGAATCAGAATTGTTACTGGTGACACGTCAAATGACATTCATACACCAGGACCTGTGATATGGGAAGTTAGTCCGTAGCTCTAACCGAAGAGGTATACTAAGCAACACAATACTCAGCACCTTCAGCCGTCGAAATAATCGATTCGGGAATGGCATACCAATCTCAATGGCTCGGGAGAAGGACGATTCTTTATAAATGTCAGTTCTTGCAGTAAGGGTCTGAAACGTCATTGAATGGTGCTTTCTACAGTGCCTAGCTGGGGGAACAAGGTCATCTATTGGAATGCTGGCTGCACCATTAGACCTTTGTTTAAGAGTAGGAGCCTACTGTCTCTTCTCCTTTTCTTGAGAGACTCCCATTTTAATTTTCCTAGAATTCCAGTTATGCTCCAAGTTTCAAAGCAGTAATGTCCTGTTACAAATCTAGCAGCTCTATTCTGAACTTTTTTAATTTCTCCATTATGGACCACTCCGCTTGGGTCCCAGATGTAATTACCATATTCCAAGATCGGGCGAACAAGTCCCCTATATGCTGTCTCTTTCACATCCTAATCACACTAATGAACAGGTCCGGAACAACCTAAAATTGATCTACTGTAGTTCAATTCATCTAAAATAGACCAATCGATCTTCAAAAAGACAGGATAAAACGATATATGTAAACATTGCAAAGCATCGACCATGTTTTGCAAAATGGCGAGTTCATCATTTTATTACTTCACAAAAAACGTGACGAAATTCGCTAATTACCCAAAATTCCATCGGAGAATTTTGCTGTAAAACAGACGTTTTTAACACAGAAAAAAATTCACTTTCGGGAATATTGCACTTCCACTTACATAACCATAAAATGTGTGGTTTTATCTTCGCCCAAATGTTGACACACATCGATTTTGTTGATTTCCGGATCTGGAAGCGAGGTCAAGCCGCTTACAGCATGAAAAAGCAGTATCTTTTCAGTTTTCTTCAACAACTACGGAGGACAAAATATGTCATAATCATCACGCATTTTCCATCATAGTGAACTTAATTGAAACTTATAAAAATGATAGTTATGGCGTCTTATGTATGAATTTTAGTTGTTTTAATATTGTTTGGTCAGGTATAGGAGTCAAGGCCGGGCTGAGCCGCCGAGCCAAAAATGCCAACCCGGAGATTCTTTAGTTTCTCTTTTTCATCTTTTACTGCTACTCGCCCCCATCTGAGCATTACAAATAGGATGTCCTGGGTGATAACCAGTACTTTTTTTAAGCACTGTGAAGTGCCTTGCTCAAGGGCACAACACTTTATTCAGCGTGAGGCTCGAACACGCAACCTCTTGATCACAAATCCGATGCGCTACCACTGCACCAAAGTTCCGCCTCATGTTACAATTAACCCATTAATAGACACATCCAACACAACGTCATCACTCAATAATACTATTTGCCGGGACTTACCGGTGGTTGGCAGAAAACGTCTTTGGACGTTTATCGCCATTGTAAATGCGATGTTATTTTCTCTAAAATTGTATTTTGTTTGAAATCGAAACGACAAAATTAACCTTTAAACTTTTATAATAGACATGTCTTAGCTAGTAATTGTTGGTTTCTAGAAGATTTGAGGATGTTTTGATGATTAAATTACCTGTTAAACTTATGCAGGTAACGAGGCGGGACGGTCTTAATTATTTGTAATAAAAATGCGAAAAACGAATGAATAAACGCGGAAGATGCGTGAATGAACTCTAAAATATATTTATCTACTCATTAAAAATGAAATTCGATCGATTTTCTGTGACAGTCAAATAAAATATGTCCGTAATATTAAACCTATTTACAATGTGTTTATATGGAACCAGGGGCTTTTTGCCAACCACGACAGATCGTTATTAAAAAGAAAAGTAGTTTTGGGGTCTCCCTATTTGGTGACAAGAAGTGACAAGAGGTGACAAGAAGTGACAAGAGGTGACAAGAAGTGACAAGAGGTGACAAGAAGTGACAAGAGCTATTTTATGGTGACAAGAAGTGTTAAAATGCATTTGCGACCCTTTTTAAAAGGAAAATATGATATATTAAACATTTTTGCAAGCGTTTGAATTCCTTTTAAGTAGAAGTAAAACAAAGATCAGGAATTGATACAATTAACTTACTCCATCCATAAAAGACACCAAAGGGAAAGAAATACAAACATTGAGCGACCAGACCATAATGGAAACCTAAACAAAGGAAGGCCATATGGACAGTTACTTTCCCACAAAATGGCCATATGGCCATCCAAAATTAAAAGACACAAGCGACACACACAGCAAGCAACAAACAACAACATAAATAAATCGCCACAGAAGAGCCGCCTTGGAACGGTCAGTGGAAGATTTCCACTGGGAGACTGCTATGATGCGCTGCAGCTAAGTAATCGAGCCAGAGAAACGCAAACGCTCGCATGCGTATTAAAGCCTGTAAATGACTACATCCCTGTCATAAACCAAATTATTTATTGTAACATGACTAAGCAAATTATTTGTTCATGCCTGAAAATGAATTTCATATAATATAAGACACTAGAACCCCAATTGATCCACTAGAATCATATCAGGGCCGTCTTCAGATTTTCTTGTCGGGAATAAATTCAAGCTGGTTTCAAGAGAATGCACATGATGTGTCTCACTGTCACACAAAATTCCAATAAACTGTGTATAGACCTTAGCAGAGATTCATATATCACGCTGCGTATATGCGCGTAGGCTGATCCAAGTCTTTTCTGGGCACACATGCTCGATGACACTTCAGTGCTCTTCAGATTTTCTTGTCTGGAATAAAGTCAAGCTGGTGACAAGAAAATTTTACATGTATGAAATTATCTACTATATTTCTCTGTCGCATAAAATTATACCCTCAGCAGAAATAAAAATGCGCATATGCACTGATCCAAGTCTTTTCTTGGCGTATTTGCTCGACGACGCTTCAGTGCCTCTTCAGATATTTCTTTGGTCGGGAATAAATTCAAGTTAATTTGGTGACAAGAAAATGTTACCCGTATTAGATGCTATACTATATTTCTCCGTCACATAAAATTATTCTCTCAGCAGAGAAAATATACCAGACTGCGCATATGCTCAGGCTGATCCTTTCTAGGCACACTTCCTCGATGACGCTTCCCTGCCTCTTCAGGTTTTTTGGTCGGGAATAAAGTCAAGATAATTTGGTGACAAGAAAATTTTACATGTATGAGATGATCTGCTATATTTTACCGTCACATACAGTTATACCCTCAGCAGAGAAATCATACCGGGCTGCGCATATGCGCAGGCTTGTCCAAGTCTTTTCTAGGCACACATGCTCGATGACGCATCAGTGCCTCTTAAGGTTTTTTTTAGGTCGGGAATAAAATCAAGTTAATTTGGTGACAAGAAAATTTTGCATGTATGAAACGATCTACTATATTTCTCCGTCACATAAAATTATACCCTCAGTGGAGAAAACATACCAGACTGCGCATATGCGCAGGCTGATCCAAGTCTTTTCTAAGCACATTTGCTCAATGACGCTTCTGTGCCTCTTGTCGGGAATAAAGTAAAAATACATATATGTGATAACCTACACTATTTCAAAAATTTCTAGACAATGTATAAAGACCCCCCCCCCCCCCTCCACACACATACACAGAGCAGATATCAGCGATTCGGATATAGCATACCGCGCAGGCTAATCTGAGTCTTCTATGGGAACACATGCAGAGAGAGAGAGAGAGAGAGAGAGAGAGAGAGAGAGAGAGAGAGAGAGAGAGAGAGAGAGAGAGAGAGAGAGAGCGTGCGTGTTAAATAGACAGAATATAATCATTAGAATTTGCCTCCACTTCTATTTTTTATACGTAAGCGGCTAACCAGTACAGTGCAATTCTTTTGCCAGAAACTGACAACTGTCCTTCTTGAATGCACGGGTGACTTATCATAATGGGTTCGCCCCCGCTCATCTGAGCTTGGAGAAATAGATTGGCCTGCATGATGTTTCCACGCAGAGCTGAATCTGACCACACACGAGTGTTGATAAACCGCTTAGAAGGTCTAAGTAGAAGTAAAACAAAGATCAGGAATTGATACAATTAACTTACTCCACCCATCAAAGACACCAAAGGGAAAGAAATACAAACATTAAGCGACCAGACCATAATGGAAACCTAAACAAAGGAAGGCCATAAGGACAGTTACTTTCCCACAAAATGACCATATGGCTATCCAAAATTAAAAGACACAAGTGATACACACAGTAAGTAACAAACAACAACATAAATAAATCGCCACAGAATAGCCGCCTTGGAACGGTCAGTGGAAGATTTCCACTGGGGGGGGGGGGGCTTAAATCGATTTTACTTGGCCACAATCCTCGCCCTTACTTCCGTCGCGATTTAGACAAATAATTTGTTCAGTCCGCTTGAAGGCCTCCTAACTCATCAGTGCAACATCTCCTTGAACACAAAAATCAAAGAACCACAGAGGTGAGACAACGGTGAGGACTCGACAGCAAGAAACCACTGAAATGCTGGAGCAAAAAAAAACCAACAGTTAGACTCCGATGAGCCCGACCAGAGACAGAGCATCAGGCACCAACCAACATTAGCTCTCTAATTTTCAATAAGCCTTTACGTTGGAGCCGTCATAGAATCGGAGGCCTGACCCACCGGCGTGCAATTAAAGAGGGAAGCAAAGTTGCCAACCGTGATTGGGTTAACTACCGTGCATGCAGTCTGTCGTATAATATGTATGTTGTACCCAATCTTTTTATATCGAAGAATGATTTTACGAAATTGGGTGCTGAAGTCATTGCGGTTATATATTTTTCTGAATTTATATACTAAGTCACCATAAAATTCGGGTTCCGATAGACCTTGTTGCAGAAGAGATTTAAGTCCAATATTGAATTTTGAAATTAAATCAGAATGGCGTTTATAAAATTTTGAAAAGGCTTTGCGTAGTTTATGGTACCGATAACCCTGATTAAGGAGTTTAGCCGTTAATAATGCCTGTCCAGGCAAAGCGGTGAGAGTCAGATCGTTCGATGCATATAAGCCTTCTGGTTTCATTGGGCGACAAGGCTTGAGATGTCATTTCATCCCAATGTCTGGTAAAAGTCCCACAAAATCGGAAGCAACGTCTCCAAAATAACCTAAATAATGTAGACGGGAACGTTAACCACCAATTCAAAGTAACAAAAATCATAATGGGTAAGCCCAGTTTTCTCTATGTAAAATGGGTTTTCACATGCAGGAACATCACATGAATCCTGGTTAAACCTGCTTTTATATTTATAAAATCAGACATTGTTTTTGAGCCTGAGTTTATCTGAGAAATCTCTTGTCGGTAAATGCGGTTGACCCCCTTCTTGGGTTATAACGAGTACCCACAGTCTATGTTTATGAGCAGAGAAAATAAAAACATGAAGGAAAGTCACAGATACCCACGTAAAATTCACTTTTTGCTTATAAAATGAAGTGACTTTGTCTATAAAGACAATTTTCTTGTCGGTAAATGCGGTTAAACGTCTGAATAAAGCATGTTGCTTTTTCCTCCAAACGTCTTTAAATTTAGCCAAAATTAATTTCTATATCAAGAATAACATTAATTTTATCATTTTAAGCAATAATATAGTTTAATTTTGTGTTAGAAAGTTTCTTGTCACCATAAAATAGCTCTTGTCACCTCTTGTCACTTCTTGTCACCTCTTGTCACTTCTTGTCACCTCTTGTCACTTCTTGTCACCAAATAGGGAGACCCTAGTTTTGCGCATGCGCAATGACACGTAAACAAGGTCACGTGTCAAAACATTGGATCCGTCTATTGTAGTCAAATTAAGATTAAATTATGAAATAATATCAATCTATATAATTAATAGTAATATAGTTGCAGTACTTTGTCCGATTTTGTTTTATTACAGTGTTTCCAAAAGCCAAGGACTGGAATAATTAGTACTAATCTAGTTTTTCAAAGTAACTCGTCAGTTTAAGGGGCTTTTAGGTCCTACAGTTATTTCAATTTGATAACTTTTATCATATATTCATAGAAAAAATAAAATATGTATATACCGGGTCGAGACTTAATGATCAAATTAAATTAGTGTTTTTTATTTGTTTCTATATTGCATTGATTTGAAACCTGCATATGGTAGGTAGGAAACTAGAAGAAGGCAATCGATACAATTATCAGAGACACCAAAGGGAAAGAAACACAAAAAAAGAAATAACTAGACCCTAATGGGAACATCAATAGACGAAACCCAAAAGGACAGTTACTTTCCCACAAAATGGTCAATTGGTTATCAAAAATATATATATATAATCGATACACTTACTCAAAGACAAACCATAACAAAAAATATACCGTGACAGAAGAACCTCATTAATATTGGAGCGGTCAGTGAAACGAATTCCAATGTGGGGGTGGGGGCTTAATTCGATTTAACACAGCCGCAATCCTCGGCCTTTCTTCCGTCGCAATTCAGACAAACAATTTTTTAGTCAGCATATAAATGGCTCCTTATGCAGAAGTGCAACATCTCCGAGTAGGGCGGAGGTACGCTTGTATCTGGTAGGAAGGACAGAGCACTTTTTAATACCTCAAATTGCTATTCGCCCCAATCTGCATTTTAAGGACTTTGGGCGAGACTCGTTTCACTCCAACCTTGCATCACATTATAAATACTATCGTACTCTACACTGCATAACAAGGATAACATAAGGCAGTTTGTGGTTTTGGTTATAGACACACACAATTGTGCGGTTCGGGGTGATTAAATTGCCGGTTTGGAGTGCTGTACCTTAGCCCAATCTTTCTAGCTTATTTGAGCCAATAACCATTCTTCTGACCCTACCTTAGCCTACAGTGTCCTGTCCACCTTACCCTACCCCAGCATAACATACCCTACCCGCAAAACATTGGTACGAAAAAAATCCTGTCCAGTAGCCCCCACCTCCATCTGCTCATGATACTCCACTCCTGGTTCTACACAATGTTTTGATAACAGCCAAGCCGTGTTTATAAATAACCTAAACACTAATCAAACTCTTCTAAAACGGGCACACTAAAGATGGAAGGCCATGTTACCAGGATGGCTGAGGAACATTTGCCAAACAACATCTTTGGAGAATTAGAAATGGGCAAACAATCCCATTATGGTTATAAGAAGCGTTACGTAGACACCCTCAAAATCACCCACAAGGCACAAGGACTTCAACATACCAACAGAGCCGTGGGAAGAAACTGCACATACACTGGGCCGAGCAAACTGGCAAGGCCTAATCACAATGGGTGCTAGAGAATGAGGCAAAAAAAAAAATCAGCTAAGCTGACAAAAACGCCCATTGCACAAAGCCAGAGCTAAGACATCATCAGCAGAGCTGCCTTTGCACAGCAAGCACAAAACAGCGGACCAACCTTGGACTGACACGACGTATCTTTGTCGGGTCAACGGCGATTCGGCGTTGACATGTATCGTTGCCATTCCGACTTTGGCCCGACATATTGCTCGCAACAGACTATTCAAAGCTAAAATTGGTCTCCTCAGCCATCTTGGAACACACAAACAGTAGCAGTTCTTGCATGTGATTAAAATTGGTCACTGTCAGTTATTGCAGACGAACTATTAATTACATTCCCAATAATAATGTCTTAGTAACTGTTCATTTACACCTATGACATATATTGTCCACCGTACTTTCAGAGGCTGACTATTAAAAATAAGATTAGCATAAGCGACCCAATTATCGTTCTTTGAATTGAAAATGGCAGCGTCCATGACAGGTTGATGAAATCAGTGGCAAAATTGGGTATTTACTGTTAATTTATCTGGAAAATCTGATTTTTTCAATTATCACCCAATTTTAAATTTAAAAAAGACGGTGTTTTGCAAAAAAAAAAAAAAAAAACCTGTCGAAAATACAGTGTGACTGAAGAAATGGGATTATATGCACACACCTAACAATCCTGCCAGAGACTCCACTTGCAATGTTTAAATATGAGCATACTCAGTGTATTTATATCGTTTCATCAGTGCTTTTAGAAGATCGATTGGTCTATTTTAGATGAATTGAACTACAGTAGATGAATTGTAGGTTGTTCTGGACCTGATTAAGATTTCGCCTCAGGAAGCCAAGTGTTCTAATCGCCTTTGTACACATGTACCAAGTGTTCTGATCGCCTTTGTACACATGTACCTTTGAGTCCGCAGCGAATAATCGCGGAGGTCAAATCGGTGAGGGCATTCAAATCTCTAATGGTCGGATACGAGGGAAAAAAAATGAGTTCTTGTAACGGGCTTGCCGAGAATCGATCTGACATCCGTTCGCATCAGAGGCAAGTGTTTTTTTGCAGGTATGTTTTAAAGTCAGACTCAAGAGATATTATATTCTTACATGTACGAAAGTGTCATACACAAATGATTCTTACCATGAATCACAACAATGCAAAACACTGTTCAGTTTTTGTCCTTCAATATCACCTAGTAAAGGTAACTCTTTTTCAAGTATACAAATTTACTACAGATGTAACTGCATCTCATCTGGTTAGCCGACACAGTCAGTGTTATTTTGTTTTGTTTGATTTGAGGTTTAACGTCCCCGTCAACAATATAAAGGTCATTTTGGAGACGTTGCTTCCAATTGTGTGGGACTTTTACCCGTCATTGAGATGAAATGACATCTCAAGCCCTGTCGCCCAATGAAACCAATAGGGTTTATTAGCATGGACGGTCCGCCTCGCACCGCGGTTCCTGGACAGGCTTAGATCCTCTAAGCGGTTTACCAGTACTAGTGTGCGGGCCGGTTTCAGCTCTGCGTGGAAGCATCATGCAGCCCATATATTTCTTCTAGCCCCTATGGGCGGGGGCGACCAGTCAGTGTTATACACAAGCGGTTAATCATAACAGTACACATCATTGTATTAAAAACCGACAACTGCCCAATTTTCATTGGCAGACTTATACATAAGCGGTTAACCAAAACATTGTACATCATTTCACTAGAAACCGACAAAGCCTATTTTGAATCAGCGGAAAAAATCGTTTAAATAATCTGATCAACTACAGCAATACTCCAAGCGGACACGACGTTGGTACGAACATTGGTACGACGCTGTATGTCGGCCCGTCATGTACTTGACCGCCAACCTTCTGGCAATCCTGTAAAATGCACACCCGGCTGAGCTATCGAGACCGGAAAAAACCCCAACTTTTTAGTGAGGGAATGTAAACGATGTTTTCCAATTTAACGTTGCACAAACGTTTCAGGAATACGTTACAAAACCTTTGTTAGAACGTTTTTGAAACGTTTTCAAAACACCACTGTGTTACGTTTGTTCTGTGTTAGGGCCGACCATATTTCTGATCTATGTAAATGATATTTCAGAATCTCTGTTAAGCTGGACGCGACTTTTCGCTGATGTCAAGCATCCTCAAATGCTGATATAGAAGAAATCATTAATCACGACTTACATGTACTTATTCTTTCTGCATGGACTAAGCAATGGTTGATTACCTTCAATCCTTTAAAAACTGAGGCAGCGTTATTCACTGTAAAAAAAATATATAAATACCATCAGATTCTCTTCATAAAAAGTATGTAGAAAATCATAAACAACCGTTACAGAACTTGGTGCTTCACATGTGACCCGAGCCAGGCTCGAACCACAGCGATGAGAGACCTAATGATTAAGAGTCAGCACTCTTATCCACTAGGCAACGGAGGCCCGTGCATAGACAGGCAGGCACCTAGATAGATAAATAGTCCATGGTGATCCGTGGTCCTGAATGGGACTCAATAATTTTTTTATCTTCAAGTTTAACCTGCCAATTAACTTTTTTCTTACATGCCTTTTCAATGAAATATTGAGATTTCTCAAACGATATCGTCACTCTTTCTAACAATGAAAATCTGAGTTTTCTGCATTTCACTCATTTTGTGAATTCGATTTATCAACGAAAAATATCATATATCATCCCTCTGTTTATTCGACGTCAGTTAGGTAGACGTATTTAATACACACCGTACAACCGGCTGCGTCGAAGACAGATTACTGTCTCTAAGACAGATCGGGGAAAACGTTTCATAGAAAGGGTAGGTGAAGTTGTTTTTTTTTTTTTGTATAAATCGAGAAGGCAATCTGTTGACTTTTGCTGCTATTGGAGAAGAAACTAAATGCCTGAAGATACCGCAGCAACATTCTGACTATATTTCAAAGCCAGATAAGGATTTTCCAGGTCGTTGAAAAATATTTTCATCGAAATTTTATGAATTTTTGTTTTTGTCAAGTGTATGTCTACGGAACAAAATATGTTACATTCACTTACTCATGCTAAAACTACGATTATTCAGCAGCATTTCTGCCAAATTGGACCGTATAACTCGGTTAAATAAACATACTAACCCCCCCCCCCCCCACACACACACACCTAAATATACCAGGTGTCCAAAAAATGCTGTCTCTAACTACAGATTGTTTCTTATACGACTGTCCACAAACACAGATCAGAGATTTCGAAGGCTAACATTGATGACAGATCAGAATTTCTGTTACATCTTCAATAAAGACGAATTCTGGATGACTTAACACCGGCAACTTCGGTGGAAACTATTTCATGCTAGCTCGAGGGCATTACTTGTAATAATGCTGCAGTTGAGTAACATAGAGGCTGCTCTATAATCATTTATATTTCCTGTCAACACACAAATTGTGCAATCAGTAGAAGCCTCCGTGGTGTAGTGGTTATGCTACTTGCCTTTTAAACCAGAATCCCGGGCTTCTCCAGACTTTCGGATGTGTCTTTAAACCGAGGTCCCGTCTCCTTAGGTAACCTTAGCTGTTAATGAGACGTACAACTCTCTCTCTCTCTCTCTCTCTCTCTCTCTCTCTCTCTCTCTCTCTCTCTCTCTCTCTCTCTTGTGCAATCATTATTTGTTTAAATTTCTTCTGCCTGTACTTTTTCTTTCCTAGGCGTCACACGACTCAGCAATTTCTGTGTTGTAATTAGTTAGGAATTCGATATTGAAAGTAAACAGCTGACATTCATGCGAATATCTGGTTGTGCATTTTTTTTTTTTTTTTTTTTTTTTACATCAAACGCCATGTATTTTTATTGCATGAACAAGGTTGCGCAATGCAATAATGAACATTAAATAGGTGGTTATGCAAACGTTTCAGAATCGACCATGTACCACAAGATTGTAAGTGTGGCTGTATTAACCAATTCAGTACCGGAAACCCCTAAAGAGGTACCTTTGCAGACAGTGCAGGCCCAGATCAGACACTTCAGAATGCGGTAATGCGGCGTCTGATCAGGACCTACACTGTTTGTAAAAAACTTAACCATTTTCCGAATAAATTCTGAAGAAAACACAACCTGACACCCTTAAATATCGAAATGGACTCCTGCCATATATAAGGTGGAATATTCCATTTGGAACAAAAAGGGTTAACTTTAATTCACTCGGCGCCGCTTGTGGGTAATATTGTATTTTTATAGGTGTGTTTTCGTTATGTCCACACTTTCGGCGTCTTTAAACCGTATGGCTTTAGCTGTTGGTGGACACACACACACACGCATGCGCGCGCACGCGCAAGTGCCCCTGCCCATCGGGGCTTGAAGAAATAAATGGGCTGCATAATGCTTCCGCGCAGAGCTGAAACCGACCACACACGAGTACTGGTAAACCGCTTAGAGGATCTAAGCCTGCCCAGGCAAAGCGGTGCAAGTCCATGCTCATAAACCCAATTGGTTTCATTGGGCGACAAAACTTGAGATGTCATTTCATCTCAAGGTTGGGTAAAAGTCCCACAAGACTGGAAGCAATGTCTACAAATTGACCTATACAATGTTGACGGGGACGTTAAACCTCAAATCAAACAAATAAAAACCTATTACTATCATCATGTTTAATCATACTAAAGAAGTTTTTCCATTCAAACACGGACCAGCTTGTAGAAACAAAAGTCATAATGCCAAATATAGAAGAAAGTAGTACGCTAGTTTTCAATATTATTTGATTCAGCCACACTAACATGGAGCACTGCACATAACAAGTGCTAAACTAAACTGCAAAGCTACACAAACAGATCACATCACGATAACACAGCCTAAACGGTATATTCTGGTGAAAAATTGTGATATTTTTCTTTTCTATACTCCATACATATGTTGAGGGTGCTCGCGAGGACTGTTGCATTGAGAAGGTATGACGAAACCCCAAAACCTATATCTTTAAACAGAAATAAGAAAAATAATGTGTCCCCCCTGTAAACAAATGTTTTCTCCATATAAGCAAGTTGTAGAGGGGTGTTCATTACACGGACTTAACGTGATGAGAACCACAGCCTCAGTGTTACTCAGATTATGGCTCTTGTTTTGTACGGGAATATAACCCACAAGCGGCGCCGAGTGAATTAAAGTTAACCATTTTTGTACCAAATGAAATTTTCCACCTTATATATGGCAGGAGTCCATTTCGATATTTTGTGGTGTCAGGTTGTGTTTTCTTCAGACTTTATTCAGAAAATGGTCCAGCTTTTTACAAACAGTGTAGGCCCTGATGAGACGCCGCATTACCGGATTCTAAAGTGTCTGATATGGGCCTGCACTATTTGCAAAGGTAGCTCTTTAGGGGTTTCTGGTACTGAATTGGTTAATACAGACGCACGTACCATCTTGTTGTACATGGTCGCCTCTGCACCGTTTGCATTCTGAAATGTCTGATCTGGGCCTGCACTGTTTGCAAAGGTACCTCTTAAGGGGTTTCTGAATTGGTTAATACAGACGCACGTACCATGTTATTGTACATGGTCGCCTCTGCACCGTTTGCATAACGACCTATTTATTTTTTCATTATTGCATTGTGCAACATTGTTCGTTGAATAAAAATACATGGCGTTTGATATTAAAAAAATGGCACAACCAGATATTCGCACGAACGTCAGCTGTTTACTTTCAATAT
Source organism: Lucinisca nassula (assembly GCA_963580285.1). Lineage (NCBI taxonomy): Eukaryota > Metazoa > Mollusca > Bivalvia > Lucinida > Lucinidae > Lucinisca > Lucinisca nassula. Next base: position 28,854,608 of record OY757015.1, read on the forward strand.
CGAATTCCTAACTAATTACAATACAGAAATCGCTGAGTCGTGTGACATCTAGGAAAGAAAAAGTACAGGCCGAAGAAAAATAAACAAATAACGCCTCCGATGTTTACTGATTGCACAAGAGAGTGAGAGAGAAAGAGAGAGAGAGTTGTACGTCTCACTAACAGCTAAGGTCACCTAAGGAGACGGGACCTCGGTTTAAAAACACATCCGAAAGTCTGGACAAGCCCGGGATCGACCCCGCGAATCCTGATTTAAAAGGCCAGTAGCATATCCATTACACCACGGAGGCTTCTACTGATTGCACAATTTGTGTGTTGACAGGAAATATAAACGATTATAGAGCAGCCTCTATGTTACTCACTTGCAGCATTATTACAAGTAATGCCCTGGAGCTAGCCTGAAATAGTTTCCACCGAAGTTGCCGGTGTTAAGTCATCCAGAATTCGTCTTTATTGAAGATATAACAGAAATTCTGATCTGTCATCAATGTTAGCCTTCGAAATCTCTGGTCTCTTTAGCGGGGGGGGGCGTAGTTTGTTTATTTAACCGAGTTATACGGTCCAATTTGGCAGAAATGCTGCTGAATAATCGTAGTTTAAGCATGAGTAAGTGAATGTAGCATAGTTTGTTCCGTAGACGTACACTTGATGTCGAAAACAAAAATTCATAAAATTTTCAATGAAATTTTTTTTCAACGAACTGGAAAAGCCTTATCTGGCTTTGAAATATAGTCAGAATGTTGCTGCGGTATCTCTAGGCATTTAGTTTCTTCTCCAATAGCAGCAAAAGTCAACAGATTGCCTTCTCGATTTATACAAACAAAACAACTTCACCTACCCTTTCTATGAAACGTTTTCCGCGATCTGTCTTCGACGCAGCCGGTTGTACGGTGTGTAATATGTCTCATAAAATTATGTAAGGAATGTTCGTACGCTTTTAAAGGCGTTTATAAAGTCACTTTAAACACGACGTTTAAGAAATAGATCAGCTGTATATCTATAGCAGTGATTTGTTGAGTAATATATCACGGTTTGGAGGTCAGCTGTATGGTAGACCAAATCACGAGCACGTAGCGCGAGTTATTTATCTGCTTACATCTGACCGACAAACTGTGATATATTAGTCAACAAATCACGCAATAGAACTGATCTATTTCAATTATTACACACCTTCATATTATCTCAACACTCCGCTGTTGTTTGAAGAAATCCCGCCAACATGTTTGTAACGTACTTTATGCGTGAAAAAGACGTTACTCCGTCTCACGTCAAGGAAACGATCGATGACGTCGCAAAACGTCATAAAACGGCCACTCTTCGTGTCAGTACTTTATCACTCAATATATCACCGGGTTTATTGGCTATATATTGGCGACTAGTGTTAGAATTAGGAAATAAATCAGCTCTAGCAGTCATTTGTTGAGAAATTTATCATTGTTTGGAGGTCAGTTTTAAGGTAGATCAAATCACGAGCGCGCAGCGCCAGTAATTTTTCTACTTACAACTGACGGACAAATTGTGATATATTACTCAACAAATCACGCGAGTCTAACACACTGAAAGTCGACTAAATGTTGTTTTTTATTCCTATTCTCTCAACGTTCCGCCATTGTTTGAAGAAAACCCGTCAGCATGTTTGACTGTAACACGTGCAGTTACCTGTGTTTGTAACGTACTTTATTCCTGAAAAAGACGTCACTCCGTCTAAAGTCAAGGAAACGATCGATGACGTCGCAAAACGTCATAAAACGACCGTTCTTCGCGCCACGCTTTTTCGCCTAGTGAGCTGTCATTCAATATATCACTGGCTTTAACTACTGGCTGTATAGGCGACCAGTGCTAGAATACGTAATTAATATACGGCGATGCCAGAGGAGCTTAGCAACCGCGAACATTATTTGAATGTGAATTTCAAGTGAACCATTTGATTTACAGAGAACCTTACAAAAGTGGCCCTTTCTTATGAAATTTATGAAACTGTCCATAATCAAATTTTATCGCCAAAGAAGTTCGTAACAAAACAGGGTAGTAACGGGGTCATGGCGTCACGTGCAATTAACGTGTGGCCATATGATCTTTATGACGCGACATTAACCATAGTGTGTATAACAGCGAGTTATATGATAAAGTAACATTCAAAGTTTTTTGTTGTTTTTTTTCAAGTGGCAATCGTACGATTAGCACACAAAACTATACCTTGTTAACCCGATGAGCACCTCGAAAGCACCATGGAAAAAGTTCAATTTCTGTGGTGACGGCTGATGCTTTAAAAGTGCATTAATGATGACAATTTGTAACAATTTAAGAAGCAGAAAATTGTATTACCTTTTGTTTCTTCTTTAGCGTAGGCCTAAGTTCATTTTTTTAAATTAAGCGAACGATCCATGAACACCAAAGTTGTATTTCACTCGTGGTTTCGACACTCGTCGAAGACTTCTTTTGGTGTGCATTCGGTGAAATAAAATTCGATCTTACAATGAAAGAAAAATCTTCTATAACTTAGGAATAATAGCCCTTCTTGGACTAGTGGTTAGGAGCAACGATGGTGGCTTGATATAAGTGAAATGAAATGGTTATAAAAGAACAAATAAATATAAATTTAAAAATGGCTGTAAAAGAATATTTTCTGTAGAAATTCAAGTAGGGGGTTTTATGCCCAGCTTTTGAAAAGTAGAACGGTCATAAACATTCGTCGAACGGCGAAGGCGCTGGTAAGGGTGGGGGTGCATAAAGGGGTCCACCTCTCGTTGGTTGAGGAAGTTGGTGTGGTTTCGGGAAAAAGTTTACCCGACATTGAAATGAAATGACATCCAATGCCCTACCGCCCAAAGAAACCGCCAGTGTATAAGGCATGGTCTGACTCACAAGTTTATTCTATTTTATGTTTTATATATTTATTTATTTATTATTATCATTTTTTCATTATTATTATTATTTTTTTTTTTTTTGGCTCATGCGTAGATGTCAGTCAAGTTCGGTAGGTTTCAGCTCTGCGCGGCCAATTTATTTAATATGTAAGTCCAGATGGCGGTGGGGGGGGGACTGGGCCCGTGAAGGGACTCACTGGCAAACAGTGTAGGCCCAGATCACCGCATAACGGAGCACCATGTCTGAGTCTACGGTTTGTTTAAAATACTGGCGATGAAGGGTGAAACAAAACAGTTTAAGCCTCAGTTCCCTACTATTTTCGTGCCTACTCTCTGACTCCCTGGGACAATCGGTCAACCCGTACCAGCGTTGCTAAGTAGAATACCTACTGAAAACATTTTTGGTAATAAGTTTAATCCACAATTCAAACGATCGTGTGCGCACCCCCCCCCCTCCACACACACACTCCACACCACACATCACCACACACAGTAAGGATACATTCGATTTTCCTAGAAGACATGTACGTTAGCACCGCCAACTGAAATCCCGACGTATTCTCGTTGTGTCCATAACAACAGCATGTCACTGCCCTCGCCAGCTGTTGGAAAAATACATTGAGTCGAAAACAGTGGGTGTCATTGTCGTCGAATTTTTTATTGCCTGACGGCGTTGAACAACTGAATATATGTCTAAATTATTGTTACATGTGGGTTTACGGCGTCCCGCAAACCCCCATGCTGACAAGACAACCGAGCGTGATCTCTGACAGGTGTACGGGCAGCTGTGGGGTAAGGCACAAGAAAAATATCAAACGAATGACATGAATTATTTACAGTATCTATATACAACAATGCTAACACAAAACATCACATTCATTTGCTTCTGTAGCCCACTCACGACGTCCGCCCCGAAGGCAAAACAATGTTCTGTGCTCGGAACGGGGTGACGTGAGTGTCTACAGAAGCAAATAACAAACACAACAACAGAATAAAAACAAGGAAACAACACAAAAACGCGACTGGCCAGATTACAAATTCACTTAAGCTTAAGTGAACCCCCTTGGGCTTGAAGAAATATATGGGCTGCATGATGCTTCCACGCAGAGCTGAATCCGGCCCGCACACTAGTACTGGTAAACCGCTAAGAGGATCTAAGCCTGTCCAGGAACCGCGGTGCGAGGCGGACCGTCCATGCTAATAAACCCTATTGGGTTCATCGGGCGACAGGGCTTGAGTTGTCATTTCATCTCAATGTCGGGTAAAAGTCCCACAAAATTGGAAGCAACGTCTCCAAAATGACCTTTACAGTGTTGACGGGGACGTTAAACCTCAAATCAAACAAACAAAGTGAACCCCCTTTCGCGCACTGCTGTCAACTAGTCTGTCGATCTTGTTGTCGACCACACGTTGATTCTTATTATTTACCCATTCGTATCCATCCGAACTTGAAGTCCCGATAACTTCTTCGTTTAATCGGTTCTAGGTTGTTTTCTACAACCTGTTTATAATGGTCTCGACGGTCTATCATTGGGTCTGTCCGCCCATGCTGGACACTGAACCGAAAGCGTCGTACCAGTACCTGCTCCTATGTGGCAGGGAGCAGCAGGTCACCACACATTGTTGTGCCTTTCAATATACTTTCGTTGTCCCGTCACGATGTTGTGTTCAATCGTTACAACTTGACGTGCTGCTCAATAGTGTTCGTTTTTCAGGGTTTTTATATCTATGAATACTACCGGAAAATCATGCATACTCATATTAGCTCGATAAAATCGTGGCGAGGTGAAGATACCGTCTACAATCACAGCCAGATTGCCAAAATCGAGTAGATAATGGATTTGCGTTCAAAAAGTATTTCCCCTAGGGAAAAATGATGAAACGTCCCTACAAATCAATGGTATAACTCTCGTCAAAACGAACACATACAACACTGTGAACGGAATGAAAATTTTATATGGCACAATTTGGCGGTTGGCGATTTTAGGCAATTTTTTTTATAGAAATCGGTCTTATAGCGGCCAACTGTATGGTAAAAAAATCTCCACAAACCACGCATGCATACATCGTATGATATGTGCATGACTTGTGCATGGAGCAGAATATTTTGCCTACCGTATTTCACCTAAAATATTTAACTCGCACCACCTTGCCATACACCTACTAAAATAATTTAGATATGCATAAGCAACAGAGAGGTTTCTATCCAATCTCATAAGAAAGGTTTCCCCTTTTGGAGAAAAAACAATCAGATTTTTTTTTCTTTGTGTACAGAGATGGAAATCGATGAAGCCTATCTGAACAAAGACAGCTATGTACACAACAATCGTACGAAATCTATCTGCTTAGGTAGTCTGCCCCCAAATTTTCTTGGCCCCGAATGGCAATAATCCGAAATCTATACGGCTGTAGTTTCATTGCCAAACGCATAATTCGAGGATTGAGGACTTTTGCTGTTTGCATATAAGACAAGGGCTTGTGGTCTGTCGCAAGCAAGAATTCTACTCCGTAAAGATACTTTTGAAATTTCTCAACACCCGAGATAATACGGACATGAGTCGGCCGATGACGACATCGGACTCATGTCCGACTATAGGTAACGCGTATACGAGCACATGTTGTTGTTGTCAGCGGCATTGCCTGTGAAAAAAGTTGAAGTGATTCAATTTTCTCGCGAGACGCGAGAATTCCGGTGAGGCGCACTGCATGACTGTCACTTTTTTATTTATTTTCTTTTATCGATCTTAAATGCAGTCTACTTATATACCTATGTATTACTTTTTGTCGTACCCGATCAAATAAAAATAAATAAATAGATAAAAAAGGTAAATTGGGATTTTCAAAAACGTCACGATGACTGCTTCTCTATTATTGATCCATGTTGCAGAGACGCTTATTGCATTTTCATAGACAATTTGTCTGACAGTTAGCGCAAAATAAAAACATCAAGTACCGGTCTTCTATTTACCTTCCGGCTGCGTTACTGCCTAGTTTACGTTTATTTCCAATATTTCCATGGTAATTCCGACTCGCTGTGTGTCATACTATCAAGCATGAAGTAGTGCCTTGGAATTCCTTTGTTTCTTTTACTGCAACACCCTCTCATGAGGATTACGGGCAGGTGTACATTACATGCACTCCAGGACGGCCCCCGGCCATCGGTGCTTAAAGAAATAGATTGGCTAATGCTTCCAAGCAAAGCTGAATCCGACCTGCACACGAGTACTGGTTAACCGCTTAGAGGAACTAAGCCTGCCCAGTCCCACACAAAGCGGTGCGAGTCGGACCCGTCCATGCGTATAAACCATATTTGTTCTTTGGGTGGCAGGGCTTGATATGTCATTTCATCTCAATATCGGGTAAAAGTCCCACAAAATTGGACGTTAAATTTCCAAAATGACCTTAACAGTGGTAAGTGAGACGTTAAATCTCAAATCAAACAAATACAGTCCAGGTTTGCAGAATGAAAGGCTTGAAAGCCGACATAGTAATCATGGAATCTGCCTGTAACACTCGAGAGAGGGGTTGGCAGTAAATAGAGATAGATAATTTTGGTAGGGATCTTTTTACTTGCGCAGGGGATGGTTCTCCATGCACAGGGACCTCCAGATAACGTCCCGATCCGAAGGACTGCATTTTGTGGCATTCATCCCTGCAAATGATGCCAGTGTAGCACCGCTGCCCGGAATTGAACCGGGGGCCTCTAGCATGATAGGCAAGTGCTGTCTAACCTATGAGCTACCATGCTCCATAGGCAAACAGAGTTAATTCAGTTTTTTTTTTAGTTTTTTTTCGATCCATTCTGCCGATTGTGATCTTGTCACTTTCGCATTTCATTGTTTCTTTCACGTTCATATAGGAAGCCATTCTGTTCTGAGGGTAATGAATTGCTTACTCCAAATTCAGGGTAACAGGTGATGGAAACTGCTTTCTCGGTTCTTTTTAAGTGTAGCTGTTAATGTGAATTTCTCCAAAAGCATCAGTACCGAAAAATCATATGTAATTATGTACACATATTGTAGAAAATTGTAGCCCCCGCCCATCAGGGCTTGAAGAAATAGATGGGCTGCATGATGCCCTCACGCAGAGCTGAAACTGACCGCACATGAGTACTGGTAAACCGCTTAAAGGATCTAAGTCTGCCCAGGCAAAGCAGTGTGAGTAGGACCGTCCATGCTTATAAACCCTATTGGTTTCATTGGGTGGCAGGGATTGAGATGTCATTTCATCTCAATGTCGGGTAAAAATTGGAAGCAACATCTCCAAAATGACCTATACAGTGTTAGTTTAGTTTAAATAGAGGTTATTCCAGTTTTTGTATTGAAATATACGGGATTTCTTTCCTGAGGGGGTATAAATCCGATAAACAAACAAATGCATAGTTTAATGTGTATATTACATTTTATCTTTCGATTAATTTCTATGGGTTAAATGACAGTATTTTCTTTTAACAGAAAACTTATGAGTATCACCCCATTTGAACCCAAGCCATGATCAGCCGCCATTTTGTCTGGTATTTGTGAACGCGGGAAGGAATTTTTCGCGTAATTCAGAGTTGATAATATTGTTTTGGAATGTAACTTGGAATTAATGATTTCATTTGACGATAAGGTATATATCCCCGATGAACTAAATCGATACCAAGGAATGAAAGTAGAACAATTTTGGTAATTTGCCTGATGCTGTGCAGCAGACCAGCTGATTTGTCTATTGATGGATGATGGTCTAATCATGAACGAAAACTGTGGCAAATGAGTATAATTGGTGGCAAACTCGATTGAAAGCCTTTCGTACAGCAGACTCATTTAATATCTGGAGGAAGAAGAGAGAAGTTAGAGCCTGACTTGGGACCAACGGCGATAGATCAGGACACATCCATAAAAGAAACTGGTTGCATGTCATTTGTAAACATTGTCAGTTAAAGAAGTGTTTCTTTGACATGCTTCCTGTGTACCCTTAAGGCAGCTAATTTGATTTGGATCTGTTCATGGACAACCAGATTGAGACAGATGTTCGTACGACCCTGCAGAGCCCAGCACATGACTGGTAGATGTAGATGACTTGGTTAACAGATAAATTTACTGTCCATGGGATCTGAACTCATTCATGTTGCCAGAAAGTATTTGCAATTCAGATAAAGAGAAAAGATGGGAAAATGGGGATAATATTTTTGATTATTTGAAAAAGATGTTATGGATACCAATGAAATGCTATGTTGTGACCGTTCCAACAAGAGCCCACAACATTCCTTTTTATCTCATCTGTCACATAGTGACAAGTGAGCTTTTGTGATCACTTTTTATCCGTCGTCCATGCGTGCGTCCGTTAACAATTCTTCAAACGACATCTCCTAAACCACTGATCGGATTTTGACCAAACTTCACAGGAATGATCCTTAGCTGGACCCCTTTCAAAGTCGTTCAAATGGTTTCGGTCCATTGCACATCGAGGTCACAGGAGCCAAAAATAGATTTTTTCACTGAAAACTTGAAAAATCTTCTTCTCTGAAAGCACAAGGCCCAAGTCTTTGATATTTGGGCCCTTTGGTTTTTTCATAGGCTAACATGTAAATAGGAAAAATATTTAAAAATCTTTTTCTCTGAAACCACAAGGTCCAGGTCTTTGATATTTGGTATGAAGCTTCATCTAGTGGACCTCTACCAAGATTGTTCAAATTATAGCCCTGGGGCCAAAAATGACCCCGATCGGGGGGCCTTTGGTTTTACATGGGCTTATATAGGGAAAATCTTTAAAACTCTTCTTCTCTGAAACCGAAGGCCCAGTTCTTTGACATTTGGTGTGAAGCTTCATGTAGTGAACCTCTATCAAAAGTTTCACAATATAGGCCTAGTGCGATAAATGCCTCCGCCCTAAGGGGGGTGGGGCTTAGGTTTTACATAGTCTTACATAGGGAATCTTCTTCTCTAAAACCGCATAGCCCAGGTCTTATTTGGTATGAAGCTTCATCTAGTGGACCGCTACCAAGATTGTTCAAATTATAGCCCTGGGGCCAAAAATGCCCCCGCCCCGGGGGCTTTTGGTTTTACATAGGCTTATATAGGGAAAATCTTAAAAAATCTTCTTCTCTGAAACGGCAAGGCTCAGGTCTTTGGTATTTTGCATGAAGCTTCATCTATTGAACCTCTAGCAAAATTGTTCAAATTATAGCCCTAGAGCCAAAAATGCCACTGCCCCGGGGCCCTTTGGTTTTACATAGTCTTATATAGGGAAAATCTTTAAAAATCATCTTCTCATTAAAATTGGATTATACAGGATACAGGCAAAATCTTTAAAAATCTTCTTCTCCGAAACCGTATGACCCAGGTCTTTGATATTTGGTGTGGAACTCTACCAAGATTGTTCAAATCACAGTCCTTGGGCCAAAAATGCCTCCGCCCCGGGGCCCTTGGGTTTTACATTGACTTATATACGGTAATTTACAAAAAAATCTTCTACTCTGAAACTGCAAGGCCCAGGTCTTTAATATTTGGTGTGAAACTTCACCTAGTGGACCTCTATCAAAATTGTTAAAATTATAGCCCTAGGAAATAGAAGTCAAGGCAATGAAAACACTTGAAATATTCTTGTCTGAAAGCAGAAGGCCAATGTCTTTGATAATTGACATGAAGCTTCGTTTTGTGGATTTCTAGTATTTTCTACCACGATTATTGAAATTTAATATGCATATTTATTTCACAATTTCTGTGACATGCAATACATATATACATACAATAATAATTCATAGGAACAAAAGCTTACAGTGTTGATGGGGACATTAACCCATTGTATGCTAGTAGACTCTTGCACTGCCATATATTGGACAAGTCCATTTGTCATATAAGGGGGCAGGCCTATGTTTTTCGTTTTTATTAGCTCACCTGTCATGTAATGACGAGGTGAGCTTTTGGGATCACTTTTCGTCCGTCCTTGCTTAAACAATTTCTTCAAACTACATCTCCTCCTAAACCACTGAACAGATTTTGACCGAACTTCATAGGAATGATTCCTAGGCGGTTCCCTTTAAGAAGTGTTCAAATGGTTCCAGTCCGCACACCAAGGTCACGTGAGCCAACAACAGATGTTTTTAATGAAAACTTAAAAAAATAGTCTCCTCTGAAACCAGGCCTTCGATAGTTGGTGTGTAGCTTCATCTAGTGGACCTCTGCCAAGATTGTTCAAATTATAGTCCCGGGGCCAAAAACGCCCCTACCCCGGGGCCCTTTTTATTTTTACATGGTCTTACATAGGGAAAAGCTTTAAAAATCTTCTGGTCTGAAACCAGAAGGCTCAGGTGTTTGATCAGAAGCCTCCCTGGTGTAGTGGTTATGCTACTCGCCTTGTAAACCAGGGATCGCATGATCGATCCCGGGCTTCTTCAGACTTTCGGATGAGTCTTTAAACCGAGGCCCCGTCTCCCTATGACCTTCGCTGTTGGTAGGATGTAAAACTCCAACACTCACTCAGGTGTTTGATATTTGGTATGAAGCTTCGTCTTGTGGACCTCTATCAAGATTGTTCAAATTATAGCTCTGGGGCCAAAAATGCCCCCACCCTGGGGCCCCTTGGTTTTACACTGACTTATATAGGAAAAATCTAAAATAAAAACCTTTCCACTCTGAAACCGTAAGGCCCAGGTCTTTGAAATTTGGTGTGTAGCTTCATCTATTGTACCTCTACCAAGATTGTTCAAATGATGGCCCTTGGGCCAAAAATGCAAAAGCCATATTGAACTTCATCTGCCAATCGGTCTCCACTCTGCAAGTTGACCCAGGTCATCTTGTAAATAAGACAGTCAGACCGAAAATATATACAGGACACATCATCAGCAAACAAACTGACTGATGCCCTGATATTATCTGTCAGATCATTGATGAAAACCAAGAAGACCAGTCCAAGGACTGAACCTTGGGGGACTCCGGATAAAACAGGGACTGGATCAGATACTTGGCCATCAAGTACAACGTGTTGTGAGCACCCAGAGAGCCATGAGCTTATCCACCTATGTGTGGATCCACTTATCCCATAGTAGTCAAGTTTAGTATAATATCCCTCTGTGAGGAACCTTCAACCTTGTCAAAGGCCTTGGTGAAGTCCATGATGATCGAGTCAGTCTGTTTGTGGCCACGATTTATGAATTTTATGGTCCTATCCAGATTGCCCACAATGTCATGGTAAAATTTAACTACTTGCATTTCGCAAGGCCTTTGACTTCGGAAACCATGTTTTAATCAGACTGGTGAAGGGTTGTCTATGGACGTGTCACCAGTAAACATTTCTAATTCTGACAGTCAGCAAGAATGCTCACAAAGGTTATACAGTCAGCAAGAAATTGAATGCTCTCAGGTAAAGCTATACAGAACCAAAATGCTGTCTGTTTCAACAAGGGACGTAAGTTAAAGCTTATCCGTATCTGTATATTGATAAAATGGTTTGTTGTCTCCAATTATTCACTTCCCCTCTAGTGTTCAGACTTCAGGTTGGTAAAAACACTATCATCTTTGCTTTTAAACATTAACTGACCGGTAATGCTTATGTCCGTATCTAGGCTGTGCCTAAGTTCATATTAGACAAACATTCCTTCTCTATTACAGAATAGTTTCTTTCACGAGGCAAAAGTTTCTTGCTGGCATAGGCAATGGGAAGTCGTCCTTCCCCTTAAAATTCTTGGAGTAAAACGGCTCCTATACCAACATCAGAAGCGTCCGTCCGGAGTATGAACGAATTCCCATCAAGAATGATAGGAAGACGAAGAATAGGACTAGACGTGAGTCTACTCTTCAGGGTCTGGAAAGCCTTTTCATGATGGTCCTGCCAGTCTGTGATCTTGTTTGGTCTACTTTTCTTAGTTAAATCTGTCAAAAGGGAAGCTATAGATGAGAAATTTGGAATGAAACGACGGTAGAAACCAGCTAACCCAAGAAATGACTTCATTTGTCTCTTAGTGGAAGGTCGTGGAGCATCTTTTATAGCTTTATCTTGTCTTCTTGCGGTCTAACTGACAGAGCAGCTACATTATGACCAAGACATTCGATACTGCTATATCCAATCATATACTTGGAAGGTTTTGCTGTCAACTTGGCTGTCCTAAGTCTATCCAAAACTTCACGTAATGACGTCAAGTGGTCTTTCCAAGTCTTTCAAAGTTATGTCACGAGATGGAATAGGAAACCTCTCTGGTGCTTATGCACATCTAAATTATTTTAGTAGGTATATGGCAAGGCGGTGCGAGTGAAATATTTTAGGTGAAATACGGTAGGCAAAATATGCTTCTCCATGCACAAGTCATGCACATATCATACGATGTATGCATGAGTGGTTTGTGGAGATTTTTTTACCATACAGTTGGCCGCTATAAGGCTGATTTCTATAAAATTAGCTCGCTAAAATCGTGGCGAGGTGAAGATACCTGTCACAATCACAGCCAGATAGCAAAAATCAAGTAGATAATGGATTTGCGTTCAAATAGTATTTCCCCTAGGGAAAAATGATGAAACGTCCCTACAGATCTATGGTATAACTCTCGTCAAAACGAACACACACAACACAGAATCCGCGGTATTCTCGTTGTGTCCATAACAACAGCATGTCACTGCCCTCGCCAGCTGTTGGTAAAATACATTGAGTCGAAAACAGTGGGTGTCATTGTCGTCGAATATTTTATTGCCTGACGGCGTTGCACAACTGAATATATATCTAAATTTATAACGAAAAGATTTCTCGAGTGAATGCTGGTACTGATATAAGCAAACGTTGCGAAATAAAGACACAGGAAGTGCGAACAATTTTCCTTCGCAAATTTAGCATGTTAAAAGGTCGCTTTGAACCGTGAGGGTGTCTGAAGAGACTCAAGAGAAATCGGAATACCTCTGAAGACACCGTCACGGATACCGGGGTTAAAAGCTTAAGCATATCTAGATAATTGGATCTATTATTGACACGTGCCTAATGTCATTTAATCCTTTAAAATATGCCAATCACAACAATTGTCGTCTGCTTTGTTGTCAAAGTTGCAAACATTGTGGTCCCAGATCAGGTGGCTCCTTTAAGGCTGGTAGTGATTTTTATGTGCAAAAATATAAATGCTTGCAAAAAGATTCAGCAAACGAAAAAAAAAATCGATGTTAACACACGTAGTGTCATATAGACGCAAATATAAGTATTGATTGATTTAATGATTTAATGAGTAAAAAGAGCCAACCAGTTATAAAACAGAGCAAAATATTGGAATATTCATTAATTTTCCATTTTTTATTTTCGTTCTAAGGTGTCCTGGTTTACCCCATTACCACTAAACTGTTTAATAAGTATCCCTATATACATAAAATAACACCGTAGGCCCAATATATATCTTCCTTTCGCCCAGAAAGGAAAATACACGTTTGTTTTTATCCCCGTATCTATTATTATTATTATTATTATCCCCTCGCACAACATAGTTGTGAGTGGAATATAGCTGGTGTCTGGGAATGTGGGGTGGCCGTTAAACGTCTCCCTGCCCTACATTATAGTGTAGTTTATGTTTTCTTGGCCTTTGGGATCATTGATTCCCTTGTGGAATTTTGAAAATATTTGAGGGTCACTGATGAGACATAATTGGCCGAAACAAGCTAGTCTAGCCCAGTAAACATGTACACTCCATATTTTCCAGTTCTATACTGTATTCCTTGCTTTCTAGAACATATTTAACGTCAATGCAGCTGGTGTCTGGGAATGTGTGGCGGTCGTAAAATCATAGTGCCCTACATCATAGTGTAGTTTATATTTCTTGTCCTTTGGGATCATTGATCCATTATGGAATTTTGAAAATATTTGAGGGTCACTGATGAGGCCTTTTGGCCGAAGCTAGCTAGTCTGGCCCAGAAAACAAGTACACTCCATTTTTTCCAGTTATGTAGTGTATTCCTTGCTTCCAAAGGATAACACTTTCTAGAACATACTTGTCCTGTACGTACGTGTGTACGTACGTATATATTTTTTGTCATCGCTCTAGCGCCTACATTTCTTGACAGATTTTAATATAACTGCACACAGATGTTCCGTGTGACAATATCTCGAGCGAGTTCGCCTTTCAAGGTCGTGACCTCAAGGTCAAGGTCACTGTGACTATTTTTAGAAAAAACTTTTTCATCGCTCTAGCGCCTACATTTCTTCACCGATTTCAATATAACTTCACACAAATGTTCTTTATGACAATATCTCAAATGTTCCCTATGACAATATCTGTCAGCCTCGATAGCGCAGTGGTTAACGTGTTCGACTCATGATCGAGTGGTTGTGCGTTCGAATCCGGCACCCAGTATCGAGGTGTGTCCTTGGGCAAGACACGTAATGACACTGCCTCACACCACCTAGGTGTAAATGGGTAGCAGTGGTGTGATAGTCACTGCCTCTCTCTCTCTCGCACGCGTGAACACATCCGGAATGAGTGTTCGAAGCGATTAAATAAGCTTGAAGCTTCCATCGCAATCGAACTAAAATACATTAGTATAAACTAATATCTCAAACGAGTTTGAATTCCGGGTTGTTTCCTCAAGGTCAAGGTTACCGTGGCTATTTTAGAAAAAAAAAACTATTTCATCGCTCTTGCACCTACATTTCTTCACTGATTTCAATATAACTTCACTAAAATATTCCTTATGACAATATCTGGAGCGAGTTTGACTTTCAAGGTCATGATCTTAAGGTCAAGGTCAATGTAGCTACTTTTAGAAAAACATTGTCATCGCTTTAGCGCCTATATTTCTTCACCGTTTGCAATAAAATTTCACACAAATGTTCTTTATGACAATATTTCGAGCTTGTTCGACTTTCAAGTTGTGGCATCAATGTCAAGGTCACTGTGACTATTGCGAGGGTCGGACGACTTAGTGAAATCACCGAAATCTTACGAAATCAGCGAAATCACCTAAAGATTACCGAAATCACCATTATTGATATAAAACCATGTTAAATATTCAAAATATATTGGAGGGGTCTAGTTTACCAAATTTTGGAATTAAATTATTAGTAGAAAAGATCCCCAAACTTTCATTGTTTTTTTTTTTTTTTTTTTTTAATATAACATGGAAATCACCAGTCACCTCCGAAATTACCGAAATCACCATCATTTTGATACAAAGCCACATTAAATATTTAATATATAATAATATGTGATATGGTTTAGGGGTGAATCATACATGTCAGGAGAAAAGATTCCCAACATATCGCTTGATTGTTTATTTTTAGGGTATTAACCCAAATCTTCCGTCACCTCGATAATTACCGAAATCACCGCCATTTTTATATATATGAAACCATGTTAGATATTGAAATAGATAGTTAAAATACGGTATTCAGAGACAGCATTCTTAGACCGGACATTATAAATGAATATATTTATGAGTATTTCTACATCTAGTCGGAAGGTGGAATGGCATAGCTTACACTCATCATTAGGGTGTTTTGACTGAAAAACACAAAACAACATTATTTCTGGACATTAAAGTTAGTACAGTTAATACAGTTAGGCATAATTGACATGAAAACTACCACAACAACACTGTTATTCCCAATCAGACATATTTCAGAATGCTACATTACGAAATTAGCAGTGATTTCAGTAAGATTTGTTGTGATTTCAGTAATTGTATTTTATATAATATTAGACCGCATTCTTATGCCTGACAGTATATTTTGATACATACAGTAGAACTTCAATGGCTCGAACACCGATGGCTCGTTTACCCTGGCTGACTCGAACCCGTTCTGGCGTCCTTTTGGAATTCCTCTTCATAAGAAATAGTGCGGGATAATTGAGATGTTCGACTTTTATCTTGCCAATGTATGCTGTGTGTACTCATTAGAATCGCCTCAATGAGGCGATTCTAATGAGTACAAACAGCATACAATTTTATTATAGAACATTAAAAGGATATCCCAAAATTACCCCTTATGCCTCCATTCAGTAACCTTCAGTGGCTCGAACTACCCCTGTCTCGAACAGATTTTACGGGTCCCAAAGGTGTTCGAGCAATTGAAGTTCGACTGTATATATATTTTAAAATGAACAACAAAATAACATTATTACTCCTTAATATAGATAGTTTGGTATACAATATAATGATAGGAGTGGTGATTTCTTTGAAATCCGTGGTGATTTCAGCGACCGTCTGTATCACCGTGTCATACAGAATCAGAATTGTTACTGGTGACACGTCGAATGAAATTCATACGCCTCCACATTTCTGAGCTCAGCAGAAATAATAGTATAACTAAGCGAGATATGACATGCAAAATAAAATTCTTTAATTAGTTTTCCCAATTAATAATGTTTTTGCACACAAATAGGTTATTCAATGTGATTTCGGTAATTTATGAGGTGATTTCGTTAGATTTCGGTGATTCCACTAAATCGTCTGACTGATGTGTGAGGGGATTTTTATCGCAAGCGATGCATTGTTATAATTTTTAATTTATTTTTTATTATTTTGCAAATGTACCCCATATCCACTAAACTGTTTCATAAGTATCTCTTTATACATAGAATACCACCATAGGCCTAAAAATATCTTCCTTTCGTAGGAAAATCTCCCTTTCGCGAAAGGAACCTTCCTTTCGCTGTGTATTGAAATCTCTCCGGTACCGAACATTGGAATGAACCAGGACCGGTAAGTACGGGGAGTTAGTATCAGAAGGAGAGTACCAAACAAGCAGAGTCGCTTCCGCCCGGGATTTTTCAAGTGAGTTCTGGCTACAGCTGGCGAGAAGTTAGCAGTGGAAATAGAAGTCCCTGTCCCTCCAACCTTCCTCCTAATACAAGGGCATCTTGATATTTTATGCGGGTATCAAGTTACTTTAATGGCGACAAGGTAAACACCCGTATTTGCAGTTAAATAGAGACATTTATTTTTCGTCTTTGCCTATTGACATAGTGTCCGTGTCTTTCAAACACAAAGGGAGAAAAGATGTCGGTATTTCAAATAAGTGTTTAGATTCGGAAACTGCAAAAAAGGACTTTGTGCTCTTGACATTTCTGACCCCTAAATTCCAAATTTATCCAGTATTTGGTCAGACAGTAAAATTTACTTAGGTGGAATTGTTTGCACTTGTGTGAACGGAGGCCAGTATTACAGGACAATTTTCAATATAAACATCAAAGACGAGTCTTGTAGACCGTTTAAATGTTACAGTAACTGCTCAAAACATTACCTCACCCACTCCCCTCTGATCAGACCTGTTTAGCCTTGTAGACATTCAGGTGCATCGTGTAGGGAGAAAGCAGTTTAACAAGTGATTACAGGCCAGCAACAGAACAGGTGTAGCTTACCTTGTTACACTCAGAAATACCTGTAAAAGCCACACTTGCACATCATGAGGATCAATGTCAACACAGCATCTGTGGATGAACTGAAGATGATCCCAGGAGTTGGTGGCAGACCTGCCCAACTATTGGTGAAATTCAGACAGGCCTACAAAGTTGTCAAAAAGGAGGCACTCAACCTTGCACTCAGAAGAAACCTATCTGCTGAAATCCTGGATATGGTAGACTTCTCAGAGCCAAAGACACCTGGTCCTTTTGATATAGACTCCCTTGGTCTACCATCTGTTCCAAAAACAGACATATTGGAGCCACTGCGTTTGCCATCACTGCCGAGTGCAGACAGATGGGAGCCATTGGTTACCTTTGATGCCACAGCATCTGGAGAGCCAGACACTTTCGCAAGGTTGGTGAAACCTTCAGATGTAAGGTCAAGGTTACAGCCAGCAGAGCCAGACACAACCGCTATGCTTGCGACAGTTACAGGCCAAAATACAGAATTTCCAGAGGCAGGGATTTGTGCTATGTTAGCCGAATCTCAAGTTCCTAGCTTAAGGTCCAGTCACCCGGAAACATTCGCTATGTGAGCGACAGCTGCTTCAGAGGGATGGCTACTGGAGGCTTCGGAATGAAGAACAGCCACCTAAGATACAGACGGATTCAGCTACAGAGGCATTGAGAAAAGCAATAATAAGGTCTTGTAGATCTGACTCAACGTTGCACAAGCAAATGACAACAAAAGAGACTTCAGGGTCTTGTAGATCCAGGTCTAGGTCTTCAATGTCAACAACTAGAGGATCAGGCAATCAAAGATCAAAGCCAAGGTCAAGGTCACCATCAGAATCCGAGTTAGACCCTTGGTTAATGAGATCAGCAAGGGAATCTCCCAGATCAAAACAATCAGCTATGGGAGCAGAAGCTTTGGCTTGTCAGCTTAAAAAAGACTTCACAGAGACCAAAATAGACTCGAGGGCTGATGATCCTTTACAGTATCAAAAATTAACTGCTATGTTAGCAGCTTTTAGTGGAGGGATAGCAGATTCAAAGGAGCAAAGATCTCCCACTATGTTAGCGCCATCTGATCAGGGGCCACAGCAACTGCGTTTTTGTAAAACCGGTTCCAGGCCATCATCACAGGATGAAAGGACAGATATAGAACACTCTGCTAGTGAGAGGTGAAGAAAAGAACATATTCAGTCCAGTAAACATACAGTAGACCAGATAACTTCAAGTTCTGGAAAGAAAAGGCATACAAGTGAATCTGATTCTGAATCACTATTAAGAGCTGCAAAAGTATTAAAAAGTGTTGAGTCTATATCCAAGTCAAGGAAAAGTAGGTCACCAAGTTCTTCCAGATCAGCTTCAAGGTCAAGGTCATATAGACACCCCTCCAACATGTCTAGTGGTAAAGATCAAAAGATCAGAAGAAAAAATTACATATACATTCACGACAAAAATCTAGGTCGCAGTCAAGGTCATCGTCAAGGTCAAGTTCAAGATCTCCATCTAAAAATGACAGTGAAAAGAAGTATTCCACTAAGAAAGAGGATTCTAAATCAAAATGGCATAAATCTAGACGCACTCTTCGTCAAGTTCAAGGTCACGGTCTGGATCTCCAAGTTCAAGGTCTTGTAGGTCTGATAAAAAGACAAGGAGGCATCACAGATCAAGGTCTACATCTAAAAGCCGCGATAGGTCAAGGACGAAGTCTAAATTCCCTTCAAGGTCTAGATCACACAGAAAAGGGGAAAAATCAAAATCACATAAATTAAGATCAAGAAGACGTTTCTCCTCATCTTCAGATTCTGACTCGGATGCTTCAGCCCACCGTCATTCAGGCAAACATGGAGACCCTCGGAAACATCCAAAAACTTTACGTTTTGATGGGAAAACAAACTGGCTGTCTTTCAAAAATAAATTGACAACTATGGTAAAGTTATGAAATGGTCAGAAACAGAGAGTAAGGACTATTTATTGTGGAGTCTTGAAGGGAAAGCGCTATCACTCATTCTCAAATGAACTGGGATATTGCAGTCGCCGTATATTTTCTGAAATCAAGCAGTCATTTTTAACCTATGCATACGTTTATATGACAGAGCAACATGTCCCAAAGATATGTTGATAAACCTCCTGTAGAAAAGTACCTTTTCAGGGAAAATGAGCCACGGGAAAACCTGGTTTTGTAATGTTCGAGACTGTCGCTTTTCGAATTCTCTTTGTTTGCGCACTTACAAATTTGCAATTCCACTAGAATGGAATGGGTTAAGCGGTTTTCATAAAATTTACATTTTCTGGGTAGGGAAATAACCGCCATTAGCAGGGCCACATGGAGTCTTGCTAAGTATTTTTCCCCGATTATGGCTGTCGCCGAAATTTAATTAAGCATTGTAATGTACGAGACGACGTTTTTCTTCTTAATATTTCAAAACAATGTTTAGGTTTTTATACATGGAAACGTGACCAAATGGAGATTCTATATTATAATAAGCATATAATGTCGTTTGATGTTACATCTACAATAGGAAATTAAAAATACTTGCCATACAAAAATGTCCATGGATTTGTTGCAAAAATGCATGTAATGTTCGCGATCATTATACCAGGCTTATTTCGTATGTATTAAACTCCCGCAATGTGTGACTAACACAAATTCATCATCTGGAACGAAAATAATATTTTGACGATGAAATTCCCTCATTTCCAGTGTTTTGTAATGTTCGAGACCGGTAATGTTCAATACCGAAAATTGTTAGTCTAACAGCTTGATCACATTGCTCTCACGTGGCACAGTTTTCCGTTACCAGATTACGTAGTAGAAAGTGTCTGCAGATGACATGGTTGCCATTTCCGGTGTTTGATGGGTGAGGGAGACGGCAGACAATACCACAGTTAAGGAAAAAGAGAAGTCATATTTTGTTTTGAATATCTGCATAGAAACTTTTTTTTATCTTTTTCCAATATTATTTGCCACAATAAATATTGTTCAATTAAGAATATGCCCCCAAAATCATTATTAATGAACAACATTTGCACGCTTGCAAGATCATTATTCTATTGCAATAAACAGTGGATGTATGCGATGAAATGTCCGCTACATTTGGTATCGAACATGACAGGATTGCTATGTTGACCGTCCAGGGATAATAACTGCAAATAAATGAATTATTTTGAATTGTGCAACCTTAGTTGTTTAAAATTCACACGTTTAGTGATATACATGTTTGCTATAATTCTACCAATAGCTGCAAACGGTAACAATGTTGATACCAAATTTATTACCTATTTTCGATTTTGGATTTGAGTCCCATAGCTTATAATCTTTTCTCAAATATTATTTGCCAGAATGAATATTTTCAATATAAAATGTGCAATGTTAAGTAGGTACCTCAACTCTCCAAATTGTATTTCCAAATGCATATTTTGAATGTTAAAAAACATTGTAAGTGCAGTTTAGGTTACTAAAAGTATGGTATCGAACATTACAAATTGTATCGAACATCCCCACCTAAAATAAATATGCATATTTTAGGGTATGCTGCTTTACTCTTGATTATGTTAACTAGATACAACAAATACAATATCAGATTCCTTTTCAAGTTTACAGGTGGAATTGGTAAAGTGGCATAGCATGTCCCTTTACCGTGTATGGTAATGTTCGAGACCATCATAGCTGCCAATTACAGACATGCATTTGTTTACATTTCTTAGAACTTATTTTCAAACTTCACAAAACCTGTTACTTTCTATCAGCAGGTAGACAAAATTGCCTACATTTTGAAGACTTTTGTATAGAAAAATATTACTCTGGAATGCACTGTAATGTTCGAGACTGTATTCTTGCAGTTACATCATTAATTTTAGATACTTGATTGTTGAGAACTTAAGGCCATGCGGTTGTTATATGTTAATATGTGATAGTTAAGTCTTTTAATGTTTCGGCTGCATTAAGAACGCAGTTTATCTGTCAGGAGAGCATTTTATGCATAAAAGTATATACCGAGGCTTTTTTTTGCGTAATAGCGACACCATATTTTAAAAGCATATGACTGAGCACGCACTGTTACATTAGGTAGATCCAAAAAATGAATGAAAATGACACTAACAGCTATATTGTCAGTTAATCACGTTAGTAAACTACTTGACCTCTAGAAACAAAATCACTGTAATGTCCGCGACTTTTTACAAATAATTCAAATAAACTTATTGCTTATGTTGATCGTTTAGCTAAAGTAATAGTACGTGTGTTCCTTATTAACCACTCAATACCTGTTCAAATGCAATAGTCGTAAGTGATCTAGCTGTTATGTGCTTCTCTTATAACAAAAAGAAAGTTGTATGTTTTCAGAAAACTATTTCTTTTTCTGTATTCTCTAACCAACACTGAATTTGAATCAAAATGGCTATTCATTTCTTTACCATATGTAAGACCATATGTTCAATTTTGTCCCCGCTTAATAACCCAGTCGTAAGTTTCTGCCATTGCGAGCTGCGTTTTCTTGATTTTTGTGATGTTATTGAAGGTGGTAACGCACAAGTAGATTGTAGCGTACATTTCTCACGATCAAAATTTATCAAAATACCGACATATTTCTAGCTGTTGGGGTGAAATAAATTTTCATTTCTTGATCAAGGAATTTTAACTGAATATAGGTACATGTTAATACTTTATTGTGAACATATCGGTGACTGAATCTAAGTGACTTTATAATTTGACTTTTTATACGGCTAAAATCCCAATTCATTTGAGAATGAGTGTAATATTTCTTTGCAACAGCTGTTGCAGATATTGAGGAATATTCTTTTCATCGTTTGATGAAGAAATTAGAAAGTAGGTTTGGTGTCAAAGAGTTGGTGGAAACATCCAGAGCAAAATTTCACAAATCCTACCAGAAATCAGCAAAAAAGTTTAGAAGATTGGGCAGACCGTGTCATGACATTGGCAACAGCAACTTTTGTAGATGTGCCAGAAGACCATATGAAGCAGGAAGCAATTGCCAGATTTTGTCAAGGTTGTAATGATAAGGATACAGCCAAACATGCTTGTTTTAAACACCCAGAAAGCATAGAAGAGGCATTAAATCTTATCAAGTATCAGCAGTATATTTCACAGGCTATAGGTGGCAAGAAGCCGAAAAGAGGAAATGGTCCTTCAATAAATGCTGTAGAAGCTCTGTCTGAAACTAGAATAGAACAGATCATACAAGCAGCTCTAGAAAACTTTGCAAGCAAACTGCAAGTAAGTTCGCAGTCTTCATCAGACGAAGGAAAACAAGGGTCCAGTACAGAAAGAAAGAAAAGTTCAATAAAGTGCTTCTTCTGCAAACAGTATGGCCACAGAAAGAAAGACTGCAGGATATATCAGGCATGGCTTTGCAAACAGAAAACAAAATCAGGCAGTGGTTCCAGTGACCAAGGATAGCACAAGAAGGACCTAACAGTTGTGGCAAAAAGAATAGAAGATCCCAGTAAATACAGACAGTTGCAGGACATGTTGTTTGCAAACTGGTGAAAACTGGGATACACAAGGGGTACATGAAAATGGTCTTGAAGACAGCTGAAAGACCCTGATGTTCGTCAAGCTATAAATACTTGGACTTGTAGTTCAAGACAGTCAGATGATTCCATTGTCCTTCATGATAAGATCACTTGGGCTTGTAGCTCAAGACAGTCATTGGTCATCAAGAAGAAATGCCCTTGGCTAATAGCTCGGTCTGTCATTGGTCATCAAGAAGAAATGGCTTGGGCTTGTAGCTCGGTCAGTCCTTGTTCATCAATAAGACCTTACTTGGGCTTATTACTCAAGACAGTAACTGGTCATCAAGAAGAAATTACCTGGGCTTGTAGCTCAAGACAGTAGTTGTTCAACGGTCAGTCCTTGTTCACCAAGAAGAAATTACTTGGGCTTGTAGCTCGGTAAGTCGTTGTTCAACAAGAATAAATTACTTGGGCTTGTAGCTCTGTAAGTCGTTGTTCAACAAGAAGAAATTACTTGAGCTTGTAGCTCGGTAAGTCGTTGTTCATCAAGAAATTACTTGGGCTTGTAGCTCAAGACAGTCGTTGTTCAACACGATAGGAAATTACTTGGGTTTGTAGCTCGGTCAATCCTTGTTCATCAAGAAATTACTTGGGCTTGCAGCTCAAGAGAGTCATTGATCATCAAGAAGAAATTACTTGGGCTTGTAGCTAGGTAAGTTGTTGTTCAACAAGAAGGAATTACTTGGGCTTGTAGCCCAAGACAGTCAACAAGAAGAAATGACTTGGGCTTGTAGCTCGGTCAGTCATTGTTAAACTGTCAACATAGGGATCCAGAGAAGTTGTAGAGAACTGGGTTGGGCTTCTAGCTCGCTCAATTGTCATATGGATGCTTTAGTCAAAGCAGCGGTCCAAATACAGAATACGTACTGGTTTGGGCTTTTAGCTCGCTCAGTTGTCATATTGATGTTAAACATTCAACATAGGGATCCAGATGTAGAGAATTGGGTTGGGCTTCTAGCTTGCTCAGTTGTCATATGGATGCTACGGTCAAAGCAGAGGTCCAGATACAGAGTCCGTACTGGGTTGGGCTTTTAGCTCAAGACAGTCCTTGTTAATCAAGAAGAAATTACCTGGGCTTTTAGCTCGGTCAGTCATTGTTCAACAAAAAGAAATGACTCGGGCTTGTAGCTCAGTCAGACATTGTTCAACAAGAAGAAATTACTTGGGCTTGTAGCTCAAGACGTCGATGATCCAGCTATAGTGTATAGTAGGTGTGTGTGATGCTAGAGAGCTGGCTAGATGCTGACAATAAGCTCCGCCTACTTGATTTAGGTATTCACTGGATGTATTTTGGTAGAGATAGTTTACTTGTGGGTATGATGAGCTAGGGCGAAGTCTTGTTGTACATATTAAAACAAACAGTGTAGACCCATGTCTTCTGTTTCTATACACCACTCGACACTATACCAGCGTTGGCCAAGAAGCCGCTTGATGGTGTAGTTCAAGTCTGTGGAATATTCAATGGTTCTTCGAAAAGAAAATGGTCAACCCAATGGTTCATCAAAAAGATATCACTTTGACTTGTAGTCCAAGAAAGTTTCCTGGTAAGATGCGCTATACCAAAGAGGTGAGGTTTTTGTGTTGGCCTAGCTGTGGCTGTCACATCTCTTTTCAGATATCCCACGTGGGTGAAGACTTTCATCATAAAGTCGGGGGGAGTGTAGTGAAATCTCTCCGGTACCGAACATTGGAATGTACCAGGACCGGTAAGTACCGGGAATTAGTATTAGAAGAAGGGGACCAAACAAGCAGAGTCGCTTCCGCCCGGGATTTTTCAAGTGAGTTCAGGCTACAGCTGGCGAGAAGTGAGCAGTGGAAATTGTAAGTCCCTGTCCCTCCAACCTTCCTCCTCATACAAGGGCATCTTGATATTTTATGCGGGAATCGAGTTACTTTAGCTGTTTAGCTATACCCGATCGGATTAATACCCGACCGCAGTTGCAGCTGTAAACATTTTATGTGTGCCGGAGTGATCTTCGCATCAGCAATGTAACCCAAAATAGTTTCATCCACTAACGGTAAGCACTTTGTTTTATTTTCAATTTAGACCAGTCTTAGGAAGTTTAACATTAACAATACAATAGATAACGCAGACAAAAGAAAATTTGAAAAAAAAAAAAAATGTTAGGCAACGCAGTGGGGGGTGGGGGGGGGGGGATGAATGGACTTTTTGTTTCAGCCATGAAAGCCCATTCAGCCTATTAAGGCTCTCACTCATTTTGACCCCCAAAAACCCTTATTTTGGCAAATCCCCCAACCTTAGCATCAATATTTTTCATTTGCCAAATAAAACCTCCCAACCATAAAAGAATTTCACCCCAACTGGCTGCGAAATACCAATGACACCTCGTATAACAGCGTAGGCAAAAATCCAGAGCCCAGGGGACGGCCCACAACTCCCGCCGGCCCGGAGCATGAGTATGTGATAAGGAAGTAACCTATTTAGACAGAAACTTGTAATAGATATTCCGGTTTATAGTTTGTTCCAACCATGCCTAAGGGACACAACAATTGCAAGTGGTTGACTTTGGGCTCGATAGAGTTCTGTGGTAAGAGTTGTTTTGGAGAATATTGTAAAATTCACCTCATGCATCTCTGCAACTAAGTTATTGTACACAGTGTTTCTAGATTTTATTGCAGTTAAGTATCATTTGCATTTAAACATTGCAAGTGGGTGGCAGATAGGGGCATGCTATTGAAGAGAATTCTTGGTTAATATCACACGTACAATACAGGGACATGGCAAAAAGCAAGATCATACCATCTAAAATGATCAAGTTTAGCTCGGCTGTTTTCGAAGAAAATGACGAGGTATTGTCATAGCTCTGGCGTCGTCTGCGTCGTCGTGGTCGTGCAAAAACTTGGACATTTTGTAATATCTTTGTCAGTACTGAACATATTTACTTGAAACTCGGACAAGTTGTCCATTATGAAAAAGGGGCACTCATATACGTAGATGAGGTAACCCTCAAAATATATTGGCACAGTTATGCCCCTTTGTCGACTTAGCATGCTTAGAATTTTTGCAAAAACTTGGACATTTTGTAATATCTTTGTCATTACTGAACAGATTTACTTGAAACTCGGACTAGTTCTTCATTATGAAAAGGAGAACTCAAATCAACAGGTGTGGTAACCCTAAAAATATTTTTGGCACAGTTATGCCCCTTTTTCGACTCAGAATTTTTGCAAAAACTTGAACATTTTGTAATAAATCTGTCATTGCTGAACATATTTAGTTGAAACTCGGACTAGTTGTCCATTATGAAAAGGGGAACTCATAGCAATAGGTGAGGTAACCATTAAAATATTTTGGCACAGTTATGCCCCTTTCTCAACTTAGAATTTTTGCAAAAACCTGGACATTTTGTAATATCTCTGTCATTGCTGAACATATTTAGGTGATACTCGGACTAGTTGTTCATTATGAAAAGGGGAACTCATACCAATAGGTGAGGTAACCATCAAACTATTTTTGGCACAGTTATGCCCCTTTTTCGGCTTAGAATTTTTGTTAGAAAGAAACTGCAGCCGAGCGTTGGCACCCGCATGCGGTGCTCTTGTTGTAATTATTATTCATATAAAATCTTGAAAACATATTATGTTTAGTCTCAGTTTTGATTAATATTATACAGGAAATAAGTTATTTGCATTACAACGTAACAGAGTGTGTTTTATGCTTCAAGGACTTGCAGGGACATATAATGCACATATATTTTGGAATGACACATTGGTGCCTTTTCAATTGATAATTAAAACTTGCCAGAGACGGTGAATTTCGTAATTCTACGTCAAGAGAATTCCATGCTTAAATTGAGGACGGAATACAAGATTTGCGAGAGATTTCAGTCCTGCAGAAAGGAGCGGTAATATCTGCTTGATTTCGGAGATTGTAAGCATTCGCTTCTCCCACTAAAGGAGGAATTAGATCAGATATGTATGTAGGAACGAAACCGTTTATTGATTTATACATGAATACAAGTTTTTGCTGTCTGCGGCGTTCCAAAAGGGACACCCAGCCACATTCTCTGTACAGATTGTCCAGAGATACCCATCTGGTTAAGCCTGTAACTATGCGGGCAGCTTCATTCTGAAGTTTTTGAAGCGAGTTAATATCCTCTACAGTACAGGCATCCCATACAACACATGAATATTCGATAATGAGCAACAAGTAGGATAAATACATTTGGTTAAGCGCAACATGACAAAATGTATATTTCAGAATCCTCATTATGCCAATAACTTTTGATGCACTGTTTTTAATATTCTCAATATGGGGATGTCATTTACCATATTTACCGTTACTACTAAATGTTTATGATATGTGACAAATTTTACGGGAGTTCCATCAAATGTTATATTAGGAAGTGATTCAATAAGTTTTAAAGTGAAAATCATTGCTTCTGTTTTAAATGGGTTAAATTTTATCAACCACTGAGATGCCCAATTTACTAAAATTTGCAAATCATAGTTAATGATACCCTCAATGTTATTTTGAGTAGCTACAGCGCAGAATAGGGAGCTGTCGTCGGAAAATAATCTAGTAAGGCTAAGCAGAGAATCAGATATATCATTGATGTAGACTAAAATAAAAAAGGGGGGGGGGGAGGGTGGGGGCTAGAATAGACCATTGAGGAACACCTGCATTTACTCTCCTTTAGGTTGAAGAACTGTTTCTTATAACGACTTTTTGCTTCCTATAATGGAGGTAGTCAGTAATCCACTCCAATAATTCACCGTCTATGCCATTTTGTTTTAATTTGATAACAGGCCCCTTATGCCGCACTCTGTCGAAAGCTTTAGAAACGTCTAAGAAAACCATACAAGAAAATTGGTTATTATCAAAAGTTTGGCAAATGTGACAGGGTTTTCACTAGGATTTTGAAAATAGGAGTCCGGGACTACTCATTTTAAAAAATAGGGGTCCCATCCTTCAAAAAAGGAGTTCAACTCAAATGAAAGTGCTATTTCTTCCAGCCGCAAGCCGTACTGCCCCCCCCCCCCCCCCCCAAACCCGCTTTCCCGAAACTGTAATGGAACCACATAGATAGATAGACAGACAGGTAGGGAGATATAAATACATACATAGAGATAGATAAGCAGACATACAGGTAGGCATAGATAGATAGATAGGTACACAGACTGACAGGTAGGCCTAGATAGATAGATAAGCAGACGGACAGGTAGGCCCACAGTGGCCAGTTTCAAGCTTTTTGAGAGGAAATATATACTATTCTATGTCTATATTATTATAGAATAGTATATCTTTCCTCTAAAAAGGCTTGAAACTAGCCCGTATGGTAGGCCTACATGTAGATAGATATTCACATGTTATTTACAGGAATTATTCATTTTCGATACTACCGACCTACATTTGCTAAAATAATAGCTTTCTGCAGAATCGCAACGTTTTAATATTAATAAAATGACACAATATTCTTAGCCCATTTGATAAAAAAGACGAATTTGTAACAGCTACAGCGCAGAATAGGGAGCTGTCGTCGGAAAATAATCTAGTAAGGCTAAGCAGAGAATCAGATATATCATTGATGTAGACTAAAATAAAAAGGGGGGGGGGGGTGGCTAGAATAGACCCTTGAGGAACACCTGCATTTACTCTGCTTTAGGTTGAAGAACTGTTTCTTATAACGACTTTTTGCTTCCTATAATGGAGGTAGTCAGTAATCCACTCCAATAATTCACCGTCTATGCCATTTTGTTTTAATTTAATAACAGGCCCCTTATGCCACACTCTGTCGAAAGCTTTAGAAACGTCTAAGAAAACCATACAAGAAAATTGGTTATTATCAAAAGTTTGGCAAATGTGACAGGGTTCTCACTAGGATTTTGAAAATAGGAGTCCGGGACTACTCATTTTAAAAAATAGGGGTCCCATCCTTCAAAATAGGAGTCCAACTCAAATGAAAGTGTTATTTCTTTCAGCCGCAAGCCGTACTGCCCCCCCCACCCACCCAACCCGCTTTCCCCAAACTGTTATGGACCTCATAGATAGATAGACAGACAGGTAGGGATATATAAATACATACATAGAGATAGATAAGCAGACATACACTGATGAGTTAGGAGGCCTTCATGCGGACTGAACAAATTATTTGTCTAAATCGCGACGGAAGTAAGGGCGAGGATTGTGGCCACGTAAAATCGATTTAAGCCCCCCAGTGGAAATCTTCCACTGACCGTTCCAAGGCGGCTCTTCTGTGGCGATTTATTTATGTTGTTGTTTGTTACTGACTGTGTGTATCACTTGTGTATTTTAATTTTGGATGGCCATATGGCCATTTTGTGGGAAAGTAACTGTCCATATGGCCTTCCTTTGTTTAGGTTTCCATTATGGTCTGGTCGCTTAATGTTTGTATTTCTTTCCCTTTGGTGTCTTTTATGGATGGAGTAAGTTAATTGTATCAATTCCTGATCTTCGTTTTATTTCTACTTTTTATACAGGTAGGCATAGATAGATAGATAGGTAAACAGACTGACAGGTAGGCCTAGATAGATAGATAAGCAGACGGACAGGTAGGCCCACAGTGGCCAGTTTCAAGCTTTTTGAGAGGACATATATTCTATTCTATGTCTATATTATTATAGAATAGTATATCTTTCCTCTGAAAGGCTTGAAACTGGCCCCTATGGTGGGCCTACATGTAGATATATATTCACATGTTCGGATGCGCGTCTGACTGGTGATCAGGAGGACGCGGGTTCGACTCCCGCTGGGGTCGGCAACATTCTTTCGTGGAGATTGATCATGAAATCTTTTCTACGGTCATTCTCTCCCTTCCGCTGATTCAAGAAGGGCAGTTGTCAGTTTCTGGCGAAAGAATGTGCACTGTACTGGTTAACCGCTTACGTATAAGCCTGCCCAGGAAAGTGTGGATAGGTAAACTGACCGGCTCAAAAATGACATATATAGTGTTGACTGGGCCGTTAAACTCCAATACAAACAAAAACAAACAAAATATATTCACATGTTATTTACTGGGAATTATTCATTTTCGATACTACCGACCTACATTTGCTAAAATAATAGCTTTCTGCAGAATCGCAACGTTTTAATATTAATAAAATGACACAATATTCTTAGCCCATTTGATAAAAAAGACGAATTTGTAAAGTCGCGAAAATACGTGACATCGGTAATTTGTCGTCATAATCATCATTTTTTTTTTTGTCCTGATATGATAAAATTGGTCTTCTAAACATAAAAACATAAAAGGGTTGATTGGGACAATTATTCACGTATTGTCGTGACCATTTATATCCGTTTCTATTTGCATCATATAAATTAGGGGCCACATTTATATGTGATCTTTATGTACTTAGAACCCCTTGTCCATAAAAATGAAAAATGCAACATGACAACTTGCGGTCTTCAGTACCGCCCACAATACTAATCAATTAATGAAAGCGTCCAGCTGTGAGAGCTAATCCGGTGATAAGAATACAGGTGTTAATCTGCCAAATCTGTTTTCAATCATCGATGTGTCATCTGTGCGTCGGTATTTATTAAGATCCAAGCTAGGTGACTGACTGTCAAATATACACTTTTGAGCGAGTCCCGCCACAGAAAAACTTGCGTCCGCGGAAGTGTCTGTAACATTTTTATGCTCTTTTGCATGTCACTTTAACATGTTTAAATTGTTAACTTTAACATCGGAGTCTAACTGTTGGTTTTCTTTTGCTCCAGCATTTCAGTGGTTTTTTGCTGTCGAGTCCTCACCGTTGTCTCACCTCTGTGGTTCTTTGATTATTTGTGTTCACGGAGTTGTTGCACTGATGAGTTAGGAGGCCTTAATGCGGACTGAACAAATTATTTGTCTTAATCGCGACGGCAGTAAGGGCGAGGATTGTGGCCACGTAAAATCGATTAAAAGGTGCATTATTGAGCTACCGGGTTTCAATTTTTTTCTGGTTTTTATCTTCAATGCATACTCCTTTGTCATGTGTACACTTTTGGAGCCATATACAGCTTCAGAACTTTGTGAAAATGGTCGTGTTCATTCGTGTTTACCCTTCGCTCTGAACATGTGTTCGGAATTTCTGTTCTGAAAATAAATCTGTCACTTTACACATACATGGCGACAGTATCGTCTCTGAGGTCAATTCTTATGGCATGGTATTCAGCGTCATATTTTTTCCGATTCAGGCATGGCCAAAGCAAGCAAGGCCAAAAATGACCGTCGCATAACGTCATATATGGGGATTCTATTTTTGTCACGAACTAAAAATAGATCTAACTAGTGTTCGAAACCTAGTGAGGGAACCCTTCTCAAATTCGTTTCACTGTCAGCATAATAGTTCACATTTTGCATAAAATGCATTCATTTGTATTGTTTTAAAGAAAAATACCGGCTATATGTATTTTATTTTTGGAAGCATTTTTTTTCCGGATAGCTCAACAATGCACCTTTAAGCCCCCCAGTGGAATTCTTTCCACTGACCGTTCCAAGGCGGTTCTCCTGTGGCGGTTTATTTATGATGTTTGTTACTACTAACTGTGTGTATCACTTGTATCTTTTTATTTTGGATGGCCATTTGGCCATTTTGTGGGAAAGTAACTGTCCTTATGGCCATCCTTTGTTTAGGTTTCCATTATGGTCTGGTCGCTTCATGTTTGTGTTTCTTTCCCTTTGGTGTCTTTGGTGGGTGGAGTAAGTTAATTGTATCGATTCCTGATCTTTGTTTTACTTCTGCTTTATTACGAAAACACTTATATCTTGCCAGAGTGCCAGCATTACCTGATTTGTTGAATTTCCATTTTAATCTATCTCGTTTTCTAGACACACGTTTTATTTCAAGAAAGTGGTGCGAGTCAGACCATCCATGCATACATAAACCCTATTGGTTTCATTGGGCTGCAGGGCTTGAGATATCATTTCATCGCAATGTCGGGTAATCGTCCCACATAATTGGAAGCACTATTACCAATACAGTGTTGATTGGGACGTTAAACTTCAAATCGACAACGACATATATTGATTACCTGCGTATTAATGTTGAAATTAACTTTTGATAAAATCTCTTACGAATATTTTTAATTTACAATATGCCTACTTATTTTTTTTCACTACCAAAATATTAAGGTGAAAAGTTGTGATATTTGTTTTTGTTTCTGCTCAAACCATAGATTGTGTGTACACATAAGAACCGCTTCATTGAGGCAGATCTATCCAGCACCCGCAGTCTATATATTTAGTGAATAAAAAGAAGAAAAATAAGGTTTACCCCTGTAATCTTCCCGTGTTAACCTATGTTTTACTATACAAACCTGGGCTCTAAGGGGGTCAAAATTATGTAGGCATGTTTTCTTGAATACACATGTATTAACATTAGTAAAACACGATCACCAATATAGTCAAAATCTTACCACACACACACACACACACACACACACACACACACACACAACCTTTTCAGATAAAAAAATGTGATCTATTTATATTTCTGCACTAAAAATAGACTTCACAATTTTCCAAACAAAACAAGAACCTACAGTGCGTAGCCCGGTCATTTTTGTACTGATAATTTTCTACTTTGCACGGTCACCGGAACTTAATTTAGTTCCGGTTCGCGGATTGGAATCAAGTAGGTAAACAAAATATAGGTTCACAGTTATTCATTCTGATATTGCCCACTAGAGGGGATTTTCCAAGACACTCACAGTACGTTATGCCCTTCATACTCCAGGAAGTCAATACTCAAACCATCCACGATGCGTCAGTTTGTATTTGACATCCTATTTCGAGTGTGTTGCCTGCTGTTTGCAACACGTTTTGTTTCACTTTTTAACAGTAGTGGACAAGATCTACAGAAAATTTCAGTTGACTTATACCCTGTTTACACTGACTTAAGAGGTACAACAGTTAATCAGCATAACCTTTTGTTTCATGTTCCCCAGTTGTGCACGGTATCAATTCTAAAGAAATCTAGGTTTAATGAATTTCCTGGCTCAAAGAAACTTTGTTATCTATACATATTCACAGTGATTTTCCAAGATTCATTTAAGGCCATCAGGAAAGACAAATTTGGAGATGCCCATGGTGGCGTCTTCGTAACATTCAAAGGAGACCTGCTCTGCACAGAAACTCCAGAGTTGAACACCGACTGTGAAATAGTTTGGTGTGAGTTGATCATTATTTGATGTAGGACTCTGTACCTTGGATCTTTTTACCGTCCACCAGATCAGAATGACCCAGATTATCTTAAGGCTTTTAAAACATCCTTGGCTAGGATAATGTCAAATGGAAATGCCCACAAATTGGTAGGAGGGGACTTAAATTGTGGCGATATCGAATGGAGCAACAAACAGGTACCCATGGGCTGCCGAACAGGCAAACACTACAACAACTTTTGGATATAGTAAAGAAACATTGCCTCTCCAAGTTATAAATATACCCACCCGACAAGAAAAAACACTAGCTTTGCTATTCACAAATTCTCCATCCCCCCTTAGTATTGTCAAAGGGATGTCCCCGATCGGCAAGGCCGATCACGATAAAGTTTATATTGAGTATGACATAAAAGCAAAGCAAATCCGACAGGTCCCGCGTAAAATATATATATATATATATATTAGCGTGCGAATATGGGTGGTCTGCAAGACCATACGGCGCGACTAAAGGATTCCTTCCTTTCCTCTGACCCCTCTCGCATGTCAGTAAATGACTTGTGGGTCAGTTGTAAGACCGAACTCACGACGGCCATGAAAAAGTACATACCAATAAAATGACAAAATCAAAGCGTTGTGTACCATAGATCGATAACACGATCAAACACATAATCAGAAGGTGTGACAGAATGTACTTCCGTGCTCGTAAGTCTAGCAATCCCGACGTGAAGAGCCATTACTATGGTTCAGAGCACATGTACAAAAGGTTATTAGAGATGCATATTGGACTATGTTCTAGAAAGGGTTATCCGTTGGAAGCAAGGACTACACCACAGAACTGGATAATATGGAGTGAACATGTTTTCTGGGTCATACTGGCTAGTTTCGGCCAATTAGGCCTCATCAGTAACCCTCAAAATATTTTCAAACTCCACAATGGAATCAATGATCCCAAAGGACAAGATAATACAAACTTCACTGTAATGTAGGGCAGGGAGACTTTTTACGGCCGCCGCCACACATTCCCAGACATCAGCTGTAGTGACGTTAAATATGTTCTAGAAAGGGTTATCCGTCGGAAGCAAGGAATACACCACAGAACTGGAAAATATGGAGTTATCATGTTTTCTGGGCCAGACTAGCTAGTTTCGGCCAATTAGGCCTCATCAGTGACCCTCTAAATATTTTCAAAATTCCAAAATGGAATCAATGGTCCCAAAGGACAAGAAAATACAAACTACACTAAAATTTAGGGCAGGGAGACTTTTTACGGCCGCCACACATTCCAAGACATCAGCTGTGGTGACGTTAAATATGTTCTATAAAGAGTTATCCGTTGGAAGCAAGGAATACACCACAGAACTGGAAAGTATGTTGTGAACATATTTTCTTGGCCAGACTAGCTAGTTCCGGCCAATTAGGCCTCATCAGTGACCCTCGAAATATGTTCAAAATTCCACAATGGAATCAATGATCCCAAAGGACAAGAAAATACAACTACACTATAATGTAGAGAAGGGAGACTTTTTACGGCCGCCGCCACACATTCCCAGACATCAGCTGTAGTGACGTTAAATATCTTCTAGAAAGGGTTATTCGTTGGAAGCAAGGAATACACCACAGAACTGGAATATATGGAGTTAGCATGTTTTCTGGGCCAGACTAGCTAGTTTCGGCCAATTAGGCCTCATCAGTGACTCCTAAATATTTTCAAAATTCCATAATGGAATCAATGTGCCCAAAGGACAAGAAAATACAAACTACACTATAATGTAGGGCAGGGAGACTTTTTACGGCCGCCACACATTCCCAGACATCAGCTTCAGTGACGTTAAATATGTTCTATAAAGAGTTATCCGTTGGAAGCAAGGAATACACCACAGAACTGGAAAATATGTTGTGAACATATTTTCTTGGCCAGACTAGCTAGTTCCGGCCAATTAGGCCTCATCAGTGACCCTCGAAATATGTTCAAAATTCCACAGTGGAATCAATGATCCCAAAGGACAAGAAAATATTACTACACTATAAGGTAGGGCAGGGAGACTTTTTACAGCCGCCGCCACACATTCCCAGACATCAGCTGTAGTGACGTTAAATATGTTCTAGAAAGGGTTATCCGTTGGAAGCAATGAATACACCACAGAACTGGAAAATATGGAGTAAGCATGTTTTCTGGGCCAGACTAGCTAGTTTCGGCCAATTAGGCCTCATCAGTGACTCCTAAATATTTTCAAAATTCCATAATGGAATCAATGTGCCCAAAGGACAAGAAAATACAAACTACACTATAATGTAGGGCAGGGAGACTTTTTACGGCCGCCACACATTCCCAGACATCAGTTTCAGTGACGTTAAATATGTTCTATAAAGAGTTATCCGTTGGAAGCAAGGAATGCACGCAAGAACTGGAAAATATGGATTGAAGATGTTTTCTGGGCCAGACTAGCTTGTTTCGGCCGATTAGGCCTCACCAGTGAGCCTCAAAATGTTTTCAAAATTCCAATATGGAAACAATGATTCCAAAGGACAAGAAAATACAAACTACACTTTAATGTAGGGCAGGGAGACTTTACGGCCGCCACACATGCCCAAACATCAGCTGTAATCACATTAAATATGTTCTAGAGAGGATTATCCGTTGGAAGCAAGGAATACACCATAGAACTGAAAAAATATGGAGTGAACATGTTTTCTTGGCCAGACTAGCTAGTTTCGGCCAATTAGGCCTCATCAGTGAGCCTCAAAATATTTTTCAAAATTCCACAATGGAATCAATGATCCCAAAGGACAAGAAAATACAAACTACACTATAATGTAGGACAGGGAGCATTTTTTCGGCCGCCACACACATTCCCAGACATCAGCTGTAGTGACGTTAAATATGTTCTAGAAAGGGTTATCCGTTGGAAGCAAGAAATACACCAAAGAACTGGAAAATATGGATTGAACATGTTTTCTGGGCCAGACTAGCTAGTTTCGGCCAATTAGACCTCATCAGTGACACTCATGGAAGCATGTTTCTATCATCTTTACCTTTGATGATGAAAATATTGATCCCGGGGGCGCCCAGAAGAATTGACAAGTTAAGAAATTTTGGTCATTTGTAAAGTCCCTGAAAAAAAGAATCATTTGGGATCACGTCACTTAGGGAAAATGGAATTAGCAAAACTGAACCACGCAACAAGGCAAATATATGTAATAAGCAGCTTCAATCGCCGTTTACACGTGAAGCTGACGGTGAGCTATCATCAAAAGGTACAAGCCCGTTCCCCTCTATAGGGGACATAACAGTGGACCCCAAAGGGGTCGCAAACCTGTTGGACAAGCTTAATATACATAAGACATCTGGGCCTTACGGCCTGCATGCCAGGGTGCTTAAGGAATGTAGTGCTGAAATATCTCCTCTCTTTGCCTTTCAATGAATCACTTGCTCAGGGCACTGTACCAGATGACTGCGACAAGCAAACGTAACCGCGCGGGGTGGGGAGGGGAAGGGGTGGGGGCATTGGTTTTTGCATAGGCTTATACAGAGAAAACCTATAAAATTTTCTTGTCTGTAACCAGAAGGTCCAGGTCTTTGATATTTGGTATGAAGCTTCATGTAGTGGACCTTTACCAATATTGTTCTAGTTATGGTGGCCCCATCTCCGGGGCCCAATGGTTTTACATAGGCTTTAATAGTATTCTAGTCTGAAATCTGAAGGCCCAGGTCTTTGATATTTGGTATGTTGCTTCATCTAATGAACCTCTACCAAGATTGTTTATACTTTAGCCCTGTGGGCAAAAATGCCCCCGCGCCAGGGCCTTTGGTTTTACGCAGGCTTACGGGTTACGTAGGCAACCCTGTGTGTTTGCGCCTGATGCTCCGTCTTTGGTCGGGCCCCTGGGAGTCTAACTGTTGGTTTTCCTTTGCTCAAGCAATTGTGTTGTTGTATGCTGTCGAGTCCTCAAACTTGTTTCATCTCCATAGTTTTTTGATTTGTATGTTCTCGGAGATGTTGCACTGATGAGTTAAGAGGCCTTCATGCGGACTAAACAAAATTGGTGTATACCGCGACAAAGGTAAGGGCGAGGATTATGGCCATGTAAAATCGATTTGAGCCCCCCCCCCCCCCCCCCCAGTGGAATTCTTTCCATTGACCTTTCCAAGGCGGTTATTCTGTTGCGGTTTATTTATGTTCTTGTTTGTTGCTAACTGTGTGTATCACTTGTGTCTTTTTGTTTTGGATGGCCATTTGGCCATTTTGCGGGAAAGTAACTGTCCTTATTGCCTTCCTTTGTTTAGGTTTCCATTATGGTCTGGTCGCTTCATGTTTGTGTTTCTTTCCCTTTGGTGTCTTTGATAGTTGGAGTAAGTTAATTGTATCGATTCCTGATGTTTGTTTTACTTCTACTTATTATAGGGAAAACCTTTAAAAAATCTTCTTGTCTGAAACCAGAAGTGCCACGTCTTTGATATTTGGTATGAATCTTCATGTAGTGGAGCTCTACCAAGAGTGTTCAACTTATAGCCCTGGGTCCAAAAATGGCGCTGTTCCGGGTTTTACATAGTCAACTATAGGGAATCCTTAAAGCGTATTTATTAGTTAGGGGTAGGTGAGGGGGTCGGGGAAGGAGATTTTGTAGCGCAAATAATGCATGCAAATGCAAAGTAGCATGTCCTTTTTCACGCGCCTGCATGAAGCATGGCGCGATATAGGTGTCTGTTTTTTTTCGTCCGTTCGTTCGCGACATAGACGTAGCCTGCGGTGGAATTCATGTGTTCCTCGTTAACTGGTCACTAACTTTGCATTCAAAGCACCGCTTGCTGTACCAATTTAACAGTTTGTGATCATAAATAAATGAGGCAAATCTGAGCTTTTGGTTTTGTTTGTTTGAGATTTTACGTCCCCATCAAAACTGTAAAGGTCATTTTGAAAATGTCGCTTCCAATTCTGTGGGACTTTTACCCGACATTGAGATGAAATGACTTCTCAATCCCTGCCTCTCCATGAGACCAACAGGGTTTATCAGCATTGACGGTCCAACTCGCACCACATTGCCTGGGCAGGCCTAGATCCTGTTAGCGGTTTACCAGTTCTCGCATGCGGGTCGGTTTCAACTCTGCACGGAAGCATCATGCAGCCCATCTGTTTCATTAAGCTGAGCTTTTGGTAAATGTCACACATCATTATGGTGTTAATAACCTACATGTACGACTCATTATGAGAACTCTCCTAGTCAAATATATTGTAAAATTTTACCACTAAAAACGGAAAATTTTCGGATAAAATTCTGGCATTTTTTAGCTCGCCTTATGAAAGTAAGGGGGAGCTATTGCCATACCCCCGGGCGTCCGGCGTCAGCGCCGGCGTCCGCATTTGGTTAAAGTTTACCTGCAAGCTCTTAAATGTGATGTTTTACAAGTTTATTTTGAATATATAATTAACAATTGGTAAAAAACAATACTAACATTATCATTGTACTTCATTTTTCAGGGGTTTTTTGGCTTAAATTGGACTTTTTGAGAAGTTAATATTTTGCTCTGTATTACCTCCCTTATTTCCCTGTGTTAAAGTTTACCTGCAAACTGCATGAGTTCAAATCCAGGGGTAGGCATGTTTTTTTTGTATTTTGGTTTTTTTCGTTTCTTTTTCTTTTTTTTTCTTTCTTTTTAAAAACAAAGCGGGTCTGGGGCTCAAGGTCAAGGTCACTGTGGCTATTTTTAGAAAAACATTGTCATCACTCTAGCGCCTTCATTTATTGATGGATTTTGATATAACTTCACTCAAATGTTTGGTATAATGATATCTCGAGTGACTTTGACTTTCTGGGTCCGAAGCTTAAGGTCAAGGTCACTACTTTCATGATCACGGGGTCAAGGTCACTGTGGCTATTTTTAGAAAAACATTGTCATCGCTCTTGCACCTTAATTTATTGATGGATTTTAATATAACTTCACACAAATGTTGGACATGGTGATATCTCTAGCAAGTTCAACTTTCAGGGTCTGGGACTGAAGGTCAAGGTCACTGTGGCTATTTATCGAAAAAACTTTATGATCGCTCTAGTGCCTACATTTATGGATTGATTTTAATGTAACTTCACACATATGTTGGGTATGATGATATCTCGAGCGGGTTCGACGTTCAGGGTCTGGGGCTGAAGGTCAAGGTCACTTTGGCTATTTTTAGAAAATCTTTTTATCGCTCTTGCGCCTTTAATCCTTTATTTATGGATGGATTTTAATAAAACTTCACACAAATATTGGGTATGATGATATTTCGAGTGACTTTGACTTTCAGGTTCCGGGGCTGAAGGTCAAGGTCACTGTGGCTATTTTTAGAAAAACTTTGTGATCGCTCAAGTGCCTACATTTATGGATGGATTTTAATATAATTTTACACAAATGTAAGGTATGATGATATCTCAAGCGAGTTCGACTTTCAGGGTCTGAGGCTGAAGGTCACGGTCACTGCTGCTATTTAAAAAAAACTTTGTGATCACTCTAGTGCCTACATTTATATATGGATTTTAATATAACTTTACACTAATTTTGGGTATGATGATATCTCGAGCGATTTCGACTTTCAGGGTCTTGGGCTGAAGGTCAAGGTCACTGTGGCTATTTTTAGAAAAACTTTGTAATCGCTCTTGTGCCTTCATTTATTGACGGATTTTAATATAACTTGACACATATGTTTGGTATGATGATATCTTGAGTGACTTTGATTTTCCGGGCCAGGGGCTGAAGTTCAAGGTCACTGTGGCTATTTTTTAGAAAAAATTGATCATTGCTCTAGTGCCCACATTTATTGATGGAATTTAAGGTAACTTCATAAAAATGTTGGGTATGATAATATCTCGAGTCAGCTCAACTTTCAGGGCCTGGGGCTCAAAGTCAAGGTCACTGTGGCAAATTTTAGAAAAACTTTGTCATCACTCTTAAGTACCTACATTTATTGACGGATATAATGTATTTTTACATTTTACACAAATGTTAAGTTAGGCTTTTTTTTTAATTCGTCTTGCACGAGGGGAATTGTATCGTCTGTAATACCTTGTTATTACTTGGAAGTTTGTAGAATTTTTGTTATTAAATATAGATTTGTTTTCATCTTTTTTTTACAGTGGAAAGTAGAAGTAAGACAAAGATCAGGAATCGATACAATTAACTTACTCCACCCATCAAAGACACCAAAGGGAAAGAAACACTAACATTAATCGACCAGACCATAATGGAAACCTAAACAAAGGAAGGCCATAAGGACAGTTCCCTTCCCACAAAATTGCCATATGGCCTCCAAAAATAAAAAGACACAAGTGATATACACAGTAAGTAACAAACAACGACATAAATAAACCGCCACAGAAGAACCGCCTTGGAACGGTCAGTAGAAAGATTTCCACTGGGGGGGGGGGGGCTTAAATCGATTTTACGTGGCCACAATCCTCGCCCAAACTTCCGTCGCGATTTAGACAAATAATTTGTTCAGTCCGCATGAAGGCCTCCTAACTCATCAGTGCAACATCTCCGTGAACACAAAAAATCAAAGAACCACAGAGGTGAGACAACGGTGAGGACTCGACAGCAAGAAACCACTGAAATGGTGGAGCAAAAGAAAACCAACAGTTAGACTCCGATGGGCCCGACCAGAGACAGAGCATCAGGCACCAACCAACATTACCTTGAATTAGATCTCTCTAATTCTCAATAAGCCTTTACGTTGGGGCCGGCATAGAATCTGAGGCCTGAACCACCGGCGTGCAATTAAAGAAGGAACCAAAGTTGCCAACCGTGATTGGGTTAACTACCATGCATGCAGTCTGTCGTATAACATCCATGTTACGGCTTGAAAACAGGATGATTAGGGGTCCTTTTTGTTTCTCTTTCATTTGCTGCAGTCTGTTTGGCTTTTTTACAGAAGAAAAAAATTTGATAACTTGCCCTCATCCATCTTAGTCCCCCAAAGGCGAGCTATGTTGTCTTCTGACAACTCATGTTTTCATATTTTTGCCCGAGATTTGGGTACACTTTAAAACAACTCGGCGAGGCGGTTCTAACGAATACCTACAATCTATGTGAACAGAAATTAGATAAATGATGTATACCCCTGTAAACCACAGTTAAAAGTGGGGTAAAAGCTGGTAACAAATAAACAGGCGTATTTTCGTGATGTGAATAAATGTTGTCATGAGACTTTTCAAAAGGGATTATACAAAGGAGAAATAAATTACTAAAATGAAATTGTGTAACATGAAAGAATATTTGATTATGATTTAACAATGACCACCATTTGCCTTCGTTTACATAAACAACGCCAAACAAACGAAGAATAATAACGAGCCGAAAATTTCACGTAAGCCCAGATGTTTTTTTTTTCTCCGCGAAACGCGGGTAATTTCATTTTCAAAGAAAGCAATCGGTCAAATTTTCGCCGAGAATCTCCGAGAATTTTCTCCGCGAAACCGGGAGAAATTTCAGCGAGAAATTTTTCGCTCATTTTATCTTTTCTCGCTGATTTGCGGAGAAAATAGCTGATTTCGCGTTAGGCGGTTTCTCCGCGAAACAACAAAAATGGGTTATTACCGGTAGCTGGTCTGTATACCTATGTTTACCTTTTCCCTTAACAGATGTTAACCTTTTTCGTTTTCTTACAAGTCCTATCCCGTAATCTGCAACTCCCCCACAGTTGGTCTGCTCATGTATCCTGATCTAAATACCCCACCCCCTTCCTGTGACCTTGACCTTCTATTGTACTTAGGAAAATGTTAAATTTTTCCTTAACAAATGTTAACATTTTTTTACAACTCAGAACCTGTAATCCTTATATCCTCCACAGTTGCTCTACTTTTGTATCATGATCTCAGCTAAGCGTCTAAATACCCCCACCCCTTCCTGTGACCTTGACCTTCTATTGTACTAAGGAAAATGTTAAACTTTTTCCTTAACAAATGTTAATATTCTGTTCGCACATAGCTGGCGGCTCGACATGCAGGCCGCGGCCAACTAGTTTGGACAAGTGCCACTCTCAAGACAATCATTTTAGACATGTTTACATCTTGGATTCAGCTTTTGTCGTCTTTATTTCTTTTCTTCTACAGTCTGACACAGAGGTTATCAAATGGCAGCTAGGATGGTGGCTGGTCACTGTTACATGTGGGTTTACGGCGTCCCGCAAACCCCCATGCTGACAAGACAACCGAGCGTGATCTCTGACAGGTGTACGGGCAGCTGTGGGGTAAGGCACAAGAAAGATGTTAGATGAATGACATGAATTATTTACAGTATCTACATACAACACTTACTAACATAAAACATCACAATTTGTTGCTTCTGTAGCCAACTCACGACGTCCGCTCCGAAGGCAAAACACTGTTCTGTGCTCGGAACGGGTGACGTGAATACCTACAGAAGCAAACAACAAAAACAACAACAAAAACAAAAAAAGAAACAACACAAAACGCGACTGGCCAGTTTATAACTTAGGGTGAATCCCCTACTCGCGTGACACTTCCTCTCGCGAACTAGTAGAACTAGTCTATCAACATAGTTGATAATCTTAGGTTTAGCGATCACGTTTGCTGATCAGAAGCTTAGTGATCGTCTAAATGACCTGCAGGTTAATTGACCTCTTCCATGGTCTCACATTTGTTTACAACGAACAATGATCTAGATTCTGCTTCTACCCTGGTAGGCGCTGATTACGGCGGTCTGTCCGCCCTTGCTGGACCCTAACGCCTAGCGTCGTACCAGTACCTGCTGCTATGAAGCAGGGAGCAGCAGGTCACACATTGTTGTGCCTTTCAATATACTTTCTATTTCCCCGTCACAATGTTGTGTTCACTCTTACAACTTGACCTGCTGATAAAGTGTCCGCTTTTTTCAGGGTTTATATATCTATGAATACTACCGGAAAATCATGCCTACTCTTATTACCTTGCTCAATTCGTGGCGAGGTGGAGATACCGGCCACAAACAAAGCCAGATAGCAAAATCGAGTAGATAATGGATTTGCGTTCAAATAGTATATTTCCCATAGGAAAAATTGATGAAACGACCCTATAATCAATGACATGACTCCTGTCAAAACGAACACCCACACAACACGTGACGGGAATAAAAATCATATATGGCACAATTTGGCGGTTGGCGATTTTTAGGCAAATTCTATAGGACTCGGCCT
The DNA here is from genome assembly GCA_963580285.1 of Lucinisca nassula. NCBI lineage: Eukaryota > Metazoa > Mollusca > Bivalvia > Lucinida > Lucinidae > Lucinisca > Lucinisca nassula. Next base: position 28,897,600 of record OY757015.1, read on the forward strand.
TTTAGCGGCCCCCTGTATTGTAAAAACAGCTCTCTATAAACCACTCATGCATACATCGTATGATATGTGCATGACTCGCTCATGGAGCCGCACAGTTTGCGTACCATATTTCACCTAAAATATTTCACTCGCACCGCCCTACCATATATCTACTAAAATAATTTAGATGTGCATAAGCACCAGAGAGGTTTCCTATTCCATCTCGTAACAAAGGTTTCCCCTTTTGGAGAAACAACAATCAGAAATGTTTTTTCTTTGTGTATAGAGATGGAATAGGATGAACCTATCTAAACAAGACAGCTATTTACACAACAACCGTGCGAAGAATTACCTACTAAGGTAGTCTGCCCCCAAATTTTCTTGGCCCCGAATTGCAACAATCCGAAATCTATACGGCTGTAGTTTCATTGCCCAACGCATAATTCGAGGATTGAGAACTTTTGCTGTTTGCATATAAGACAAGGGCTTGTGGTCTGTCTCAAGCAGGAATTCTACTCCGTAAAGATACTTGCGAAATTTCTCAACACCCCAGATAATAGCCAAACATTCCTTCTCTATTACAGAATAGTTTTTCTCACGAGGCAAAAGTTTCTTGCTGGCATAAGCAATGGGAAGTCGTCCTTCCCCTTCAAATTCTTGGAGCAAAACGGCTCCTATACCAACATCAGAAGCGTCCGTCCGGAGTATGAACGGATTCCTATCATGAAAGATAGGAAGACGAAGAATAGGACTAGACGTGAGTCTATTCTTCAGGGTCTGAAAAGCCTTTTCATGATGGTCCTGCCAGTCTGTGATCTTGTTTGGTCTACTTTTCTTAGTTAAATCTGTCAAAGGGGAAGCGATAGATGAGAAATTTGGAATGAAACGGCGGTAGAAACCAGCCAACCCAAGAACTGACTTTATTTGTCTCTTAGTAGAAGGTCGAGGAGCATCCTTTATAGCTTGTATCTTGTCTTCTTGCGGTCTAACTGACTGAGCAGCTACACTGTGACCAAGACATTCGATACTGCTATACCCAATCATACACTTGGAAGGTTTTGTCGTCAACTTGGCTGTCCTAAGTCTATCCAAAACTTCACGTAATGACGTCAAGTGGTCTTTCCAAGTTTCGGTAAAGATCCACATATCATCGACGAAGCTATCAACGTTAGAAAGTTCGGACAGAATCTTTCTCATCAACCTGCAAAATGTTGCTCCTGAGTTTACCAAACCGAAGGGCATAGTTTTGAATTGAAACAAGCCTTTGGGGGTTTCGAACGCAGTTAGGGGTTTTGCCTTAGACGTCATTTTTACCTGCCAATAACCTTTTGACAAATCTAATTTGCTAAAGTATTTGTGCCCCGACATTCTATTTATAACCTCCTCCATATTTGGCATTGGTTCTGCATCGAACTCCGTCACTTTATTAAGTTTACGGAAGTCAATGCAGAACCGCACCGAACCATCTTTTTTAGGGACAAGTACTACAGGGGATGAGTATGGAGATATTGATGGCTCAATAACTCCTAAATCTAACATATCCTGAATTTCCTTTTCCATTACATCCCGTACTTTATATGGTATGGCATAACCTTTTGACCTCACTGGTTCCGTCGTCAGCAACTTTATGTCGTGTTCTATTTGGTCAGTTCGTCCAGGTACACTGGACAGTACGTCCGGGTATTCTTTTATCAACGTCTCTATTTCTTTACGCTGATCCTGCGTTAACATTTCTGAAATATTGACGTCCTTAAACGTCTCTGGTTGCTTTGCAGTAGGAAAAGCGCAATCTTCCAATGAGAATTCGTCAACGTCATCATTTTCAGTTGACGGAATGGACTCTACAGAAAGCAAGCAATGTGACGTCACATTTTGACGTTCCACATATTGCTTCAGTATGTTAGCGTGATATGTGTTAACATTTCCATTGACGTCAATCTTATAATCCATTCTGTTCACTACCTCAACCACTTCATAAGGACCTTTCCATTGAAGCAATAATTTATTACTGTCTGTCGGTAGTAACAACAGCACTTTATCGCCGACGTCAAATTTACGCGACCTCGCGCCTTTATCATAATAAGCTTTCTGCTTAATCTGAACCTTCTTTAAATTATCACGCGCTAATTTGCATGTCTGCTCTAACCGTTCCCTAAGCTCAATAACGTATTGATACGTCGAAAGAACTTGCTCATCGCGTACCTCTTCAGCCCATAATTCTCTTAATATTGCCATTGGACCTCTGACGTTACGTCCATATAACAACTCAAAAGGGGAGTATCCTAAAGACTCTTGTGGGACTTCCCTTACCGCAAATAATAAGGCTGGAAGATATTTATCCCAATCTTTTGGACGTTCAGCACACATGCGACGTAACATCTGCTTTAACGTAGCGTGGAAACGCTCTATCAGTCCGTTGCAAATTGGGTGTCTCGGACTACACGTTAACTGTTGAAGAGAAAGAAGTCTGCTGACTTCCTTCATTACCTCAGCAGTAAACTGTGATCCACAATCAGTCAACATTTCATCAGGAATGCCAACCCTACTAAACATTTCAATAAGCGCTTCCGCGACACGTTCCGTCTCAATACTCGGTAAAGCTATCGCCTCTGGATACCTTGTCGCATAATCTATCATGGTTAAAATATACCGAGATTTCCTATCAGATCGAGGCTCAATTGGACCAACTATGTCCACTGCCACCCTCTTAAATGGCGTATCAATCAATGGCATTTTTCCTAGAGGTACTTTAGTGACCCGACCTTTCTGAATAGTTCTCTGACAAATATCACAAGATTTACAAAATCTAGCGACATCACCGCAAATACCGGGCCAGTAAAACTCAGTTACAACTCTATCCAATGTCTTCCTAATACCCATATGTCCAGACATAAGCGTTTCATGAGCCAGTTTCAACACCTTTCCTCGGAAACTTTGAGGGACCACAAGTTGGAAAGAGACTTTGTTACCCTTGGTGAACTCCCTATATGCCAAACCTTTTTTCTCAATAAACCTAGTTTCACCTCGGTTTAAACCACGACTCACAGTCTTGTTCCCAGATACAACCCTTTTCCTGATGTTTTCCAAAGTTGGATCATCAACCTGAGCTTGCTTGAAAGCCTCCTTGTCATCGTTAATGATCTGATCGGGAACCTTAAGTTTTCTGTAAGGCTTCTCATCCTGCCTAGTTTGAGACCTAGTTACAGCCGCAGCTGAGAAATGAGACATATCAGGAAGTTTTGATCCATCAATGTTACCGATAACCAAATCGTACAACGTATCATCCATACACAAAGCTTCAGTTTTCCCAGTGAAAAAAGGACAATCAATGTCAATCATTGCCAAAGGATACCTTTGTGTGGATTCATCAATCAACGTAACATTTGATTCCTTCCCTATTAGATGACTATCCGAAACCAAACTTCTCCGAACGACACAGCCTGTACACCCAGTATCTCTTAATACAACCACCTTTTTATTATTAACCAATCCTTGTGCCGTCGGTAACCTTGCCTTTAAGAAGTAACAGACACCTTCCCTAGTTTCCTTACTACACTCCTCCCTATCCGAAATCAAAGGATCACCAACCTTATTTTCAAAAATACTTCCAATCTCATCACCTTTCCTAGTTACTTCCGTTTGACAAAAACTAACTTGGTGTGCTGCGCCACGTGGTGTGCTATTATTTTTACCGCGTCCGCGAAAAGACCCTCTAAAATTACCACGACCACGTGTATAACCACGACCTACATTCTGCGTATTCTCATTCTTAACCTGAGAGCCTTGAGTCTCTACGCGCGTGTTAAAATTTTCTTTAACACCGCTATCCCCCACTCCAGTTGCTCCTACCTCTGCGCTATACAATTGTTTCCTGTCGGGGTTCTTAAAACATTTAATTGTTAAATGCCCCTTACCGCATATGCTACACTTGATATCCGGTCTACCACTCGGTTTGTTCGAGTCAACTTTGTCCTGTTTACCCTGCGCTGCGCCTCTATTATCGCGTTGCCCCTTATTAATGCAACTATATACGCCCCCGCGCGCTTCTGCAAACAAATCTGCCTCCCTAGCCATTTCATCTAAATTACCAAACTGTTTTGGCTTCAGATGTACATACAGTTCTCTATTACATGACTCCAGGAACTGATCCCTTGCCATGAAATCACAGACAGCCGGAAAAGATTTTTCTATCTTTGCCATATTAAGCCATTTTTCTAAATAACTTCTCAGTCTACTACTGAACTGTATGAACGTTTCTGATTTCTCGGGCCTACTATAACGAAACTGCTTTCTAAATCCGCGCTCTGTCATGTCAAAATTCTTTAATAAAGCGTCCTTTAACTTTTCATAATCCGCCGCATCCTCATTTGACAACCGGTCATATACATCAAGTGCGCGCCCTTTGAGCAATGCACTTAAATACGCGGCCCAAACACTCTTATCCCATTTATTAGCCGTAGCATATTTCTCAAATCTAGATAAATAACTATCCATTTTATCCTTACCCTCTTCAAAATAAGGTAACTTAGGATCCCGGGCATGAGCCACCTTCTCAGCTTTTTGCTTTTCAAATTCTAGCTCGAGCTTCGCTCTCTGCATTTCTAACTGATTCCTTAATTCTTGGTGCTGTAGCTCAAACCCATGTTTTATTTGTTCTAAATGGGCCTCACTAACCTCTTTTGCCTCCCTTTGAGTCTGAATGCGTGCCATTTCAAGTTCCTTATTAACATTCAACATAGCTAGTTCATGTGCCCTTTCATTTTCCTTTTCCCTTTCCTTTTCTTCTAACTTAGCTAGTTCATGTGTCCTTTCCTTTTCCTTTTCTTCAGACCTTAACCTTTCTAAATCCCTTTGTTCTTGCCTTTCCGCCCGCTCAATATCTTGCTGCTCTTTAACAAAACTTTGTAACTCCTTCCCCTCATAACCTAAGTCCTTTCCCATTTGCATTAAACGCTCCATTATTGATAACGTAAATCTCACGTTACTATCAAAACCACTATAAACTGATCAGTTATGATCAGTGATGATTGAATGGGCTTAACTAAAACGTTAAGATATGTGTTATACGCGTTAATCTAATTAAAACGTTAGTTATTAAAGCACACGCGATTTGAAATGTCAAATGCTTTCAGCACAGTATGACGTTGCGTACTGGTAGTCTAATATGACGTCATAAACTGACGACGTTTACAGTAAAATGCTACAATCCGAAGTTTTATCACATTACAAAACTTCGATCATAACAAGTCACCATTAATGTTTCTATTACGTCATACCTAACCTCAAGCCACAGCGTAAATATTAACGCTACCGTTATGTCAACGTCAGTAAATTGTTAACGTCACTACGTCAGAACCATGTGTGGGTAAGATCAATTAGTAGCTCCAATTTAACTTAGTAGAATGTCAGGTAACACAATTAAGTGGGGTCTACTTAAATTTTTCGTTACCAAGAAAAAGTGGGGTTTGCCTTGCCTTCCTGCTCAGAAATTATCGACTTGTCAGTATCCATTCAGTTGAATACATGGGTTTCGCACTTCATCAACGCAGGAAGGAAGATTAAAGTTAATTTCTAAATGTGGCTGTCAATGCATTTTTTTTTTTTTTTTAAAGTTGATGATTCAGAGTATCAATGTGCTGTTCCACAGCCGGGAACACCAGCCAGAGATCAAATCCTCACTTCACTGACACCAAATGTTACATGTGGGTTTACGGCGTCCCGCAAACCCCCATGCTGACAAGACAACCGAGCGTGATCTCTGACAGGTGTACGGGCAGCTGTGGGGTAAGGCACAAGAAAGATGTTAGATGAATGACATGAATTATTTACAGTATCTACATACAACACTTACTAACATAAAACATCACAATTTGTTGCTTCTGTAGCCAACTCACGACGTCCGCTCCGAAGGCAAAACACTGTTCTGTGCTCGGAACGGGTGACGTGAATACCTACAGAAGCAAACAACAAAAACAACAACAAAAACAAAAAAAGAAACAACACAAAACGCGACTGGCCAGTTTATAACTTAGGGTGAATCCCCCACTCGCGTGACACTTCCTCTCGCGAACTAGACCTTCTATTGTACTAAGGAAAATGTTAAACTTTTTCCTTAACAAATGTTAATATTCTGTTCGCACATAGCTGGCGGCTCGACATGCAGGCCGCGGCCAACTAGTTTGGACAAGTGCCACTCTCAAGACAATCATTTTAGACATGTTTACATCTTGGATTCAGCTTTTGTCGTCTTTATTTCTTTTCTTCTACAGTCTGACACAGAGGTTATCAAATGGCAGCTAGGATGGTGGCTGGTCACCTATTTCCTACGTTAAACAAGAGCTATACAGGTCCATGTGCGCCTGCTGCAGGCCGCTATCTGTGTTTACAGGAGCACCTGATCTGTTGTCAAGTGCCACATTACTGGAGGAAAATCCCTACTCAGCCTCAATATTTATGCATGACATGTTGTCATTTGACGCATTGTGCCAGTGGTGTATTCTGAAGGTCCGACTAAGACCGACTGTTGGAGTTACCACATTCGTTCAGAACACGGATTACTCGTTAACCACAGGTGTTCAGAAAAGTGACCTCTCGTTCACCACACTTCAACTTGTTAAGAACACTGACCACTCGTTTACCACAGTTGTACAGAACACTGATGACTCGTTCACCACATTTTGTAAGAACAATGACCACCCGTTTACCACAGCTGTTAAGAACACTGATGACTCGTTTACCACAGATGTTCAGAACACTGATCACTCGTTTACCACAGTCGTTAAGAGCACTGATGACTTGTTTACCACAGGTGTTCAGAAAACTGACCACTCGTTCACCACACTTCAACTTGTTAAGAACACTGACAACTCGTTTACCACAGTTGTTCAGAACACTGATGACTCGTTCACCACATTTGATAAGAACACTGACCACTCGTTCACCACACTTCAACGTGTTAAGAACACTGACAACTCGTTTACCACAGTTGTTCAGAACACTGATGACTCGTTCACCACATTATGTAAGAACAATGACCATCCGTTTACCACAGCTGTTAAGAACACTGATGACTCGTTTACCACAGTTGGTTCAGAACACTGATCACTCGTTAACCACATTTGTACAGATCACTGATTACTCGTTTACTGCAGTCGTTAAGAACTCTCATGACTTGTTTACCACAGTCGTTAAGAACTCTGATGACTCATCTACCACAGGTGTTCAGAAAACTGAACATTCGTTTACAACAGCTGTTAAGAACACTGATGAATCGTTAACCACAGTTGTTCAGATATCTGATCACTCGTTTACCACAGTTGTTAAGAACGCTGATGACTTGTTTACCTCAGTTGTTAAGAACACTGATCACTCGTCTACCACAGCTGATAAGAACACTGAACACTCGTTTACCACAGTTGTTAAGAACGCTGATGACTTGTTTACCTCAGTTGTTAAGAACACTGATCACTCGTTTACCACAGTTGTTAAGAACGTTGATGACTTGTTTACCTCAGTTGTTAAGAACACTGATCACTCGTTTACCACAGCTGTTAAGATCACTGATGACTCGTTTACCACAGCTGTTAAGAACACTGATCACTCGTTTACCGCAGTTGTTAAGAACGCTGATGACTTGTTTACCTCGATTGTTAAGAACACTGATCACTCGTTTACCACAGCTGTTAAGAACGTTGATGACTTGTTTACCTCAGTTGTTAGGAACACTGATCACTCGTTTGCCACAGTTGTTACGAACACTGATCACTCGTTCACCACAGCTGTTAAGAACACTGATGACTCGTTTACCACAGTTGTTAAGAACGCTGATGACTTGTTTACCTCAGTTGTTAAGAACACTGATCACTCGTTTACCACAGTTGTTAAGAACGTTGATGACTTGTTTACCTCAGTTGTTAAGAACACTGATCACTCGTTTACCACAGTTGTTAAGAACACTGATCACCCGTTTACCACAGCTGTTAAGAACACTGATGACTCGTTTACCACAGCTGTTAAGAACACTGATCACTCGTTTACCACAGTTGTTAAGAACACTGATCACTCGTTTACCACAGTTGTTAAGAACGCTGATGACTTGTTTACCTCAGTTGTTAAGAACACTGATCACTCGTTTACCACAGTTGTTAAGAACACTGATCACTCGTTTACCACAGTTGTTAAGAACGCTGATGACTTGTTTACCTCAGTTGTTAAGAACACTGATCACACGTTTACCACAGTTGTTAACAACACTGATCACTCGTTTACCACAGCTGTTAAGAACACTGATGACTCGTTTTCCATAGTTGTTCAGAACAATGATCACTCGTTTTCCATAGTTGTTCAGAACAATGATCATTCGTTTACCACAGTTGTTCAGAACACTGATCTCTCATTTGCCACATTCGTTAAGAACACTGACGACTCGTTTACCACAGTTTTTTTTCAGAACACTGATAACTCGATAACCACAGTTGTTCAGGACACTGAATATTTGATTACCACAGTTGTTCAGAAAACGGATCACTCGTTTATCAGTTGTTCAAAACTTTGATGACAACAGTTGTTAAGAACACTGATTACTCATTTACCACAGTTGTTAAGAACACCGAGGACTCCTTTATCTCAGTTGTTAAGAACCCTGATGACTTGTTTACCACAGTTGTTCAGAACACTGATCACTCGGTAACCACAATTATGAAGAACACGGATCACTCGTTTACCACAGTTGTTCAAAACACTGATCACTCGTTTACCACAGTCATTAAGAACACTGATGACTCGGTTACCACAGTCGTTAAGAACACGGATCACTCGTTTAACAAATTTGTTCAGAACACTGATCACTCATTTACCACAGTTGTTCAGAACACTGATCACTCGTTTACCACATTTGTTCAGGACTTCAGTATAACACAATTTTTCACTCGTCTACCACAGATGTTAAGAACACTGATCACTCGATTACCACAGTTGTTAAGAACACTTATCACTTGCATACCACATTTGTTCAGGACCACAGTGTACCACAGTTGTTCACTCGTTTACTACATTTGTTCAAAACACTGCTGACTCGTTTACCACAGTTGTTCTTAACACTGATCACTGGTTTACCAGTTGTACCCGACACTGATCACTCGTTTACCACAGTTGTTAAGAGCCCTGATAACTCATTTACCACAGTAGTTAAGAACACGGATCACTTATTTACCACAGTTGTTCAGAACACTGATCACTCGTTTACCACAGTTGTAAAGATCACTGATGACTCGTTTACTACAGTCGTTAAGAACATGGATCACTTGTTCACCATAGTTGTAAAGAACACTGTTATTAAAAACACTGGTCACTCGTTCACCCCAGTTGTTAAGAACACTGCTGACTCACTTACCACAATCGCTACGAACACTGGTGACTCTTTTGCGACAGTTGTTAAGAACATTCCCAGTTTTTAGAAGCGTTAATCGTCCGTTTTCCACAGTCAATAAGCATACTGATTTCTAGTTTACCGTGGTTGTTTTGAACACTGATATCTTGTTTACCACGAGTGATAAAGACACTGATGTCTCGTTTACCACTTGCGGCTATTAAGAAGATTGGGTGCTAGTTTGCTGCGGCCGTTTGTACTCATTTTACTGAGTCACTAGGAACACCTCGTAATTCTAATAATTGTAGATGTCAATAGATTTGAGATTTGGGGTAGCTTTACTTGCAAATATATTGCATTGTACTCATTAGGGTATGTTATGCATACATGGCGTGTGTATGTACATGCAGTCATTAGAAACGCCTAAAAAAGTCCTAATAATTACATACGGCATACATGTATATTTTCACTAGGGCATATTTATCTGTCAAAAGCGTTTGGATACACTAGGGTTATTGTCCAAGTTTACAGTCCCCAGGAAATATTTTCCTTAATTTCAGATGTTGATAGATTTGGGTACATTAGGGATATTTTCCTACTTTACCACGTAAGTGTATACTACGTGTGCTTACCACGGTTTGTCATGTGTATACCTAAGATCATGTGAACAAGTTGGTCCTGATAAGAACACTTATTTTGAAGAAAATCGAAAATATATCCTTATTATGTATCGTGACCTGGCGCAGTTACTAAACCTCCGCTGCTCGACATATAGTTATCTCCTATAATTTTCTATTGTTACTAAGGTGTTTTAGTCATTGACGTTCGATTGTAGAATGTGTGGTTTCCAAGAGTCTTAATTTTAATGTACAATAAACACCTTAAGAATAAGACGTGATGTAAATGAATCACTTAATTATCCCCCGCCGAAGGCGGAGGGATATAGATTTGGCGTTGTCCGTCCGTCCGTCCGTCCGTCCGTCCTTCCGTCCGTCCGTCCGTCCTTCCGTCCGTCCGTCACACTTTGTCCGGAACCGTTTCTCAGCAACTATTGCATGGAATTAAATGAAACTTGAAATAAATATGTATTATTATGCTGTGGTGATGCACGCGCAATTTTTTTTCGGATTGACTTTTTACATCCAGAGTTATGGCCCCTTGAATGATTGAAATTCTGGATTTTTCGTCGTCTCACTTTGTCCGGAACCGTTTCTCAGCAACTATTGCATGGAATTAAATGAAAATTGAAATAAATATGTATTATTATGCTGCAGTGATGCACGCGCAATTTTTTTTTTCGGATTGAATTTTTACATCCAGAGTTATGGCCCCTTAAATGATTGAAATTCTGGATTTTTTCGTCATCTCACTTTGTCCGGAACTGTTTCTCAGCAACTATTGCATGGAATTAAATGAAACGTGAAATAAATATGTATTATTATGCTGCGGTGATGCACGCGCAATTTTTTTCTGGATTGACTTTTTACATCCAGAGTTATGGCCCCTTAAATGATCGAAATTCTGGATTTTTCGTCGTCTCACTTTGTCTGGAACCGTTTCTCAGCAACTATTGCATGGAATTAAATGAAACTTGAAATAAATATGTATTATTATGCTGTGGTGATGCATGCGCATTTTTTTTCCGGATTTACTTTATACATCCAGAGTTATGGCCCCTTAAATGATTGAAATTCTGGATTTTTCGTCGTCTCACTTTTTTGTAGGGAACTGTTTCTCAGCAACTATTGCATGGAATTAAATGAAACTTGAAATAAGTATGTATTATTATGCTGTGGTGATGCAGACACAAATTTTTTTTCGGATTGACTTTTTTAGACCCAGAGTTATGTCCCCTTAAATGATTAAAATTCTGGATTTTTCGTCGTCTCACTTTGTCTGGAACCGCTTCTCAGCAACTATTGCATGGAATAAAATGAAACTTGAAATAAATATGTATTATTATGCTGCCGTGATGCACGCGCAATTTTTTTTTCTCAATTTTGGCCAGATATATTTTCTTGCCATTCTACACGAAAAACCCATTCGGCGGGGGATATCAATTCAACGAATTTGCTTGTTTCTTTTATTTTCAGCTGTAACCACAAACGCGAAGGACTAGTCAGATGTATTCTCACCAAACCTGCATGGGAGTATTAAATGAAACGGGTGCCACAGCAGAAAAACAAACAGAACATATCTTCATATCACGTTGATGGTACTAACTGCTGATTTTATGGTAGACGGCAACGTAGAATAGCTTAGTTCATAACCATAGATGTTTTGAATCTTACATGTGAATTCGGTAAAACGTTCTCCTACTCTGACAAATTTAACATACTGAGACGAATATCAGCAGGTACGCTATGTGAACAATGTTATGGATCATGCGAGCAATGCACCTTACTTACGCGTTACCTGAAGTTAATAATGCTGCGCTACAGAGATGGAACACCTAATTAATATGGTATGGTATATTAGTCAAATGAGCCGAGAAACCATACAGCGGTATTACTGACGAAATATAAAATGCATGTACATAGTGTATCGATCGTTTTTATAGCAGCTTAGAAGCACATAGTTTGAACTTTAATTGTAAGAGACGTTTGAGACGTACGTTAGGAAGAAACTGTTTACCAAACAGTGGCAAACACATGGTGATGAGATATGCTAGGAAGTGTATACTATCCTATATGAGATATTCAGAATATCTTTCAGTTAATATGCTAGGAAGTGTATGTTTACCCATATGAGATATGCGGAATATCGTTCAGTTAATACGCTAGGAAGTGTATGTTTACCCATATGAGATATGCGGAATATCGTCCAGTTAATACGCCAGGAAGTGTATGTTTACCCATATGAGATATGCGGAATATCGTCCAGTTAATACGCTAGGAAGTGTATGTTTACCCATATGAGATATGCGGAATATCGTCCAGTTAATACGCTAGGAAGTGTATGTTTCTCCATATGAGATATGCGGAATATCATCCAGTTAATACGGTAGGAAGTGTATGTTTACCCATATGAGATATGCGGAATATCGTTACCCGCAGAACACTGATAGACAGACGGTAGATATTCGTCAGTTAATACGCAAGGAAGTGTATGTTTACCCGTAGAGCACTGATAATACACTGAATGGAGACAGACGGTAGATATTCGCCTGTCTCCGACACCGTAATAGAACAAAGATAAAATAATAAATGGAGACAAGAGGTGCATGTTCGTCTTTCTCTGACTTTACAATGGAACAAAGCCAGAACTACAGCAATAAAAATTACAGCATCAAGTGTGAGATATGTGGTTAATCATTTTCAAAATCTAGACGCCTGAAAAACACACCAACACGTGCTAATCCATCCTCGTGAGAAATGTCATAGATTTCAGCTGTTCAGTGAAACGATTGCAAGTTCGACCAATCCCCATATCCACATGTTGACCCAAATCAGAATTGTGAGCTGAGTAGTTCGCAAGTTTGAGCGGCCTCGGTAACTTGTTCACACATACTGGTGAGATGAGCAAGCATACGTTTACAAGTTCGAGCGGCCTCAATAACCACATGTTGACTCATTCTCGTGAGAAACCCCATAAATGTCAGGTATGCAGTAAAACGTTTACAGATTCGAACGGCCTCAATTACCATATGTTAATCCATACTGGTGAGAAACCACATCAATGTCATTATTGCAGTAAAAGGTTTAGAGCTTCGAGCAGCCTCAAAAACCATATGTTAACCCATACTGGTGAGAAACCTTATAAATGTGAGCTATGTAGTAAATCCTTTTCACTGTTGGGCAACCTCAATAGGCACATGATGATCCATACTGGTGAGAAACCATTTAGATGTCAGTTGTGCAGTAAGACGTTTGCAAGTTCGAGCAACCTCAATGGCCACATGCTAATCCATACTGGTGAGAAACCTCATAGATGCAAAGTGTGCTGTAAAACGTTTGCGTGTTCGAACAACCTCAATTGCCACGTGTTCCCTCATACTGGCCAGAAACCTTTTAAATGTGAGGTATGTAGTAAAGCATTTACAGAATCGTACAGACTCAAGAGACACATGGTGATACATACTGGTGAGAGTCCTCATTGCTGCCAGTTGTGCAGTAAAACATTTACAAGTTCGAACAGCCTCAATAACCACATGTGGATCCATACTGGCGAGAAACCTTATAAATGTGAGATATGTAGTAAATCATTTACAGTGCTGGGAAGCCTCAATAGGCACATGATGATGCATACTGGTGAGAAAACATATTGATGTGCGAAATGCAATTTAGTCAATTTCACAGCTGAACAGTCTTAATCGCCACATCTTGATCCATACTTGTCAGAAACCACATAGATGTAAGGTGTCCAGTAAATCATTTGCATGGTCGAGCTACCTCAATCGCCACATTGTTGATCCATGCTGGTGAGAAACCTTATAAATGTGAACTATGTAGTAAAGCATTTACACAATCGGGCATCTCAGTAGACACATGTTGATCCATGCTGGTAAGAAACCTTATAAATGTGAACTACGTAGTAAAGCATTTACACAGTCGGGCACCCTCAGTAGACACATGTTGATCCATGCTGGTAAGAAACCTTAAAAATGGGAAATATGTAGTAAAGCATTTACACAATCGGGCAGCCTCAATAGACACATGATGATCCATACTGGTGAGAAACCTCATAGATGCATGTTATGCAGTAAAACATTTGCAAGTTTGAGCAACCGCAATTGCCACATGTTGAAGCACATTGGTGACGAACCGCATTAATGGGAGCTGTGCTGTAAAACATTAACGAATTTGAGGTGCCACAATTACCACATGATATTCAATATTTCTTAGAATAAAATAGAAGTGAAGGCAATGATCAGGAATAGATACAATTAACCCAATGCTCCCATCAGAGACCGCAAAGGGAAAGAAAAGCAGACATGAAACAACCAGACCCTAATGGAAACTTCAATATCGGACAGCCAAGGGGACAGTTATTTCCCATAAAATAGCCAATTGGCTATCCAAAACAAAATAATATAAGCGATGCAAACACTGAAAGACAAACTATTACAAAAATAAACCGCGACAGAAGAACCGCCTTGAAACTAATAGAAACCTCATAGATGTGAGGAATTGAAAAAAATCATTTACACAGTCGAGCGGCCTCAATTACCATATGTTAACCCTTTCTTGTGAGAAACCTCAAAGATGTCATTTGTGTAGTAAAACTAAGTTCGAGCAACCTCAGTAACCATATGCTGATCCATAATGCCATGAAGCCGCGTACCATTGTGCAGTGGTGTGGAACCTTATTAATGTGGATTATGCAGCCTTTACAAGAGCGAACAGCATAAGTAGTCAACTCACATATGTAAAATACATGTATGCATAATGCAGTAAATCATTCTCACAGTCGAGCCACCTCATTGGCCACATACTGATCCATACTGGTGAGAAATCTAATACAGTACACCCACCGCATATTTTAATGCGTGGAACCCCATGTGGAGTGGGTCATGGCGACTGCCGTGGATGCAGTCTGATAGGGGGGTCAAGGGGTTTTGCGTTATCACGGTGATACTTCTTCGCGAGACAACTGTCCCGGACTGGTTAACTTTGTTTTTCTCCACATAAAGTGTCTGCCTCTGTCCGAGTCGACCACCGGTCCATTACCGTATTGATATTTGACTTTCATTAAATGCTCATATTTTTGTTCCTTGTCCTGACTAACAGTATTCCTTATTTGTTAACACAAAAACAGTTTTACCGCGGGGAAAGTTTCGAAACTACGTCACACGTAATAATGAACTGAAACGTACCCATTTGAGCTGAAAAGGTTAGCTGGTAAAACCCAGCACCACGCTTGGGCAAACGAGTTACTGGAGCATTTACCGAAGCATTTACAGGAACTTTTCGATAGAGGGGAAGGCGCTTCTCCCCTGACCAAGCAATGTCAATTTTTCACAGATATACATTAAAGCCTAGGGAAATTGTAAGAGACATAATGAGCTATCTGGCTACCTGCAGTAGCATCGTCATACTTAGTCTATACGCAAAGCAAGACTTTCGGATGAGTCTTTAAACCGAGGTCCCGTCTCCGTATGACCTAAGCTGTTGGTGGGACGTAAAACTAAAACTCACTCACTCACTATACGCAAAGCAGCGGTGAAGTTCAAAAAATTGTTTTGGGATTAACGACACGTCAGCACTGGTGGGTTATTTTGAGTAGTCTCCCAGAGAAAGGAACGAAAGCGATAGTAGAGTTAGTAGAGGAAACTGATGATGTCGCTAACATACAAGTAAACTGGAATAAAAGCTTAGAGGAGTCCGAAAACTGGCTAGGTCGACATATATTGCTCATGGAGTAACGTCCCCTTGAAGACTGAAACACTCAATTTTGACCATGTCTTTAGGAGGTCAAAGCTTGGTTTGATCGGAAAGCTGACAAGGTCGTCCATAAAGTCATAGAGTTATTGGTTGTTATGACCTTCTGACTTTTCTATCAGCATATCAAAATTACCTTTTGATTGGATCTTACTGAAACTTACATACATGTATAAGTAGACTTGGGATATAAGCTTGGAACATGCAAGGTTGGTAAATTAATCATACAGTTATGACACCTTGGTTGCAAAAATGCCTAGTTTTGATCTTGTCATCAGCATAATTCCTTGCGTTTTGAACTGATGCTCCTGAAGCTCACTTATAAGTAGGAATAATAAGGCCGGATGAGTTTGAGATCTTGCAAGGACGGCCGGTTATTTATTGAGTAATAACTTTTCCCTTGATGAAACCTGGCTAGCTTAACCTGAAAATGATGGCGATACTTACGTCCCTTTTTGGTTTTCATATGACCATTTTTGACCTCATTATCAGCATAACTCCTGCAGTGTTGATCAGCACTTTTATGGAACGTACATATAAGTAGTTTGGAGATACAGGATAACATATGTTCATAAAATGGCTTGGTCAACCTTGGCTATATATCATAGTGATATGCATGCTCCATTGTGGTAAAAGCCTACATGTATTATCAGTATTGTCAGATCTTATCTCCTAAAGCTGTGACAAGTTTGAAAACTTGCTAAATCTGCCTATTTGTCTCGCTTACATGCGTGTTCCCTTGTGTGCTTGCCTTAACATTAATTTGATCGAACTTTCCTAAACTTGCATGCAAGACACATGGTCTTTTAACAAGTTGAAAATCGTTCTAGATAGTATTGTCTTTGCACTATATGCCACTGGTTGTTGAATAAGCGTAAATAAGCGTATTATCTTTTTAACATTATATGCCATTGGATGCTAAAGAAGCTAATATCATTAAACTTGTGGTCAGTAAACATATGACTTCTTTAGTTTTGATCAGTTCTTTATTTAACTTACAGAATAGTTACACTGTGACAAGGGGTGCCATAAAACTGTCCACAGAATGGTTGTTGCTGTCCATCAGTTTTTTTACTCCTTTCCTCCATATATATGGGCTGCATGATGCATCCACGCAGAGCTGAAACCGACCCGCACACGAGTACTGGTAAACAGCTTAGAGGATCTAAGCATGCCCTGGCAAAGCGGTGCGAGTCGGCCCGTCCATGCTTATAAACCCTATTGGT
This sequence comes from Lucinisca nassula, assembly GCA_963580285.1. Classification (NCBI taxonomy): domain Eukaryota; kingdom Metazoa; phylum Mollusca; class Bivalvia; order Lucinida; family Lucinidae; genus Lucinisca; species Lucinisca nassula. The sequence continues at coordinate 28,914,552 of OY757015.1, forward strand.
TTCATTGGGCGACAGGGCTTGAGATGTCATTTCATCTCAATGTCGGGTAAAAGTCCCACAAAATTGGAAGCAACGTCTCCAAAATGACCATACAGTGTTGACGGGGACGTTAAACCTCAAATCAAACAAACAAAAATCCATAAGCACTTTAATCTGGTCATATCTCTACATTATGAACGTGTTGTATGCCACAAGTTCATAGATTGATGACCCTTTAGGGGTTACCCTCCTTCAGTTTTTATTGAATATTCTTGCAGATGAAGAGGACATGGATTATGCTTTAAAATGTTTGATTTCGAAAAAGTTAAAAATAAATACTTTTACAAGCGACTCCAATGTTATCATCACGTGAACAAGTCCGTGAAATGAAGACCACCCCCACCCCCTGTACCCCAATTCATATAGAGAAAACTGGGATTTACGGGGGTATACATTATTTTTATTATTTTTGATCCGAAACATAGGTTGTGGGTACTCGTTATAATCGTACCAATGTGGCGGTTCTAACGTGCACCCACAACCTATGTTTGCAGTATTTAACAGAAAAATATCAAGGATTTTCATCAGACAAGTAGCCATTTTGCAGATGCGAAAAATATACTTTATCAAGGGTATTGTCGTAATGTGATTCCAAAAATAACCTGCCTACCCAGCAGGCACACGTCGCTAGGGCAACATCACATCAACGTCGGTGTAACGTCATGACGTCAAAACATAAATGTCATGACGCTATACTGACGTTGATATGACGTCACAATTACGCCATGTGCCTGCTTGGTAAGGTGTATTATGTTTCAACTGGTATTTACAAAAGGAAACTGATGGAAGGTTCCAACCATGTTTCATACATACTTGGACACCTAAACATAACAAACAGTGTAGACAGGTTTGAGCCTTGTCATCAGGATCTATGCCGTTTGTCGGAACCTTTATTGTATCCATCACGCGTAATGAACCCCAACCCACCAAACCCCGCTTTATATAGTGAAATCTGAGGTTTACGGGGTTTGCATTCTTTCCTTATGTCTCGTTTGTTTGATTAGTGGTTTAACGTCCCCGTCAACAATGTATAGGTCATTTTGGAGACGTTGCTACCAATTTAGTGGGGCTTTTACCCGACTCTTAGATGAAATGACATCTCAAGCCCTGTCGGCTAATGAAACAAATAGAGTTTATAAGCATGGACGGTCCGACTCGCACCGCTTTGCCTAGGCTTAGCTGCTCTAAACGGTTAACAAGTACTTGTGTGCGGTCGCTTTCAGCTCTGCGCGGAAGCACCATGCAGCCCATCTTTTTTTCAAGCCCAGATGGGCGGGGGCGGAATGGGGGCGTTTATTTATTTCTGCTCCAAGACATAGGTTCTGGGTACTCGTAAGAACCGCCTCAATGAGCAATCACAACCTATGTCATATGGATGCGTTATCGTAATGAAACTCCCAGCAGGCACATGACGTAATTCTGACGTAATATCAACGTCGGTACAACGTCATCATGTTTATGCAAAGTCACATCTTCATCGGTATTTGGCGTTGTCCTAGCGACGTGTTCCGGATTGGGATCTCCGGCCCCTCCCTAGTGGCATATGTTATTTAGTCAAAATCTTTGACGAATGTTCATTAACCCATATAACTCATTGCCAAATAGAAGGCAATTTTGCCATTCGATGGTCTACAGTCGATTTTTGGCCCTATTTCATGCTAAAAATGCTAGTGTTCGTCAACTGTTAGTGTTCGAAAACATAAAAACAGCCTTCGTTACGGAAAAACATCGGAATATTCCGATGATATATTTTGAAAGCAGGATAAAGAAAAAAGCAAGAATAAATGACACTTTTAATGATAAAAAAGACAGCAATACATATCAACCAAATATTCTCTTTCGGAATATTCCGATGATGTGATATCAAATCTTTCCTCATCAGAATGTTCCGATATCAGGTCTGATCAGAACTAATTATGACTGTGAAATGACTTTTGCAGAGTCAAGATCTGGTATTGGAACATTCCGATTCTCATCGGAATGTTCCGAAATCAGGTCTTGACTCTGTATCGGAATGTTCCGATATCAGGTCTTGACTCTGATCAGAACTAACAATGACTGAAATGATTTTTGCAGAGTCAAGATCTGGTATTGGAACATTCCGATGATGTAGGCAGCAAACATTTCATCATCGGAATGTTCCGATACCAGGTCTAGCTTAACTCTGATCAGAACCAACTCTGACTGTGACATAACTATTGCAGTCAAGATCTTTCGGAATATTCCGATGATGTGATACAAATCGGAATGTTCCGATATCAGGTCTTGACTCTGATCAGAACAAACTGACTGTGAAATGACATCTGCAGAGTCAAGATCTGGTATCGGAACATTCCGATGAGGTAGCAGCAAATCTTTCAAAATCGGAATGTTCCGATACAGGATCTTGAATCTGGTCAAAACTAACAATGATTGTAAAATACCTTTTGCAGAGTCAAGATCTAGTATCGGAACATTCCGATGATGTAGCAGCAAACATTTAATCATCGGAATGTTCTGATACCAGGTCTAGCTTATGCTGGAACTAACACAGATTAAAATAACTTTTGCAGAATCAAGATCTTGAATTTGTTCAGAACTAACGCTGATTTTAAAATACCTTTTACAGAGGCAAGATTGGTATCGGAACATTCCGATGAGGTAGCAGCAAACCTTTCAACATCAGAATGTTCCGATACAGGATCTTGAATCCGATCAGAACTAACAATGATTGTAAAATACCTTTAGCAGAGTCAAGATCTAGTATCGGAACATTCCGATGATGTAGCAGCAAACCTTTCATCATCGGAATGTTCCGATACCAGATTGAACTAACACTGTTTATAAAATAACATTTGCAGAGTCAAGATCTGGTATCGGAACATTCCGATGATTTAAGCAGCAAACATTTCATCATTGGAATGTTCAGATGCCAGATCTTGAATTTGATCAGAATCCACTGACTGTACAATAACTTGTTCAGAGTCAATATCTTGTATCGGAACATTCCGATGATGTAGACAGCAAGTTGATCAGAACTAACGCTGATTGTAAAATAACTTTTGCAGAGTCAAGATCTGGTATCGGAACATTCCGATGATGTAGGCAGCTAACTTTTCATCGTGGAATGTTCCGATACCAGATCTGGAATCGGATCAGAACTAATACTTATTGTAAAATAATTTTTGCAGTCATGAAATGGTATTGGAACATTCCGATGATGTACATGTACCTTTCATCATCGGAATGTTTCGATTCCAGATCTTGCATCTGATTAGAACTTACACTGATTGTTAAGTAACTTTTGCTGAGTCAAGATCTGGTAAAGGAACATTCCGATGATCTAGGCAGCAAACCTTTCATCATCAGAATGTTCCAATACCAGATCTTGAATTTGATCAGAATCAACTGATTGTACAATAACTTGTTCAGAGTCAAGATCTTGTATCGGAACATTCCGATGATGTAGACAGCAAGTTGATCAGAACTAACACTGATTGTAAAATACCTTTGACAGAGGCAAGATCTGGTATGGGAACAACCGATGTAGACAGCAAGTTGATCAGAACTAACACTGATTGTAAAATAACTTTTGAAGAGTCAAGATCTAGTATCTGAACATTCCAATGATGTAGGAAGCAAACCTCTCATCATCGGAAGTTCCGATACCAACCAAATCTTGCATCTGACAGAAAACGGTTGCAACGGTTACAGAACTTTGGGGTTGAGACACACTGATGAAGATTAAATATCAGTAAGGCCTCTGTGTCACTAAAATTGGTAAAGTTACGCATTATTTGCAGAGTCAAGAAATGGTATCAAAACATTCCGATGATGTAGGCAGCAAACATTTCATCATCGGAATCTTTCGATACTAGATCTTGAATTTGATCAGAATCAATAGATTGTACAATAACTTTTGCAGAGACATGATCTTGTATCGGAACATTCTGATGATGTAGGTGGCAAACCTTTCATCATCAGAATGTTCTGATAGCAGATCTTAAATTCAATCAGAAAACTGATTGTAAGGTAACTTTTTCAGAGTCAATACGAGGACTGTTCAAATATGAATGCAAGTAGAACGTTTTCTCATGCACTAATGCGAAAATCACCTGGAAATAAATATCACAGCGTAGAAAACATTTTACCTATACATTGATACCAAACCTGTTAAAATCCGTACACTTTAGCCATGTATATCGTTCGATAAAAACTGTCTACTCGTGTATACTAATACAAAACATGGTTGGAAGAAGGTCAGAGTACGCCGTTGAAATACGGTCCTATACTAAGAATCGTTGTAATCTTGGTATACGGTGCAAAGACATTTTTGATGAAATATGTTCGGTTTATGGGCATAATGAAATGTCTTTTCCGACAGTTTTTCGTTGGTGTAAGAAATTTAGCTGTGGGCTAGGCTCAACAGAAGATGCACCACATGATCGTCGGCCGAAAAGAGCAACATCTGCCAAGATGGTTGCTAGAGTGAAAGAAATAGTTGCTACCGATGCACGATACACCACTACGCAAATAGCTAGTATGGTTGGCATCTCATTAAGAGCAGCTCATACAATTCTGAAACGAGATTTAAAAATGAGAAGGATCTGTGCTAGATGGAGTCCCTATCTGTTGACAGATGAGCAGAAAAAGACACGCGTTCAGTGCGCCAAGAAGTTCCTTAAAAAGTTTTCAAATTACAATGCACGGTCTTTCGCTAATGTCGTCACAGGTGACGAGACATGGGTTCACTTTTTTGAGCCAAAACGAAAGATTCAGAACAAAATATGGGCAACAAAGTATTGCAAAAGACCATGCATTGCAAAGCGGACCATGAGCGTCAAGAAGGTAATGTATGCCATATTCTTTTGAAATCAGGGCCCTGCATCCAGGTTGCCTTGCCTAAAGGCAAATCTGTAATTGCGAAGGTTTACAAGAATAAAGTTCTTCGAAAATTGAAGAAATATTTCAAAGAACGAAGACCCGCAACTGGTTTGGCCAATGTCAGATTGCTACACGACAATGTGTCATTTCACAAGGCGTTCATTGTGCAAGTCTATTTTTTTTTTTTTTTGGTTTGGGTTTTACGGCCCTTTCAAGATTATTTCACTCATATCGAGCCGATCGTTAATCAGAGGTGGGCGAAAACCGGAGTACCCGGAGAAAAACCACCCGACCTTCCGTTGCAGAACTTGGCGTCTCACTTGTGACCCGAGCGAGGCTCGAACCACAGCGGTTGTGCAAGTCTATCTGAAGCAGGAAAAGGTTGTTGAACTCCCTCACCCCCCGTATTCCCCTGACCTTGCCCCGTGTGACTTTTTAGCTCACCTGTCATGTAATGACGAGGTGAGCTTTTGGGATCACTTTTCGTCCGTCGTCAGTCCGTGCGTGCGTGCCTGCGTGCGTGCGTCCGTAAACAATTTCTTCAAACGACATCTCCTAAACCACTGATCAGATTTTGACCAAACTTCACAGGAATGATCCTTAGGTGGTCCCCTTTCAAAGTTGTTCAAATGGTTCCGGTCCATTGCACATCTAGCTCACAGGAGCCAAAAATAGAGTTTTTCACCGAAAACTTCAAAAATCTTCTTCTCTGAAACCATAAGGCACAGGTCTATGATATTTGTATGAAGCTTCATCTAGTGGACCCCTACCAAGATTGTTCAAATTATAGTGCTGGGGCCAAAAATGACCCCGCCCCGGGGACCTTCGGTTTTACATAGGATTATATAGGGAAAATCTTTAAAAAATCTTCTTCTCTGAAACCGCAAGGCCCAGGTCATTGGTGTTTAGTATGAAGCTTCATCTAGTGGACCCCTTCCAAGATTGTTCAAATTATAGTGCTGGAGCCAAAAATGCCCCCGCCCCGGGGCCCTTTGGTTTTACATGGGCTTATATAGGGAAAATCTTTAAAAATCTTCTACTCTGAAACCACAAGGCCCAGGGCTTTGATATTTGGTATTAAGCTTCATCTAGTGGACCCCTACCAGAATTATTCAAATTATAATGCTGGGGCCAAAAATGCCCCCACCCCGGGGCCCTTTGGTTTTACATGGCTTATATAGGGAAAATCTTTAAAAATCTTCTTCTCTGCAACCCCAAGGCCCATGTCTTTGATATTTGGTATGAAGCTTCATCTAGTACACCCCTACCAAGATTGTTCAAATTTAAGTGCTAGGGCCAAAAATGGCCCCACTCCGGGGCCCTTTGGTTTTACATAGGCTTATATAGGGAAAATCTTTAAAAATCTTCTTCTCTGAAACCGCAAGGCCCAGGTCTTTGATATTTGGTATGAAGCTTTATCTTGTGGAACCTCTTCCAACATTGTTCAAATTATAGCCCTTGGGCCAAAAATGCCCCCGCTTGGGGGGCCTTTGGTTTTACATAGACTTGTATAGGGAATATCTTCTTCTCTGAAACCACAAGGCCTAGGTCTTTGATACTTGGTATGAAGCTTCATCTAGTGAACCTCTACCAAGATTGTTCAAATTATAGCCCTGAGACCAAAAATGCCCCCGCCTCTGGGGCCCTTTGGATTTACATAGACTTATATTGGAAAAATCTTTAAAAATCTTCTTCTGTGAAACCATAAGTCGTAGGTCTTTCATATTTGGTGTGAAATTTCATCTAGTGGACCTCTATCAAGATTGTTAAAATTATAGCCCTGGGGCCAAAAATGCCCCCACCCCGAGATTCTTTGGTTTACATTGACTTATATAGGGAAATCTTTAAAAATTTTCTTCTCTGAAACTGCAAGGGTCATATCTTTGAAATTTGGTATGGAGCTTCATCTAGTGGACCTCTACCAAGATTGTTTAAATTATAGCCCTCGGGCTACAAATGCCCCTGCCCGGGGGCCCTTTGATTTTACATAGACTTATAAAGAGATAATCTTTGAAAATCCTCTCTGAAACAGCAAGGCCCAGGTCTTTGATATTTGATGTGAAACTTCATATAGTGGACCTCTATCAAGATTGTTTAAATTATAGCCCTGAGGCCAAAAATGCCCCGTCCCGGGGCCATTTGGTTTTACATAGGCTTATGTAGGGAATATATTTAAAAAAAATCTTTTTCACTGAAACCGCAAGGCCCAGGTCTTTGATATTTGGTGTGTAGCTTCATCTAGTGGACCTTTGCCAAGATTGTTCAAATTATAGCCTTTGTTCATATTTGGTATGAAGCTTCACTTTTTTAGACCTCCGTCAACATTATGCACATTATAGCCCTGGGGTTAATAAGGGCCCTTCCCGGGGCCCACTTGTTACTCTATGGATCAGGTGAGCGATCCAGGGCCATCATGGCCCTCTTGTGTTTTATAGTAGGATCACTTTTTGTCACTCATCCGTGCGTAAACAATTTCTTCAAACGACATCTCCTCCTAAACCACTGATCGGATTTTGACCAAACTTCACAGGAATGATCCTTAGGTGGTCCCCTATCAAAGTTGTTCAAATGGTTCCGGTCCGTTGCACATATAGGTCACAGGAGCCAAAAATAGATTTTTTCACCGAAAACTTAAAAAATCTTCTTCTCTGAAACCGCAAGGCCCAGGTCTTTGATATTCGGTATGAAGCTTCATCTAGTGGACACCTGCCAAGATTGTTCAAATTAAAGTGCTGGGGCGAAAAATGCCCCCGCCCCGGGGCCCTTTGGTTTTACATGTGCTTATATAGGATTACCTTCAAAAATCTTCTACTCTGAAACCACAAGGCCCAGGTCTTTGATATTTGGTATGAAGCTTCATCTAGTGGACCCCTACCAAGATTGTCCAGATTATAGTGCTGGGGCCAAAAATGCCCCCGCCCCGGGGCCCTTTGGTTTTACATGGGCTTATATAGGGAACATCTGTAAAAATCTTCTTCTCTGAAACCGCAAGGCCCAGGTCTTTGATATTTGATATAAAGCTTCATCTAGTGTGCCCCTACCAAGATTGTTCAAATTATAGTGCTGGGGCCAAAAATGCCCCCGCCCCTGGGGCCTTTGGGTTTACATGGGCTTATATAGGGAAAATCTTTAAAGATCTTCTTCTCTGAAACTGCAAGGCCCAGGTCTTTGCTATTTGGTATGAAGCTTCATCTAGTGGACCCCTACCAAGATTGTTCAAATAATAGTGCTGGGGCCAAAAATGCCCCCGCCCCGGGGCCCTTTGATTTTACATAGGCTTATGTAGGGAAAATCTTTAAAAGTCTTCTTCTCTGAAACTGCAAGGCCCAGCTTTTTGATATTTGGTATGAAGCTTCATCTTGTAGACCTCTACCAAGATTGTTACAGTTAAAGCCCTGGGGCCAAAAATGCCCCCCCCCCCCCCATCAGGGGCCCTTTGGTTTTACATAGACTTATATAGGGAAAATCTTTAATAATTTTCTTCTGTGAAACCAAAAGGCCTAGGTCTTTGATATTTGGTGTGACATTTCATCTAGTGGACCTCTATCAAGATTGTTCAAATTATAGCCTGGAGTCCAAAATGTCCCCGCCCCGACACCCTTTGATTTTACATAGACTTATATAGGGAAATCTTTAAAAATCTTCTTCACTGAAACTGCAAGGCCCATGTCTTTGATATTTGGTATGGAGCTTCATCTAGTGGACAGTTATAGCCTTTGTTGATATTTGGTATGAAGCTTCACCTTTTTAGACCTCCCTCAACATTATGCACATTATAACCTTGGGGTCAATAATGGCCCTCCCTGGGGCCAACTTGTTACTCTATGGATCAGGTGAGCGATTCAGGGCCATCATGGCCCTCTTGTGTCTTATGTTTTATATTAGGATCACTTTTTGTCTGTCATCCGTGCGTAAACAATTTCTTCAAACGACATCTCCTCCTAAACCACTGATCGGATTTCGACCAAACTTCACAGGAATGATCCTTAGGTGGACCCCTTTCAATGTTGTTCAAATTGGTCTGGAGCGTTGATCATCGAGGTTACAGGAGCCAAAAATAGATTTTTTTCACAGAAAAGTTAAAAAATCTTCTTCTCTAAAACCACAAGGCCCTGGTCTTTGATATTTGGTATGAAGCTTCATCTAGTGGACCCCTACCAAGATTGTTCAAATTAAAGTGCTGGGGGCAAAAATGCCCCTGCCCCGGGGCCCTTTGGTTTTACATGGGCTTATATAGGGAAAATCTTTAAAAATCTTCTGCTCTGAAACCGCAAGGCTCAGGACTTTGGTATGAAGCTTCATCTAGTGGACCCCTACCAAGATTGTTCAAATTATAGTGCTGGGGCAAAAAATGCCGCCGCTCCGGGGCCCTTTGGTTTTACATAGACTTATAAAGGGAAAATCTTTAAAAATCTTCTCCTCTGAAAGCACAAGGCCTAGGTCTTTGATATTTGGTAGGAAGCTTCATCTGAAGGACCCCTACCAAGATTATTCAAATTAAAGTGCTGGGGCCAAAATGCCCCCACACCGGGGCCCTTTGGTCTTACATAGGCTTATATAGGGATAATCTTTAAAAATCTTCTTCTCTGAAACCGCAAGGCCCAGGACGTTGATATTTGGTATGAAGCTTCATCTAATGGACCTCTACCAAGATTGTTCAAATTATAGCCCTGGGGCCAAGAATGCCCCCGCTCCGGGGCCCTTTGGTTTTACATAGACTAATATAGGGAAAATCTTTAAAAATCTTCTTCTCTGAAACCACAAGTCCTAGGTCTTTGATATTTGGTATGAAGCTTCATTTGGTTTTGCATAGGCTTATGTAGGGAATATTTAAAAAAAAACCTTCTTCTCTGAAACTGCAAGGCCCAGGTCTTTGATATTTGGTGTGTAGCTTCATCTAGTGGACCTTTGCCACGATTGTTCAAATTATAGACTCTGTTGATGTTTTGTATGAAGCTTCACCTTTAAGACCTCCCTCAACATTATGCACATTAAAGCCCTGGGGCAAATAATGGCCCTCTGTGGGGCCCACTTGTTACACTATGGATCAGGTGAGCGATCCAGGGCCATCATGGCCCTCTTGTTTTTTGTTCCCGCGGCTGAAAAAAATACCTTTCTGGTCGAAAATTTGTACAGCGCAAACACCTCGGTTCTGCAATATTCCAGTGCCTTCATAGTATACCTCGAAAAGACTACCAAAATGCATTCAATGATTGGATCAGAAGACTGAAAGTTTGTATATCTGTTAAAGGGGAATACTTTGAGGGGACAAAATAAATTTTTCATCGAAATCTATCACGGAATCATTTTTATGTGCTTAGTTGCATTCATATTTGAACAGTCCTCGTATCTGGTATCAGAACACGCCAATGATGTGGGCAGCAAACCTTTCATCGTCGAAATGTTCCGATACCACATCTTGCAGCTGATCAGAACTCTGACAAGACTTTCGGATGAGTCTTTAAAACCGAGGTCCCGTCTCCGTATCCTTAGCTGTTGTTGGGACGTAACACTCAAACAATCACTGAGAACTCTGATATTAAAATATTTTTTGCAGGGTTAAGATCAAATCTGACCTAGCTTTTGATCTGATATGACCCATATTCAAACTTGATCACAGTATGATCAAGTCAGAAATTCCAATTAAGTTTGAAGCTGTTTGTTTGTGTTTAATGGCAAAGTAATGATGTTGTCTTATCCCTGAACATTCGTACATGACTTTTGCCGTGTTCACAGTTTTGAATGTCGATGTCGTGTACAACATTTTATTGGAAATATTGATTTTCAATTAAGGACAATAACTCCATCATGGATGACTGTTACTGGAAAAGAATTGGAGTTTTACAAACTTGTACGTTTGGGGAAAACGGGCGTAGGCATATTTTATTACAGACAGCAGTATAAGATCCGGTATTCTAAATCAAAAACTGTATACTTTTTATTGCCTCTGAGTATAGTTTGACCTGTGAGTAAACCCCCTGCTGGCATAAAAGCACAGGGCTGTGAGAAGTTTACTCAAGGAACATTTCTTTAAAAAAAATGTCAAAGTATTTCCAATGAATTGGCAGTAAATGCAATTTTCCCCCATTATAAGTTGTGGGAACTCTAAATTGCCATAGCAACCAACTAATGAGCCAACTTCAACAAAAAACATAAACAAATTTCTATTAAAGTTTTGTCAAAATGTCTGCAAAAGCTTGGCAGTTAATGACATTTTTCGATTTACCTCACTGAGGCAATTTTAATAAGTATCCACAATGTCAGTAATGAAGCATGAAGAATAGAACATTTTTATCACTCCTCTAATGGAAACCATGTAATTTTGTTCAAGTCAGGTTTAGATGTCAATATACATGATATAAGCAATTAAACTAAATAAATATATAAATAAATGGTGAATAGGTGTCAGCAACAGCAGCACTAATTTAAGATCACAAGCTGCCTTGCACTGGCATGTCACTGTTGAGTTGTGCTCTACCGCTGTTCATCTCTGTCTGTCTCTGACCACCCTTCATCTTAGGTTGTAATACATGTCACTGGGCTGATTGGCACCCCCATTACAACAGTCAGTTTTGGACTGTGGCTACTTAATGGCAATTCCTCTGTATTAATAGTTCTCATCTGGCCTATGTACTATACTGATGACTGTTGACCCAAAGCAGGAAAAGTTGCAATGTGTGCAGGTTGTTTAATTCAACTGTATGCCTCTGTCCAAATGAAAGACAAGTTTTCCTTTGATGGTTTGATGTGACACAGTTCGAATAGATACATTTATCATTCGTCATTACCTCCTCCCTCATGTGTCAACAAAAATGTATGAGTGAATGACATTGTATTCATAACTGTTAATTTCCACCATTCAATTCCAGTGGGATAACAGGGGAGCTTGTCCTGAAGATCATAACACACCCACACTGTACCAAGAGACCCCTTTAATAACTGCATATATATTCCTCTTGCAGTCATGATTTTGGAATCGGCCATCAGATTTGAACAGAGTACATGCACACATGTACAGGATGTGATACAAATCTGAAAAAGAACAGGAAATATTAAATAACAGGATGTATTTGTGAAACACTGATGCCCCCGGACAGCATGTTAAATATGAAAGCAGTATCAATAAGCTATTGAAAGGTATGGTCAATGTTCATCTTAAACAAGAGATGTCGCATGACAGCATAGCTCGCCTTTTTCACGCCTTCAAGATATAAGGTAAAACCATTGAACAATGAAATATAGATCACACTCACCTACATATAGTTTGAGGTCAATCATCAGGTCACATGGAACATATATTCCAGATATTACATTTCAGAATCAAAGTGTGTCTGAATTATAAGGCTAATCATTGAACCATGAAAATAGGTCACACTGACCTAGATATATTTCTATGTCAGTCATCTGGTCACATGAAATTAAATATTTTAATATGAAGTTTCTCCATCCAATAGTATTCAAGATATAAGTCAAAGTCACTGAACCATGTAATATAGGTCACACTGACCTAGATATATTTTGAGGTCAATCATCTGGTTGCATTGATGTAATATCCCAGGTATAACATTTCGTTATCAAAATAATATTATTCAAGACAATAGGCAAAATCACTGAACCATGAAATATAGGTCACACTGACCTAGATATATTTTGAGGTCAATCAGCAGGTCACATGGAACTAATAATCAAGGTATGACATTTCTTTTTCAAAAAGTATTCAATATAAAAGGCAAAATCAGTGAACCATGAAATATAGGTCACACTGACCTAGATATATTTTGAGGTCAATCATAGGTCACACGGAACTAATAATCCAGGTATGACATTTCTCCATCAAATAGTATTCAAGGTAATAGGCAAAATCAATGAAGCATGAAATATAGGTCACAGTGACTTAGATATATTTGGTGGTCAATTATCGGGTCACATGGAACTAATAATCCAGGCATGACATTTCTCCTTTGAATAGTATTCAAGATAATAGGCAAAGTCACAGAACCATGAAATACAGGTCACAGAGACCTAGATATATTTTGAGGTCAATCATGGGGTCACGAGGCACTAATATCAAAGGTATGACATTTCTCCAACAAATAGTCTTCAAGATATAAGGCAAAATCACTGAACCATGAAAATAGGGTCACAGTGACCTAGATATATTGTGAGGCCAATCATGGGGTCACATGGTAGTAATAGCATAGTTATGACATTTCTGCAACAAATAGTCTTCAAGATATAAGGCAAAATCACTGGACCACGAAATATATGTCAAAGTGACCTAGATATATTTTTCGGTCAATCGTGGGGTCACATGGTACTAACATTTCAGGTATGACATTTCTCCAACATATAGTCTTCAAGATATAAGGCAATATCACTGGACCGTGAAATGTAGGTCACCATGACCTTCACCCTTTTACACTTGAACCAATGTCACAGTGTTGGCTGATATATAACCATTTGTGCTTATAACTTGTTAGCATAATGGAAACATATACATGTATAACAAATTACAATACAAAGGTGTCCTGGATTTTGACCCCTAGCCCCATCCCATCCGTCCTCCAAGGCTTGAACCAAGGGGTGTGTTGTCTTGAAATTTCAGAATACATGCCCGGGTATCAAAGTTGTAAAATATGAATCCTTTGTGATGAGTGTCTGTTGAGATTCAAAAACTTTAACACGGTTCTACAGAGGTGTTCTAGATTTTGACCCCTAGCCCCACCCAGGGGCATGAACCCAAGGGTACGTTGTCTTTGAACATCAGAAGACCCTCCCAGGTACTTAAGTTCCAAATATGAGTGCTCTGTGATGAGTGACTGTTGAGATATAAGCATTTGAAAAACTTAAACACATTGTGACGGGAACGCACACGCAAACGTGCACAAATGAGCTGACAATCATAGCTCTCCATGCACTTCGTACAGGCGAGCTAAAAAATAATTTAAAAAAAATCATTCTGAAATTGCACCAATATGGCGTTATATGAGACACTCTAAAAGGGATTAACGACTTTTTGGACAATCGAAAACAGTAGTCGTAATAAACTGGGAAAGTTCAGCTAGTATCTCACATAATCGGTTTAGAGACGAAAGGATTGTGTGCATGTAAATAAGCAATAGCACTTTTTTACAAACAGCACCAGCACAAATAATACTAATAGACTAATAATTTTATCTGAGAGCTTCAAGTTCTACCATGATAAGGCCAACAACATGTGCGCTGGAGCTTTACGAAACAACAACAACAACATGGCTCAGTTTTTTGGACCAGTTCTCTTTCTTGCATACATCAATGACCTGCCTGAGCAGGTCAAATCAAGAATCAGACTTTTCACGGACTAAAGGTCAATGTCACTGTGGCTATTTTAGAAAAACATTGTCATCGCTCAAGCGCTTACACTTCTTCACCGATTTCAATATAACTTCACACAAATGTACCTTGCGACAATATCTTGTGCGAGTTCGACTTTCAAGGTTGTGACCTCAAGTTCACCAAAATCTAATCAAATCTGCAGTTTGTTGTAATGATATATTGTACAAAGTTTGACGAAAGGGGGAGTTCCAGCCTATAGTAAATGTCCATAGGGTTCTGCCCACGCAAAGATTTTCATGATATTGTGCATAATTACAGCTTGGTAAATGGCTATTCATTATTTAGCTATTTCACTCTTATATCTGTTTTCATTATAAATCTACAGTATTTTGTTTATGTCCACACTAGTGTATATATACATTCCACATTTTGATGTTTTGGAGTTATTTTGTTCTCAGGCATCACTGTAGTCATCTGTATTTATCTTTGTATCACATTTAGCATTGTTCAGGCAAAGTTTGATACACCATGCTCAATTTCATATGGAGCAGACCCCAGAATTCACAACCATAAAATCTTTTGCAGTATGTTTGACGTTTGATTCCACACTGTTGCAGATCTTGTCACCCAATCATTTTAATATGAAAATTGACTATATATATGTCGAACATTTTATCAAACTTTCTTGAAAATCTAAGACCGGTAACATACCGCATTTGAACATTGAAGAGTAACGGTCAGAGTTTTGAATTGTTTCAAACCATTTGTAGATATCATATGATGCGACATTTTCAATCGAAAAATTGCTCGCCAATATAAAATAAACATGAATATATGTATGTTTATATGATGGTGTATAGTATGAGCTCATATATAATCAGCATTTGAATCAATTATGATGTCCTGGTGAACACCAAAAAAACAATTCATTTCGAGCTTTCGTTAGCAATTCAATTAGATCTTATTTAAAAAATACTTCATTTTAGAACAAGCGTTTTTGCATTAATGTAATTTTAAATAGAAGTGGAGGCAATGCTGAAGCTTAGTATGACAGAGATTGTTGAAATGGCAAGTAAACTGGATGGTTCTGTAAACCGGACCAATGTATATAAGCCTTGTAGTTTCATAGGGTGGCAGGGCTTGAGATATCATTTCATCTCAATGTCGGGAACAAGTCCCACAAACTTGAAAGCAGCATCTCCAAAATGACCTAAATAGTGTTAACGGGGATGTTAAACCTCAATACAAACAAACAAACAAACAAACCATTTGTAAAACCGATCAATACAGACCCAGAAAACTTAACAGAGATGACAAGTATTGCATACATAAGACTACATATGCAAATGGTATTTCAGCATCTAAATACAATATCAGCTATCAAATAAATGTTTTACAGCAACTTGCCTTCCATCTATATCATTTTGGGAAGTGTATGCAAGATGATAAATGTGCAAATAGTTTCAATGTGACTAGTTATGCATTTATTTTGAAGACTCAAACATTGCAGCAAACACTTTTGCCTGTGTTATAATGAACCTAGAAAAAATCCAGAAAATGCTTTTAATGGTCTCACAAAACCTTTGATGTGTGTGTGTGGGGGGGGGGGGGGGGGGGGGAGGGGGAAAGCAATGTGCGAGTCTCTTTGCCCAAGTGATGTAAGAAAAAATACCAATACAAATCAGAAAATCAGCCTGTCCTTTCACAGATGGCAAATTATTGACTGCTGTTTTATTTGAAAGAGGGAAATGTCAACAATAAAACAATTAAAGAAACAACAGTATTATGAAAGTAATTTATAAAGCAAACTCAATACACCATTGTGTATTGCTGACATTAATATCTTTGTATTGGGGGTTTAAAAAAGACCAAATAAAATAGGGTAAAAAATATCCACCTTGTCTTATTCCGAATGTGTCATAATACATTTTTTTTCAGCATAACCGCTTTTGCAATGCTGTAAACACTCATCGTGATCACTGCATGAGTGCATTATATTTTTCTCTCTGCTTATGTATGTTCATCTACTATTTAAAACCCAAACTAAAAATCATTCTCTGTCGAACAGTGTATTTTTGTTAGTGTGTGTGTGTGTGTGTGTGTGTGTGTGTGTGTGTGTGTGTGTGTGTGAGAGAGAGGCGGAATTATGTAAATGCATATGCTAAGCTTTGCATGATAAGGTGACACTATATGATCATAAAAATAAAATAAAAATTTACTTAAAGAAATCTGGTCCCCTGATATTGCAAATGACTTCATCACAAAAATATACCTAAACACTTATCTGGCAATCAAAAACAATGTTACCGGTTTCTGATTTTTTTAATTTGTTTGCTATATAGAGGATATATGTCGCCAATTTTATGTGTAATATCTTGGGGTGACAAGATCAGTAACACATCTAACACTTGGGATAAACATTTTACTTTTTATAAATTTTCATGAAAAAATTTAAGAAATTTTGTAAATAAATTCATCAGAAAAAATGAAAAGACCTGGACACATTTATATTTTTTGGTATTATATGAATCCTTATAGAGTTCTGTTGTCAATCAAAGCAACAAAATTTGAAAACAATCCAGCTTGTTGATTTAAGAATGAAAAGTTCACAGGTGTGTATG
This sequence comes from Lucinisca nassula, assembly GCA_963580285.1. NCBI lineage: Eukaryota > Metazoa > Mollusca > Bivalvia > Lucinida > Lucinidae > Lucinisca > Lucinisca nassula. The sequence goes on from OY757015.1 coordinate 28,931,390, forward strand.
ACCCCTACAGGGGATTACCTCAGGCAGTTCTCCTGAGAACTATAGTAATTAATCAAATAAAACAAAGTTATATACATATTTGATAGACCAAAAGTAAACAACAACTGAAGTTTCAAGAAAATCTGTGGGTGGGCAGATTTGGAACTCCCCCTTTGGTCAATTTCTTAATGAGATAGAGTGCAGAAAAGTGACTGTTTTGGGGTCGCTGTGACGTAATTCGTACCTTGAAAACGAGGTCACGGTAACCGAAATCTGAACGAATCTGTAGTATGTTGTAATGATATACTGTATTACTGTACCAAGTTTTACTAAAATCAATCAATTCACAAATGAGATTCATGTAGAGTGCAGACAAGCCATTGCACGACCCGCAGAAAAAGCGACCGACTGAAGTCGGTTGATTTTCTAAGTGTGCCCTAAAATCACCGTGTCAGTCTGTCAGTCTGTCCGTCCGTAACCCGTTTGTGAAATTGGTGATAGTGACTTAACCGCTTGGAATATTTAAACATTTTTGGCATACTGATAGATATCAATGAGATCTAAACAATGAACTTGCGAAATTGTATAGCCTCGCCGAGGCGAAAAAATGTGAAAATTTTCGAACTGCTTCTCCTCGGAAACGGTTGGGCCGATTGAAGTCAAATTTCATATGGAGCCTCTATTGGATAGGGGAAACCAAAATGTGCTCATGGGGTCCAGGTCACATGACCAAAATGGCCGCCAAGCCATATATGGTTTGTCTGTCTGTCCGTCCGTAACCCGTTTGTGAAAATTGGTGATAGTGTCTTAACTGCTTGGAATATTTAAACAATTTTTGGCATACTGATAGATATCAATGAGATCTAACCAATGAACTTGCGAAATATTACATTCCATTTAGTATAGCCTCGCCGAGGCGAAAAATGTGAAAACTTTCGAACTGCTTCTCCTCGAAACCGTTGGGCCGATTGAAGTCAAATTTGATATGGAGCCTCTATGGGATGGGGGAAACCAAAATTTGCTCATGGGGTCCAGGTCAAATGACCGAAATGGCCGCCAAGGCATATATGGTAAAAACCCTTCAAAAATAGTCTTCTCCAGAACCACTGGGCAGATTTCCACGAAACTTGATAAATAGCATCTGGGACGTAGGCCCATCTTAAATTGATAAAATGGTGACCCTGAGTTGACATTGACCTTCTTTGTGCCTAGGTCAATCTTTGACACATATGCTTTTGTATTGGAAAAGTGAGAATGCATTTTATCCTGCAAACGATTCAGAATACAGTACTAAAGTATAAGATATATTTTTGCTCCTTACTACAAGGCGCATTTATTGGGGGACCCGTTTTAGGTCCAGGTCACATGACCAAAATGGCCGCCATACCCATATATGGTAACACTCATAAAGCTAAAAGCATCCGGCGGGTCATGCAGTTCAGCTAAAGCACTGGTGTTTGGTCCAAAAATGGCTGTTTTAGGGTGATCGTGACAATGCAAATGAGGCCAAGTTCACCAATTTCTAACCAAATCTGCGGTACATGTATGTTGTGATGATATATTGGACCAAGTTTGACACAAAATAATCAATTTGTTAATGAGACAAGTGCGGACAAGCCTTAGAGGATCTAAGCCTCCCAGGCAAAGCTGTGTGAGTCGACCCATCCATTTCATTGAACTTTATTTGTTTTACCGGGATACTTGCCGACGGATCGAGGTGTCATCTCATATCAATGTCGAGGAAAAGTCGCAAGATTGGATGCAACGTTTCCAAAATGACCTATACATTTTTTATTGTGTTTTAGGTCTTACAACCCTGTCAAGATTATTTCCATATTCACTATTAACCCATATGGTTGGTTGGTTGATTTGAGGTTAACGTCCCCGTCAACACTGTAAAGGTCATCTGGGAGACGTTGCTTCCAATTTTGGTGGGACATTTACAGACACAGACGAAATGACATCTCAAGCCCTGTCGCCCAATGAAACCAATAGAGTTTATTAGCACGGACACCCCGCCTCGCACCGCGGTTCCTGGACAGGCTTAGATCCTCTAAGCGGTTTACCAGTACTAGTTTGTGGGCCAGATTAAGCTCTGTGTGGAAGCATCATGTTAGCGGTCAGTTTATGAGATATTGGCAAACAGAGCATCTGGTTTAATGGCCCTTTCAAGATTGTGTATCTTGGTTTTGGTTTTACGACCCTTTCAATAATGCTGCATCTGATCAGGGTCTACACTGCTGGGTTAAAGGACATGCATTTTTGTAAAACTTATCACAAACAAAACAAACCTGATACCACTAAATTTGGAAATGGACCACTCCAACTTATCAGATGGACAATTTTTCATAGCTATCAAACTCAACGGGTAAGTACCCACAATATAATTTACGTCCCTTTCGATAACCCTGCGTCTGATCAGGGTCTACACCGTTTGCTTTAAGGACATGTTTTCCAACGGGTCAGACCCACCATACAATTTTATGTTTTTATTTATTTCATCATATATATGTATTTTTTTTTTTTTGAACGATTTAATTCATGCTCGTATTTCGGCCCTTCAATGAATGTTCGAGCTCCTGTCTGCTAGCAGGACATGCATTTTAACGGGTAGGCACCCACTACTCAATGTTATGTTTTTTATGTATTTTATTATTGAAAAAATCATTCATGTTGGTTATACAGCCATGAAGGTTTAACCTATATCGAGCTCCTGTTTCCTAACGGGACATGTGTTCCCACAATACAATTTTGTGTTTTATACGAGGACTGTTCAAATATGAATGCAACTAAGCACATAAAAATGATTCCGCGATAGATTTCGATGAAAATTTTATTTTGTCCACTCAAAGTATTCCCCTTTAACAGGTATACACACTTTCAGTCTTCTGACCCAATCATTGAATGCATTTGGTAGTCTTTTCGAGGTATACTATGAAGGCACTTGAATATTGCAGAACCGAGGTGTTTGCGCTGTACAAATTTTCGACCAGAAAGGTATTTTTTCAGCCGCGGGAACAAAAAACAGTCACACGGGGCAAGGTGAAGGGAATTCGGGGGGTAAGGGAGTTCAACAACCATTTCCTGCTTCAGATAGTCTTGCACAATGAACGCCTTGTGCGATGACGCATTTTCATGTAGCAATCTGACATTGGCCAAACCAGTTGCGGGTCTTCGTTCTTTGAAATATTTCTTCAATTTTCGAAGAACTTTATTCTTGTAAAACTTCGCATTTACAGATTTGCCTTTAGGCACAGCAACCTGAATAGCAGGGTCCAGATTTGAAAAGAATATGGCATACATTACCTTCTTGACGCTCATGGTCCGCTTTGCAATGCATGGTCTTTTGCAACACTTTTTTGCCCATGTTTTGTTTTGAATCTTTCGTTTTCGCTCAAAAAAAGTGAACCCATGTCTCGCCATCTGTGACGACATTAGTGAAAGACCGTGCATTGTAATTTGGAAACTTTTTAAGCAACCTCTTGAACGCGTGTCTTTTTCTGATCATCTGTCAACAGATGGGGAATCCATCTAGCACAGATCTTTCTCATTTTCAAATCCCGTTTCAGAATTGTATGAGCTGCTCCTAATGAAATGCCAACCATACTAGCTATTTGCCTAGTGGTGTATCTTGCATCGGTAGCAACTATTTCTTTCACTCTAGCAACCATCTTGGCAGATGTTGCTCTAATCGGCCGACGATCATGTGGTGCATCTTCTGTTGAGTCTAGCCCACAGCTGTATTTCTTACACCAACGAAAAACTGTCGGAAAGACATTTCATTATACCCATAAACCGAACATATTTCATCAAAAATGTCTTTGCATCGTATACCAAGACTACAACGATTCTTTATATAGGACCGTATTTCAACGGCGTACTCTGACCTTCTTCCAACCATGTTTTGTATTAGAATACAAGAGTAGACAGTGTTTATCGAACGATATACATGGCTTAAGTGAACGGATTTTAACAGGTTTGGTATCAATGTATTGGTAAAATGTTTTTTCAAGCTGTGATATTTATTTCCAGGTGATTTTCGCATTATTGCATGAGAAAACGTTCTACTTGCATTCATATTTGAACAGTCCTCGTAAATACTAAATATTTATATTTTCTCATGAAACTTGGCTCTAAATGTATAAAATGTATATTAACATTTTAGTCAATATGCAAGAACAATTTTTGACTGTTTTTGTAATTGTGTTTTTATGGGTTGATTTCGCTACATACGGCTGACTTCACACAATCAAGTTGATTTCATGTACATGTACCTACCCCTAGGCATCTATATGCCACCATATTGCCATTATTGGTTTCCATTACGAAAACACGCCTAAAAAATGCATTGTAAACTTTTCTGCCCCCCCCCCCAAAAAAAACCCGAAAAATTTAAGATGAAAAATTGTGATATTCTTTTTATTTCTTCTCAAAATATAGATTGTGGGTACACTTTAGAACAGCCTTATCGAGGTGCTTCTAACGAGTACCCACAATATGTATTTTCGAGCAGAAATAAAAAAATAAAGATTACTACGGAACCCGGGAAGGGACATGATTTTTTATTTTTATTATGTTGTGCGAACAAGATAATATCTTGAGCGGACAAGATATTATCTTGTTCGGACAACATATTATCTTGTGCGGACAAGATATTATCTTGTGCGGACAAGATATTATCTTGTTCGCACAACATATTATCTTGTGCGAACAAGATAATATCTTGTCCGCACAAGATAATATCTTGTCCGCACAACATATTATCTTGTTTGCACAACATAGATCTTGGGAAGTTGTGCGAACAAGATATTATCTTGTGCGGACAAGATATTATCTTGTTCGGACAAGATATTATCTTGTGCGCACAAGATATTATCTTGTGCGGACAAGATAATATCTTGTGCAGACAAGATAATATCTTGTGCGGACAAGATAATATGTTGTCCGAACAAGATCTATGTTGTGCAGACAAGATATTATCTTGTGCGGACAAGATAATATCTTGTTCGCACAACTTAATATCTTGTGCGGACAAGATAATATCTTGTCTGCACAAGATAATATGTTGTCCGCACAAGATAATATCTTGTGCGCACAAGATAATATGTTGTCCGAACAAGATAATATCTTGTCCGCACAAGATATTATCTTGTGCGCACAACTTATAAAATAAAAAAAAAATCATGTCCCTTCCCGGGTTCCGTAGATTACCCATGTAAACCCAAGTTTTACTATATTAAATCCTCGCCGCCCATAGGGGTTGAAGAAATATATGGGTTGCATGATGTTTCCATGCAGAGGTGAATCCGGCCCGCACACTAGTACTACTGGTAAACCGCTTAGTGGGTCTAAGCCAGTCCAGGAACCGCCGTGCGAGGCAGACCGTCCATGCTAATAAACCCTTTTGGTTTCATTGGGCGACAGGGCTTGAGATGTCATTTCATCTCAATGTCGGATAAAAGTCTCAGGAAATTGGAAGCAACGTCTCAAAAAGGACCTTTACAGTGTTAACGGGGACGTTAAACCTCAAATCATTATCAATCAATCAAATCAATTTACTATATATAAAAGTGGGGTTCGAGGGGGTCAGAATAATACAGGTGTGTTTTAATGATGACTGGGCGGCAGGGCTTGAGATGTAATTTAATCTCAATGTCGGTTGAAGTCCCACACAATTGGAAGCAACATCTCCACATGACCTAAATTAATTGTTGACGGGGACGTTAAGCCTAAAAAAAACAATGTTTCACAAGTATCATGTAATTGGTAGGAATATTTAATCCGCACAGATACTCAGTCTAATTGCAGGAGAAAAATCTGTAAAGAAAAATCCAATCAAGTGCCCAGAGCGACCCTTGGTTTACAAAGTGAGCGACAAAACCAAAAAACGACCAACGTCTCAACAATGGGCCCCAAAAGGACCTTATAGCTAGACGAGTCTGTTTTGTTTTTATTTGATTCGAGGTTTAACGTCCCCGTCAACACTGTAAAGGTCATTTTGGAGACTTTGCTTCCAATTTTGTGCGACTTTTACCCAACATTGAGATGAAATGACATCTCAAGCCCTGTAGCCTAAAGAAACCAATTAGGTTCATTAGCATGGACGGTCCGCCTCACATCGGGATTCCAGGACAGGCTTAGATACTCTAAGCGGCTACCGGTACTAGTGAGCGGGCGGGATTCACCTCTGCGTGGAAGCATCATGTAGCCCATATATTTCTTCAAGCCCCTATTGGCGGGGGCGGACTAGCCGAGTCTGAATACCTAGACAATATATAAATTCTTAAAAAAAATACTACGGCCAATGCTACAAGTCCCTGTGAAGTTGAAGTAAAAGTCACAGAATCGGGAAACTCACCAAAAATGTCCCCAAGAAAAATGGTTCCAGGGTTGGCGACTGTGTTCATAGTCCATGGTTGGGCCAAGACATCATCGATATTAATCGCCAAGGTTTTTTCTTGCTGTTATTATTTTTCCCCTGAAAGGACATCGCTAGTCTATCCTATCGGACGAATTTACCCAGTTAGAAATATTATCTCGAGACACTGGATGATGTCATTATGTTTTAAGGGGAGAGACGGTTGCTTCCAGTTTTTTTTTCTGTTTGTCTATCTCCTGGTGTATCTAATTAGGAAAATATCAAACCATTTCTTATTCTGTATAATGTTCCAGAGAGGGAAAAAATAAATCGAAAAAAAAAATAATAATAAAAACGATAAAACGGATTGTTTTTCTTTTCTTCCTGCCCCATGCCCTGATACAAGGGACGCTCCCGTGTTGTGTATGACCTTGTTTATTCAATGCCGCGTAACTTCAAAGGTTGGCTACCAGGGTAAGTCTACACAATATTGCACTGCTGTTTGGTGTTTATTGCACATGTAAAACATGTGATTAGAACAAACTAAGAATCTAACATGTAGACGCCAACATTATATACAATGGTTGCGAGACGGAGTAGAGTCTAAAAATAATGCACAACCATGTCCTTGCAGGTGAGTTTCTTGTTATTACATTTCCTACAATTTACATGTGCGCCCAGCAAAAACTCGGATCAGCCTGCGCATCGGCGCAGTCTGGTCAGTCTCCGTTGTGCGCACGTAAGGATAGCTACAAGTGTACAAAGGCGAATAGAACACTTGGTTTCCTGAGGCGAAATCTTCATCAGTGTCCTCAGGATGTGAAAGAGAGCATATAGGGGACGGCCCCCGCCCATCGGGGCTTGAAGAAATAGATATGGCTGCATGATGGTTCCATGCAGAGCTGAAACTGACCCGCACATGAGTACTGGAAATCTGCTTAGAGGATCTTAGCTTGCCAAGCCAAAGCGGTGCGACTAGACGTCCACGTTTATAAACCCTTTTGGTTTCATTAGGCGACAGGGCTTGAGATGTCATTTCATCCCAATGTCTGGTTAAAGTCCCAAAAATTTGGAAGCAACATCTCCAAAATGACCTTTACAGTGTTGACGGGGACATTAAACCTCACATTACGAAAACAAGCCTATACAAATACATTGCAATCTTTATCGCCGAAAAAATGTAAATTTTTGGATGAAATATTGTAATATTTTCCTTATTTCTGCTCAAAATATAGATTGTGCGTACTCATTAGAACCACCTCGAGGAGGCGGTTCTAACGAGTACCCAAATCTATATTTTAGAGCAGAAATAAGAAAAATAAGGTTTACCCCTGCCAACCCCAGTTTTACTGTATAAAAGTGGGGTTCAAGGGGGTCAAAATAATATAGGTGTGTTTTCGTGAAATCAAACAAACAAAGCATATAGGGGCCTTGTTCGCCCAATCTTGAAATATAGTAGTTGCATCTGGGACCCAAATGGATTGTCTCTGAGTGTATGTCAAAGAAATAGACCCGGACTGTGATTTAAACTCTTTCATTTAACCCTGAAATTCTGGGTGTAAAGCAAATGGTGAAGACTTTGATCAGACGCCACATTCTGTGGCCTCTGGTCTGGGTCAACACTGTTTGCCAAACCAAGATAACCCTCTTAACACAACACGCTGACCTCACTGCAGCTATATTCTTTAAAAAAAGTAATTCCGACGGGTCGGTGATGGTCGCATGGACCTGAGCACTGAAGAGCTTTCTGCTTAACTAGTAATTTGGGTCGATTGACAATCGACCTAGCTATAGCCGTGTAATATGTTCAACTCTGAGGTCAGACCAGAAGCCGTTGTTGCGCAGTGGTTACGCTACTCGCCTTATAAACCATGGGTCGCAGGATTGATCCCGGGCTTCTCCAGACTTTCGGATAAGACTTTAAACCGAGGTCCCACCTCCATATGACCTTAACTGTTAGTGAGACGTAAAACTTAAACACTCACTAACTGAAACTCAGAGGTTTGCGTACATGTATGTAAGAGTTATACACGATCTGTAAAATCTGGACTGGAATCATGTGTTGGGTTTGGGAAACTGTACTCACAGGACAGAGGTTTTCCACACATAAAGTTCAATAATCAAAGTACTGGGCCTACACTGTTTGTCAAGCCCAGATAACCCTCTTATGCAACGCTCTGACCTCACTGCGGCTATATTCTTTATAAAAGAAGTAATTCCGACGGGTCGGTGATGGTCATATGGACTTGAGCACTGAAGAGCTTTCTGCTTTAGTAATTTGGGTCGATTGACAATCGACCCAGCTATAGCCGTGTAATATTTGTTCAACTCTGAGGACTAGGAGGTTTGCGTACATGTATGTAAGAGTACCGGTAATCTATAACATCTAGACTGGAATCATGTGTTTGGGTTTGGGAAACAGTGTAGACCCAGGAAAGAACTTTTTCACACATAAAGTTCGATAATCAAAGCACAGAGAGTACTGGTCGATAGTTTCTGATTGTACATGTATGTCAAAGAAATAGTCTTGGGCTGTGATTTGATTCGTTTGAACTGAGGTTTAACGTCCTTGTCAACACTATTTAGGTCATTTGAGCACATGTACACTTCATACATTCAATTATGTGGTGTATCCCTTGCTTCCAACGGATACTCCCTTTTATTGAACATATTTGACGTCACTACAGCTGGTGTTTAGGGAATGTGTGGTGGCCGAAAAGAGTCTCTCTGCCTTTATCATTGTGTACTTCATATTTTCTTTCATCTATGAGGTTTTTGACTATTGTGGAACAACATGAGTTTGTCAGGTCGCTCGACTGTGTAAATGATTTACTGCATATCCCATTATCTGCGAGGCTTTTTACCATTGTGAAACAACATGTGGTCTGTGCGGCTGCACGACTGTGTAAAAGATTTACTACATATCTAAAATAATATGAAAAAATAGGTGTTACCTATAAACGAGCATAGCAAACTACACAAGGAAGCTGATGGATATCTAAACTAAAATGTCTGTATATTATTGATATGCAAAAGTTGGAAACCTCAAGTCAACTGCCGAATACTTGGTTCTGACTGGAAAATTACTTGCACATTGTCTTGTCTTTTACAAGTGATGCAACTTAAAGTAGTACGTGTCTAATAACCAAATGTTTTATCTTGAGTTCCAATAGCACCATTGGACTAGCAAAGTTGCTCAGAGTACACCACTGGGTCTGTTCGCTTACCACGGGTACCACTGGCTGCAAACGGTATTTACCATTTGCAGCATACTTTGGAGACGCTCTAGAGCGTGGGCAAAAAGAACCGCGCGGGAAATTTTCGTCGAGATGGAGGGCATGATTCAAGAACGGCAGTTGTCAGTTTCTGGCAAAAGAATGCGCACTGTACTTGGTAATTTCCTTTACGTATAAGCCTATCCAGGAAAGTGTGGATAGTTAAACTGACCGGCTCAAAAATGATCTAAAATAGTGTTAACTGGGCAGTTATGATCCAATACAAACAAAGCTTTACCACAAATGAAATTTTAAAGAATGAGGGGTAAAACGGATTTTGAGATAAATTACACCAAAACCTACCATTTTCATTAAATTTAACCTTAAGCACTTAATAAGAATGCATTTAATGAGGATAATTGCTTCTTGTCCTTAATGAAAAAAAAAATGTATGTTACATAAGTACATGTACTTGACAGAATCGCCTCATTTAGGCAAATAACAAATACTCACAACAAAAGCTTATACTGAACAATAAATAAGTAAAATCTTAATTATCTTTCTTATCTTTCTAACACCTTCTTATTACATATATCTCACTTTAATTTATCTTGCATTCTGATGTTCTCATAGTGCTATACTCCTTTACAACTGATACTTCCACCAGGATTCGAACCCTGATCTTTCACTTTATCAGTAAAGATGTTACCACTTACACCATGGAAGTTTTTGTGATGTACCTGGAGAATAGCAATATTTCTTCTAAAATTTTCCTCTGCTTTTATAAGGGCTTGGATCCTTCTGTAGCTGTTGCAACTCTATTTTTTAAAACCGGCCCCGATAGCTCAGTTGATAGAGTGTCCGCTTCGGGGAACGGGAGGTCACGGGTTCGATCCCGGGTCGCAACATACCAAATTCGTTAAAAATGGTACTAGCTGCTCCTCGCTTGGCACTCAGATTTACGGGGAAGAGCTAGGACTGGTCGACCCAGTGTCAGGATAATGTGACTGGGTGTTGTATCATGTAATGTGTCTGGGACATGATACTTCAGTGAGGCAGCACTATAAACGTGAGCATTGAGCTCCCTGTCGCAACCAGGCACCGTCGTGATATGACTGCAAAATTGTTGAAAGCGACGTTAAACCCGAATTCACACACACACACACACTATTTTTTGAAAATTAGAATAACTACACTAAACAGGCAGCATTAAAAATTTAGCAGTATAGCTACTGTATCAATCAGGCTGCTTTCAAATTTGCTTTATCACTGTCACTGCACAACACCATAATTCTTACTTTTATTTTCTAGTTTTACTAATGACATTGCAATATCACTATTAGTCTACACTGTGTTCAGTGCCGTCATAAATTGCAATATATCCATGTTTATGTCCGTGAAATGTGATTGTTATGTGATGATGTTACAGTCAGCCCTCTTTATACATGTACCGGCAATTCATTTTAATGACAAAATGCGTTATAAGGACAATTTCAAAGGAATGAATCCTTTGCATTTTTCCCGATCGGCACAGGCATGAATCCGGTTGGAAATGCCAATATCGAATCCATACTTAAGATACACCAAGTAAGAAATTATGTAGATATTAGTTAGAATCACCAAGATGATTCTAACAAATATCTTAAACATTTGTTTCTTGGAGTAAGTAAGGAGAGCAGGCCCCTTTTTTTGCCAATCATACTCTTTAAAACGGCACATTCTTTAATATAACGGCAAAATATTAGCGAACAAATGCTGTCATTATAATGAGGGTCCTGTGTATTTTCGTTAAGTGATTATGTTATTTTCATGTCAAATGTGATTGCATATGGTTAAAGATTTTTTATCATGCTCTGTGAAAAAATTCATTTTAGCTCTTTCTATTCTATTGTGTGTACACTCTTTGCCCCTTGGTCCACACTGAAACAAACCCGCATCCGCCCATAGGGGCTTGAAGAAATATATGGGCTGCATGATGCTTCCACGCAGAGCTGAATCCGGCCCGCACACTAGTACTGGTCAACAACTTAGAGGATCTAAGCCTGTCCAGGATCCGCGGTGCGGGGCGGACCGTCCATGCTAATAAACCCTATTGGTTTCATTGGGCGACAGGGCTTGAAATGTCATTTCATCTCAAGGTCGGGTAAAAGTCCCACAAAATTGGAAGCAACGTCTCCAAAATGACATTTACAGTGTTGACGTGGACGTTAAACCTAAAATCAATCAAACACATTGAAACAAAAAAATTGCACCTCAGTAGCATTTTTTTCTTTTTAAACAAGTCTCCTATATGAAAGGAAAGAGAAACGTTTTTGGCATATACATGTGTATCCCTTAATCAAAAATAGTCCAGCCCCCGCCCACAGGGGCTTGAAGAAATATATGGGCTGCATGATGCTTCCACGCAGAACTGAATCCGGCCCGCACACTAGTACTGGTAAACAACTAAGAGGATCTAAGCCTGTCCAGGAACCGCGGTGCCAGGCTGACCGTCCATGATAATAAGCCTATTGGTTTCATTGGGCGACAGGGCTTCAGATGTCATTTCATCTCAATGTCAGGTAAAAGTCCAACAAAATTGGAAGCAGCGTCTCCAAAATGACCTTTACAGTGTTGACGGGGACGTTAAACCTCAAATCAAACAAACAAATAATCAAAATATTGACTCAAATATTGCATAAATAGAGGATCTTACAATGGTGGTCATTTCATATGAAATTTTTACAATAAACCTTTAGGGAGTTTCATTAATTTCATATGAAATGGCAACGAGTGTAAGACTCTATTTATCATTTATGTATTGAAACTGTATTTCATCGCAGAAATAATTCAAATAGCAACATAGGGCCATCATAGACGGGGTCATATTACATACCAGTAACCATGTGTCATTACAGGTGTGTTCATATGAGTTTTATGACCTGCCTTTTTTTAAAGTTTATCCACTATATAACAGTGGCGTTATGTGATACATAACAGTGGCGTAATGTGATAACCTGTCTCATGAGCCCATACTTTTAAAGCCAACACTTCACTCTGAGAGGAGAGTATTGCTGTTGTAATTCTGTTTACATCTCCATTTGAAGTCACAATATACATACATGTATGTAGGATTTTATATACACAGGATCTCTTTATTCAGTTGACATTAGATTCTACAGAAAACATTCTGCTGTCATTGTTTTAGCGAAAATACTACACAATATTATATGTTACATATAGAGGATCTTACATGAGTGGCCATTGCAAATGAAATTTAAGAAACCAGCCAATGGTAAGATTCTGGTTCTAAAATTGTAGTTTTCCAACTGCATTTTGTTACAAAGGAGTAAAAAAGACAAGATCGCCATGATGGCCCTGGATCGCTCACTTGATCCAAAGGGTAACAAGTGAGCTCCTGGGAGAGCCATTTTTGGCCCCGCTCTATTATTTGAACAATCTTGGTAGTGGTCTAAAAGGTGAAGCTTCATACAAAATATCAGAGACCGGAGCCTTCTGGTTTCAGAAAAGAAGGTATTTAAAGGTTTTCCTTATATATAAGTCTATATAAAACTTGCGGTCCCCGGGGCGGGCCATTTTTGGCCACAGGGCTATAATTTGAACAACCTCGGTAGATATCCACAAGACGAAGCTTCATACCAAATATCAAAAACCTTGGCCTTCTTCTTTCAGACAAGAAGATTTTCAAAGGTTTTCATTACCTTGACTTCTATTTCTTAGGGCTATAATTTGAACAATTTTGAAAGAGGTTCACCAGATGAAGCTTCACACCAAATAACAAAGAACTGGGCCTTGCAGTTTGGAGCAGAAGATTTTTTAAATTTCCCTATATAAGTCAATGCAAAACCAAAGGACCCCGGGGCGGGGGCATTTTTGGCCCAAGGGCTATAATTTGAACAATCTTGGTAGAGGTCGACAAGATGAACCTACATACCAAATATAAAAGACCTGGGCCATGCGGTTTCGGAGAAGAAAGATTTTAAAGATTTTCCCTGTTTAAGCCAATGTAAAACCAAAGGGCCCGCAGGTGGTGGCATTTTTCACCCAAGGCCTATAATTTGAACAATCTTGATAGAGGTCCATTTAGAAGAAGCTTCACACCAAATATCAAAGACCTGGGCCTTGCAGTTTCACAGAAGATTTTTAAAGATTTTGTTGTTGTTGTTGTATATCTATAAGGCATTTTATCGCTGCCTTTGATCTCCTTTTACGCAGAAGATCTCCAGACATGATTAGTGTTTATAATGCACTAGTATAGTCATTTGTTACCACCACCCCCCTCAATCACCTACGGGGATAGGCGGGGGAAGCGGGGCTCATGTGCGGGATAGTTACCCCCCCCCCCCCATGTTCCCCCGCAGTGCCGGGTTAATGCGGGGTTTTTGGTATTATGCAAATATACCCCCAGAGAAATGAACTATTGTGACCTTCTACAGCCCCCACCCTGCACTGCAGGGCTGTGAAAAGTTATTGTTCCCCGCTATCCCCGTAGGTGAGGTGGGGGCAGTGGTTACAAATGACTGTTGTATAAAACCAAAGGGCCTCAGGGCGAGGGCAATTTAGCCTCAGGGCTATAACTTGAACAATGTTGGGAGAGGTTCTCTAGATGAAGCTTCATACCAAATATCAAATACCTGGGCCTTGTGGTTTCAGAGAAGATTTCTAATTTAAATATTTTCCCTATATAACCCTATGATGAACCAAACTACTTGAAAGGGACCCAGTGTGGGGTATTTTTGGCCCTAGGACAATCATTTTAACAATCTTGATAGAGGCCCACTAGATGAAGCTTCACACCAAATATCAAAGACCTGCACCTAGCGGTTTCAGAGACAAAGAGTTTCCCTATATAAGCCTATGTAAAACCAAAGGCTCTCGGGTGGGGGCATTTTCGGTCCCATGGCTATAATTTGAACAATATTGGTAGAGGTTCACTAAATGAAGCTTCATACCAAATATCAAAGACCTGGGTTTAAGTTTAAGTTTTCAGTAAACAAGAGGGCCCTGAATCGCTCACCTGAGAATTAGTGTCTCCAGTACATTCTAGGCCCAAGGGCTATAATTTGAACAAACTTGGTAATGGTCCACTAGATTAAGCTTCATTCCAAATATCAAAGACCTGGGCCTTCTGGTTTCAGACAAGAAAACTTTTGAAGGTTTTCCCTATATAAGCCTATGAAAACCAAAGGGATCCCAGAGTGGGGGCATTTTTGGCCCCAGGGCTATAATTTGAACAATCTTGAAAGAGGTCCACTAGATGAAGCTTCCACCAAATAACAAAGATCTGGGCCTTGCGGATTCAGAGAAGAAGATTTTTAAAGATTTTCCATGTATAAGCCTACGTAAAACCAAAGACCCAAGGGGTGGGGAGCATTTTTGGCCCCAGGGCTTTAATTTTGACAATCTCGGTAGAGGTCCATTAGATTAAGCTTCACACCAAATATCAATGATCTGGGCCTTGCGGCTTCAGAGAAGAAAAGTTTTAAAGATTTCCCCTACATAAGCTTAGGTAAAACCAAAGGCCCCCCTGGGCGGGGGCATTTTTGGCCCCAGGGCTATAATTTGAACAATCTTGGTAGAAGTCCACTAGGTGAAGCTTCATACCAAATATCAAAGACCTGGGCCTTGTGGTTTCAGAGAAGAAGATTTTTAAAGGTTTCCCTATATGAGGCTATGAAAAACCAAAGGGTCCAAGGGTGTGGCCATTTTCGGCCCCAGGGCTATAATTTGCACAATCTTGAAAGAGGTCCACTAGATGTAGCTTCACACCAAATATCAAAGATCTGGGCCTTGTGTTTCAGAGAAGAAGATTTTTAAAGATTTTCCCTGTATAAGCCTATGTAAAACCAAAGCTCCTGTGGCGGGGACGGTTTTGGCCCCAAGGCCATAATTTGAACAATCTTAGTTAAGGTCCACCAGGTGAAGCTTCACACCAAATATTAAAGATCTGGGCCTTGTGGTTTCAGAGAAGAAGATTTTTTAATGATTTTCCCTATATAAGCCTATGTAAAACCATAGGCACCCGGGGTTGGGGGGGGGGGGGGCATTTTGGCCCCCAGGGCTATAATTTAAACAATCTTGGTAGAGGTCCACTAGATGAAGCTTCACACCAAATATCAAAGATGTGGGCCTTTCGGTTTCAGAGAAGAAGATTTTTAAAGATTTTCCCAATATAAGCCTATGTAAAACCATAGGCCCCCGGGGCGGGGGCATTTTGGCCCCCAGGGCCATAATTTGAACAATCTTGGTAAAGGTCCACTAGATGAAGCTTCACATCAAATATCAAAGATCTGGGCCTTGCGGTTTCAGAGAAGATTTTGTAATGATTTTCCATATATATAAGCCTATGTAAAACCATAGGCCCCCGGAGCGGGGGCATTTTGGCCCCCAGGGCTATAATTTTAACAATCTTGGCAGAGGTCCACTAGATGAAGCTTCACACCAAATATCAAAGATCTGGGCCTTTCGGTTTCAGAGAAGAAGATTTTTAAAGATTTTCCCTGTAAAAGCCTATGTAAAACCAAAGGCCTTCTGTGGCGGGGGCATTTTTGGCACCAAGGCTATCATTTGAACACTCTTAATAGAGGTCCACCAGGTAAAGCTTCACACCAAATATTAAAGACCTGGGCCTTGTGGTTTCAGAGAAGAAGATTTTTTAATGATTTTCCCTATATATAAGCCTATGTAAAACCAAAGGCCCCCGGGACAGGGGCATTTTGGCCCCCAGGGCTTTAATTTGAATAATGTTGGTAGAGGTTCACTAGATGAAGCTTCATGCCAAATTTCAAAGACCTGGGCCTAGCGATTTCAGAGAAGAAGATTTTTAAAGTTTTCGTTTAAAAAATCTATTTTTAGCTCCTGTGATCCAGATGTGCAATTTTGAAAGGGGACGACCTAAGGATCATTGCTGTGAAGTTTGGTCAAAATCCGATCAGTGGTTTAGGAGATGTCATTTGAAGAAAAAGTTTACGCACACACACACACTAGCACTGACGACGGGCGACGGACGAAAAGTGATCACAAAAGCTCACCTTGTCACTACGTGACAGGTGAGCTAAAAAAGATATATTAAGCTCTTGTAGCTGAAACCATTTGAACAACTTTGAAATCGGACTACCTAAGAATGATTCTTGTGATGTTTGGTCAAAATCCTATCAGTGGTTTAGGAGCAGATGTCGTGTGAAGCAAAAGTTTACGCACAGACGCATGAACGGCGGACAAAAAGTGATCCCAAAGGCTCACCTTGTCACCATTGGTGGTAGTTGCTTCCAATTCCTGGTGTTCATTCCACAAAATTATGCAGGATACATGTTTGGAAAAGCACATCTCTTGCCAGAGTACATATCAAAGCAAAACATTATCATTGCAGCTGCACCACATAAAAAACTGTCTGGGTTTTATCGACTAGAAAAATCAAATTTATTTCAATTGCACGACCCGCAGAAAAAGCGACCGACTGAAGTCGGTTGTTTTCTAAGAATGCCCTGAAATCACCGTGTCATTCTATCATTCTGTCAGTCTGTCCGTCCGTAACACGTTTGTGAAAATTGGTGATAGTGACTTAACCGCTTGGAATATTTAAACAATTTTTTGCATACTGGTAGATATCAATGAGATCTAACCAATGAACTTGCGAAATATTACATTCCATTTAGTATAGCCTCGCCGAGGCGAAAAATGTGAAACTTTTCAAACTGCTTTTCCTCGGAAACCTTTGGGCCGATTGAAGTCAAATTTCATATGGAGCCTCTATGGGATGGGGGAAACCAAATTTGCCCATAGGGTCCAGGTCACATGACCAAAATGGCCGCCAAGCCATATAAGGTCTGTCTGTCCGTCCGTAACCCGTTTGTGAAAATTGGTGATAGTGACTTAACCTCTTGGAATATTTCAACAATGTTTGGCATACTGATAGATATAAATGAGATCTAACCAATGAACTTGCGAAATATTACATTCCATTTAGTATAGCCTCGCCGAGGCGAAAAATGTGAAAATTTTCAAACTGCCTCTCCTCGGAAACCGTTGGGCCGATTGAAGTCAAATTTCATATGGAGCCTCTATGTGATGGGGGAAACTAAAATTTGCTTATGGGGTCCAGGTCACATGACCAAAATGGCCGCCTGCGTTGACCTTGACCTTCTTTGTGCCAAGGACAAACTTTGACACATATGCTTTTGTATTGGAAAAGTGAGAATGCATTTTATCCTGCAAACGATTCAGAATAAGGTACTAAAGTATAAGATATTTAAATAATTTTTGGCATACTGATAGATATCAATGAGCTCTAACCAATGAACTTGCCAAATATTACATTCCATTTAGTATAGCCTCGCCGAGGCGAATAATGTGAAAATTTTCGAAGTGCTTCTCCTCGGAAACCGTTGGGCCGATTGAAGTCAAATTTCATATGGAGCCTCTATGGGATGGGTAAAACCAAAATTTGCTCATTTGGTCCAGGTCACATGACCAAAATGGCCGCCAAGCCATATATTGTAAAAACCCTTCAAAAATAGTCTTCTCCAGAACCACTGGGCAGATTTCCACGAAACTTGATAAATAGCATCTGGGACGTAGGCCCATCATAAAGTGCTATAATGGAGAACCTGGATTGACCTTGACCTTCTTTGCGCCTAGGTCAAACTTTGACACATGCTTTTTTATTGGAAAAGTAAGAATGCAATTTATCTTGCAAACGATTCAGAATACAGTACTAAAGTATTAGATATATTTTTGTTCCTAACGATAAGGCACATTTATTTGGGGAACCGTTTTAGGTCTAGGTCACATGACCAACATGGCCGCCATACCCATATATGAGAACACTCATAAAGCTAAAAGCATCCGGCGGGTCGTGCACTTCAGCTGAAGCACTGGTTTGCTGAAGTGCTCAGTTCCATTTATAAAGGATAACTAGACCCCCATCCCCCCACCCCAACATCCATCTGAAACCGACCGCACAGGAGTACTTGTAAACCGCTTAGAGGGTTCAATAAGCCTGCTCAGGCAAAGTGGTGCTAGTCAGACCATCCATGCATATAAACCCTATTGGTTTAATTGGGCAGCAGGGCTTGAGGTGTCATCTCATCTCAATGTCACGAAAATTACCACCAAAACTGGAAGCAATGTCTCCAAAATGACCTAAATAGTGTTTACGAGGATGGTAAACCTTAAATCAAACAAACAAAGGATAACTAGTTGGTCTGTGCAGACAGCAATAAGAAAATTTATGTATACCCCTGTAAACCCCAGTTTTACTAAGGCTGACACCAATAATCGATTAATCGATCAACAGATTCCCCTAAACTGATTATCATCTTTAGCATGTTTAGTAGTAATTGATTGTTCGATAAGTATAATTTACAGCCCAATTTATATCTAAAATGGCTGGATAAGTGGCAAACAGGGCAGACCCTGAAGAGACAATGCATTCTAGGTCTACACTGTTTGATCAGGCCTGTCTGTCCAAATTAACGCGGTAATGTATAACACATGATAAGAAAAATGTTATGGTAAGAGGTAAAATTATGACCAAATCTTCAGTATTTTCAGTGATTACTAATTGATTATCGATCACATTGACAGCACTGATGATCATTTGATTGCTATGAAAGCTTACTGGATGTTATCATGCGTGTACAGAATTATATAGACGTGTTTTCGTGATGTTCGTTGATCACAATACTCATATAGGCTGTTATGATAGAATGAGAATTTTATAACCAACAAGAGCCGTCACTATAAGTGAGCAATGCCCCCGTGGGAGCCAATTTGAGGGAAAAACAAGGGACATAACTCCAAAACGCTTCATCCGAGCAGAATGAATTGTCTGTTAGACACATCTACATATCATTGCAAATGCATATGCAAAAAGTTAACAAAATTGACGAAGAAATGTGGAAGTAGTTCGTGACACAAGGTTTAAAAATGCGTTTTTCAGAAAATAAAGGGCCGTAACTCCTTCGCAGATGATAGGATCGACGTGAAAATTGTGTTGGGTACCCCTTTACCTCACAAGGAATGCATGTGCAATGTTTCAGCTCAATCGGTGAAGAAATGTTGAAGAAGTTCGCATCACAAGGTTTTCGAACTCGTTTTTCAGAAAATCAAGGGCCATAACTCCGTTGCATGTGAAAGGATCAACTTGAAAATTGCGTTAGGCACCACTTCACCTCACAAGGTAAGCATGTGCAAAGTTTCAGCTCAATCGGTGAAGTAGTGTGGAGGTAGTCTGTGTCACAATATTTTTAGCGCATTTTTTAGAAAATCAAGGGCCATTACTCCAAAACGCTTCATCCGAGCAAATTTTGTGTTATGCACATCTACATATCATTGCAAATGCATATGCAAAAATCTTACAAAATAGTCAAAGAAATGTGGAAGTAGTTTGCGCCACAAGGCTTAAGAATGCGGTTTGCAGAAAATTAAGGGCCGTAACTCCTCCGCAGATGAAAGGATCAACGTGAAAATTGTGTTAAGCATCCCTTTACCTCACAAGGAATGCATGTGCAAAGTTTCAGCTCAAACGGTGAAGAAATGTGGAAGTAGTTTGCGTCACAAGGTTTTCGAACGCATTTTTTTTTCTGAAAATCAAGGACAGTAACTCCGTCACAGATGATAGGATCAACATGAAAATTAAGATAGACACCCCTTCACTTTACAAGGAAAGCATGTGCACAGTTTCAGCTGAATCACTGAAGAAATGTTGAAGTAGTTTGCATCACAAGGTTTTTAGCACATTTTTTTCGAAAATAAACGGCCGTAACTCCTTCGCAGGTGATAGGATGAATGTGAAAATAGTGGAAGTAATTGGCATCACAAAACGTGAGAACTTACAAACCCACACACAAACGGACAGTGCAAAAACTATATGCCCTCCTACGGGTGCATAAAAAAATGAAATAAAGTAATAGAAAACAACCTGTCAACCCAAAACCCTACAAATTTCTTCGCGGTATTACAAACTTTTATGCTCTGCCAATTTAATGCCAATATATCAACTATCCGGTAGTACCTGAAACAGCCATATTGCATTTTAAAGAACCAAAAAACAAATGCTGTGCATTTTTATGGATTTCCACTCGTCATGTTTTAAGTCTCTTTCTGCCTCACCACGATCACTGGGACAGGACTTCAAAATTGACTACCCATTTTCACAATGTTCTTTCTTGTCAGCAAAGGCCACTTACTTGAGTATAGGAAAGAAGGAGCCTACCACCTTGACTCCTCAGGAAATCTGGCCAGAAGGACGACATGTTGGAACTGCAGAACATAGATAATCGAGAACATTTTGATCAACCTACAATATGGAAAGGACCCCCTGCTTATATAGAGCAATTCTTTTTAAACGGTATACCCTTCACTCCCAAGGAAAATTCTGAAATGGAAACTTCTAAAGCAAAGATTTGGGTCTCTTTCAGGGAGCAAAGTCTTTCACTAAGGAGTAAACGCTGATGATAGTAGAGGACTTCCAGTATCATAGGTGGCTACTCCAAGGACTATTCATGTACGTTCTTTTTTATATCTCCTTAAGTCTATTAGAAAACTTCAGCAAATTTTTACCATGTTGGCATCTGTAAAGCGGTACTTGTGGAAGTCATCTGCACAAACCAAGCACACACAATTATTGTGCCTAGTTTTGATCTTTTCACTGCAAGTACAGCTTAGCTCATTAACTTGAATATTGAGTACCTGTTGATAAAGACTTATTAGGATAATTAAGGGATTCTGACTTATTCTCTCTTAGAAAAAATGTTGTGGGTACTTGTTTCAATAGTCCCATCTGGGGGATTCAAACATAAAATTCTCAGAAGTATGAGGAAAATTTTCCTTTTCTTTCCAAAACACACATGCATACAAGCTCCATTAGAATTATTTGCAGAAATGAAGGCTACAAAGTGCATCATTCTTCAGTGTTAAGTTGTTAACTGGAGGTCCTTCTGCAAGGAGAAGCATCCCCTGTGCTGGTTAAAGATCCTTTAATACAGTAAATTACACAGGCAGTAAATTACACAGGCTTTCTTCCTAGAGTTATCTTTAATATGTACATGTTCATGTATTAGTGGTGATGACTGTATGGCACACTGTGATACTTACAAAATGTACATGTAGTAAGAGGACTGGCTTCAAATTTTATAAATATAAATAAATACTAGAATACTGTCAATGGCGCGCCATCGCAAATCCCCACGCTTTCTGCAGAGGGGCCAAGTACCGAAAACCTCTCACCCTGGTCCCTAGTTTGACCCCAGGGTCAAAATGTTACCTGTATTATATTCTACTAATCATGCCCTTGAATTTGATATGCCACATGACTATGTTCCAAAAAACATAAATTTTGACCCCTCCCCCAGAGCCCCAATCTGACCCCAGAACCAAATTTTACTTGTATTGTATTCTACTAATCACACCCTTCAATTTGATATTCCATATGACTATATTCGGTAAAATTTGAATTTTGACCCCCCCCCCTCAAGTCCGACCCCTTGGGCATGACCCAGGGGTCGCAGCCAAAATCATGTTCAATATGTGTTACATATATCAATAATCATTACTTATGCAAAGTTTGGTTTCAAAATCTATAAAATTGACTTTGCAATTGAATTTAATTGATATTTGACATTTTGACCCCTCCCCAACGCCCCTGGAGGCGGGGCCAAAAATAAATGCGACGTTGCACGCCCTCATCATGTAAGGAAGCTGTGTACCAAATTTTGTTACATTCCGACCAGTGGTTAAGGAGGAGATAGCGTGACGGACGGATGGACGGACGGACAGTCAGACGGACGGAGGCGTTCACAATATCCCCGAACGTTTTTTTTAAAAGCGTGGGGATAAAAATAATGTGTGTGTGTGGGAGGAGGGGGGGGGGGGGGAGAATGAGTTCTACATAGTTGTATTTAATCATATGAGTAACAAACACAATGACTTTGCTTCTAACTTGAACCCCCAGGTGTGTGTGTGTCGCTTTCTACAATTTTTCAGTTATATCACGACGGTGTCTGGTTGCGACAGGGAGCTCAATGCTCATTTTTATAGTGCTGCCTCACTGAAGTATCATATCCCAGACACATTACATGATCTACCACACCCAGTTACATTATCCTGACACTGGGTCGACCAGTCCTAGCTCTACCCAGCTAATCTGAGTAACAAGCGAGGAGCAGCTAGTAACATTTTTAACGACTTTGGTATGCCGCGGCCCGCAATCGAACGCGTGACCTCCCGTTGCCCGGAGCGGACACTCTACCAACTGAGCTATCGGGGCCGGTTTGAACGCCCAGGTCCTTCTGTAATAAGGTTGTCTGGCTAATGGCTTATATGGGCATATATACAGATCTATACCACTCACCCTACAGCTACAGTATGTTACAATAAGCAGTTTAAGAGGGCAATTAAAAGCCAGAAGTTGCAAAAACAGACACTACTATGGTAGGTACTGATGGTGTATAGGTGATGGGTTTGATCCTCGGCAGGGCTATTAATTTCAATATCCGAACATCTTTCACAGGCAGCAGTTGAGGAATGAATGCCACTTTCACTGGAAACCCCCTGTGCACGGCCCATATCAAAGATCTCTACAGTAATCTATTACATGATCACTGTGTAGGCATCATCCACATTGCTGCAAATCTGGAGTGTATGTAATGAACAGCTGCAGATACCGCATAACTAGAGTGATATACAATCCCAAGGGGATCCTGTCAGGTTCTGGTGGCATTCTGGGGTTGGGTCAGTTCTATCAGAATCAGAATTGTTACTGGTGACATGTCAAATGATACGATTCATTAAGCAGGATATGTTGACAACCACCTAAAGTATTGTTGAAAGAAAGTTTTAATCTGCATAGCAGAGGTGGTGCTGTTAGTAGAGGTGCATTCTGGCTCAAGCATTATGAATGCATGAGTGATGAGTGACAGACCTGTTATATGACTAGGCAAATAAGCACTGCTACCCAATCCCACATTGAAAAACTCAGAGCTTGTCATATGGTAATTGTAGCAACAGTGCATGTGCCCAACAAACCATAACTTGTATAGTCCCCAACAGTCCATGAACTAAAACGTTGATATTTGGTAAATGTATAGCGAAAGAGCAAAAAGTCTTGTTTCTTTGATTTGAGGTTTAATGATGGTTTACATGATACCACACCAAGTCACATTATCTTTCAACACTGAATACATGTAGGTCATTTTGGATTTTGTGGGACTTTTACCCGACATTGAGATGAAACGACAACTCCTCTCGCCCAATCAGCAAATGAAACAAACAGAGCTTCAACTTTCAATGCAAAGCTGTAAGTACACTGCAGATTCATGGCAATTTACCTGTAAGACCACGGGGACAAACGATTTTACACCTGTTGGAACTCCAAGGAAACATTGGGATATCCCTTGATTGGCGTGTACATTTTTATAGCTGCAATTGTAATTTTACCGGTTATCCGCACAACCCTGCTGTCTAGTTGTTCAGGCTGGTCGCGTTTCCAAGCAAGACCCATGCTATATCCAACTGTAAGCCATTGCAACAGCACAACGTACACAATGCGTGTCCCCTGAGTGCATCTTATTTAACATACACTGAATTCAATCTTATACCTTATAATGCCGCGGAATTATGTGATTACCCTTCTATCCACACGTTCGGTGCGTATCCATGCCGGTAGTCACAAATGTTTATCTCTTTCATCGTCGCCCCATCAACGCGAGATTGTGCGGGTTAAATAAATTACGTAAGGTGTACTCCATGATCTGGTGTGTTCATTTAAGAATATTTACATTTCCAACTGTAAAGTCTAATGTAGACCTATAGAAAAAAATTGCGTTCATACTTCCATGAACACATCGATTTTTAGTGACGTCATTTTAAACCATTGTTCTCTACATGTGTTGATGACGTCAACTCTGATCCGCTCTTTGTAGAAAAACAGCGTGTAAATGTTTTTTAGCTTTAAAAGTTTGCCCTACAAGCATTTTTTCGGCCAGTGATCAGGGGCAAATAATGAAAAATACAAGAGGGCCAAGATGGCCCTGTATCGCTCACCTGTCAACAGATGATCATAAGCAATGTTTATAAAACAAGAGTTGGCATTAGATGCTAGATATACAAGTCAGTAGTTTCCTGTGATAATACAGAGCTGACTTGTATGTCACTCCTTCGACACCTTGTGGACAATGATAGCCAGGTCCTAGTACACCAGTAAGAGATGAAGCAGCTCAGTCTCACTTACAATACAATACCTGGGCCTTTTGGTTTCAGATAAGAAGATTTTAAAAGGTCATTGGGAAACAAGAAGATTTTTAAAGGTTTTCCCACTATAAGTCTATGTAAAACCGGTGGGGCCCCGGCGTGGGTTAAGTTATGGCCCCAGGGCTATAATTTGAATACTCTTGGTAGAGGCCAGCTAGATGAAGCTTCATACCAAATATCAAAGACCTGGGCCTTGCTGTTTCAGAGAAGAAGATTTTCAAAGATTTTCCCTATATAATCCTATGTAAAACAAAAGGGTCCCGGTGCAGGGGCATTTTTGGCCCCAGCACTATAATTTGAACAATCTTGGTAGGGGTCCACTAGATGAAGCTTCATACCAAATAGCAAAGACCTGGGCCTTGCGGTTTCAGAGAAGAAGATTTTTAACGATTTTCCCTATATAAGCCCATGTAAAACCAAAGTGCCCCAGGCCGGGGTCATTTTTGGCCCCAGCACTTTAATTTGAACAATCTTGGTAGAGGTCCACTGGATGAAGCTTCATACCAAATATCAAAGACCAAGGCCGTGCGGTTTCAGAGAAGAAGATTTTAAAAGTTTTTCCCTATATAATCCTATGTAAAACCAAAGGGACCCCGGGCTGGGGCATTTTTGGCCCCAGCACTATAATTTGAACAATCTTGGTAGAGGTCCACTAGATGAAGCTTCATACCAAATATCAAAGACCTAGGCCTTGTGGTTTCAGAGAAGAAGATTTTTCAAGATTTTCCCTATATATATAGGTCTATGTAAAACCAAAGGGTCCCGGTGCGGGGGGGGGGGGGGGGCATTTTTTACCCTAGAACTATAATTTGAACAATCTTGGTAGGTGTCTACTAGATGAAGCTTCATACCAAATATCAAAGTCTTGGGCCTTGCGGTTTCAGAGAAGAAGATTTTTTCAGTTTTCGGTAAAAAAAAATCTTTTTTTGAGTCCTGTGACCTATATGTGCAACTGACCGGAACCATATGGACAACTTTGAAAGGGGACAACCTAAAGATTATTCCTGTCAAGTTTGGTCAAAATCCGATCAATGGTTTAGGAGGAGATGTCGTTTGAAGAAATTGTTTACGCACGGATGACAGACAAAAAGTGATCCTAATATAAAACACAAGAGGGCCATGATGGCCCTGGATCGCTCACCTGATCCATAAAGTAACAAGTGGGCCCCGGGAGGGCCATTATTGATCCCAGGGCTATAATGTGCATAATGTTGAGGGAGGTCTAAAAAGGTGAAGCTTCATACCAAATATCAACAAAGGCTATAATTTGAACAATCTTGGCAAAGGTCCACTAGATGAAGCTACACACCAAATATCAAAGACCTTGGCCTCGCAGTTTCATAGAAGAAGATTTTTTTAAAGATATTCCCTACATAAGCCTATGTAAAACCAAATGGCCCCAGGACGGGGGCATTTTTGGCCTCAGGGCTATAATTTAAACAACCTTGAAAGAGGTCCACTAGATGAAGCTTCACGCCAAATATCAAAGACCTGGGCCTTGCTGTTTCAGAGAAGAAGATTTTCAAAGATTATCCCTTTATAAGTCTATGTAAAACCAAAGGGCCCCGGGGCGGGGGCATTTGTGGCCCGAGGGCTATAATGTGAACAATCTTGGTAGAGGTCCTCTAGATGAAGCTCCATACCAAATATCAAAGACATGGGCAAAGCAGTTTCAGAGAAGAAGTTTTTTTTTAAAGATTTCCCTATATAAGTCTATGTAAAACCAAAGGATCTCGGGGCGGGGGCATTTTTGGCCCAAGGGCTATAATTTGAACAATCTTGATAGAGGTCCACTAGGTGAAATTTCACACCAAATATCAAAGACCTAGGCCTTGTGGTTTCACAGAAGAAGATTTTTTAAGATTTTCCCTATATAAGTCTATGCAAAACCAAAGGGCCCCGAGGCGGGGGCAATTTTGGTCTCAGGGCTATAGTTTGAACAATCTTGGTAAAGGTCCACTAGATGAAGCCTCATACCAAAATGTCAAAGAACTAGGCCTTGTGGATTCAGAGAAGATGATTTTTCAAGATTTACCCTATATAAGTCTATGTAAAACCAAATGGCCCCGGAGCGGGAGCATTTTTGGCCCCAGGGCTATAATTTGAACAATCTTTGTAGAGGTCCACAAGATGTAGCTTCATACCAAATATCAAAGACCTGGGCCTTGCAGTTTCAGAGGAGAAGATTTTTAAAGATTTTCCCTATACAATCCTATGTAAACCAAAGGGACACCGGGCGGGGGCATTTTTGGTCCCTGCACTATAATTTGAACAATCTTGGTAGAGGTCCACTAGATGAAGCTTCATACCAAATATCAAAGACCTAGGCCTTGTGGTTTCAGAGAAGAAGATTTTTCAAGATTTTTCCTATATAGGTCTATGTAAAACCAAAGGGTCCCTGAGCGGGGGCATTTTTGGTTCCATGGCTATAATTTGAACAATCTTTGTAGAGGTCGACAAGATGAAGCTTCATACCCAATATCAAAGACCTGGGCCTTGCAGTTTCAGAGAAGAAGATTTTTAAAGATTTTCCCTATATAAGCCTATGTAAAACCATAGGGTCCCGGGGCAGGGGCATTTTTGTCCCAAGCCCTATAATTTGAACAATCTTGGTAGGGGTCCACTAGTTGAAGCTTCATACCAAATATCAAAGACCTGGGCCTTGTGGTTTCAGAGAAGAATTTTTTTTTTTAAGTTTTCGGTGAAAAATTCTATTTTTGGCTCCTGTGACCTAGATGTGCAACGGAACGGAACCATTTGAACAACTTTAATAGGGAACCACCTGAGGATCATTCCTGTGAAGTTTGGTCAAAATCTGATCAGTGGTTTAGGAGGAGATGGCGTTTGAAGAAAAAGTTTACTACGCACGCACGGACGCACGCACGCACGACGGACGGCGGACAAAAATGATCCCAAAAGCTCACCTCGTCACTACGTGACAGGTGAGCTCACAAGAGGGCCATGATGGCCCTGGATCGCTCACCTGATCCATAGAGTAACAAGTGGGCGCTGGGGAGGGCCATTATTGACCCCAGGGCTAAAATGAGCATAATGTTGAGGGAGGTCTAAATAGATGAAACTTCATACCAAATATTAACAAAGGCTATAATTTGAACAATCTTGGCGAAGGTCCACTAGATGAAGCTACACGACAAATATCAAAGATCTGGGCCTTGCGGTTTCAGAGAAGAAGACTTTTTTAAAGATATTCCCTACATAAGCCTTTGTAAAACCAAATGGCCCCATGGTGGGGGCATTTTTGGCCTCAGGGCTATAATTTAAACAATCTTGACAGAGGTCCACTAGATGAAGCTTCACACCAAATATCAAAGACCTGGGCCTTGCAGTTTCAGAGAAGAATATTTTTAAAGATTTCCCTACAAAATCCATGTAAAACCAAAGGGTCTTGTGGCGGGGGCATTTTTTGCCCCAGGGCTATAATTTGAACAATCTTGATAGAGGTCCGCTAGATGAAATTTCACAACAATATCGAAGACCTAGGCCTTATAGTTTCACAGTAGAAGATTTTTAAAGATTTTCCCTATACAAGTCTATGTAAAATCAAAGCCCCCCCCCACCCCCTGAGGCGGGGGCATTTTTGGTCTCAGGGCTATAATTTGAACAATCTTGGTAGAGGTCCACTAGATGAAGCTTCATACCAAATATCAAAGACCTAGGCCTTGTTGTTTCAGAGAAGAAGATTTTTCAAGATTTTCCCTATATAAGTCTACGAAAAACCGAAGGGCCCCGGAGTGGGGGCATTTTTGGCACCAGGGCTATATCTTGAACAATCTTGGTAGAAGTCCACAAGATGAAGCTTCATACCAAATATCAAAGACCTGGGCCTTGCGGTTTCAGAAGATATATAAATATTACTTTCTCAATCCTATTATAAAGAAAACCTACTTTTACAGTACACTTAAAGCTGGAGATAAAAAAAAATCATTTTCCGGCTAATGCTAACTGTTGGTACATTACTTGATTCTTAAAATTACAAAATATTGTAGTAGATAAATGGATTAATATTTTCTTACTATATTTGATTTTGCTTTTAAATTTCTTACATTCAATTCTTTAAATATAGACCACACTACCCAATACTAATATAATCCATATCTTGCTTTTTACATTAACATACAAAATAGAAGTGCACATAAAGTGTGCGATAGCTCATGAATACACAAATCTTAGCCCCTTCACCCTTATTTAGTCCCTGGATGCAACATACCACACCCAACATGCATATCAAAGTTCAAGGTTTAAAATACTCTGGCTCCCAAGAAAGCTTTGATGGAAAATATCTAAATAGGGAGAGTTACAGATAGGATAAATATTTAATAGGAAGAACTGCAAAATGACATTACTCATACAAACCATATCCTCACAGCACCAAATTTCCCACCATAGCAGCAGTGCATAAAGGTCCAAGTGTGGTGTAAATTTTAGTGGAATCAATCAAAGGATGTTGAAATTAGACGGCAAAATAATAAGAATACACATGTCCCCGGGCATGGTCATTTGTTTAAGTTGGTCAAAGTTCAAGGTCAAGGTCAAGATTTTTTGTTTGGGTGGGAAGCCCTTAATTGATACATGGAACTTACATGCGAAGGCTCTATCTAAAACGGTTCAAACGTTATGACTAATAAAATAAATGTTTAAAGCAGGTCATAGGTCAAAGTCACAGGTCCGAAAAAAAGGCATGAAAGTAAAGCTCTTGTCACAGGAAACTTACATACAAATTATGAAGGCTCTATCTTAAAAGGTTAAAAAGTTATGAACAGTTTTATGTTTCTTTTAAGTTGGTCAAAGATCAAGGTCATTGTCCTAATTTTTACATGCATATAAAGCTCTCATCACAGGGAAACTACATACCAAATATGAAGGCTCTATCCGAAACGGTTCGAAAGTTATGACCAAAATGTTATTTTTTTCTTTTAAGTAGGCCAAAGCAAGGTCACAGGTCAAATATGTTTGTATAAATGTAAAGCTCTTGTAACAAGGAACCTAGATGCCAAATATGAAGGCTGTATCTCAAGACAGTTCAAAAGTTATGACTATAGACACATCCAAACTCTACGTCATCACTCGATAATACTATTTGCCGGGACTGACCGGTGGTTGGCAGAAAACGTCTTTGGCCGTGTATCGCCATTGTAAATACGATGTTATTTTCTCTAAACTTGTATTTTGTTTGGAATCGAAATGACAAAATTGACCTTTAAACTTTTATTAAAGACATGTCTTGGCTAGTAATTATTGGTTTCTAGAAGATTCGAGGATGTTTCGATGATTAAATTACCTGTTAATCTTATACAGGTAACGAGGCGGGACGGTCTTAATTATTTGTAATAAAACTGCGCAAAACGAATGACTAAACGCGGAAGATGCACGAATGAGTTCTATAGTATATTTATCTACTCATTTTAAGTGTAATTCGATCGTATTTCTGTGACTGTCAACTAAAATATGCCCGTAATATTGAACCTATTTACAATGTGTTTATATGGAACCAGGGGCTTTTTGCCAACCACGAAAGATTGTAATCAAAAGGAAAAGTAATGTTGCGCATGCGCAATGACAGGTAAACAAGGTCACGTGTCAAAACATTGGATCCGTCTATTGTTACATTTTTCTTTTATGTACGTCAAAGTTCAAGGTAAAAAAAATATGTGAATATAAAGCTCTTGTCACAAGGAAAGTAGATGTCAAATATGAAGGCTCTATCTCAAGCGGTTCAAAAGTTATGACCAAAATGTTAGTTTTTTATTTTAAGAAGTTCAAAGGTCAAGGTCACAGGTTAGTTTTTTTTCCATGAGTGTAAAGGTTTTGTCACAAGGAACATACATGCCAAATATGAAGGCTGCATCTCAAGCGTATCAAAAGATATGACCAATGTTATTTTTTTTTCTTTTAAGTAGGTCAAAGGTCAAGGCCACAGGTAAACATTTTGCATGCACGTGAAGCTCTTGTCACAAGTAACCTTCATGCCAAATATGAATGCTCTATCTCAACCGGTTCAATAGTTATGACCATGGTTAAAGTTATCCCTGTACAAACAAACAAAACAACAAACAAACAAACAGACAGCTCAAACACAATATGTCCCCGCTTTTACTACCGGGGACATAAAAGTTACAAAGGGTATATAAAATATTAGGCGAAACATGTTCTTAACCCAATTGGTACCGGAAACCACAAATAAGGTTAAGTGGCAAGCTGAGCAGGCCCAGAGCAGACGCCATAGAACGTGGCATCTGATCAGGGCCCACACCGCTTGCTAAAATAAAAACAGCCATTTTCCAAGTAAACCGCGAAGAAAACACAAGCCGACACCCCCAAACTTTGAAATGAACTAGAATTTGTTTTTCTACAAAAACACAGATGTCTCCCCCGTTTTTGACCTCTAAGTATGACCTTGACATTGGAGGTATTGACCTGGGTCTTGTGTGCAACACATTATCTAATGAAGATGAACAGTTCTGCCAAGTAGCTTTACAAAGTGCACAGAGAAATAAACAAGAGGGCCCAATGGCCCTATATCGCTCACCTGTTTGGACCCAGGGGCATGATTGGCAGGAATTATGTAGGTGACCACCTGCCGTCACTACATGCTAAATATCTAAGCTCTTGGCCCTGTGGTTTCAGAGAAGAAGATTTTTTAAGCTTTTTCCATTATGAGTCTATGGGAGCAAAGGGGCCCCATGGTGTGGCCCTTTTGAAACCCAGGGGCATGATTGGCAGGAATTATGTAGGTGACCACTTACTGTTGCTACATGCTAAATATCTAAGCTCTGGGCCCTGTGGTTTCAGAGAAGAAGATTTTTAAATTTTTTTTCCATTATGAGTCTATGGGAGCTAAGGGGCCCCGGGTGTGGCCCATTTGGACCCCAGGGGCATGATTGGCAGGAATTGTGTAGGTGACCACTTGCCGTTGCTACATGCTACATATGTAAGCTCTGGGCCCTGTGGTTTCAGAGAAGAAGATTTTTGAAGCTTTTTTTTCCATTATGAGTCTATGGGAGCTAAGGGGCCCCTGGGGTGGCCCATTTGGACCCCAGGGCCATGATTGGCAGGATTTATGTAGGTGACCACTTGCCGTGGCTACATGCTAAATATCTAAGCTCTAGGCCCTGTGGTATCAGAGAAGAAGATTTTTTAAGTTTTTTTTTCCATTATAAGTCTAAAGGAGCTAAGGGGCCCCGGGGCGTGGCCCGTTTGGACCCCAGGGGCATGATAGGCAGGAATTATGTAGGTGACCACTTGCGGTTGCTACGTGCTAAATATCTAAGCTCTGGGCCCTGTGGTTTCAGAGAAGAAGATTTTTGAGGCTTTTTTCCATTATGAGTCTATGGGAGCAAAGGGGCCCCGGGGGTGGCCCATTTGGAACCCAGGGGCATGATTGGCAGGAATTATGTAGGTGACCAATTGCCGTTGCAACATGCTAAATATCTAAGCTCTGGGCCCTGTGGTTTCAGAAAAGAAGATTTTTGAAGTTTTTTTTTCATTATGAGTCTATGGGGGCTAAGGGGCCCCGGGGCGTGGCCCATTTGGACCCCAGGGGCAGGATTTATGTAGGTGACCACTTGCCATTGCTACATGCTATATCTCAGCTGTGGGCCCTGTGGTTTTAGAGAAGAAGCTTTTTGAAGCTTTTTCCCATTATGAGTCTATAGGAGCTAAGGGGCCCCGGGGGGTGGCTCTTTGAAACCCAGAGGCATGATTGGCAGGAATTATGTAGGTGTCCACTTGCCGTTGCTACATGCTAAATATCTAAGCTCTGGGCCCTGTGGTTTCCGAGAAGAAGATTTTTGAAGCTTTTTGTTCCATTATGAGTCTATGGGAGCGAAGGGGCCCTGGGGCATCGCCCATTTGGAACCCAGGGGCATGATTGGCAGGAATAATGTAGGTGACCACTGGCCGTTGCTACATGCTAAATATATAAGCTCTGGGCCCTGTGGTTTCAGAGAAGAAGATTTTTGAAGCTTTGTTTCCATTATGAGTCTATGGGAGCTAAGGGGCCCCGGGGTGTGGCCCATTTGGAACCCAGGGGCATGATTGGCAGGAATTATGTAGGTGACCACTTGCCGTTGCTACATGCCAAATATCTCAGCTCTGGGCCCTGTGGTTTCAGAGAAGAAGATTTTTGAAGCTTTTTTCCATTATGAGTCTATAGGAGCTAAAGGGCACTGGGGCGTGGCCCGTTTGGACCCCAGGGGCATGATTGGCAGGAATTATGTAGGTGACCACTTGCCGTTGCTACATGCTAAATATCTAAGCTCAGAGCCCTGTGGTTTCCGAGAAGAAGATTTTTTAAGCTTTTTGTTCCATTATGGGTCTGTGGGAGCGAAGGGGCCCCGGGGCATCCCCCATTTGGAACCCAGGGGCATGATTGGCAGGAATTATGTAGGTGACCACTGGCTGTTGCTACATGCTAAATATCTTAGCTCTGGGCCCTGTGGTTTCAGAGAAGAAGATTTTTGAAGCTTTTTTTCCATTATGAGTCTATGGGAGCTAAGGGGCCCCGGGGCGTGGCCCATTTGGACCCCAAGGGCATGATTGACAGGATTTATGTAGGTGACCACTTGTCGTTGCTACATGCTAAATATCTAAGCTCTGGGCCCTTTTGTTTTAGAGAAGAAGATTTTTGAAGCTTTTTTTTCCATTATGAGTCTATAGGAGCTAAGGGGCCCCGGGGCGTGGCCCTTTTGGACCCCAGGGGCATGATTGGCAGGAATTATGTAGGTGACTACTTGCAGTTGCTACATGCCAAATATCTCAGCTCTGGGCCTTGTGGTTTCAGAGAAGAAGATTTTTAAAGCCTTTTTCCATTATGAGTCTATAGGAGCTTAAGGGCCCCAGGGCGTGGCCCATTTGGACCCCAGGGGCATGATTGCCAGGAATTAAGTAGGTGACCACTTGCCGTTGCTACATGCTAAATATCTAAGCTTTTGGCCTTGTGGTTTCCGAGAAGAAGATTTTTGAAGCTTTTTTTCCATTATGAGTCTATGGGAGCGAAGGGGCCCTGGGGCGTGGCCAATTTGGACCCCAGGGGCATGATTGGCAGGAATTATATAGGTGATCACTGGCCGTTAATACATGCTAAATATCTAAGCTCTGGGCCCTGTGGTTTCAGAGAAGAAGATATTTTAATTTTTTCCCATTGTAAGTCTATGGGAGCTATATGTTGCCATGGCAACTAGAATTCCAATCTGATCAGCCAAAAAAACCTTATGCAGCCTTACCCCCTACCTGATGATGCTTCTCATGAAATTTGATCGAGGTTGACCATGGGTTATTAGAGATATACTTATTTGAAATTGTTTACGGACGCACGCACGCACGCACGGACGCACGACGGACAAAAGTGATCACCAAAGCTCACCTTGTCACTACGTGACAGGTGAGCTAAAAATTATTGGCCGAACATAAAAAAGCCCTTTCTTTACCTTTGACCTCTAAGTATGGCCTTTACCTTTGAGGTACAACATATCATCTCATGATGGTTAACATTTCTGCCAAGTAATTTCATAATCCTTAAAATAATAAGGAAGTTATTGACTGTCCTTTTTTTTTACCTTTGACCTCTAGGTATGACCATGACATTGGAGGTATGGAACTTGGTCTTGCACATGACTCATGGTCTAATGACGGTGAACATTTCTGCATGGTTACTTTAAAAAAGTCCAGCCAGAAATAAAAAAGTTGTTGACTGGACACATTTTTTTTTTACCTCTGACCTTGGAGATACCGACCTGGGCCTAGCGTGCAACACATCGTCTCATAATAATTAACATTTCTGCCAAGTAATTTCACAATCTATCCAGGAATAAGAAAATTATTGACTGAACACTAAAAAAGGCCTCTTTTTTGTCCTTTGCCCTCTTAGTACGACCTTGACATTTGAGGTACCAACCAAGGTCATGCACGCAACACATCGTCGCATAGTGGTTAACATTTCTGCCAAGTAATTTCAAAATTCGTTTATAAATAAGAAAGTTATTGACCAAACACGAAAAAAGGTCACTTTTTTACCTTTGACCTCTAAGTATGACCTTGACCTTTGAGGTACCAACCTGGGTCATGCACGCAACACAACGTCTCATGGTGGTTAACACTTCTGCCAAGCAATTTCAACATCCATCTAAAAATAAGAAAGTTATTGACCAAACACGAAAAAAGGCCGCTTTTTTTACCTTTGACCTCTATGTATGACCTTGACATTTAAGGTACCAAACTGAATCATGCATGCAACACATCGTCCCATGATGGTTAACATTTTTGCCAAATAACTTCAAATTCTATCTAAAAATAAGAGTTATTGACAAAACACGAAAAAAAGTTTTACGTTTGACCTCTAAGTATGACCTTGACCTTTGAGGTACTAATCTGGGTCATGCACACTACACATTGTCTTATGGTGGTTAACATTTCTGCCAAGCAATTTCAAAATCCGTCTAAAAATGAGAAAGTTATTGACCAAACACGAAAAAAGGCCCCTTTTTTACCTTTGACCTCTAAGAATGACCTTGACCTTTGAGGTACCGACCTGCCTCATGAGCACCACACATCGTCTTATGTTTGTTAATATTTATGCCAAGTAATTTTAAAATTCATCTAAAAATAAGAATGTTATTGACCGGACACGATTTGCCCAAACATACATACCGACAAACTTCAAAGGGAGATAATTCAAAAAGTATAAATGCGAGAGTTATATTTCTTGCGCACTGCACATCGTCTAATATTGATTAATATGTATATGAAGTTTCGTGAAGATAGCGGACATGAATGTGTGACAAACGGACAGACGGACCGACAGACAGACGCCCGGGGGGGGGGGGGAACAATATATCTCTCCGAAAACAATTTTTTCGGGGGAGACATAATTATATATAAGGAGGGATATTCCCTTTGGTACAAAAAGGGTTAATTGCACAAACAGTTTGCTGCATGTCTCCCAGTGGGCAAAAAAACGTCCCCGCAAAGTCGCATCAAGGTCGATGCAACGCCATGACGTTGCATCGACGCTGTTTAAATGTTGACGGCGTTGTGAGATACTTATCATTATTAATGCTGTCAGAAATTTACTTAACTCCTAACGGCTTCAAATTAACTCAAAAGATAAACTCTATCTACAATTTATATGCCCAACCCCTTTTTTTAAGTGACACTCATTTTTCATCTAAACACAGATTATGGACAACCAGCTTATTTCCCTTTTTTCAAGATCTAAATATATGGCATTTTCCAGAACTGACAATTATTTTCATTTCAAACACAGACTGTGGGTGTCCATTAGAGCCGCTCAAACTTGGATGTATTAACATGTGGCGATTGAGGCTGCCCGATGTTTTAAACGTTTTACTGCACAGCTCACATCTATGAGGTTTCTCGTCAGTATGGATTAACATGTGGCGATTGAGGTCGCTCGATCTTGTAAACGTTTTACTGCAAAGCTCACAACTATGGGGTTTCTCACCAGTATGGATAAACATGTGGTAATTGAGGTCGCTCGGACGTGCAAACGTTTTACTGCATATCTCACATCTATGAGGTTTCTCACCAGTATGGATTAACATGTGGCGATTGAGGTTGCTCGATCTTGTAAACGTTTTACTGCAAACCTCACAACTATGAGGTTTCTCACCAGTATGGATTAACATGTGGCGATTGAGGTCGCTCGATTTTGTAAACGTTTTACTGCACAGCTCACAACTATGAGGTTTCTCACTAGTATGGATAAACATGTGGTTATTGAGGTCGCTCGGACGTGCAAACGTTTTACTGCACATCTCACATCTATGAGGTTTCTCACCAGTATGGATTAACATGTGTCTTCTAAGCTTGCAGGCATATGTAAACGATTTACTGCATAATCCACATATATGAGGTTTCTCACCAGTGTGGGTCATCATGTGGGCTTTGAGAACGCTCGAACTTATAAACGTTTTATTGCACAGCTCACATCTATGAGTTTTCTCACCAGTATGGATTAACAAGTGGCGGCAGGCCGTCCGAACGTGTAAACATTTTACTGCACAGTTCACCAGTATGGATTAACACATGCTCGAACTTGAAAATTTTTAACTGTACAACTAAAATATATGGTTTTTCTCGCCAGTATGGACCAACATGTGGCGATTAATGTTGCTTCAACTTCACAGTTCACTTCTATAATTTCTTCACCAGTATTGATTAACATGTAGTGACTGAGGTTGGTCCAGCTTGAAAACGTTTTACTGCACAGCTCACATCTATGAGGTTTCTCACCAGTATCGATTAACACGTGTGATTCACGTTGCTCGAATTTGCACAGCCCATATATATTAGGTTTCCCAGGTTTGGATTAACGAGTGGTTTTTGAGGCGTCTAGTTTTTAAAAATGATTTACCACTTTTCTCAATTCTTACCGCTGTAGTTCCATGTTTATTCCATTACACGCGTGATGTCTGGTTCAGTCGAATGTCTTCCAATTGTTTCCATTCAGTATGATATCAGTGTTCTATGGGTAAACATACACTTCCTTGCATATTCTGTTTGACTTTCACAAACATGGGTTTTGTAAACAGTGTACACATTATCTACATACTTTTCATCTTATAGTGTCTTCTAGTGAACGTTTTTGTGTACCTTATGTCCGAAAGATTTCTTCCAATTAATGTTCAGAACATGTGCCTTCAGACTGCTATAAAAATGGGTGACAAACTATATCTCACACGTACGTGCATATTCTTTTCGTCAGTAAAAACAATGTATGGTTTCTCGGATCATTTGACTGAAAATGGTTGTCCGCATGGTCTACGCCAGTGTTCACATAGCTATATGTCAGCTGATATTCTCCACAGTATGTCTGATAGTGAGAACGATTTATCAGAATTCACATGCGTGATGTATAATAACTACATGTATGTTTCTCTACGTTTTCGTCTACAAGAAAATCAACAGTAAGTTCCTTCATGGCCGAGGGGTTTCAATTATCAAATTGTCACACGGAGAAATATTCTGTTATTCTCTTGTGATCTGCATTTTATTTCGTATTAATGTGTTTATACATCTAGGTTTTGTGGAAACTGTCTTATCAGTCCTTTGGTTGTGCTGTGACATCTGTTGTGTCGTGACAGCTGAAAATAAAAACAAAAGACACATAAGAGAAACATAATCTTATACACCACATTAAAATGAACTCTCTAGTAAAGTAGAAGTAAAACAAAGATCAGGAATTGATACAATTAACTTACTCTACCCATAAAAGACACCAAAGGGAAAGAAATACAAACATTAAGCGACCAGACCATAATGGAAACCTAAACAAAGGAAGGCCATATGGACAGTTACTTTCCCACAAAATGGCCATATGGCCATCCAAAATTAAAAGACACAAGTGATACACACAGTAAGTAACAAACAACAACATAAATAAATCGCCACAGAAGAGCCGCCTTGGAAACCGCATATTCTACAGAAGAACTTTTACGACTAGAACACCATTGTGACTATCAACATTTGTATGAGACAGTTAGTTGTAGGTCAAACCACTAAATATCGATCATTTCGGCAGGCTAAGAGGCACAATATGCATACACTCCAAGTAATTTTTTTAAATAAATGTACATTCACGCAGAATATTCTCATAGAAACAACCAGCTCGTCGAGGCGATTCAAATAAAACACACATGACATACCGTTTTTACGTGATGAACGCAGAGTGCAGAAGCCTATCTGCTACTTCGGCACGTTTAAATTATGGAAGTGGCTATTGACAGCCGGCTGTCGATAGCGAATTCGCTATTGACAGCCGGCTGTCGATAGCCAATTCGCTATCGACAGCCAGCTAAGATATTGGAAATATATACTTAAATATAAATGAATATAATCTGGTAAAAAAACATGAGTGCGTAAATAAAATTGAAATAATTATAGAATATTAAAGTGAACTATTAAACTTTTTTCATACAAAATTTTTCATCCGAATAATATGAACTATTAAAGTGTTCATTACACTTAAGGCATAAATGGTTGGAACTCTACAAGATGTAACTCCATGCTGTGGCTAAAAAAATAAATAAACAAATATTTTGTTTTATAGATTATTAAGAATCTCAATAAATGAATCTCAATATGTATATGCAATTATTTTTAGCTCTCATGTACGGAGTGCATGGAGAGCTATTGTTGTCACCTCGGTCGTCTGCGTGCACGCTGCGTTCCCGTCACACTGTGTTACAACTTTTCAAATGCTTATATCTCAACAGTCACTCATCACAGAGCACTCATATTTAGAACTTAAGTACCTGGGTGGGTCTTCTGATGACGTCAAAATAAATCTAGGCCACTGAGACCAATATTTTATGGGTCAGTGATTTTGCCTATTATCTCAAATATTATTTGATAGAGAAATGTCATACCTGGATTATTAGTTCCATGTGACCCGATAATTGCCCATATAATATATCTAGGTCTTTGTGACCTATATTTCATGGTTCAGTGATTTTGCCTATTATCTTGAATACTTTTTGATGGAGAAGTGTCATACCTGGGTTATTAGTTCCATGTGACCCCATGATTGACCTCAAAATATATCTAGGTCACGGTGACCTATATTTCATGGTTCAGTGATTTTGCCTACTATCTTGAATGCTATTTGATGTAGAAATGTCTCACCTGGATTATTAGTTTCATGTGATCTGATAATTGACCTCAAAATATATACAGGTCATTGTGACCTATATTTCATGGTTCAGTGATTTTGCCTATTATCTCGAATACTATTTGATGAAGAAACGTCATACCTGGATTTTTTATTCCATGTGACCCAATGATTGACGTTGAATTATATCTAGGTCACTGTGACCTATATTTCATGGTTCACTGATTTGGCCTGTTATCTTGAATACTATTTGATGGAGAAATTTCTCACATGGATTATAAGTTCTGTGTGATCCGATGGTTTACCTCAAAGTATATCTAGGCCATTGTGACCTATATTTCATGAGTCAGTGATTTTGCTTATTATCTTGAATACTATTTTGATGGACAAATGTTAAACCTTGGATATTACTTCAATGTAACCAGATGACTGACCACAAAATACATATAGGTCAATGTGACCTATATTTCAGGATTCAGTGAGTCTGCCAAATATTTTGAATACTATTTTCTGGAGAAACTTCAATCCTGAATTATAAGTTTCAT
The DNA here is from genome assembly GCA_963580285.1 of Lucinisca nassula. Classification (NCBI taxonomy): domain Eukaryota; kingdom Metazoa; phylum Mollusca; class Bivalvia; order Lucinida; family Lucinidae; genus Lucinisca; species Lucinisca nassula. The sequence goes on from OY757015.1 coordinate 28,971,383, forward strand.
TTGATCAAATGATTGACATAGAAATATATCTAGGTCAGTGTGACCTATTTTCATGGTTCAATGATTTTGCATTATATTTCAGACACAATTATTTGATTCTATAATGTAATATCTGGAATAAATGTTCCATGTGACCTGATCATTGACCTCAAAATATATCTAGCTGAGTGTGACCTATATTTCATGGTTCAGTAGTTTTACCTTATATCTTGAAGGCACGAAACAAGTGAGCTATGCTGTCACGCGACAGCTCTTGTTACTGTACAAGTTAGCAGATCACTTTTAAAATTTTGGATGTTGGCTATCGACAGCCGGCTGTCAATAACGATCGCCTTTCTTTTAATTCCAAAATTGGATAGATATACTAGGAGCTGCTAATCTGGAGCAATGTGTACAGCTGAGTATATGTGCACAAACGAAAAGACATTTTCATGTCACACATGAGCCTTATCCCAACATAGCAGAAGGCACATTAGAGCTCTGGAGAAGAAGTAACGAGATTACTTCTGGCATTAAAATATGTTATGGGTACGTGTTAGAATTGCCTTGTTGAGGCTTTTCCAACAGTTATGAGAAATGCCGGGTTAACACCAGTCTCGAGGAAAGTTTATCTAAATATCTAGGTTTTCCTCCTCATCTAGAGCTGTGGTGCAGTTCAGTTTCACATCAGGCTTTTGGATTATCGCTTTGGTACTACGACCTTAACTACTTTTTCACCTCAGGCTTTTGTAACAGTTTACTTGGCATTTAGTCTGAGAGACATTAGAGACATTTAGACCTCTAAGCCCGCCTTAGCATAAGACTGATGTCCACACCAAGGCCCAGTTGCCTGATTCTCAGTAGACATGTATCTGTTCTTTAACCACTGACTAGACAAAATAGGTCTAGAGCTCTGAAGGAACATTAAATGGGCTGGAAACAAATAACAATGTTTTGTTTGTTTGATTTGAAGTTTAACATCCCCATGAACACTGTAAAGGTCATTTAGGAGACGTTGCATCCAATTTTGTGGGTATTTTATCGGATATTGAGATGAAATGACCTATCAAGCCCTGCTGCCCAATGAAACCAATAGGGTTTATAAGCATGGACGGGCTGACTCGCACCGCATTGCCTTCGCAGGCTTAGATCCTCTAAGAGGTTTACCAGTACTTGTGTGCAGGTCAGTTTCAGCTCTGTGGGAAGCATCATGCAGCCCATCTATTTCTTCAAGCCCCGATGGGCGGTAGCTAAAATAACATTGTGGATTGTCCTATCTACATCTCCAACAGATCACTATTTGCCATTGTTCTGATGATCACGACAACCCCTACCTTTTGAAAACAGTGTAGATCCAGATCAGATGGCTTCTGAATAAGCCAACTCATCAGGATCTAAATGTTTGTTATTCAGTTTGTGAACTGGACAAATACATTATACATTGTGTATTCTGCAATTTTTTTGGTTAATAGTCAGAAATGGATGTGGCAAAATTAATTCGTTCAGCAGGACAATGGTAAATTGCTGTGGACCTTGGAGTTTTACTATGTAAGGTTTTCCCTATATATACCTATGTGAAACCAGCGGGCCCCCTCACGGGCGAATTTTTGGCCCCAGGACTATATTTTGAACAATCTTGGTAGAGGTCCACCAGTTGAAGCTTCATACTAAATATCAAAGACCTGGGCCTTCTGTTTTAAGACAAGAAGATTTTTAAAGGTTTTCCCTATATAAGTCTATGTAAAACTGGTGGGCCCTGGTGCAGGGGCATTTTTGGCCCAAGGTCTACAATTTGAACAATCTTGGTAGAGGTCCACTAGACGAAGCTTGATACCAAATATCAAAGACCTGGGCCTTCTGGTTTCAGACAAGAAGATTTTTAAAGGTTTTCCCTATATAAGTCTATGTAAAACTGGTGGGACCCAGCACGGGGGCATTTATGGCCACAGGGCTGTAATTTGAACAATCTTGGCAGAGGTCCACTGGATGAAACTTCATACCAAATGTCAAAGAGCTGGACCATGCGGTTTCAGAAAAGATTTTCAAAGTTTTCAGTAAAAAAAAATATTTAGCTTCTGTGACATAGATGTGCAACGGACCGGAATGATTTGAACAACTTTGAAAGGGGACCGCCTAAGGATCATTCCTGTGAAGTTTGGTAAAAATACGATCAGTGGTTTAGGAGGTGATGTTGTTTGAAGAAATTGTTTAGGGATGGACCAATGGACGCACGCGCTCATGGACACACGACGGACAAAAAGTGATCCCAAAAGCTCACCTTGTCACTACGTGACAGGTGAGCTAAAAATACACGGATTTGACTTTTTCCCCATACAAAAGTCTATGCGACCAAATTTGACCTTAGCCTAAAATAGGTCAAGGTCATTCAGGAGTCATCATCTGATTAATTTTAATGGGCCCGAGACCCCAATGCCACATACCAAGTTACATGATAATCGGCCCACTGGTTCCAGAGAAGGAAGATTTCGATCATTCAACGCAACACTGGGCTAACTCAGTTTTTTTTTTAATTTTACAGGAGACAGTTTTTTTCTGTTTATTAAATTCATAAATAGGTCATCATTGTATAAATGAAAGCTGATCTACAAGGTAAAACAAGGAGTTTGAAGTGAAGTATGTTGCAATCCATGGCATGTGACAGAAAAAGAGATATTAAACAAAGTTTGAGTTAGATCTGTTTTCCCATTATAAATATCCAATTTTCGCAATTAAAGTTAATGCAACACTGGTCTAACTGGAATTAAACTAGAACTGTCAGAGGATCTGACTATAGCCCCGCTATAGCCCTGTCAGAGGAGAAAGACTCATGAATTAAAGGTAAAGACTTGTGAGAGGGTTAAATCCCTAACAAGGTACTTACGCCTTATAGACTTTTCGCGTTATTAGATCTGAAAAACAGTCTAAGTTAAAAAATAAGTTTTGGATAATGAAAAAAGCACATGCACATCTTCAGACCTATATGAAAACACCTGTAAAGTTTCAAAAGGATTGACCAAGAACTATAAGAGGAGTTGTGGTCACAAGGTAGCTACTTCCTATACATTTTAACATTAGTAGATCTCAAAAATTGTCTAAGTTAAACAAGGTGAAATAAGTGAAAACAATTATTTAAGGATAATGAAAAAACAATATGCACATCTTCAGACCTATATGAAAACACCTGTAAAGTTTCAAAAGGATTGACCTAGAACTGTAAGAGGAGTTGCGGTAACAAGGTAGCTACTCCCTATACATTTTAACATTAGTAGATCTCAAAAATTGTCTAAGTTAAAAAAAGGTGAAATAAGTGAAAAAAATTATTTAAGGATAATGAAAAAAAGACTATGCACATCTTCAGACCTATATGAAAACACCTGTAAAGTTTCAAAAGGATTGACCTTGAACTGTAAGAGGAGTTGCGGTAACAAGGTAGCTACTCCCTATACATTTTAACATTAGTAGATCTCAAAATTTGTCTAAGTAAAAAAAGTGAAATAAGTGAAAAAAATTATTTAAGGATAATGAAAAAAGAATATGCACATCTTCAGACCTATATAAAAACACCTGTAAAGTTTCAAAAGGATGGACCTAGAACTGTAAGAGGAGTTGCGGTAACAAGGTAGCTACTCCCTATACATTTTAACATTAGTAGATCTCAAAAAGTTAAAAAAGGTGAAATAAGTGAAAAAAATTATTTAAGGATAATGAAAAAAGAATATGCACATCTTCAGACCTATATGAAAACACCTGTAAAGTTTCAAAAGGATTGACCTAGAACTGTAAGAGGAGTTGCGGTAACAAGGTAGCTACTCCCTATACATTTTAACATTAGTAGATCTAAGAATTTGTCTAAGTTAAAAAAGGTGAAATAAGTGAAAAATATTATTTAAGGATAATGAAAAAAGAATATGCACATTTTCAGACCTATATGAAAACACCTGTAAAGTTTCAAAAGGATTGACCTAGAACTGTAAGAGGAGTTGCGGTAACAAGGTAGCTACTCCCTATACATTTTAACATTAGTAGATCTCAAAATTTGTATAAGTTAAAAAAGGTGACATAAGTGAAAAAAATTATTTAAGGATAATGAACAAAGAATATGCACATCTTCAGACCTATATGAAAACACCTGTAAAGTTTCAAAAGGATTGACCTAGAACTGTAAGAGGAGTTGCGGTAACAACTAGCTACTCCCTATACATTTTAACATTAGTAGATCTCAAAAATTGTCTAAGTTAAAAAAGGTGAAATAAGTGAAAAAAATTATTTAAGGATAATGAAAAAAGAATATGCACATCTTCAGACCTATATGAAAACACCTGTAAAGTTTCAAAAGGATTGACCTAGAACTGTAAGAGGAGTTGCGGTAACAAGGTACCCACTATCAAATATTACAGACAGACAGACAGACTGACTGACAGACAGACAGACAGACAGACGGAATTCCGGACAAGCCAAATCCAATATAGCCCCCACTTTTTCAAAGCGGGGCTATAAAAAGTGTTTCTTGTTACTTTCTATTTTCAAAAACAAAATTATTCATAATAATAAGAAGCAATATCTGAAGTACAAAAAGAAAACTAAACCTTCATGTATTTGAAGAATATTTATTGCTGCAAAGCGGTAAAATAACATTTTTCCCATTCTTTTTCTTGTAATCTAATACAATGTCAGGTAGAAACATAACTGTAAGACATGCGATTCAAAATTACTTTTGCATTTAACTCCTTGTAACAATCTGGATCTTCTAGCAGCAGCCATTGCACGACCCGCAGAAAAAGCGACCGACTGAAGTCGGTTGATTTTCTAAGAGTGCCCTAAAATCACCGTGTCATTCTGTCATTCGGTCAATCGGTCATTCTGTCAGTCTGTCTGTCCGTCCGTAACCCGTTTGTGAAAATTGGTGATAGTGACTTAACCGCTTGGAATATTTAAACAATTTTTGGCATACTGATAGATATCAATGAGATCTAACCAATGAACTTGCGAAATATTACATTCCATTTAGTATAGCCTCGCCGAGGCGAAAAATGTGAAAATTTTCGAACTGCTTCTCCTCGGAAACCGTTGGGCCGATTGAAGTCAAATTTCATATGGAGCCTCTATGAGATGGGGGAAACCAAAATTTGCTCATGGGGTCCAGGTCACATGACCAAAATGACCGCCAAGCCATATATGGTCTGTCTGTCTGTCCGTCCGTAACCCGTTTGTGAAAATTGGTGATAGTGACTTAACCGCTTGGAATATTTAAACAATTTTTTGCATACTGATAGATATTAATGAGATCTAACCAATGAACTTGCGAAATATTACATTCCATTTAGTATAACCTCGCCGAGGCGAAAAATGTGAAAATTTTCGAACTGCTTCTCCTCGGAAACCGTTGGGCCGATTGAAGTCAAATTTCATATGGAGCCTTTATGGGATGAGGCTAAACAAAATTTGCTCATGGTGTCCAGCTCAAATGACCAAAATGGCCGCCAAGCCATATATGGTCTGTCTGTCTGTCCGTCCGTAACCCATTTGTGAAAATTGGTGATAGTGACTTAACCGCTTGGAATATTTAAACACTTTTTGGCATACTGATAGATATCAATGAGATCTAACCAATGAACTTGCGAAATATTACATTCCATTTAGTATAGCCTCGCAGAGGCGAAAAATGTGAAAATTTTCTAACTGCTTCTCCTCGGAAACCATTGGGCCGATTGAAGTCAAGTTTCATATGGAGCTTCTATGGGATGGGGGAAACCAAAATTTGCTCATGGGGTCCAGGTCACATGACCAAAATGGCCGCCAAGCCATATATGGTAAAAACCCTTCAAAAATAGTCTTCTCCAGAACCACTTGGCAGATTTCCACGAAACTTGATAAATGGCATCTGGGACGTAGGCCCATCATAAATTGCTAAAATGGTGACCCTGGGTTGACCTTGACCTTCTTTGTGCCTAGGTCAAACTTTGACACATATGCTTTTGTATTGGAAAATGTGAGAATGCATTTTATCCTGCAAACGATTCAGAATATAGTACTAAAGGATAAGATATATTTTTTGCTCCTTACGATAAGGCGCATTTATTGGGGGAACCGTTTTAGGTCTATGTCACATGACCAAAATGGCCGCCATACCCATATATGGTAACACTCATAAAGCTAAAAGCATCCGGCGGGTCGTGCACTTCAGCTGAAGCACTGGTTATACATTTAATTCATGATTATATATTTAATTCATGAAACAAGTTGGAGAATTTACATTTTTTTAGCCTTCCCGAGCAAAATACTAAAAAAAAACCTAACTCAATCTACAAATTGCAATTGTCATAACTATTTGGCTTCCCATGTTATTAAGACACATTATACAGAGATATATAATACAGATGAACACATTTTCAGAATAAAACATTACCATATTTGCCATAGTTAGAACTCGGTGCACTAGGATTTGTTTGATTTGAGGTTTATTATCCCCGTCAACACTGTATAGGTCATTTTGAGACATTGGTTCCAATTTTGTGGGACTCTTACCCAACATTGAGATGAAATGACAGATGAAATGACATCTCAAGCCCAGGTGAAATGAAATCTCAAGCCCTGCCACCCAATGAAACCAATATGGTTTATATGCATGGACGGTCCAGTTTGCGCCACTTTTCCTGGGCAAGTTTGGAACCTCTAAGCAGTTTACCAGTACTTAAGTGCGGTCAGTTTCAGCTCTGCCAGGAAGCATTATGCCTGGCTCTACATGACATAGTGATTACTGGACCTCTAAACTTTAAATCAAACAAAAGTAGACCATGCTGTTATAGGATAGCAACATGTATTTTTATTCAAAGTGCAGTAATGGGTAAAATGGCTTGTGTACTTTTGAAGTCACATTTTCATGACACAGCCATATATATGTAAAGTCAAAATATTTTTGGACAAGGGACCCACTCTTTTTACTCTATTCTATTTTCTAGGCTTTAGGAGCCTACTTAGAATGCAAACATGCAAAAAGGTCAACTTTGAGTGCTGATCCATTGAAATCAGTTACTGAAAGTGATTTCCTTGCTCTGAGGACAAATATTAAAAGTAGAAGTAAAACAAAGATCAGGAATCGATACAATTAACTTACTCCACCCATCAAAGACACCAAAGGGAAAGAAACACAAACATTAAGCGACCAGACCATAATGGAAACCTAAACAAAGGAAGGCCATAAGGACAGTTACTTTCCCACAAAATGGTCATATCAGGGCTTTATCCAGGTATTTTGGAAAAGGCCCCAGACTTAAATTGGGAGAAAATAGCAAGAAAATTACTAAATTTGGGAAATTAAAGACAAAAGTAGTGAACTTGGGAACAAGAATTACTGCTTCATTCAAGCAACCATATCTTTCTTCTCTTTGTTCTGTGACTGTTTATTGGTCTGATGTTTCAGAAATGACTGTTTGAAGTTTCAGTTAGCAATGCAGTATCTCAAAAGATGTTTCTTTGTGTTGATTTTTTTCTCTCATCAATTTGGGATTTTTTTAATTAAATTGGGAAAAATAAATAAAAATCAAAAATGAGTTCCTTTAAGAGCAATGAAAAAATTCATAAGAAAGAAGATGGGTCATACTACGTAGTTTCGGCTAATAAAGCCTCATCAGTGACCCTGTAATGATCCGGCAAAGAAAGCCAGAGGAAACATACTGCAATTTTGCGAATTTCGAATAGGCAGTCGATTCAAAGACTGATATAAATCAAAATGGGGTCCAAATAATTAAAAACCTGTCTAGAATATGAGTCTAAACCAATAATTTATTTCTGATTTCTCAGAATATTCACGCTGATCTCAAAGGACCAAAAGAAATATAAAAACTGCGCTATGGTTGATGTACGAGGAGACGTTTTACGGCCGCCACACGGCGCAACACCAGCTGCAGTGAAGGGAAATAAAAATAAAAAATGAGTTCCTTTAAGAGCAATGAAAAAAATCCATAAGAAAGAAGATGGGTCATACTACGTAGTTTCGGCTAATAAAGGCTATTTTCAGTTGGGAATGGGGCCCTTTTTCGGCCCCTGAGGAATAGTAGAAAATCGCCTGCATATGGCCATCCAAAATAAAAAGAAACAAGTGATACACACAGTAAGTAACAAACAACACCATAAATAAACCGCCACAGAAGTACCGCCTTGGAACGGTCAGTGGAATGATTTCCACTGGGGGGGGGGGGGGGGGGGCTTAAATCGATTTTATGGGCCACAATCCTCGCCCTTACTTCCGTCGCGATTTAGACAAATAATTTGTTCAGTCCGCATGAAGGCCTCCTAACTCATCAGTGCAACATCTCCGTGAACACAAAAAATCCAAGAACCATAGAGGTGAGACAACGGTGAGGACTCGACAGCAAGAAACCACTGAAATGCTGGAGCAAACGAAAACCAACAGTTAGACTCCGATGGGCTTTTTAAAAAAGACTTTTTTTTTTAGCTCTGAGAACAAATATAAAGACCTTATTTTACAATAATAGACCTTTTCTTTATCTTTGTTGATGTCAAAGTTTTTGATTTTTTTTTCCTGAAAATGTGTGAAAATCAAAAACAAAAAAAAATCAGATAAAGTCCATGCTCATAAACCTTGAACTGACCCTCCTTATAGACGGAGTGATTTTTGCCCACTGAGCAGCTGTATAAATTGAAATATTTTTCGTTGCATGCTCAGATGTGGCATAGAACCAGTCATTCTCATTAAAAGTACAACCTTTTTTGTCATCTCTGTACATAATGCTGTGCAATTTATATTTGTGAGGAGAATGCCTTAAAAATGTTATGTAGTACCTGATTTTGATTGTCCATGTTAATTTGTAGAAAGCAAAAGCTTTCATACCTTAGCTAGCTTACTTTTCTGATTAATGAGAGCTTATATCTGTCCTTCTTAACCCTTGTTTTGCTGAAAAAATTAATTTTGCCATATCCTTCTTTGACTATCAAAAATTAAATTACTTATTCCTTTAAACTCACAAACTGAACGACAAACAGTGGAGAGGCCCCCGCCCATTGGGGCTTGAAGAAATAGATGTGCAGCATGATGCTTCCACGCAGAGCTGAATCCAACCTCACACGAGGACTGGTAAACCGCTTAGAGGATCAGGCAAAGCGGTGTAAGTCGGACCGTCCATGCTTATAAACCCTATTGGTTTCATTGGGCGACAGGGCTTGAGATGTCATTTCATCTAAATGTCGGGTAAAAAGTCCCACAAAATTGGAAGCAGCATCTCCAAAATGACCTATAGAGTGTTGACGGGGACGTTAAACTTTAAATCAAACAAACAAAATAAAGAGTGAAGATCTAGGTCAGATGGTTTCTGGAGAAGAATCTCATCTGGATCGTCACTGTTTGCATAGGTACAGTCTATCCTAGTTCTGCTGGACAAGAGTTAAATCAGTGGAAGGGAGAGACTGATGGTAGAAAACAATTCATGATCGATCTCCACCTAAGAATGCTGCAGACCCAGGAGGATCTAACCTACAACCTTCTGATCAGATGTGAATCCGACTGAGCCACTGATTTTGTTTTGTTTGTTTGAATTGGAGTTTAACAGCCCAGTCAACAGTATTTAGATTATTTTGAGCCGGTCAGCTTACCTATCCACACTTTTCCTGGGCAGGCTTATACGTAAGCGGTTAACCAGTACAGTGCACATTCAAAAAACCGATGACTGCCCTTCTTGAATCAGCGGAAGGGAGAGAATGACCATAGAAATGATCAACCTCCACGAAAGAATGTTACCGACTCTGGCAGGTATCGAACCCGCATCCTCCTGATCACCAGTCAGACACGCATCCGACTGAGCTACCGAGGCTGGCCTGAACCACTGATACTAGGGTGAGAGTAAAAAACAATATCCTGAAAGAGACTGGTCATCAGTGCACACTTTTTGTCAGCTTACTATACATACAGGTATCTCCAGATAAGGTGGAGTAATGAACATATTAAGGGATTTTTTGTTTCTTATTTTTTCAGAAATATCAGTCATGTTGTGGGTACTAAATAGAATAATCTCATCAAGGTAATTCTAACAAGTTCACACAACAAAAGTTTTATTAAGAAGGAGCAAATCTGTCCCTTAAAAAATAGCCTCATTCTGTCCCCATAAAGGTCAGTTAGTAAAAATAAACATCCTGACAGAGGTTGATCAGGGTCTACATTGTTTGCTAGTCTACAAGCTTTCTTCACTTAATGGTTTGTTAAGACTTTCAGACTTCTCAATAGTAGCACAGTCTGAGCTTTAATATAATATAGGCTTAAATTTTTACAACTAATATTTATTTTTTAATTTATTTGCCATTTGGGTTTAATTTCACATATGTGAGCACCATTAAGGTCAATTTATTCTCCAATTAAAAATCAAAAATGAGTTCCTTTAAGAGCAATGAAAACATTCATAAGAAGGAAGATGGGTCATACTACGTAGTTTCGGCTAATAAAGCCTCGCCAGTGACCCTGTACTGATCCGGCAAAGAAAGCCAGAGGAAACATACTGCTATTTTGCGAATTTCGAATAGGCAGTCGATTCAAAGACTGATATAAATCAAAATGGGGTCCAAATAATTAAAACTCTGTCTAGAATATGAGTCTAAACCAATAATTTATTTCCGATTTCTCAGAATATTCACGCTGATCTCAAAGGACCAAAAGTAAAATATAAACTGCACTATGGTTGATGTACGGGGAGACGTTTTACGGCCGCCACACGGCACAACACCAGCTGCAGTGAAGGCAAATAAAAATCAAAAATGAGTTCCTTTAAGAGCAATGAAAACATTCATAAGAAGGAAGATGGGTCATACTACGTAGTTTCGGCTAATAAAGCCTCGTCAGTGACCCTGTACTGATCCGGCAAAGAAAGCCAGAGGAAACATACTGCAATTTTGCGAATTTCGAATAGGCAGTCGATTCAAAGACTGATATAAATCAAAATGGGGTCCAAATAATTAAAACTCTGTCTAGAATATGAGTCTAAACCAATAATTTATTTCCGATTTCTCAGAATATTCACGCTGATCTCAAAGGACCAAAAGTAAAATATAAACTGCACTATGGTTGATGTACGGGGAGACGTTTTACGGCCGCCACACGGCACAACACCAGCTGCAGTGAAGGCAAATAAAAATCAAAAATGAGTTCCTTTAAGAGCAATGAAAACATTCATAAAAGGAAGATGGGTCATACTACGTAGTTTCGGCTAATAAAGCCTCGTCAGCGACCCTGTACTGATCCGGCAAAGAAAGCCAGAGGAACATACTGCAATTTTGCGAATTTCGAATAGGCAGTCGATTCAAAGACTGATATAAATCAAAATGGGGTCCAAATAATTAAAACTCTGTCTAGAATATGAGTCTAAACCAATAATTTATTTCCGATTTCTCAGAATATTCACGCTGATCTCAAAGGACCAAAAGTAAAATATAAACTGCACTAGCCCAGATCGGTGGGGCGCTTATTTTGTCCTGAATAGAATCATCAGACATGTATATAACAGGAATCCATTCAAAATAAAGGGGTATCAGTATATGTCAGACCAAAACAAATATAGCTGGACTTTTAGCAAAAAGTGCAGATCCTGAACAGATCTCACAGAATGTGGTGTCTGATCTGGGCCATCAATGTTACTATATATATTTTTGTGCTGCATTTAAGGCCCTGTCCTTGACTCTAGGTTTTGTCAAATTCCTTAGAGTCATGATCTTTTGGCTGTCTAATCCCTAGAGTATGCCCAATACCCAACCTCAGGGGGGAAACAATGATATATTATTTGACGCAAAACTTTAACCAAATGTAAAATTTCTAAGCCTGTGACCTTGACATCAAGGTCACTGTGGGGGTGTGACATGCATCAATGAAATCTTAAGACCAATATGTAAAGTCAGTGTAAGTATCAACTAAATCTATCAAAGGGTTCAGAAGATACAATCTCTCAGAAAACTTGACGCAAAACTTTAACCAAATGTAAAATTCCTAAGTCTGTGACCTTGACATCAAGATCACTGTGGGGGGGGGGGGGGGGACATGCATCAATGAAATCTTTATACCAGTATGTAACTTCAGTGTAAGTATCAACTAAATCTATCAAAGGGTTCAGAAGATACAATCTCCTAGAAACTTTGAGGCAAAACGTTAACCAAAATGTTAACAGACGGACGGATGGACGAACGGATGGTCGGACGGACGGACGGACAGACGGACGAACGGCAAGACGAAAACTATATACCCCCATAGTATACTTCGTATACCGGGGATATAAATAGATGGGCTGCATGATGCTTCCATGCAGAGCTGAAACCGACCGCACACGAGTACTGGTAAACTACTTAGAGGATCTAAGCCTGCCTAGGCAAAGCGGCGCGAGTCGGACCGTCCATGCTCATAGACGTGCTGGATTTGGATTATATCAATATGATGATATTCAAATTGCTAAATTCATAGACGTGTCAGATTTGGATTCTATAAGTGTGATCATATTTAAGTTGCTTAATTCAAAGATGTGCTGGATTTGGATTACATCAATAGGATATTATTCAAGTTTCTAAATTTATGGACGTGCTGGATTTGGATTCGAATCAATATTATACTATTCAAGTTGCTAAACTCATAGAGGTGCTGGATTTTGATTATATCAATTCGATGATATTCAAGTTGCTAAATTCATAGACATTCTGCATTTGGATTAGATCAACACAATGATATTCAAGTTGCTTAATTCACAGAGGTGCTACATTTGGACTATATCAATATGATAATGTTCAAGATGCTAAATTCATAGACGTGCTGTACTTGGATTATATCAAGAGGATAATATGTATGTTGCTAAATTCATAGACGTGCCGAATAAGGATTATATCAAGACACACTAAGCTAGCATTTTATATGTGCCTACGTTAATACTCAGTAAATCAATCTTACAAAAGTTTGTAACCATCATCCGTGTCTGAACAGATTTTAGTCGATAAAGCGATTTTAGTCTGTCAAGCAAAAACAAAAACCTACTGTTTAGTTTATAAACATGTATAGTAGTCGCAGATAAGATTGACTAGGCGGAGCTATCGTTTGCACCTGTCCTTGGAATGTTTTATTAACAAAAAGGTAAACCAAGTAACCAAGTGTCGGAATTCAGTTGTACCGCAACCAAAGCTGTGGCGTGTATGGACAGTTTGTCCGCTAGGAAAAATCATACGAAAAGCACTCTACCGAGGCTAAACAAAATTTGCTCATGGGGTCCAGCTCACATGACCAAAATGGCCGCCAAGCCATATATGGTCTGTCTGTCTGTCCGTCCGTAACCCATTTGTGAAAATTGGTGATAGTGACTTAACCGCTTGGCATATTTAAACAATTTTTGGCATACTGATAGATATCAATGAGATGTAACCAATGAACTTGCGAAATATTACATTCCATTTAGTATAGCCTCGCAGAGGCGAAAAATGTGACAATTTTCTAACTGCTTCTCCTCGGAAACCATTGGGCCGATTGAAGTCAAATTTCATATGGAGCTTCTATGGGATGGGGGAAACCAAAATTTGCTCATGGGGTCCAGGTCACATGACCAAAATGGCCGCCAAGCCATATATGGTAAAAACCCTTCAAAAATAGTCTTCTCCAGAACCACTTGGCAGATTTCCACGAAACTTGATAAATGGCATCTGGGACGTAGGCCCATCATAAATTGCTAAAATGGTGACCCTGGGTTGACCTTGACCTTCTTTGTGCCTAGGTCAAACTTTGACACATATGCTTTTGTATTGGAAAATGTGAGAATGCATTTTATCCTGCAAACGATTCAGAATATAGTACTAAAGGATAAGATATATTTTTTGCTCCTTACGATAAGGCGCATTTATTGGGGGAACCGTTTAAGGTCTATGTCACATGACCAAAATGGCCGCCATACCCATATATGGTAACACTCATAAAGCTAAAAACATCCGGCGGGTCGTGCACTTCAGCTGAAGCACTGGTTATACATTTAATTCATGATTATATATTTAATTCATGAAACAAGTTGGAGAATTTACATTTTTTTAGCCTTCCCGAGCAAAATACTAAAAAAAAACCTAACTCAATCTACAAATTGCAATTGTCATAACTATTTGGCTTCCCATGTTATTAAGACACATTATACAGAGATATATAATACAGATGAACACATTTTCAGAATAAAACATTACCATATTTGTCATTGTTAGAACTCGGTGCACTAGGATTTGTTTGATTTGAGGTTTATTATCCCCGTCAACACTGTATAGGTCATTTTGAGACATTGGTTCCAATTTTGTGGGACTCTTACCCAACATTGAGATGAAATGACAGATGAAATGACATCTCAAGCCCAGGTGAAATGAAATTTCAAGCCCTGCCATCCAATGAAACCAATATGGTTTATATGCATGGACGGTCCAGTTTGCGCCACTTTTCCTGGGCAAGTTTGGAACCTCTAAGCAGTTTACCAGTACTTAAGTGCGGTAAGTTTCAGCTCTGCCAGGAAGCATTATGCCTGGCTCTACATGACATAGTGATTACTGGACCTCTAAACTTTAAATCAAACCAAAGTAGACCATGCTGTTATAGGATAGCAACATGTATTTTTATTCAAAGTGCAGTAATAGGTAAAATGGCTTGTGTACTTTTGAAGTCACATTTTCATGACACAGCCATATATATGTAAAGTCAAAATATTTTTGGACAAGGGACCCACTCTTTTTACTCTATTCTATTTTCTAGGCTTTAGGAGCCTACTTAGAATGCAAACATGCAAAAAGGTCAACTTTGAGTGCTGATCCATTGAAATCAGTTACTGAAAGTGATTTCCATGCCCTGAGGACAAATATTAAAAGTAGAAGTAAAACAAAGATCAGGAATCGATACAATTAACTTACTCCACCCATCAAAGACACCAAAGGGAAAGAAACACAAACATTAAGCGACCAGACCATAATGGAAACCTAAACAAAGGAAGGCCATAAGGACAGTTACTTTCCCACAAAATGGCCATATCAGGGCTTTATCCAGGTATTTTGGGAAAAGGCCCCAGACTTAAATTGGGAGAAAATAGCAAGAAAATTACTAAATTTGGGAAATTAAAGACAAAAGTAGTGAACTTGGGAACAAGAATTACTGCTTCATTCAAGCAACCATATCTTTCTTCTCTTTGTTCTGTGACTGTTTATTGGTCTGATGTTTCAGAAATGACTGTTTGAAGTTTCAGTTAGCAATGCAGTATCTCAAAAGATGTTTCTTTGTGTTGATTTTTTTCTCTCATCAATTTGGGAATTTTTTAATTAAATTGGGAAAAATAAATAAAAATCAAAAATGAGTTCCTTTAAGAGCAATGAAAAAATTCATAAGAAAGAAGATGGGTCGTACTACGTAGTTTCGGCTAATAAAGCCTCATCAGTGACCCTGTAATGATCCGGCAAAGAAAGCCAGAGGAAACATACTGCAATTTTGCGAATTTCGAATAGGCAGTCGATTCAAAGACTGATATAAATCAAAATGGGGTCCAAATAATTAAAAACTTGTCTAGAATATGAGTCTAAACCAATAATTTATTTCTGATTTCTCAGAATATTCACGCTGATCTCAAAGGACCAAAAGAAATATAAAAACTGCACTATGGTTGATGTACGGGGAGACGTTTTACGGCCGCCACACGGCACAACACCAGCTGCAGTGAAGGGAAATAAAAATAAAAAATGAGTTCCTTTAAGAGCAATGAAAAAATCCATAAGAAAGAAGATGGGTCATACTACGTAGTTTCGGCTAATAAAGGCTATTTTCAGTTGGGAATGGGGCCCTTTTTCGGCCCCTGAGGAATAGTAGAAAATCGCCTGCATATGGCCATCCAAAATAAAAAGAAACAAGTGATACACACAGTAAGTAACAAACAACACCATAAATAAACCGCCACAGAAGTACCGCCTTGGAACGGTCAGTGGAATGATTTCCACTGGGGGGGGGGGGGGGGGCTTAAATCGATTTTATGGGTCACAATCCTCGCCCTTACTTCCGTCGCGATTTAGACAAATAATTTGTTCAGTCCGCATGAAGGCCTCCTAACTAATCAGTGCAACATCTCCGTGAACACAAATAATCCAAGAACCATAGAGGTGAGAAAACGGTGAGGACTCGACAGCAAGAAACCACTGAAATGCTTGAGCAAACGAAAACCAACAGTTAGACTCCGATGGGCTTTTTAAAAAAGACTTTTTTTTTAGCTCTGAGAACAAATATAAAGACCTTGTTTTACAATAATAGACCTTTTCTTTATCTTTGTTGATGTCAAAGTTTTTGATTTTTTTTTTCCTGAAAATGTGTGAAAATCAAAAACAAAAAAAAATCAGATAAAGTCCATGCTCATAAACCTTGAACTGACCCTCCTTATAGACGGAGTGATTTTTGCCCACTGAGCAGCTGTATAAATTGAAATATTTTTCGTTGCATGCTCAGATGTGGCATAGAACCAGTCATTCTCAATAAAAGTACAACCTTTTTTGTCATCTCTGTACATAATGCTGTGCAATTTATATTTGTGAGGAGAATGCCTTAAAAATGTTATGTAGTACCTGATTTTGATTGTCCATGTTAATTTATAGAAAGCAAAAGCTTTCATACCTTAGCTAGCTTACTTTTCTGATTAATGAGAGCTTATATCTGTCCTTCTTAACCCTTGTTTTGCTGAAAAAATTAATTTTGCCATATCCTTCTTTGACTATCAAAAATCAAATTACTTATTCCTTTAAACTCACAAACTGAACGACAAACAGTGAAG
The DNA here is from genome assembly GCA_963580285.1 of Lucinisca nassula. Classification (NCBI taxonomy): domain Eukaryota; kingdom Metazoa; phylum Mollusca; class Bivalvia; order Lucinida; family Lucinidae; genus Lucinisca; species Lucinisca nassula. Next base: position 28,988,155 of record OY757015.1, read on the forward strand.
AGGCCCCCGCCCATTGGGGCTTGAAGAAATAGATGTGCAGCATGATGCTTCCACGCAGAGCTGAATCCAACCTCACACGAGGACTGGTAAACCGCTTAGAGGATCAGGCAAAGCGGTGTAAGTCGGACCGTCCATGCTTATAAACCCTATTGGTTTCATTGGACGACAGGGCTTGAGATGTCATTTCATCTAAATGTCGGGTAAAAAGTCCCACAAAATTGGAAGCAGCATCTCCAAAATGACCTATAGAGTGTTGACGGGGACGTTAAACTTTAAATCAAACAAAAAAAATAAAGAGTGAAGATCTAGGTCAGATGGTTTCTGGAGAAGAATCTCATCTGGATCGTCACTGTTTGCAAAGGTACAGTCTATCCTAGTTCTGCTGGACAAGAGTTAAATCAGTGGAAGGGAGAGACTGATGGTAGAAAACAATTCATGATCGATCTCCACCTAAGAATGCTGCAGACCCAGGAGGATCTAACCTACAACCTTCTGATCAGATGTGAATCCGACTGAGCCACTGATTTTGTTTTGTTTGTTTGTATTGGAGTTTAACAGCCCAGTCAACAGTATTTAGATTATTTTGAGCCGGTCAGCTTACCTATCCACACTTTTCCTGGGCAGGCTTATACGTAAGCGGTTAACCAGTACAGTGCACATTCCAAAAACCGATGACTGCCCTTCTTGAATCAGCGGAAGGGAGAGAATGACCATAGAAATGATCAACCTCCACGAAAGAATGTTACCGACTCTGGCAGGTATCGAACCCGCATCCTCCTGATCACCAGTCAGACACGCATCCGACTGAGCTACCGAGGCTGGCCTGAACCACTGATACTAGGGTGAGAGTAAAAAACAATATCCTGAAAGAGACTGGTCATCAGTGCACACTTTTTGTCAGCTTACTTTACATACAGGTATCTCCAGATAAGGTGGAGTAATGAACATATTAAGGGATTTTTTGTTTCTTATTTTTGCAGAAATATCAGTCATGTTGTGGGTACTAAATAGAATAATCTCATCAAGGTAATTCTAACAAGTTCATACAACAAAAGTTTTATCAAGAAGGAGCAAATATGTCCCTTAAAAAATAGCCTCATTCTGCCCCCATAAAGGTCAGTTAGTAAAAATAAACATCCTGACAGAGGTTGATCAGGGTCTACATAGTTTGCTAGTCTACAAGCTTTCTTCACTGAATGGTTTGTTAAGACTTTCAGACTTCTCAATAGTAGCACAGTCTGAGCTTTAATATAATATAGGCTTAAATTTTTACAACTAATATTTATTTTTTAATTATTTGCCATTTGGGTTTAATTTCACATATGTGAGCACCATTAAGGTCAATTTATTCTCCAAGCCCAGATCGGTGGGGCGCTTATTTTGTCCTGAATAGAATCATCAGACATGTATATAACAGGAATCCATTCAAAATAAAGGGGTATCAGTATATGTCAGACCAAAACAAATATAGCTGGACTTTTAGCAAAAAGTGCAGACCCTGAACAGATCTCACAGAACGTGGTGTCTGATCTGGGCCATCAATGTTACTATATATATTTTTTTGCTGCATTTAAGGCCCTGTCCTTGACTCTAGGTTTTGTCAAATTCCTTAGAGTCATGATCTTTTGGCTGTCTAATCCCTAGAGTATGCCCACTACCCAACCTCAGGGGGGAAACAATGATATATTATTTGACGCAAAACTTTAACCAAATGTAAAATTTCTAAGCCTGTGATCTTGACATCAAGGTCACTGTGGGGGTGTGACATGCATCAATGAAATCTTAAGACCAATTTGTAAAGTCAGTGTAAGTATCAACTAAATCTATCAAAGGGTTCAGAAGATACAATCTCTCAGAAAACTTGACGCAAAACTTTAACCAAATGTAAAATTCCTAAGTCTGTGACCTTGACATCAAGATCACTGTGGGGGGGGGGACATGCATCAATGAAATCTTTATACCAGTATGTAACTTCAGTGTAAGTATCAACTAAATCTATCAAAGGGTTCAGAAGATACAATCTCCTAGAAACTTTGACGCAAAACGTTAACCAAAATGTTAACAGACTGACGGATGGACGAACGGATGGTCGGACGGACGGACAGACGGGCGAACGGCAAGACGAAAACTATATACCCCCAAAGTATACTTCGTATACCGGGGGTATAAATAGATGGGCTGCATGATGCTTCCATGCAGAGCTGAAACCGACCGCGTACGAGTACTGGTAAACTACTTAGAGGATCTAAGCCTGCCTAGGCAAAGCGGCGCGAGTCGGACCGTCCATGCTCATAGACGTGCTGGATTTGGATTATATCAATATGATGATATTCAAATTGCTAAATTCATAGACGTGTCAGATTTGGATTCTATCAGTGTGATCATATTTAAGTTGCTTAATTCAAAGATGTGCTGGATTTTGATTATATCAATAGGATTTTATTCAAGTTTCTAAATTTATGGACGTGCTGGGTTTGGATTCGAATCAATATTATACAGCTGCTAAACTCATAGAGGTGCTGGATTTTGATTATATCAATTCGATGATATTCAAGTTTCTAAATTCATAGACATTCTGCATTTGGATTAGATCAACACAATGATATTCAAGTTGCTTAATTCACAGAGGTGCTACATTTGGACTATATCAATATGATAATGTTCAAGATGCTAAATTCATAGACGTGCTGTACTTGGATTATATCAAGAGGATAATATGCATGTTGCTAAATTCATAGACGTGCCGAATAAGGATTATGTCAAGACACACTAAGCTAGCATTTTATATGTGACTACGTTAATACTCAGTAAATCAATCTTACAAAAGTTTGTAACCATCATCCGTGTCTGAACAGATTTTAGTCGATAAAGCGATTTTAGTCTGTCAAGCAAAAACAAAAACCTACTGATTAGTTTATAAACATGTATAGTAGTCGCAGATAAGATTGACTAGGCGGAGCTATCGTTTGCACCTGTCCTTGGAATGTTTTATTAACAAAAAGGTAAACCAAGTAACCAAGTGTCGGAATTCAGTTGTACCGCAACCAAAGCTGTGGCGTGTATGGACAGTTTGTCCGCTAGGAAAAATCATACGAAAAGCACTCTACCGAAACTTCTGGTGAACTCAGCGAATTTGACATATATTGACAATACCGGAGTAGCTCCGCCTAGTCAATGTTATCTGCGACTACTATATATGTAGCGGATTGTATAGTTTTAAGTATTTGTTTTGTATTGTCCAGGGAAATAAATGCAAGTTTATGTTTACTGATTTATCTTTTAATAGTTATTAATTAATTTATTTTTTTTGTGTTTAACGGCCACGTCAAAACTACTTAGGTCATTTTTTAGCCTGTTCGTTTACCTATCCACACTTTTATTGGGCAGGCTTATAGTTCTTCTGTCGCGGTTTATTTTTGTTATGGTTTGCCTTTGGACGTTTGTGTCGCTTATATTATTTTATTTTGGATAGCAAATAGGCAATTTTGTGGGAAAGTAACTGTCGTTTTGGCTTTCCGCTATTAATGTTCCCATTAGGATCTGTTGTTTCATGTTTGTGTTTCTTTCCCTTTGGTGTCGCTGATGGGAGCTGTGGGTTTATTGTTTCGATTCCTGATCATTGCCTCCACTTCTATTTGTTATAGGTAAGTGGTTACCAAGTACAATGCACATTCTTTCGCTATAAACTGAGAACAACCCTTCTTAAGCCAACGGAAGAAAGAGAGTGACCTTAGAAACGATTTCATGCTCAATCTCCACGAGCGAATGCTGCCGACCCCGGCAAATATGTGTTTTAAGTATTTCAGTGGATCAAAATACTTACCCATATATGACAATGGAGTCGTCTACCTTATACGTTTGGAGTGTTCCATCTCAATTTAAAGGGTTATCAGGATTGTTTTGTTTGTTATACATACATTTTACAAACGTGTATGTGCTTTGGTCAACACTGGACGCCGCTGCCTCCATGTTTGGCAATGCCTCATATATGGATTCTGGGCAAATACATAAATGGATTAGACAGATTTGTTTAGATAAGTTAAAGATGAAAGAACCTACACGTATTTTTTTCTTATTACAATTGTATGGATAGATAATGATACAAATTGGTTTTATGTATTCTTTAGTATTCTAGTGGAAATGGTTTCTTTGGATACATTTTGTCGTTCAAATCAAATCTATACAGTAATTCTGTGAGAAAAATTATTAATGATGGGTTGAGTCCTAGGCAAATAATAATTGCATTGATATTGATGCAACGTTAAACAAGAAAGCTGTCTGAGGGCCAGTCTTATCCCCCGCCGCACTATGTAATAAGGCTCAACCTTGTGACCTTCACCTGTGACCTTGACCTTGAGTTGACATGGTCTATAGGTTCTGCACAATACATGTAGCTCACTGAGGGGGATATTTCAACAAACTTTAATGGAAATCCTTCAATGAGTAAAGAAGATAAGGAACGGACAAAAAAGTCAAAGTTTCAAACTCGTGATCTTCACCTGTGACCTTGAACTCGAGTTGGCATGCCTTAATTGTCAATTTAGTTATGGGTTCTGCACATCATCTCACTGACGGGGGTATATTTCACAAAAGTTTAATTAAAATCCTCCCAGGTGTAAAGGAGATATGAAACGGACAAAGTTTCAAACTCGTGACCTCACCCGTGACCTTGATCTTGAGTTGACATGGTCTGTTTATGGGTTCTGCACATCAGCTCAGCCTCACTGAGGGGGATATTTCACCAAACATTAATGAAATCCTTCCAGGGGTAAAGGAGATATGGAACGGACACAAAATTCAAAGTTCAAAACTCATGACCTTCAACTGTGACCTTGACCATGAGTTGGCATGACTTATTTGTGAATTCTGCACATCAGCTCACTCAGGGTATATTTGACGAAAGTTTAATGAAAATCCTTTCAGGGGTAAAGCAGATATGGAACGGACACAAAATACAAAGTTTCAAACACGTGACTTTCAACTGTAACCCTGACCTTGAGTCGACATGGTTTTCTATGTGTTCTGCAGATCAGCGCACTGTGCGGGACATTCGACCAAAGTTTCGTGAAAATCCTTTGAAGGGTAAAGGAGATACGGAACGGACATCAAAGTTTCAAATTTGTGACCTCCCAATGTGGCCTTGACCTTGTGTGGGCAAGATTTATTTATGGGCTCAATGAACATGATGAAGGGGATAATTGACCTCAGTTTAATGGAAATCCTTTGAGGGGTAAAGGAGATATGGAACGGACAAAAAATTCAAAGTTTTAAACTCTTCACCTTCAAATGTTACCTTGACCTTGAGAAGGCATCGTTCATAAATGAGATCTACATATCAACACACAGAGGGGGGTATTTGACGACAGTTTAATGAAAATGCTTCCAGGGGTAAATGAGATATGGAACGAACACGAAATACAAAGCTCCAATTTTGTGACCTTCAACTGTGACCTTGACCTTGAGTCAGTATGGTTAATTTTTGTGAGTTGCACATCAGCTCACTGAGGGTGCAATTTGACCGATATTTCAAGAAATTCTTTTGAAAGGTAAACGAGATATGGAACGGGCACAAAGTTCAAACTTTTAAACTCGTGACATTCAACTGTGACCTTGACCTGGTGTCGGCATGATTCATTTATGGGCTCTGCACATGACATCACTGAGGGGGATGCTTGACCAAAGTTAATAAAAATCCTTTGAGGGGTAAAGGAGATATGGAACGGAAACAAAATTCGAAGTTTTAAAATCGTGACATTCAAATGTGACCTTTACCTGAGTTGACATGGTTCATTTATGGGTTCTGCACATCAGCTCAATAAGGGGTATAACTGATCGAAGTTTAATGAGAATCTTTGGCGGGGTAAAAGAGATATAAAACGGGCACAGAATTCAAAGTTTCAAACTCTTGACCCTCAAATGTGACCTTGCCCTTGGGTAGGCATGGTTCATTTATGGTTTCTGTACATCACCTCAGTGAAAAGAATATTCGACCAAAGTTTAATTAAAATCTTTCCAAGGGTAAATGAGATATGGAACGGACACAAAATTCAAAGTTTCAAACTCGTGACCTTCAACTGTGACCTTGATCTTCAGTCACGATGCTTCCACGCAGAGCTGAGTCCAGCCCGCACACTAGTACTGGTAAACCGCTTAGAGGATCTAAGCCTGTCCAGGAACCGCGGTGCGCGGCGGACCGTCCATGCTAATAAACCCTATTGGTTTCATTGGGCGACAGGGCTAGAGATGTCATTTCATCTCAATGTCGGGTAAAAGTCCCAAAAAATTGGAAGCAACGTCTCCAAAATGACCTTTACAGTGTTGACGGGGACGTTAAACCTCAAATCAAACAAACAAACAAATCAGTCGGCATGGTGCATTATTGGTTCTGCACATCAGCTCACTGAGGCGAATAATTGACCAAAGTTTAATGAAAATCCTTCAAAGGGTTCAGGAGATATGGAGCGGGCAAGAAAGTGTTACAGAAAGACTGACGGACAGACGTACGTGTGAAGGCCATTCCTATTATCCCCGCTCTGCTTCCAGGCGGGATATTAATAAAAGGCATCACCAAAGCGGACAGCACTTGGTCTCCCGGTTTACTCTCCATGTCGCAAAACTGCCACAGTTCTGGTGAACTCCTTCCTTATGGTGCAAGCATACATCACATATATAATACATGTATCAAAACAAACACTGTACTGGAAAAAACTGGTGACATCCTGCTTCTTTATGGTGCAAGCATAGATCATATGTTCTAAAGATAACCTGTGATGGGTCTGTGTAGCATAGATCATATGCATAAATATGAGTTTATACATATGATCTAGGTTTGTACCTGGGTGTGGATATCTCTGATGACCTGTCCTGGAAACCCCATATCATCAGAAAAACTAATAGTGCCAAGAAATCCCTTGGGTTCCTGAGAAGGAACCTCAAGGCCAAAATTCCTGAACTCAGGGATATAGCTTACAAAGCTATCGTCCGCCCCAACTGGAATACGCGGCACCAGACTGGGACCCCTACATCCAGGAAGATATCCAAATGATCGAGATGGTTCAGAGACGGGCGGCTCGATGGGTCCTTGGTGACTGTTCTCCTTATTCTGGTGTCTCAGACATGCTGGGAAGGCTGGGCCGGCGCACACTTGAACAACGGCGTGCCTGGTTGCAATCCCTCTCCCTACATACGTCATACCCCTCAATCTTTACTCCCTTACAACCCACTCATTGGCTTTCAGACAACTATATGTAAGAACTGACTACTACAAATACATGCACTAATTTTTCCCGTTGGCAGTGGTTCAGTAGAACAATCTTTCGGCTGGTACTGCGACCCTGACAAATCTTGACAGCTTCAAACTGGCTGCCAGTCAGGAGTAACACCACAAACCTTAAATCATTACACCATTGTTTTTAGCCTCACTTTTCTTGTTTCTTCTTTATAATACACCAACTCTATGCACTTTCACTCTGTTCTCCCTGTCTGCTTTGATTTTAACTTCTTGCTTTTATCGCATGTTGCGGGGACCCGGCACGTAATACTTATTTGAGGGTGTAGATAGATAGATAGATAGAGTTAAAACGATAACCTGCCACGTTCAGGGAAGGTCAGGTGTTTTGTCACCAAATACTCCGGTTTTTCGCCCAACTCTAATTAACGATCGGTTCGAAATTGGGAGCGCTTTTATGCAGTGGTAGCGCATCGGATTTGTGCTTGAGAGGTTGCGGGTTCGATCCCCACGCTGACCTTCAACCATATTGCTTAAAAAAGTACGGGTTACCACCCAGAAAAGCCTGCTCGTAATGCTCAGATGTGAGCGAGTAGCAGTAAAAGGAGACATAAAGTGTTCTAATCTTGAAAGGGCCGTAAAACCGAGACAAAAAAGATATTCCCGATCCCCGCAATTCTACAGCTGTAACTGCATGCATTATTTTAAACAGTCCCATAACTGTCAAACAAATGATCACCAGGCTGAAGTATTAATAAAGGCACTAAATGTATTTACGAAACTATACGTCATGCGTTTTCAGAAATAACAACTAAATTTAACACATATAGTCCCAAGGAGAGTGGGTTGAATTTTAACCGCTATACACAGGCTGGGCACAGGACTTTGAATTTATGTCAATTGAGCATGAAACAAGAACCATGAGGCGATTTTTAATAGGTGAGTCTGAAAGACGAACAATGAATGAAACACAGTGATTTTCACTTCCGGGTTCAAAAACTATTCCGTTGCGCTTCAAGAACTTTTATCAGCAAATTTTCAAGCACTCTTTACTAATCACCGGTACTGCCGGTAATATTACAGGTGTTTATCGAAGACTAATGGAGAGTACATCCATGACGAGACTCATTATCAGAATCAGAATTGTTTACATGCGACACGTCCTTAGACAATCCTTCACCAGGACATTCGACCGACAAAACTAGTCCCTGACCTCACAAGGGTGGTGAATCTAGAGATGGAGCCATCTGCACCTTCTGCAGACATCAAGAGAGATGAGGGGAGCTCTTCCAGTCTGAGATTGTCCTAGGGATGAGGCTAAATTTGTAGATGTCAGTCTTAGTGCCAACTGTTTTTGTTTTTTGTTTTGTGTGTGTGTGTGTGCGGGGGGGGGGGGGGGGGGGGGCTAGTGAATGTTTTTCCGTAGTGTTGTTTTTGAAGGGAGACAAGGTCATCCATAAGCATACTGGCTTTACTCTTTATACCTTTATATAAAAGTAATACTTCTTTGTTTTCTCCGCTCTTTATGAGACCCCTACTTTAATTGTTGCAGAATGGTAGTCATATCCCCAGTTTCAAACGAGTAGTTCCCAGTTACAAAACAGGCTGCACATTTTTGTACCTTCTCCAGTTCCTCCTGGAGGTTAACAGTAGGTGGATCCCAAGACGTACTTGCATATTCCAGGACGGTACGAACCAGTCCCTTGTATACCATTTCTTTAACGTCTTGTGGACATGCTGACATATTCCGTCTAAAAAGCCAAGGGTCCTATTTGCCTTAGTACAAACATTACTAATTTGAGTGTTCCATCTTAAATCAGTCGTGATTGTCACACCAAGGTATTTAATGCTTTCTACATTTTCAAAGAGAGCTTCAAATTCATAGGTAGCATTGATCTTTTTGATCCGCTTCCTTGTAATTTGCATCATGTTACATTTAGTGGGTTGGAACATCATTCCCCACTTCCTTGCCCAGCTACCCAATTTGTCAATATCATACTGAAGTTCCAATTTAATGTCAAGATTAAACAATATTTGCATGAAAACTGCTGTGTGATATACTGTCGTTATTTGATTGTCAGAATAAATAATAAGTGTTCAGCAGGTTGAGAAGGTTCAGTGGACAGCAGCTTGATGGACATGTCGGCAATGGCGAAACAAAAGTATCGTCGGTGACATGCTTAGCGAGTTGAAGTGGTCATCCCTTGAGGCCCGTCGTGAACAGTCCTCCTTAACCTGCTTTTATAAGATACACTCTGGTATAGTGTCTTTTGATAAAGATAAATACTTGATCCCTGTGACAGTTTCAACTGAAACAAGGGCATCAAAAGTAAATAACACACAATATCCTGGGTACCAGGCCTACAGTGATGCCCTAAAGCATTTTTTCCAGATCTATTCCTCAGTATAATAGACTTACCTCTTTTGTGGTAGATGCCAAGACAGCAGAGCAGTTCAAAGCCCGTGCCGTATAGATTGGTGCTCAGGGGTATGCATTTTAGTATACCTCTGCTAATCAGATTGTAAATAGTTAAAAATGGACTCATCCAGCAGATAGATAGATAGATAGATAGATAGATAGATAGATAGATAGATAGATAGATAGATAGATAGATAGATAGATAGATAGATAGATAGATAGATAGATAGATAGATAGATACTGCTAATATAGAAACCCTTTTCAACCGCATCTATAGGCTAGCTGATGTAAATAAACTTTCACATTTCATGATTTATAAAGGGAAAATATAGATCTACTGCGGGGGAACTTAGTAAAATGTTTTTTTCCTCTACTTTTTATTGTAAAATAAACGCATTGAAAGGTAGTTTAGGTCGTAGTACCAAAGCGTTAATCCAAAATCATTAATCCATAGACAAATGGCAAATATCAATGTTTAAACCAACATACATGGACTCCAGAAAATGGTAATCAGGCATGTTAGGATTGTAAGCATTACTTGGTAAGCAAGCTTCGCCCACCATGCCTATCGACCTAAACGAAGAAAAGGAGTAAATGCCGAGAAGGGTATGTCCGAGATTTTGGAAGTCTTCCCACGGCTTTCCATTGGCAAACACATCAGAAATATTTTTGGAAATGGCCACATTGTACAAATCAACCAGATCATGGTGACTCCCGTGAGCACCTTCCCACGTTCCATACAGTCCTGCTACTTCGAACAGGCTCTAGCATAACGGAACGAATTAACTATGAAGCTCGTTAAATGTAGTATTCGTTCATATGATTACGGTAGCTAACTGTTTATATGTCCACTGAGTGTTTAAATGACCTTTGTACAAGGCTCGAGCCTCATTTATCCTACAATTCCAATGATCGAGTCATGAATATTGCTGTCCAATAGGATAAAAGCTACAGGTTAGCTGGAGTCAGACTTTCAACGAGCCAACCTAATTCCTATTCCAGATTTACAGTTAGCCCGCATCTGTAAGCAGCTGAATCCTAAATGATGCAGAACATAAGTCAGGACTTGAAACTTTTCCTCTTCTTAGCATAATATTCAATTCTCAGACAGCTCACCAACACACAGAAAAGTTCGCCATTAACAGGTATGGTCAATCGAACACAATGTACCACTTATCCATAATCACCATTAATTACCCTTGATTTACAATCGTAATTATCAGTCACAGGCCATTTATCTTTGAACAAATGTGTCGGTGATTTGTCTTCCATTTTGTCGGTGAATTGTCTCCGAAAACCGGGTCGGTGAGTTGTCTGGTCGGTGAACTGTCTCGATTCCGTTACCGGCGAATTTGAAGCATAAACAATGGAAATCAGACGAAAATTTTGGATTTGAATTCAGATTTCATTTCATAAAAATGATTAATTAATCTTTTGTTTTTGTTTGTTTGATTTTGAGGTTTAACGTCCCCGTCAACACTGTAAAGGTCATTTTGGAGACGTTGCTTCCAATTTTGTGGGACTTTTACCCGACATTGAGATGAAATGACATCTCAAGCCCTGTCGCCCAATGAAACCAATAGGGTTTATTAGCATGGACGGTCCGCCTCGCACCGCGGTTCCTGGACAGGCTTAGATCCTCTAAGCGGTTTACCAGTACTAGTGTGCGGGCCGGACTCAGCTCTGCGTGGAAGCATCATGCAGCCCATATATTTCTTCAAGCCCCTATGGGCGGGGGCCGAAAATTAATCTTTTATTCATTAAACTATTTTATCAGAAAATATTAACATTTGATTTTTATTTCATATTCAGTCCGTGTCGGGTTATTCACTCGGATCGCTTCTGATCGAGCAATGGAACTCCGGTTGTTCGGAAATGTGGAAAATTGCACATGAAAAAGATTAAAATTTCATCCAGTAAAGGATCAATGATAACTTGTCTTGTGCAGATTGAAAGAGTATATGTTTATGTATTCGGTGGCTGTCACACCTTTATAAAATTTGCTGATAAAAGGTCTTGAAGCGCAACGAAATAGTTTTTGAACCCGGAAGTGAAAATCACTGTGTTTCATTCCTTGTTCGTCTTTCAGACTCAACTATTAAAAATCGCCTCATGGGGCTTGTTTCATGCTCAGTTGACATAAATTCAAAGTCCTGTGGGCTGGGAATATCTTTTGGATTTCATTTTTTATGGATACAGGCCATTTAGAATATGTTTGTGTGGGGGGCGTGGGGGTGGATGGGATGTTATTCTGTTGTTTGAATAATGCTTTGTCCTTGCTGGACAACATTTCAATAGCAATTACACAGGTGTGCTGTTGAAACTGTTTAATGTCCTTTGGTTACGAATACTACATGTATTACTGGACGGGAGAAATAAGTAAAAACTTGCAGATTTCCCTGTATGGCAAAAAAGGGCTATATAGCCATCACAACTACTCTCATCTATATGCTTTCGAGACATGATTAAGATTTTTGAACAGGTAACTGAGGTTTTGCTAGTGCTTAGCCATGTTTCATAATGGAAAAACTGTGAAAAATTCGAACTTCAATAGGTCAGTTCGGCCCAAGATCACTCACCCGAGTCCAGTCCACAAGTATCTGTGATAGGCGTGTGCACTAACCGCTGACCTACCGCACTACACAGGCAGCTTCATAGTATAACCCTGTGGTTGAATGTTTTAATGCATCAATTAATGCTTACCCAGAATGTGTAGCGATGCACAAGCCAGCACTAACACCTTCAATCTCAGTTTATTATAACGGTAACTCTATATGCAAATTTTTCTACGGCTGTAACTGCATATTATCTGGGAAATTCAATGACTGGTAATTTATGGGATTAGAGGATCGTCACAAATACAAAGCATAAAACATAAGCCCAGTACCCTAATGAAAAAGATTCTTTGTCGCAAAGCTGCGTGAAACCTATGGTCAGGCCACTGGCAACTGATCAGCAAGATTTCAAAATATATAATTTTTAACAATGTCTATAGAATGAATATAATGGTGGATCACTTACTTCAACACCGTCCAGAGTTATCTTGTTTTTCTTCTCCTCAGCGAATTCCCACCTAGCCGCCACTTCGCCATTTATTAGAACTAATATCCGTTTACTAAATGCCGTGCAGAGAAATCCTGTCACCTCCGAATCACAGAAGAAATCGTACGCGATTTTTTTAAAACGTCTGGTGCACCATTTGTGTCACCCTGCCCGAATACTCGGAAATCTTCGGCTGATGGTGCACACTAATGTCCGGGAATTGTCCGGGAAATCGCCTGGAATTGCCCGGGAAATGGGGGGGGGGGGGTAGTGATGAGTTATCCCTAATATCTCCACTTCGGGTGGTCAGAAATTAATAAAAATTAGTATCAAATAAAATTTTAAGCTCCATTCTAAAAGATTATTAAAAAATAACTTACTTTTTAAACGTTTTAGGGGTCCAGTTATTTAGTTAATTTGTCCGGGAAATTCTCGGATTTTGTCCTGGATTTTGGGGTAGTGGTGCGTTAACCCTAATATCTCAATTTCGGGTGGTCAGAAATTAATAAAATTAGTATCAAATAAAATTTTTAGCTCCATTCTAAAAGATTATTAAAAGATATTTTTCATTTTGAATATTTTAGGGGTCCATTTCTGAAGTTAATTTGTCCGGGAAATTCCCGGTTGTGTCCTGGATGTTGGGGTAGTTGTGCATTTTCATAGTTTCTCTGTTTGTGGTGATCACTTATTGATAACGATTGATATATATTAAAATTTTAAGTTCAGTTCTAAAAGAATATAAAAAAATATTTTCATACACCTCACTGAGGCAGTTCTAATGAGTGCACACAACATGACTAATTTATAGAAGATCTCAAAGAATCTTTAATTAGGGCAAACAGTGTAGAACTTGGTCAACGGTTTAACACATATATGCCTAGCGCCCCACTGTTGGGCCATTGGCAAACAGTGTAGATCTTGATCAAAGGTTTAACCCATATATACCTTGACTCCCACTTGTGGGACATTGGCAGATAGTGTAGATCCACTGGCAGATCAGATATTTAACCCAGATATTTAATCCATATATGCCTATATAGCGTCCTATTTGTGGGACATAGTCAAACAGTGTAGACTCAAATGATCAGACGCTGCAAAACGTGTCGTCTGATCCGGGCCGCCATACATATCTTTTTTCAACTTAGGAAATGGACTCAAAATAATAGTACTGGACAATAATATCAACAGATTATTTCACATTTGACAAAATTAATGCAGAATAATATTCTCTTTTGAAATGGGTGTTGCTGCCAAGAAAGTGGGGGGGGTGGGGGGGAGGGTCAAAATATTATAGAATAGAATAGAATAGAATAGAATTGTTTATTTCACCAATTATGGACCCTCCCGGGTACATAAAAACTACACGCAATTGATTAGCGAAAATACGGACACACACCAAAAACAACACAAAAACATAAATATACATTAAATACACACATGAACATGTATAAATGATGATTATGCAGAACACCGGTATGAGGCCTGAATAGCTATAACGTTCAAACTAAAATGTGTGGAAATTGATGACAGCTTCATGAAAAACTACATAGCTATAATAAAATGACCCCCACCCCCCCCCCCCCCCCCCCCCCCCCCCAGTACAATTTACAAAGTACTGGACAATAATATCATGTCAAGAAAACGGATAAAACAACATATTATATCACATTTCACAAGATAATGAAGAATAATATTCTCTTTGAAATGGGTGTTGCTGCTTAGAAGGGGGGGGGGGGGGGGGATCAAAAATATTATACCCATAATAAAATGACCCCCCCCCCCCGGTATCTTTTCAACAAAGGAAATGGACTCAAAATAATAGTACTGGACAATAATATCAACAGATTATTTCACATTTGACAAAATTAATGCAGAATAATATTCTCTTTTGAAATGGGTGTTGCTGCCAAGAAAGTGGGGGGGGGGGGGGTTCAAAATATTATAGCTATAATAAAATGACCCCCCCCCCCCCCTCGCCCCCAGTACAATTTACAAAGTACTGGACAATAATATCATGTCAAGAAAACGGATAAAACAACATATTATATCACATTTAACAAGATAATGAAGAATAATATTCTCTTTTGAAACGGGTGTTGCTGCTTAGAAGGGGGGGGGGGGTCAAAATATTATACCCATAATAAAATGACCCCCCCCCCCCCAAGTATCTATTTCAACAAAGGAAATGGACTCAAAGTAATAGTACTGGACAATAATATCAACAAATTATTTCACATTTGACAAAATTAATGCAGAATAATATTCTCTTTTGAAATGGGTGTTGCTGCCAAGAAAGGGGGGGGGTCAAAATATTATAGCTATAATAAAATGACCCCCCCCCCAGTACAATTTACAAAGTACTGGACAATAATATCATTATCATCATTATATCACATTTAACAGGATAATGAAGAATAATATTCTCATTTGAAATGGGTGTTGCTGCTTAGAAGGGGGGGGGGGGGTCAAAATATTATACCCATAATAAATGCCCCCCCCCCCACCCCCAAGTATCTTTTTCAACAAAGGAAATGGACTCAAAATAATGTTTATATATACACTATATATTTGAAAGTTGAAATCTTGCTACTAATGGGGAAAGAAGGGGAGGTGTCAAAATATACACCTACAATAAAATGACATCACCAAAATGTCAAGAAAGGGGATACAGCAATTGAATCTTTGCAGTATACTTATAGGTGAATACATATCGCAATACATTTGACCCACCCCCCCCCCCCCCCCCCCCTCAATTTCATGTCATTAAGTAACAACCCTCCCAACTAATCTAGTCTATTTCTAGCCATATAAAACAATTTAAGTTTTAATTTAACTGTGTGAACTCAAATACCAGTACACTAATTGCAAAATAGTAAGGGTGGGTCATATTATTATAGCTATAATAATTTGACCCCCCCCCCCCCCCCCCATTTAAAGTCATTAAGTTACAATCCCTCCAACATACTGAACCAGTGAAACCTTACTGAATCTAGTGTATTACAAGCCATCTAATTCAATGAAAAAGTTTAATTAATTGGAATGAACTCAAATACCAGTATATCAATAACAGATAAAAAGGGTTGGTCATTTTATTATAGCTATAATAATTTGATCCCCCCCCCCCCCCACGTGCATAGGCTGGTTCTCTCAATACCATTTTAGTCATGTGGTTTTTTCTGTTATTTTTTATCTTTTTTGCTGCTTTTTAGCCATTTCACTTTAAACATGATTGCCCATTCTTATATATTATAGTCATTATTCTTGCTGTAGATTTTCAGATCTAGAACTATCCCACCCCACCCCTCAGACACTGCCCAAGTGTAAAAATCAACAGGAAAAACCACCACAATTGTCATAGTTTTACTGCTTAACAGTTACCTCACCATATTTGGTCATTTAAATGTAACTTTTGTGAAGTTAGGAGGGGGTCAAAATATTATAGGGGGGGGGGGGGGGTCAAAATATTATAATAATATATTGACCCGCGGGTCATAATATTATGACCCGCGGGTCACTTTTTAGGCGGGTCAAAATATTATATGACACCGGACGAGTAAACCGCTTAGAAGATCTAAGCCTGCCAAGGCAAAGTGATGCGAGTCGGACCATCAATGCATATAAACCGTATGTTTTTAATTGGATGTAAGTCTTGAGATGTCACTTCATCTCAATATCGAGTAAAAGTCCCACAAAATTTAAAGCAGACATCTCCAAAATGACCTATACAATATTTATGGGGACGTTAAACCTCAATTCAATCAAATTGCACAAAAATAGCTTAAATCAAACTTTATGACTGGCAAAGACACATATTAGACTGCATATCCACCCATTTTGACAGGACATTCAAACAGCCATTTTCTTGTTCTGTGCCTTCCAATTGTGAACCACAGTTTTATACAGCGTCTCGGGACCCGCATAGCTCCCTGGGTGGTTCTCATTATAGTATATAGAAGGCAACCAAAACTCGTACTTCAGGGGCCAACGTACCAGTACGTGTACTTCCTAACCACCCATATTCTGTGAAGGCGTCCACTTCGATCCGAACCGGATAGGAGCGGTAAAGCTCGAGCCCTTCTTCTTCTTCTTTTGACTAAATAAGATGCCAAAATATTTAGCAGACGACAATAAAATACGCGTATCCAGTAAATAACTCGCATTATTTTGCTTACTGTCTTTGCTGACTCGTCACTAAATGATTGCAAAATGGCTAAACTCTTTGTTTAATGTATGCTGGCTGACCCAAGATAACATTGCAGACCGATCTAGGTCTTCACCTCCGTTACCACTAACTATCGGAAAATGGAACACTCCATCCTTATTAGACGGAAGATTCCATTATCTTATATGGGTTAGACCATTATAATGAGAAAAACATTCGCACTGAGTCATTTTTCATAAGTTAGCGATAAGCACACTGGTCAATACATACGTACAGGCTGCGTAGCGGTCGCATAGGCTTCGTATTTTGGACGCATAGGCTTCGATGAAAAATGGCGGATGACAGTTCGTCAATGCAGGTAAGAAACTGTTTTTACGTTAATCTAAATGTTGTATAGCGTTGCCCGATACTGATATCTGCCTTACGGACCACTTTATTAATGTGCGGCTGTGTCTGTTGCAAAGAAAAGTTTGAAAAACGGAATATAGAAAAATAGACCCCAAAAGAAATTTGTCAGTCAACACAGATTCACCTGTATTTTCACTTTGGGACGGTCGCCCTATGTAACTACACGTTTTTGGCTGGTGTTCTGGCCGATAAATTGTGAATAACGATAATGAAATCGAAAAGCAAATATGCAACTTTCGTAATATCTTTTGCGAAAAATAAAACTCTTGATATTTCGATACAACGCGCATAGCTTCGTTACCTATTACAACGCAGAGGCTGCGAACAAAATTTGCAAGCCCTGTTTTATGTAGAATGATAGCGAATTATATTAAATTAATGTCGAGGAATCAGTCAACCAGCGTTAGTGGGTGATGTTAAAGACATTCTGTATCATTTATACCGAAAACCTTTTTAGTCCCAGCTATGCAAATACATGTACAACATTTTGATTCGAATGCACAAAATCTGCCAATCTATAATTATTTACACCGCCTTTCATAAACTCGGCAAGTCCTCGTCAAATCTGTTAAGTATTAAACCAAATAATATTTGACCTGTATAAATTTCTGTCGTGTTTTTCTGTTACAAAGCACGTGGCTTTGCAGGTTACAGAGATGGGAAGACGCATTACGAAAACACGCCTATTAAAATACCACTAAAAAGATGAAAAGCTTTCAGATATACCATTCTGATAGTTTTAATATTTCTGCTCAAGACATAGTGTGTGGGAACTTGTTACAACCACTTGGACCAGGGGGTTTTAACGCGTATCCACAATCTGTGTTTCTGAGAAGAAATAAGAAAAACAACGTATATCCCTTTAAAGCTCAGTTTTACTATATAAAAGTTGGATTTAAGGGGTTCAGAATTATATAGGCATGTTTTCGTGATTCTCCGACTTCTATTTAAATACTTGAATCGAAAACCTGCAGCTCCTACAAAACTTCAGCAAAGGTCCATTAATCGCGCCTGCACTGGCTGATCCGAGTCTTCGTCTCCGATAAGAGAAGCATTTGCTCATTAAACAGTAAACATATAAGCTAATTCTAGCCTTTGTAGGATCAAAAAAGAAAAAAAGCAAGACTTTTCTTAATCTCAGATCTATTTTCAATCTCTGTCCTTGCATCATAATTTTTTTGCTAACCAGACTGTCTCATGCAACATAGCCTTTCAGAATCTGAATTTCATAGTGACTTAGAATATAAATTCAGAAAAATACTTGCTTGCAATGATTTTAGTACCCCATATCGTGAAATCATTCTTCGATATAATAAGATAAGGTAGAAAAAATTGTTTTTTCTTTACGGCCCTTTCATAACTCTGTGACGGCTCCGGCCTAAAAATTTACTTTTTTAAGAAAGTCTGTCGGCTGGATGCAGACTTATGGATTTAAACTGCTTCCTTTAACCCTAAAATTACAATTTAAAGCAAAAAGTGATGAGACGCTGCGTTTGGCCCTTCAATTCATGTAATTTGAGCAAACAGTGTAGACCCTGATTAGACGCCGCGTTTGGCCCTTCAATTCATGTAATGTGAGAAAACAGTGTAGACCCTGATTAGACGCTGCGTTTTGCGGTATTAGATCTGGACATACACTGTTTGAAAAGCCCAATCCATGACCTATGGATTGCCGTATTACACAGCACGCTGACCTCTCTTCGATAAAAATAAACGCTGCTGTTTCTATATAAATTTCCGACAAATCAGTGATAATCACGTGGACTTAAGCACTGTAGAGCTACTTGCACTTTTTTACTATGTGTCGATTGATAAATAATCGACCCAAAAACTAGTATTTGCCTTTTCAAAAAGTCAACGGGTCGTTCATATTTAGCAACTGCAAGTATGCTTTATATGTGAGGGTTTGAGATGTAATTTCGTCTCAGTGTCGGGTCCCATAAAGTCGGAAACAATGTCTCAAAAATTACCTGAATGATGTTGTCGGTGACATAAAGCTCAACACCAACGAAAAGGTTCCACTTAGTCATGCGCTGTGACACGAGAGGATTCTCTACCAATAATGAATTGACATACAACCGTTCGTTAGGGATACATGTACCAACCTAGGCCGAATTCATCTGGAGCCAATGGCTAGCTTTGGCTACTTTGGTTGCTGTTTCATTTTCCTATATCACGACTACGGCAAGGGTCAAAGTTAGGCAAATCCATAAACACCCAATCAAAAAAGAAGACTGCTACCTCCATTTTAAGAGTACTCATGAGTGCGCATGCGTGGAAAACCGGACGAATCAACCGCAAGAAAACCTGAATTGTAAAAAGGCCCCTGTTTATACTGTCTGCTGCAACTTCTTAAAGTTTTTTTTTTTTCTTTCTTTTTTTTTTAAATAATATTTTCGCTTATAGGCAAACAGTGTGGACCAAGATCAGACTGGATCAGGAGCAGTCTTAGATTGGTCCAGGTGACATTTAAAGAAAGCAGCAGATGACTAAGCAGACGACAATTTTTGTGATTGACATGTACGATAGCTATCTTCAGAGCTGCTGCTTCCCTCACTAAATTCCTGATCACAAGTTTCAGTGGACTCAAATATATAAAGCTGAATATCTAAATTGAAGTCCCCTCAAAGAGTGGCCAGTTCTTGCTTATTTTGCTCCATTTTAAGCTTCTGTTTTAAACTTCAACATTGCTACATATGCCTATTCAGTACACAGCAAGCTTCTAGATTCCTCATGGATGACGTCAGGGCATATCTGTGGTTAGGTCAGTTCAGTAGCAGAGTAAATGGCTGGAGATTACACAGTGATAAAATCCTTATCAGACCACTTAGTAACCTACAGTATTCAGTAGAAGAAAGGGTTTATTTATGTTTACCTATTTATCGTAACAGATTATCGCTTTCCTGTCTCCTTTAACAGATTTGATGAAGACAGACTTACCAAGTTTATGAACGGTAGTGTACATTGACAGATGTTCTGCATTACTTATATTTCCTTATTTCTTCTCAGAAACACAGATTGTGGATACGCGTTTGAACCGCCTGGCCCGGGCGAGCAGAAATATTGAAACTATCAGGATGTTTTATCTGAATGTTTTTATCTTTTTAGTGGTATTTTAATAGGCGTATTTTCGTAATGCGTCTTCCCATCTCTGTAACCTGCCCGTCGTAAATTCCGAAGTCACGTGCGTTGTAATAAAAACACGACAGAAATTCATACAGTGCAAATATTATTTGGCTTAATACTTAACAGATTTGACAAAAAACTTACCAAGTTTATGAACGGTAGTGTAAATAATTGTAACTTTACAGATTTTGGCATTCGAATCATAATGTTGTATTTGCATAGCTGATGTGTTTGGTATAAAATGATACAGAATGTCTTTAGCATCACCAACTAACGCTGGGCGGCTGATTTCTCGTCATTAATTTAATATCATTTGTTATTATTCTACATAATTCAGGGCTTTCAAATTTAGTTCGCAGCCTCTGCGTTGTAATAGGGAACGAAGCTACGTTCGTTGTATCGAAATATCAAGATTTTTCTATTTCGAAAGAGATGTGACGAAAGTTGCATATTAGGTTTTCGATTTCATTATCATTATTCACAATTTATCGGCCAGAACACCAGCCAAAAACTTGAAGTTACATGGGGCGACCGGGTCAAAGTGAAACTACAGGTAAATCTGTCTGGAATGCAAAATTTCCTTTGGGGTCTATTTTTCTATATTCCGTTTTTCAAACTTTTTCTTGCAACAGACGAAGCTGCACATTAATAAAGTGGTCCGTAAGGCAGATATCAGTATCGGGCAACGCTATACAACATTTAGATTAACGTAAACACAGTTTCTTACCTGCATTTACGAACTGTCATACGCCATTTTTCATCGAAGCCTATGCGTCCAAAATACGAAGCCTATGCGACCGCTACGCAGCCTGTACGTATGTATTGACCAGTGTGGATAAGCTTTGCGAGATTAATGAGGTCAAGACCTACATCGAACGCCGCGTCTGATCTGGACCCGCACTGTTTGCAATTGTCCCCGAAAAGGGCTACTAGGCATATGCGGAAAACGTGTATTGAAATTGAGAAAATATTTGTTATAATACATAAAGGTCATCAGACGGCGTTTAAAGGAACTGACCTAACCCCATTTAAGCCGAATGAGTTCTTCCATCTTAGACGAGTGTAGACAATTCGGTCTGTGTTCGAACACGCTCCATTGGAACATTTGCTGGGGGTGAAAGCCAAAAAGTGCACCGTCCTTCGGTTCGGGACGTTAACTGGAGGCTCCCAGTGCAGGAAGAGTCATCTCCTGTGCAGGTTAAAGATCGCTACCGTAATTACACGATTACTTTGTAGGCTTTCAACCCTGCAACCTGGAGTGAATGTAATGTACACCTGCGATTAATGGTCAGATGTGACCGATCGCAGTATAAGAAGGAAAAGTGTGAGTTTTACGTCCCACCAACAGCTAAGGTCATACGGAGACGGGACCTCGGTTTAAAGACTCATCCGAAAGTCTGGAGAAGCCCGGGGTCGATCCTGCGATCCCTGGTTTACAAGGCGAGTAGCGTAACCACTGCACCACGAAGGCTTCTGAGAAGAAGGAAAAAGATACGGAAACGAAATGAGATCTCAAGCCCTGTCGCCCGATGAAACCACGTTTATAAACGTGGACCGGCCGACTCGCACCGTTTTGCCTTGGTAGCCTTAGAACCTTACCAGTATGCGGTCGGTTTTAGCTCTGCGCAGCCTCATGTATTTCTTCAATCCCCGATGAGGGGGGCGGCTGAAGTTTTAAATAGAAATGATGGTGTCCATCGGAATTCATAATAGTCAATTGAGCGTTTATTTAACTGGGTAAGTGCTAAAATACAATTAATGCGAACTAATTTTAACGCATAATTACAGCCAGTGCACACATAAAACTGAATCGCGATTAAGGAAATGTAGCAATTGCTACGGTCAACATGGCGCGGCATCCAAATCTTGCCCCTTCTTCTTAGAACAGAAATATGCCATTGATAGGAAAAACAACATAACTTATATAGAATGGGCAAAAAGAAGGAAAGATCCAACAACACACAGGGCCGATAAAAAACTAGCCCCCCCCCCCCCCCTCATGATGGTCAACCCCCCTCCCTTTTTAATTTAGAAACGGACTTTCGGAAAATAAATAAAACTAAAAATGCCGAACAACCAGCAACCAGACCTGACATGACGAAAACCATCACACTACTACAGTTAAAACATATATTAACAGACATCTTACACATAAACACGTCCAATATGAGTAAAAGGCAGAAAGAAAGTGTAGTATCAAACATCATAGAGAAGCATGCGGATGAAAGAGATAACACCCCCCCCCCCCCCTCATACAGACCCATAACCTGCCCCTAGCTCCCTGTAAACCAAATGTACCGAGGTATGCCTCATCCAATCAAGTTAGAAGGCCAGATCCTATAAATACAAATGCCAACACAACGGTTGCCCAGCAAAAAACCAGACGACCAAATAACTCTTTACCTAAGGCAACGTACCATAGTAACAATATTTACACGTTACTATCACAAGAGACCTCCGGTAGACACTAACACCCACGTCATTGCCCCACGACTACAGCAACGGCTTCACACACGCGGCTGTAACAACAACTTCTGACCTTGAATTAGTACAATGGAACATCCGTAACATGGGTAATATTTCCGAACTTAGGTCACAACTGGAAGATAAAAAACTTAAGCCCCATCTACTCTGCCTACAAGAAACGTGGTTGAAAAATAAAATACCCCATATACCCAATTACAAAGTCGCCTCCTTCAAACATAGAATAGACAGAGGAGGCCGAGTCCTAACATATATTAGAAACGATTTACCTTTAACAAACCTAGACCTCAAAATTGAGCAACCCAACCTTGAATACTGTGGCACCACCATATATTTGAAAAAAGATAGAATAACTATTCTCAATTGCTATGACCCTCCTCATAGCGAATCCACAGCTGATGAATATCAAAAGGTCCTTGACCTTATCCCTACCAAAAATTTCATCCTTGTAGGCGACCTTAATGCCCATGACTCCTTATGGAGCTCCAAATCAAACACAAAGGGAAAAACTTTACTTGACCTTGTCATAAATAACTGCCTTATTATACTCAATGAGAATGATGAAGCCACGATGGCCGAACATACTACATCGCCTGACCTGTCAATAACCACTCCAGCCCTGAGCATAGGTACAATCTGGGAAACCCTGGGCAACACTTGTGGAAGCGATCACCTCCCCATCTACCTCCGATTTCTTTCAAAATTCAATGCACTGGGGACAGCCCACAATCCAAAATGGAACTTACAAAGAGCTGATTGGGAAAAATTCAAAATTCTGTGCTCAGAAACATTAAAAATAAATGAAAACAATCCAACACAGGAAATAGCAACAGACTTTGTAGAATCCCTCCAACAAATTTGTCAGAAAACTATTCCTAAAACAAAACCAAAAGTAAAATCGCTCCGACCGCCCTGGTGGGATCAGGAGATTACTATAGCTATCAAAAAACGTGAACAAGCTAGAAAGAAATACCTTAAAAATAAAACTCCAGAACAAAAACGAAACTATAACAGGTTAAAAAATGAAGCAAGAGACATTAAAAGGGACAAACAGATTAATTCATGGCGTGACTTTGTATCTAAACTAGACCATAAGGCAAACTCCAAAACAGTATGGAATATGATTAACCGCTTCCGGGGCAAACCTACTGACCATATTACCTGCCTAGAGGTAAACAAAACTATCATTACCGACGAAAACGAAAAAGCTAATGCTGTAGCACAACATTATGACAACATGTCGAAATCGTCAAATCATATGCCCAAATTTCAAGCTGTTAAAATAATTATGGAAGATAGGGGACTTGGTCACATCCCGGAACCCCAGGCAACAGAAAACAACTCTGACTTAAACCGACCCTTCACATTTTTTGAACTGGGAACTGCACTATCATCCAAAAAGGAATCAACACCAGGAGCGGACACAATCCATTATGAAATGCTCAAACAACTGCCCAATATCTCTAAAATGGAACTATTGAAACTTATGAATATCTCCTATCAAAGAGGAGAACTCCCACCTGAATGGAAACTTGCCACCATCATACCTATTATGAAACCAAATAAAAATAAACTGGAACCAGGGTCATACAGACCTATATCACTTACATCGTGTATCTGCAAAACAATGGAAACCATGATTGCTAAACGATTGACGGCCCATTTAGAAAACAAAGGGCACCTGGCTGACACTCAATCCGGTTTTAGACCCAACAGATCTACCACTGATCAACTAACCAGATTAGACTCTGAGATAAATATGGCCTTTATGGAAAAAAGATAGTAGCTGCCGTCTTTCTAGACCTGGAAAAAGCCTTTGACCTCATATGGTCAACAGGAACCATCTGTAAACTGAAGCAATTTGGCATAAACGGAAACATACTCAAATGGATAAACAATTTCCTCCACAATCGAAAAATTCAAGTAGGGGTGGGACACGAAACATCAAATCAGCACAAATTAGAAAATGGCTGTCCCCAGGGCAGTGTTATTAGTCCCATTCTCTTCAATATAATCATGGTTTCATTAAAAGAGAATCTCGACCCTGAAGAAAGACTGCAGCTGTCGCAATTTGCAGACGATAGCGCAATATGGAGAAAACATTATTCACCCAGTTGCGCCGTAGATGCCCTTCAAAAAGCACTCAAAAAAATCGAATTTTGGGCTGAGGCGTTGGGGTTTAAGGTGTCCAACACCAAAACTAAAACCATACTTTTTAGACGTAAAAAAAACATCGACACCTCCAAATTCGATCTCAAACTTTTTGGCAAAAAACTTGAATTTGTGGACAATGTAAACTTTCTAGGGATGATCCTTGATAAAGCACTCAGATGGGATGAGCACATAAAACAGCTCATCCAGAAATGTAAGAAGGACCTAAACATTCTTCGTTTGGTCACGGGCACAACTTTTGGTGCTGATAAGAATACCCTTATCAACCTATACAAAGCCCTCATCTTAAGTAAACTAGATTATGGCGCACAATCCTATAACTCTGCCTCACAAGCCCAATTTAAAAAGCTCGACACAGTACAAAACCAAGCCCTTCGCCTTGCAACAAGGGCATTTATATCCACCCCGATTAATGCACTCGAAGTAGAATGTGGCATAAAACCACTCCATTTATGAAGAGAGGAACTAATCCTAAAATATTGGGCAAGTTCCTCGCCTTTGGGTAAAAATCTGCCTGTAAATGACCTCATTGGGGAACATGGGTGCCAAACTACTAAAAAGGCACACCAATACCGACCATACTCCGTTACAGTTCAGAAGCTCATAGCTGAGCTGAACATACCTAAGGACATCGAACCTACCCATTATAGAAACAAGTGCGACTTAAAGCACAACCCACCCTCCTGTACAATCAAGGACATTATTGGAAAAAAGGCGAAAATGACATAACAATTATGAAACAAAGCAGTATAAACTATATAGAAAAAAACATAGGGGTAGATTACAGATATATACAGATGGCAGCAAAGATATTGAAAAACAAACAGCAGGAGCAGCAGTTTCGGTCCCTGATGAAAACTTGAATATCGAACTCAAAACCAATCCGAGCCTGTCGATATTTACTATTGAACTGATAGCAATAGAACATGCCATTAAATGGATCATCGATAATAACATCCCGGAGGCAGTCATACTTACAGACTCCCTCAGCTCAATACAAGCCCTCCAATCTGGCCAATCAAAAACAAGACCAGATAAAATAAACAAAATACTTCTACTCTTAGACTCAGCTAAAGACAAAGGCAACAATATCTACCTGGAATGGATCCCATCCCATGTAGATATCCCAGGTAGTGAAATGGTAGACTCAGGTGCCAAATCAGCAATGACAAACGGTAAAAACGATCAGACCTTACCGACCAAAACAGAAATATACCCGGTAATTAACCAGGCCGTTATGACAAAATTGCAAAAATTATGGGACAACCCACAAAGTAAAGGTCGCTCCTACCATAGACTGGAACCTAAGGTTAAAAATACTACCACCCATTACAGCGATAACCGAAAACATGACGCAGTTTACACACGTTTGCGTCTAAACCATAGTAAACTAGGGACCCATTGTGTATTTAATCAAAACCACATCAAATGTAATAGATGTGATAAAGATGAACAAAATGACATCAAACATATCCTTTTCCACTGTGAAGGAAATATAGAACCCAGACAGGAATTAAAAGCTGCACTGTTTATATTGGGATACAACACTTTTGATGAACGAGACCTACTTAACCCCCCACGAAACATTAGACCTCAGATAGTTGAGGCAATCATTACATTTTTGAAAGACACTGACTTATTTGATAAAATATAGACAGCTGCAGTATAAAAGAGTAACCATGCAATACTAATCCAAGTTTATTTCTCTTCCAGCGCTGGAATCCTTTCATGCAGCGATCATTAATACTGCATTTTTCTTTCTCTTACAGACACAGCCTCCAATAACCACCTGGCCCTTTCCCAATAACACCATATATCCTTGCCCCCAGGGACACGGGGGAGGTTGTCCGGAGACAGGATTCCCCCACTCTCTAAACTAGATCATAAAGCAATATGAATCTCTCAATCTAAATATGCTGGGCGTGGGACTAAGGTTTCTGGGTTTCAATCAGAGAGCCAACCAATGCTGCTAACGTTAGGTTACTGACTGCGGGAGGCAATCTGGTTCCCTGTGCCTTGTTCCATAACCAGTCTTTAATTACATGTAGATGCCCAGAATTATGTTCAGGACATCCTGAATGCATAAGGTTTGCACATCCGTATATGCCAAAAGTGCTTGTATGTAGTTTGGCGTGTGCGGATTTGTGAACCTATATATTCCTGTTCAGGCGCACGCGGGTGTGGTTGGCTGGTGAGCCAATGGTTGGCTGGTCGCTATGGCTGTGTGTGCCGGAAAATGATTTATATTCATTGGTTCTCTCGATTTTGGCAGGCAGTTTCATCTGTGTGTCTGCGTCGGGAGAATCAACTGGAGTAGCATATAATTTTCGCTCTAAACAAATTATTTAAATCAAAAATTGCGCCTGGTCGTGATCGCGTGCTTGCTGGGGCATGGGCTGGTTGCAACCTAGGTGGGGCACTTTCCCAATCAGACCGTGACCGCGTTGTGCTTCTGGCCTGCGCCGTCGCGAACAGGTGAACTATTTTTACTAAGAATTTAACAGTGCTGCTTATGCTGCCCAACCCATACATATAGGCCCCATTCTCATATTTCTGCCTCTCCGTGCACCTGGGGGCTTCGGGCTGGTGCCCCTGGGGACATGATTCCCCCACCTTGGGCGGACTGGCCGTTCCCGGGGCGGTGGCCCGTGGTCCCCGGTTGCATGGGTGCGGGGGGGGGACACAAAACCCACACATGCTTATACAGTGGTTACATGAGCACTGCTTCTACCTCTTACAGACCCTACCCTACATGACTTGGACTAGAGCCGGT
Organism: Lucinisca nassula; assembly: GCA_963580285.1. Taxonomy (NCBI): domain Eukaryota; kingdom Metazoa; phylum Mollusca; class Bivalvia; order Lucinida; family Lucinidae; genus Lucinisca; species Lucinisca nassula. Next base: position 29,015,970 of record OY757015.1, read on the forward strand.
TGAGCCGAAGCGGGGCGCTGTGGTTGCCGCTCATTTGCTTTGCACTAATGAGTGCTCCACCGACGCAACACATCGGTGATAGACAATTCTAAACTTAGGCTTATGTAACCCTAACCCTAACCCTAACCCTAACTCCAATACACACTAATCATAATTTCTCTTGCAGGTACAAGGGGATCCTTGACGGGGAATCCCACCATACCTCGTGTAGGACAGCTACCGAGAAGTCATCAGCTGGGTGCCCAGAAGGCTGCCTCGTAGAGGCCCCCTTGGGGACACCCTCCTGATGAAACCCGGAAATGTGCGAAGCGAAGACAGCATGCTGTCAGAACGGAGCATACATTTCTGGAGTAGGTCAAATACAGAACAATTTAATAGGCGGGGCAACGGTAATGACCAAATTTGGTAGGGATTTGGACACAGGAAGACCCTTAAAAAAGCCTTTTAGACCGACCGTTCAAAATGAAATAAAAGCGAAATTGCACAATGGCTGGTTAGCCACATGTATACTCGCCTTTGCCAAACCACATAACTTTTCACCACTAAAAAGACACGCCTATGTGTAAACATTATAATTCTAACTACACTGATCCTGAACAAAAGAGGGTTACAACAAACAATCAGAACTAATCCATAATGTATTACAATCCATATATCCCCAATATGATATCATACTTCACGTAGGATGAGATAATGATATGCAAATATGGCGGTCCGGTCCCAATTGACCCACTTACGAATTTATAAGAACTCGACATCCTACGTTGATGATCACCTTTTCAGAAACTGAAAAGCTAAGAAGCAAAATAGGATTGACCTCCTTTCGCATCCTCCGCGATAGAAGTCACCAACTGCACACTGATTGGCTGGATTAACTACAAACTAAAAGAAAAGCAACAACCAAAACACCAACATATGACATCCCAATGCGACGAAATTATGGGTCAGTAGTACATGGTACTACCAAGATTATCCTTGTTGAGACCTGGGGGGTGGCGACACAGCATAGGCGTGTTCTCAAGGTGGTAGAGCACGGGTACTAGGACATTTTGCAATAGCCGAAATTGGCTGGTCTAATAGTAACCCTTCCTGGCTCACTTTTGGCCGCCGTTCAAAATTCAAAATTACATGCATTATCGCCCTTTAACAAGCACCGTGTCCATAGGCGTTTTCTCTACCACGGCAGGGGTGGGGGTAGAGTCTAATGGAAGCCAAAACCGATAATGCATGAGAAGCTTTTTTCCTCGGTCAGACAAGGGCTATGCACTGACACATTTTGCAGCCGGAATTGGCAACGTGTCACCACATTCTAGAGCCCGACCATTGGTCTGCATCTGCATTCAAAATTCGAACCCCGCCAGAGGACTGCCCATTTTACAGGACAAACGCTTAACATTTGGTGCGTTCTGTGCCTACATGACATCTTGAGCGGGGGGTGTGGGAGGTGGGATTGACCTACTTCTCACATCCTCCGCGAAAGAAGTTACCTAACTCCCAATCGGCTAGCTGATAACTGTCAAGCAGACAGGAGTCAGCATATTGGCAGCCTAGGGAAAAGAGCAGTACCTACAACTAATCCCAGATGGCGAACTGGGGGTAGCCCCTATGTGCCCATGGCGCCCGGTTACCTTAAAAACAACCGTCAGTCACTAATTTTAACGACCCGTAACGCGATAAAACTGACTTAAACCCATTTAAGTCGAATGAGTTCTTCCGTCTTAGACGAGTGAAGACAATTCAAAGTGCGAAATGGGGCTAATGTTTTTCTCATCAATTTTCAAAATATATTGACCGACAGAGAGAATTTTCCGTCTTGCTGGAGTATTTAGACAATGGCGATGTATATATTATGAAATAAAACTAGACGAAGTTAGAAAAAAAAAAAACAGTGTATAAATCTATATGTCTTTTAGGCGTGAAAAATGACTCTGTGCGAATGTTTTTCCCATTATAATGGTCTAACCCATATATGATAATGGAATCTTCCGTCTAATAACTGTGGAGTGTTCCATTTCCCGATAGTTAGTTGTAAGGGAAGTGAAGACCTAGATCGGTCTAAAATGTCATCTAGGGTCAGCCAACATATATTAAACAAAGAGTTTAGCAATTTTGCAATCATTTAGTGACGAGTCAGCAATGAGAGTAGGCAAAATAATGCGAGTTATTTACTGGATACGCGTATTTTATTGTCGTCTTCTAAATAGTTCGGAATTTTTTAGTCAAAAGAAGAAGAAGAAGAGTTCGAGCTTCACCGCTCCTATCCGGTTTGGATCGAAGTGGACGCCTTCGCAGAATATGGATGGATAGGAAGTACACGTACTGGTACCATGTCGAACTTTAACGGACATCCAGGTAACTGCTGTTGGTTAAAGTTAATACATAGATTTATTTAGGAACTTGATAATTATTGCCCCATAAAATAAAAACTTTTAGGAATATTTTTTCTGTGCAAGCGGCTCGTGATTTTACATTCTTTTTCGAATATCCACATATATTTTTAATGCAATTTTATGAACAACTTTTTAGTCCCTTTTACATATAATTGGAAGCACCCTCTAAATGTAAAGAACATATAGTAAAACTACTGAATACAGCGACAAAAACTGATGATTTTATTTTAATAACGTTTTTGTAAATAGTTTTTTCTTTTCTGTGTCAGCGGGGGTAAAATTGCAAATTTATTGTGAACACATCCATGTAAATTTTGTGAAATAAAAATAAAAATAATTTGGTCCTTTTTGAAAATGAAATACACTACCCCCTTTTTCTATTTCCTGTTTACCTTAGTAATCAGTAGGCTGCGGTTGTCACTACGATAAACAATAGCAAAGGCTATAGTACGCCTTCGATGTACTAATTGATACATTTGACAATTTTTAATTAATATGTTCTATAAAAGGGTTATCCTTTGGAAGCAAGGAATACACCACAGAAGTGAAAAATATGGAGTGTACATGTTTTCTGGGCCAGACTAGCTAGTTTCGGCCAATTAGGCCTCATCAGTGACCCTCAGATATTTTCAAAATTCCACAATGGAATCAATGATCCCAAAGGACAAGAAAATATAATCTACACTATATCATTATGTAAATTATTCTTTATTCAGTCTTTTTTTTCTCGACTCGCACCGCTTTTCCTGGGCAGGCTTAGATCCTCTAAGCGGTTTACCCGTACTTCAGCTTTGCGTGGAAGCATCATGCAGCCTATTTATTTCTTTAAGCCCCGATGAGCGGGGGGGGGGGGGGCGAAGTTACATTATAACACTATCTCTACTTTCATGAATTAGAACAGTGACCTATAAAATACATATAAAGCGGTGCTCAGACTTCATACTGATGCCTCAAAATCGTTCCGATGTCACCTAGGTAACCATGAGGCTTTGGGGAGATAACCATTTATTTTCTGTGTTGTACGCGTTAGTTCCCTTAATTATCAGCACAGCTGATAGCAGTCATATCCGTTTAAGTCCGGTATGCGTTGGCCCCTGAAGTACGAGTCTTTGTTACCTTCTATCTACTATAATGAGAACCACCCAGGGAGCTATGCGGGTCCCGAGACGCTGTATAAAACTGTGGTTCAAAATTGGAAGGCGCAGTTTAAGAAAATGGCTTTAAAAACAGGATGCCTACTCGCTTACGAGAGGGGCCAGAACGAGATTTCGGAGATCTAGAGTCATTGTCGAAGGACTGGACAGCAAGTGGGACATGGATCTGATGGATATGGTGTCTCTTTCTAAACAGTCACCCGTTACCTTGATTATGTACGCATCCTTTCCAGAAATTCTACGGATTGATCAATCCCGATCGGTGTATGTTCGATGGTCACCATTCCGTAAAAAGGGGTCACCCCTCCCCCTTGTAGATGAGCCTGTATATAGAAGACCCCCGTGCCCTAGGACGTGACGCTACCTTCCCGTGGTTTAGGGCGTTTCTACTAAACGCGTCATCCCCCTCCACAGAGGTCATCCGGCGACCCCCCCCCCCCCGCGCAAGGTGATCGAGGGTCAAACAAGATCAGGAATGGCGGCCAGCTTGGTCTCAAACCCCGCATCGAGAGCAATCTGGCGACCCAGGCCTTAAACCCCGCATCGAGGGTCAACCGACGACCCCCCCCCCCCCGCGAGGTCATCGAGGGTTAAAATGGCGGCGATTTTGTCGACCATCTTCTGACGTTCATTGTCCCTCAAGAGCGGGGTATACGGTAGCATTACATTAATTACTGGGAGGTACCGGGTTTTATCACTTTGGGACAGAGCTTTTAGTTGCGTTCTAAATACCAGACTTGCTTCCATTGGATATATATCCCATGTTTTATTTCAATGTTAGAAAATGATAGGTATATAAGGGACTAAAATGATGCATGTTTTATAAATATATCTGCAAGCTCAAAGAATTTTTTTGCTGATTTTATATGGTCACCCCTCCTTTAAAAATGTTGGTTTTATTTACTCCGTTCTAGCAGGTAAACAAACATGGTTGACTGTATCTTGAAAATGAGCCGATCAACATGTGGATTTTTTCTCATTAACTTGTTGGGCTAGGCTGGCTCTATAAACAAGTAAGGTTTGAAAAGTTTTGTATGTGTATTTTTTGTGGGAGCAGGTAAAAGGTTACTATTGTCGCCTATGGAAAACATTTAGTGGAAAGCTCCCATACTACTGCCTGGCCAGGCAAAGCGGTGTGAGTCAAATCGTCCAATGCATATTTAAGCCTTCTGGATTCATTGGGCGGCAGGACTTGAGATGTCATTTCACCTCAATGTAGGGTAATAGTCCCACAAAATTGGAAGCAACGTCTCCAAAATGACATAAATAGTATTGAGGTGGACGTTAAACCCCAATTCAAAAGATGGACTGAAAATACGCAGTTGCAGCTGTAAATATGATCTTATGTGACAGAGTGATCTTCGCATTGATAGCGTGGTAAGCACTTAAATAATTTAATAAATTTAGACCATTCTTAGAAAGTTTTCTATCTATCTATCTATCTATCTATCTATCTATCTATCTATCTATCTATCTATCTATCTATCTATCTATCTTCTCATACTGAATCTATCTATCTATCTATCTATCTATCTATCTATCTATCTATCTATCTATCTATCTATCTATCTATCTATCTATCTATCTATCTATCTTCTCATACTGAATCTATCTATCTATCTATCTATCTATCTATCTATCTATCTATCTATCTATCTATCTATCTATCTTCATTTACTGAGGCAGTCATACTTAGCCATTACCTCATTGGGGTGGTGCGCTAAAAAAAAGCGAAAAAAAAAAAAAAAATAAAAAATAAAAATAAAAAAAAAAAAATAAAAAAAATTAATAAAACAAATAAAAAACAGCACTGGATGCGTTCTTAAAACTATTTACAATCTACTTCAGAGGTGTACTAAAACGCACACCTCTGGGTCCCAATCTACACCCTGCTGGCTTTGAACTCCTCTGCAGTTTTGGCATTTACCACAGAGGAGGGAAGACTATTCCACTGAGGAATAGTTCTGGGGAAGAAATAATTCTTCAGGGCATCACTATAGGCCTGGAACCTACGATATTGACTGCTGTTTAATTTTGATGCCCTTGTTTGAGGTGAAGTAGTCACAGGGGTAAAATATTTGTCTTTATTAACACCGTCTATCATCGACACTGGAAATAGAATCCCGGTGAATCGATACAAAGCGAAAGTAGGCAGTGAGCACGGTGAGTGTAGCCTTTATTCCTGATCTATTTTCTGCAAGTGCAGGGTAAATTGATTTCCTTGAAATAACAGAGGGATTTCTGCAACATTTTTTGCGTTTTTGGAAGCTGTATGTTTCGATTTAAAGTCAAGAACACAAGTTTATCGATGCTTGGTACTGAGTAAAGACCAGCATTTTCGAAAATCGGTTTCAGATTTTATAATTTCTAGATTTATTTCCGCTTAAACTTTCTTTTACCTGTTTCCGTTAATAATGGGTAGTAAATGAAAACTTTCTCTGGTCATGGTTTTATCATGCACTAATCATATATATTAAAAACTAAAAATCCATATGTACGGCGTTTAGTTGTTTTCAACAGATAGCTGTACAGAATTTAGTCAAAAAGTGTACGGCGAATAGAAATGGCTACTCCTTTATTCAGAATCAGAAATGTTACTGGTGACACGTCAAATGACATTCATACACCAGGCAGGACCTGTGATGGGAAGTTAGTCCCTAGCTCTCATTAAATAGATAAACTTAGATACACAATCCTCAGCATCCTCAGCTGTTGAAATAATCAAATTGGGAAGGGCATTCCAATCTCTAATAGTTCGGGGGAAGTATGATTCTTAATAAATGTCACTTTTTGCAGTAAGGGTCTGAAACTCCAATGAATGATGATTTCTACAGTGCCTAGCTTCGGGAACAAGGTCATCTGTTGGAATGCTGGCAGCACCTCTTAGACCTTTGTATAGAAGAATGAGCCTACTGTTTTCTTTTTTTTATTCTTGAGAACCTCCCATCTTAATTTTCCTAGTAGTCCAGTCATGCTCCCAGTTTCAAAGCAGTAATTGCTTGTTACAAATCTAGCAGCTCTATTCTGAACGTTTTCAATTGCTTCATTAAGGACCACTCCGCTGGGGTCCCAGATACAACTACCATATTCCAAGATTGAGTGAACAAGAACGTTATTTATAAGCTACCTGTTTTACATCATGAGGACACTGATGAAGATTTCGCCTCAGGAAACCAAGCGTTCTATTTGCCTTAGTACACATGTTGCTAATATGTGTATTCAATCTCAAATTGTGTGCGAGTGTCACACCAAGGTATTTAATGGAATCCACGTTTTCGAGGACTGTTCCCTCCGAGGTGTAAGAAGCCTCAATTTTATTTATTCTCTTCCTAGTTATATGCATAATATTGCATTTAACGGGTGAAATCTCATGTCCCATTTTCGGGCCAAACATCCTGATCTATCTATATCAGTCTGAAGTTTCAGTGAATCATCTGGATCTCTAATTTCCTGGTAGCAAACACAATCGTCTTATTGCTAAGTCAGTGTCAGTGGAAATATCATTGATGTACAGGGAGATTAACAGTGGACCAAGAACAGGCCCTTGTGGGACTCCAGACAAAACTGGTGCCCACCCTGAAGATTCACCATTAACAACAACGCGGTTTCCTGTGGCAAAGAAAGGAATCTATCCACATGGGGGTATATCCCCCAATGCGATAACCAAATAAGTTAGATTTAAGTAGTTCATGTGGTGTGGTGTCAAAAGCTTTCACGAAGTCCAGAATAAATGTTTCTACCTGTCACCCTTTGTCCAAGATTTTTGCCCCATCATTAATAGTTGTTCTCAACTGAGTTTCACAACTATGCCTTTTCCTTAATGCATGTTATCTTTCTGACAAAAGTTTATGTTCATCGAAGTGGGCCATGCTGTTTGAGCAGACTATATTCTCAAGCAATTTACACACAGAACACAAGTCAGAGACATAGGGTGATAATTATGATTAAAGGCCCTATCTCCTTTTTTGAAGAGTGGGCAAATGTTCGCTAAGTGTCCTAAAGCTTTAGTGGGATTTAAGCCTTTAAGTATCTTGATCACTCCTGCCTATGCCACAACAATAGTATCCATAAATGCGGCCGATCTTCTTGTCAATGGAACCTCCGTGAACCTTCCTCGATCAACGGATCATGGAGAAATCTATCTATCTATCTATCTATCTATCTATCTATCTATCTATCTATCTATCTATCTATCTATCTATCTATCTATCTATCTATCTATCTATCTATCTATCCAGGCTTGGGGTAATCATAATCTGTAATCATAATCAGCTGTAATCGATTACATATTTTCAAGTAATTTGATGTAATCAGTAATCAGACATTTTCTGATTACAAGTAATTTAATTTAATCAATTACATCCATATTTTTGCCTGTAATCATGATTATTTTCTGATTACAATTTGATTACATTTCTGTTAATATACATGTATAAATTGTGAATTTGAAATTGTGCAAAAATATCAGGATTCTGGGCATCAGACCAATTCTTTACATACCGTACTTTTACCAGCATGTATACTCATCATAATATTAATTCCTAATAAACTGCAAATTAACATATTTCATAAAAGTTAATGGATGCGCTAAATGATCCTCACATAGTGCAAATAAAAACATCACATAATTGGCTCCCTTTAAAGTGTGTAAGGTATTGCTAGAACGGAATGACCTAAAGCTATTCGGTCATAGTATTTTATCAACTATCATAATAATCCTAAGGTTTTGCACAGATAGGCCTGGTCAAGCAGTGCAAACTCAGATAAGATTGTCTAGAAGAGCAGTCTGGTCAGGGTGTTACTATTCTTTATGTTGGTTGGCGCGCGATGCTCCGTCTTTGGTCGGGCCCCTCGGAGTCTAACTGTTGGTTTTCTTTTGCTTCAGCAATTCTGTTGTTGTATGCTGTCGAGTCTTCAACCTTGTTTCATCTCTGTAGTTTTTTTATTTGTATGTTCTCGGAGATGTTACACTGATGAGTTAGGAAGCCTTCATGCGGACTAAACAAAATTAGTGTATACCGCGACAGAGGTAAGGGCGTGGATTATGGCCTTGTAAGATTTAAGCCCCCCCCCCACCCCCCCCCCCCCCCAGTCGAATTATTTTCACTGACCGTTCCAAGGCGGTTCTCTGATGCGGTTTATTTATATTGTTGTTTGTTACTTACTGTGTGTATCACTTGTGCCTTTTTATTTTGGATGGCCATTTGGCCATTTTGTGGGAAAGTAACTGTCCTTTTGGCCTTCCTTTGTTTAGGTTTCCATTATGGTCTGGTCGCTTCATGTTTGTATTTCTTTCCCTTTGGTGTCTTTGATGGGTGGAGTAAGTTAATTGTATCGATTCCTGATCTTTGTTTTACTTCTACTTTTCACACTTTTTGCCTTTTAATTTGCATCTTTTCTCCTTAGAAAAGTTTATTCTTAAATTTTCCAGGTGTTAATAACAACCTTTTCCAATGTCCATTTTTGTCGCGCCTGCTATTAGCATGGCGCGATATAGGCGCCCGGTTTTCCGTCCGTTCGTCCGTCCGTTCGTCAAGGCGTCAACATTTGCGACCACCCTAGCGTTCACCCTAAGGTTCAAGTTTACCACAGGCGCGACATAGCCTTCGGCGGAATTCTTGTTTAATATATTTATTTACAGTTCTTTTCACAGGTAAATTATATGAAGCAAATGTGACTAGCATCTATATTTTTTTAGATTAACTGTCCACATTCAGGTGTGAAAAAACTGCAAAACTGTTTCCAGTCACTATTTGTCTGTTATGCAACTGTGAAAACAATATCAACTCTAATATTTTCTCTTTCGGTTCTTTTTTATCACACACTGACCATTGAGACTGATTTCTATTCAGAAAATGTAACACTTCAAACAACACTTCATTTGAAAATATTAATGCTTTTATCTTAAAATACGAACATAGTGCCAAAATTATGTAGACAGGTTGGACAAAAAGTCTAGACCCTGATCAAACTTCTCCTACATGAAGACTGCTCCTCATTGAGCAGTCTGATCTGAGTCTACAAGTTTTGCCCAGCCTGTCTGTTAGTCTGTGTAGACTGAAAGATGCAACTGTTGAAAAACTGCTGATGATAAAGTTTGGGTTATTATAACTAGTGCATTGTTCACAATGGATGCATTTACTAATAAACTCATAAGTCCATGTACCAGCAGAACTTTATAAGAGCTAAAAGGGAGCTTACATAGATTTATTTTGAATTTAATTTGTATGAGATTGTGCTTCATTTTTAAACATGCTGTTTAATGAACACATTATTGAATGGATTTAGGAGTTGTTTAACATGTGTTAAAGAGCCTGTGGTACTTTTAAATAATACAGTAAGATGGTATTGATATGTATTTAACCTTTATTGTAATCGAAAGTAACTGATTACATTGCAAAAGTAATTGTAATTTAATCAATTACATCCATATGATGGAACAATTGTAATTTAATCAATTACATTTTTAGAGCAAAGTAATTGTAATTTAGTCAATTACTTTCAAATGCAATTGGCCTCATGCCTCTATCTATCTATCTATCTATCTATCTATCTATCTATCTATCTATCTATCTATCTATCTATCTACTGCGATTGGCCGGCCTCGGGAGCTCAGTCGGATGTGCGTCTGACTAGTGATCAGGAGGACGTGGATTCGATACGTGCCGGGTCGGCAACACTCTGTCGTGGAGATTGATCATGAAATCTTTTCTACGGTCATTCTCATCTTCATTGTCACCCTTCGGCTGATTCAAGAAGAGTAACCGCTTACATATAATATGTTCTAGATAGGGTTATCCTTTGGAAGCAAAGAATACACCACAAAACTGTAAACTATGCAGTGTACACGTTTTCTGGGCCAGACTAGCTAGTTTCGGCCAATTAGGCCTCATCAGTGACCCTCAGATATTCTCAAAATTCAACAATGGAATCAATGAAAGAATAAGCCTGCACAGAAAAAGTGTGGATAGATAAACTGTTCGGAAAAATAACCTAAATAGTGTTGACTGGACCGTTGAACTGCCCTAAAAACTACTACTGCGATCGGACACATTTGACCATTACTCTCAGGTGTACATTACACATACTCCAGAGTTGCAGGATAAAAGCTCCCACAGTAATTATGCACCTTTTGCCATGTCATCCCCAATGAGGGACTCATCTGGCACCTCTGTTTGCACCTTTGATTTGGCTTGCAACCTTCCGAGATTTAAAAGCTTTCCACCAAAACGATACCTAATCGGTATACCATTATCGCCCTCCTGGAGAACATCTTTGTGCATGAAAGCGAACATCATGCTGAACAGTGTTGGGGCTATCACACAACTGTGCTGGACTACATTTGTCACAGGAATTGGATGGTTACATTACACGATTAATTTAAATAATGGTTTATTAGTGATCGTATATAGTTAACTGATAAACTATTGTTTACGCTCATCGTGTAATTACGCAAAGATCTCTAACTTGAATAGGGGAGGATTCTCCCTGCACAGGGGTAGAGGGCTCCAGTTAACGTCTCGATCCGATAGACGGTGCATTTTGGGGCATTTATCCCGGCAAATGATACCAGTGTAGCATTGAAAAGCTTCCCATCAAAACGATACCTAATCGGTATACCATTGTCACCCTCCTGGAAAACATCTTTGTGCATGAAAGCAAACACCATGCTGAACAGTGTTGGGGCTATCACACAACCTTGCTGGACTCCATTTGTCACAAGAATTGGATCTGAGTGATTACATTACATGATTAGTTTAAACAATGGTTTATTAGTGATCGTACATGTATATAGTTAAGTAGTTTAGGTCGTGGTACCAAAGCGTTAATCCAAAATCATTAATCCATAGACAAATATCAATGTTCGGATCAACATACATGGACTCCAGAAGAGTGTAATCAGGCACAAATAAACTATTGTTTTAACTCATCATGTAATTACGCCAAGATCTCTAACTTGCATAGGGGAGTATTATCCCTGCACGGGGGTAGTGGGCTCCAGTTAACGTCTCGATCCGATAGACGGTGCATTTATCCCGGCAAATGATACCAGTGTAGCATGTTTGGACACCGTAACTTTATTACCGCTGCAACTAATCGAACCGCAGAACATAGAGAAAGTAGTGCGAGTGGGACTGGCCATGCATCTTTATTCTGTTGTATACATAGGGCAAAATGTTTTTAGATGTTATTTCATCTCAAAATGTTGAATTTTAAGTCTCGTAATGTAGTGTAATCACTCTCAAGCCATGGCCGAAAGTTCCCGTAAGGAATTTTAGTGCATAACCGCCATCTAACCCTTACGAGTCTTCCACGCGTGTATATTTGAGCAGGCGTGATTTCATATTGCGCACTTCTTTTTAACCCACAATAACGCCTCTGTGGCAAAATATGGTCTTAAAACTACACATAGGCATGAGTTCCTAACTGACATTAGTATATTGTGATGGGTTCTTGCTAGGACGAGAGAATGGGTGAAAATTGTTGAAGTGTGTTTATAAAATTCTGATGACACTGGATAAAGATGTTGTGACAGGCAGGTGAATATATTGATGTAGTCCCAGTTCTTGCCGGCCATTGTTTACATTTCGAAGCAGCATGTTCGACAAAATAAAACACCCGACTTTGACAGGACATACATGCCGAGCAGTACAGTCCTCGTGGATGTGAGAAGAGGATCGGAAGGCCGGTCGGTATACTTTCGAAATGTTATCAGCTATGAACATGGAACTGTTCGCCTTACACTTTCGTTTAGGCTAATTTGCAACACGCCGTACACCACACTACTATTCGCCGTACAACAGGTAATTTACGTTTAGGCAAACATTTTGTGTTGTACTATTTGAGGCGAGTTTCTTTTGCAAATTATTTTTTCCATCATTGTTCTTTCTGATTAAGTGAAAAATCTTCAGTAGAAAGGCATAAACATTTACAAAACAACAACGAACTTGCCAAATCCATTTTGTTTACGGTACCAGCTGTCGAATATTCGGTCTGTAATTGCACAATTGTGCGTTTTATAAGAAAGCACTTCTCATGGCAGCAAATTATGTCCACTGCTGATATTTGATAACAGTAATCTTAACCTAAAGCTAACAAGCAGTATAATAATCCATTTTCAAGAGGCATTCCTTCTCCTGCAGCTATTACTGTCGATTCACCGGGATTCTATTTCCGGTGGTGATGATAGACGGTGATTAAGAGTCACTGTGTCAGAGTGTATCTTATAAAAGAAGGTTAAAGAAGACTGTTCGCGACGGGCCTCAAACGATGGCCACTCTAACTCATCGAGCATTTCACCAACACTACTTCTGTTCCGCCATCGCCTGAAGGTCCATCGGGCAGCCGTCCTCTGAACCTTCTCAACCTGTTGAACCTGAGTTTTAACATGGGGATGCCAAACAGGTGATGCATACTCTAGTTCAGACCAAGACTTCTGTATGCAACATCCTTTGTCTGCCTAGGAGCAAAAGCCAAATTGCGTCTAAGTAACCCTAATGTCCTAGTTGTCTTAGATGTAATCTCAGAAATATGTTGACCCCAATCAAGACTATCAGTGATGGTGATACAAAGATATTTTGCGGATTGGACATGTTCCAATGTATACTGATGTAGTGAGTAGTTGAATTTAATCTGCTTGTCTGGAGGGTGCTGTGACACCCTCATTGAATGAGTCGGTCATATTTGGCCAATACCTCAGGTGTGTGGCTAAGTTTAGAATTTAGCATAAGAAAAAATCCTCACTGGATGAGTCCTTAAAACTATTTACAATCAGGACGCAGAGGCATCACAAAACGCATACCCCGAGCCCCAATCCCAAACCGTGCAGGCTGCGAACTCCCCTGCGTTCCCGGCATTCACCGCAGAAGATGGAAGACCATTCCACCGAGGGACAGCCCCAGGGAAGAAAGAGTTTTTCATGACACCACCACAGTACTGCGAGCCATCTGCTCTCGATGCCCCCGTCCGGGTTGACACCGACCCAGGGGTCAAGTACCCATCCTTGTTAACTTATACTGTACCAGAATGTATCACGCAGAAGAAGGCCAAGGATGACCGCCCACGACGGTCCCCCAGGGACGGCCAATCCAGCTCATCAAGCATGTCACCGACGCCACCTGCACCCCGCCATCACCCGCAGGCGCGCCGCCGAATCTGAGTCCCAACACATGTGTGCCAAACCGGCGACGCACACCCAAGTCTAGGGCGAACCAATGCCCCACATGCAACAGCCTTTGTCTGCCAAGACGCAAAAGCCAAATCCCAAGGTCCTGGTTGCTTTAGATGTTATTTCCGAGATATGTTGACCGGTTTCTGGTCAACTCGTACCTAAGTCAACTCGTACCTGTTTTTGGTCAACTCGTACCTTAGTCAACTCGTACCTAAGTCAACTCGTACCTTAGCTTAAAACAAAATCTATATTTGGAGAGATAAGTTGAACTTTGGTACACATATATACAAGTCAACTTTACAGTATAAGAAGACTCTGGCCCTTTTCCGGGCGATAAAGACGATATTTTGTGCGTGCATTACGATAACATGCCCATGCGCTAGAATGGCTCCTTTCATATATTTGGACCCATGTCCATGCAGACATGATTTGTATTTTCTGAATTGTAGCATAGACATAGTTTATGGCTGCTCGTGAATTTGAATTGCTCTAACGAGTGCCTACAATCCATGTTGCCCTATTCTTAACAAGTCCTATAAGGCTTTCTATCGACGTCTATGATAATAATTTCTGTAAACTCCAGTATTCGCTATATCAAGACATGGGTGTACATTATACGGACTTATTAACCTGATGGGTACTATGTAGTAGATGAGAAATCATGTATGTTCATTTGCAAATAAAATGCAAGTGCCACAATTATATTTTCTTCATATATGTTCAAAACATAAATGTTGGCTAACATAAATGTTGTATTCGGTTCTAACGAGTACACAAAATCTATGTTGTAGTGCAGATGTGAGGAAAATAACGTGTACCCATTCGAATGTCGGTTTTGATATGTAAAATTGGTGTTCGAGAGGGTATAGGAATGTTTCATTAAGTGACGTCAGCATCGAAAATGACGTCATAAACGTCCTCGTCACACAAGAATGAGCTAATCGTCAATTAGAACACAGTTCATTTATTTCCAATCATTTGACAAAGATAAAGCTGTCAACAGAATTAGATTTGTAGTCATTAACAGTGAATATAAAAATAGTATTTTCACAGAAAATATCGATTTAGATTTCACTGATAAATCTCTATCATTCATTGAAAAGCATGTAATGAATTTTATTTTTCACTTTTACAACCATTCAGTTCCATAAATTTCTCGCATGAAAATAGTATTTTAAAATGTATAATTTGATCTGTATGATTATGCTATAAATGATTGTAATTGTATGCTCTCAGAGGGCCTCATGGAAGATTGGCTATGCCAAAGGAGCCACCCTCTATAAATAAAGACTTTTTTTTACTTATTTACATTCTTGATGAGATCATGCAGTATTTACTCTCATCATGGCTAGTTAATTGACATGTTAACTGAATTAGTAACACGGACAAATATGTCACAAACACTGCAGGATGTACAGATAAATCCAGTGATTAATATAATTTGATACTTAATAAGGCCTAAAAAACTGACGTGTGTCCGCTAACCCGACCGACTCTGCTTAAGACCCCGACTCTACTATTTTTATCCATAAAAGAACAAAATAAAAATTAAAACACCTACCCTACCATTTTCAATTTCCGACCCTACCCAATGTCGTCTTTGCATTTACCCATAGTTATTCCGCATTTTAAGTAATGTTTGCAGTTTTTGGCATTTAGTACCTTCCAAAATACAGAGCTGACTTTTTTGAGCATCTAAAATGAATTCCTTATTAAGACCCCCTTTTGGACTCTTAAAAAGTGGTCCTTAAGACCATGTTTGAACAGTCCCAAAGGTGCTCTCTAACCAGAGGACACTGTATGCAGAAAATACAAAAGAAAGAATAAAAGTAGCTTAATAAGTAGGCTTTTTAAAGCAGAATAAGACTTCATTTAAGGTGGTCATAATAGCTGAATTTTACTGTCTAAACCAGTTACAGTGGATCCAGAAGTTCATGACAAACAGGGCTAACTAGATCTGGTCCTGATTACCACGATTGCCCCAGCTGTATCCGATGTCCCTCAAGGTGCTATGCTCAGACCTTTGTTGTTCTGCCCATGCATATATGACCTTTCACAGAAAGTTAGCCCTGGAGTTCACCTCTTTGCTGATGACAGCCTTTTATATCACGGGGTCTCAAGCATGACTGATACTGCACACTTCATAGGGATCTTGACAGACTCCAGCAATGCCTATAATGGAATACGGACTGGCAAAAGTCTTCTCAATCCAACCAGATATGCGACAGACAGGGTAACAAAATGGAGAATATAAATGAAGGCAATGATCAGGAAAACTGGTCGAAGATTTGGAGCAACTTACATGTTAAAGATAAACAGCCATGAACTGTAAATCTTAAAAACTTCAAAGTATTTTCTGGGCATCATTTATTTCAGAAACATGTCACGGGAATCCATTTTGATGCACCTGTAAAAGGCAAAAAACAGCATGGCGTTTCTTTGGAAGGGAAACAACCAGCTGGTCTGAAGATGTTCAAGCATGATGGTAGAGACCATGATTATTCTTATCCTGGATTATGCCCATCAGTATGGGGCCCACGTATAGTATCCAGCAGCTCGAGAGCAACGGCGAGCAGATTGGTTTGTCAGAGATGACTACCACACAACCAGCATTACCTCCCAACTGATACAGCACCTTTGCCGGCAAACTCACCAGGATTGACATCAAATTGTCAATGCTGAGAATAGTCTACATGTACCTCTGGGCTAAGTGGACATCCATGCGTGCAGGTTCTCCAACCCCAAAGGCGGGAAACAGCATGGGATACTTCCCGGAGTATATGAACCGACATCTTCTGCCAACTCTCCTTCATCGGCACGGGCATCAGACTTAAGGGCCAACTTCCACAGAATATTGTCACTTCTTGGATCCTCGAGGGCTTCATAAAAAACTGTTTTTAAAAGTGTTTGATATGTTCTGTTATGAGGCAAAGGGGACGGGAGTACAACTGATATTGACTTACAGTTGGGCAATGCCTGCTGTCTCTTAAGTCCCTTTCTCTGGGAGACGACCTAAAATGACCCACCAGGGTTGACGTGTCTTTAAACCAAAAACTATTGTTTGAGCTTCACTGCCGCTATGCACATAACCTTAGTATGATGATGCTCCAATGTTGGCCATGTCTGCACTTCATGGGAAGAAAATTGGATAGGGTGACTCAATAAGGTAGCAGCATGGACACTAAAGTATCCTGAAGCACTAGCGTGATGCCATGGATTTTGGGCTCATCATCATTTTGTAAATCTTGGGAAGATAGAAATCCACAGGTAGCCAGATAGCTCATTGTGTCACTTACTAATCCCAGGGCTTTATTATACACCCCTGAGTGTTTGTGAAAAGTTTTAATTGCATGCCCAGACGAGAAGCGCTTTCCTCTCCGGTAATTGCTTTGATAAATGCTCCGGTAACTCGTGGGACCAATCGCGGTGCCTGGTTTTACCGGCTAACCTATTCGGCTCAGTGCGGTACGTTTCATTTCATTTGAATGCTTGACGTAATTTCGAAACTTTTTTGGTTTTGAGAAGCAATTTTTGGATATGAATACAGTTCTCATGAACTCTGTAAAGATGGCGGATTGAACGAGATTCCAGGCGAGATTTGGGTGCCTGCGTATGTTGTTCCAGCCTCTCTACAGTAAAGCCAACACTTCGTGTGTTTGCAATTAACAAAACATGCAAAAAGCATGTACAAAATGAAACACACACACACACACACACACACACACACACACACACACACACACACACACACACACACACACAGAAAATACAGGCCCGACCCTGTTTGTTTCGGAAGAAAAATACCTACCCAGGGACGCAAATTGTTTCCGGCAGCATGTTAGTAGAAACACAGCTATAATTTTTACGCATAATCAAATAATAAACACTTGTGATAGACGTTTAACTGACAAACTATCAAATAAAACAATCAACACGAAAGCGCTTCTTTATATTTTTTTCTCCATTAAACCCCACTTTTATAGTAAAATTGGGGTTTCCAGGGGTATACATTTTTCTCATTTCTGCTCAGAAACGTAGATTATGGATACTCGTTATAACCGCCTCGTCGAGGCTTGTCTAACGAGCACACACAGTCTATGTTTTGAGAAGATATATGAAAACTGTCAGTTTTTTTTTTCATCTGAAAAACTTCATTTTTATTGGCAAAATTTTCAATTATATTTGAATACACTTGTTTTCGTATTAACAAACCTTACCCTTGTAAACCCTAGTTTTCTGTGTGCAAAATGGGGTTCAGAAATAAATAAGATAGTAATGGTGCCAAACAGTAGTTTTGACAATCCTGCCCAGGAATAGTGGTTGGACAGACAGACGATATTACCTAAATACTTTTGACTTGGCCCGCTTGTTTTGTTTGTTTGTTTGATTTGAGGCTTAACGTTCCCGTCATGGACGGTCCGACTCGCACCGCTTTGCCTCGACAGGCGTGGATTCTCTAAGCGGTTTACCAGTACTTGTGCGCGGTTGTTATCTTTAGATTTCAAACAAACAACTTATTTGTAAGGTGTGCTGTTTGGGAACGACGACAAAACTGCTAATGACAATTTACATTTAATATACATGCATGTACATGTTCAGGATTCGAAACAGTTGCTTTAATTATCTTTGCATTATAGGTTTTCTCCACTTCCTAGTTGTACTTTGTAACGCCGTCAAAATATTACGGCATACGGCTTTGACGTGCTTTGATAAATACCTGTAGATCGGACTGTATGGTGCTTTCGCGCAGAGCTGAAACAGACGGACCTTGAGTGCTGGTATATCACTTTGAATGTCTAAGCTTGCCAAGGCAAAGTGGTGAAACTCGGACCATCTCTGTCTGTTATGCCCCAACTTCGAAGAAGTTGGTTGGGCATATTGGTTATGTCTTGTCCATCTGTCTGTCTGTCTGTCCGTTACGCTTTCACCCTGTAGGAAACTCAAGAATGGTTTGAGCTAAGATCTCGAAATTTCATATATGGAATGTGCATGAAAAATAAGCGGACGCGTATTTTATTAGCTCACCAGAGCCGAAGGCTCCGGGGTAGCTTATAGGATAGGCAGTTGTCCGTCGTCGTCGTCGTATGTCGTATGTCTGGCGTCAACACTTTGAAACATCTTCTCCTCTGAAATCACTGGGCCGATTGGGCCCAAATTTTATCTGTAGCATCCTTAGGCTGGGGGATTGAAAGTTTATGTTTTTTTTTTTTTTTTTTGAAAATCGGCTCATTAGTTTGGTTACTATGGCGACTTAAGAGTTTCCATAGACTTATAATGGGAAAAATTGAAAAAATGGCATTTACTGCCAAGTCATTGCAGATATTTTGACCAAACTTTTATAGAAATGTTTCTTGAGTAAACTTGTCTCAGCCATATGTTTTATGCCAACATGAGGGTCCCCCAGGTTGTGCTGGGGTCATGCCCCGCCCCATTCACTTCATAAAAGGCCATATATCTCAAAAACCATTCAGATCCCGACCCCTAAACCATATATATTCTTGTTCCTATTGATAAGACACATTCAGTAACACCAACCTGGGGGTCGTCAGGGATGCGCCGAGGTCATGGCCCACCCCTCCACTTAATAAAAGGCCCAATATCTCGGAAACCAGTCGGATCCCCACCCCTAAACCATATATATTCATGTTCCTTATGAAAAGATCCATTCAGTGACATCAACCTGGGAGTTCCCGGGATGCGCCGGGGCCATGCCCCACCCCCTCAATTTCATAAAAGGCCCGATATCTCGGAAACCTTACAGATCCTCGCCCCTAAACCATATATACTGAGAGGCAAAAGTAAGTATACAGGTTACTGAACGCTGATTTGCGCCCAAATGTATCCCTCTATACGTACAGATTTGGCATCATAAATAAGAACAACCACTTTCACATAATTTGCAGCATTTTTCTTTAAAATTGATAAACGGATTATGAAATTGCATCACTTGAAATGGACTTGGGGTCTAATCCAATGTTTGTCTTCAGTGGTTTCCCTTTAAACATGTGTTTCGGATAAGGGTGATTCAATAAATGATTTTTCGTGCAACAGATTCAAAGAAGGGGAACTCATTGGTTAGCATATATCCCATATTTAAATTATACACAAGGTAAATTGCATCATTTTTTGTCCAAAGAAAAGTCATTTTCGCCATTTACGTTCTTCATTTGATTAAATGCTTTATGTTTCATTGGCATTTTTATTGGGGAGTAACTTTTCTTTGAGCAATTTTAGAGGGATCACTAAGGAGTAAGCATAAAAATGCCGAGGAAAACAAAAGTTTTGCGAAAATTTCAAATGTATATCTCTTACACGATTTGAGAAAAAGACTCATTTAATTCACTATGATTTTAATTGAAAGGGAGGTAATCCGGAACGCGCAGAAATTCCAATTGTGTTTTAAGCTGTTTGTTCGGGTTTAATCGCAAGGTAATGATGGCGCTTTATCGAAGAACATTCGTCCATGACTTTTGCGGTGTACATAGATTTGAATGTCATGTACAACACGAGATTTTGTTGGAAATATTGATTATCCATGAAGGGCAATAACTCCATCAAGGATGACTGCATCAGGAAACGAATTTGGAGTTCTACAAACTTAAACGTTTGAGAAAAACGGACATAGGCATGTTTCATTACAGACAGCAATGCAAGATCGGGTATTACAAATCAAATACTGTATACTTTTTATTGCCTCTCAGTATATATTCTTGCTCCTTGTGATAAGACACATTCATTGAACCCAACCTGGGGGTCCTCAGGAATGCGCTGGGGCCTTGCCCCACCCCTCCACTTCACAAAAGGCCATATCTCTCAGAAACTGTTTAGATCCCGACCCCTAAACCATATATATTCTTGTTCATTATGATAAGACGCATTCAGTGACACCAACCTGGGGGTCCCCAAGGATGAGCTTGGGCCATGCCCAACCCCCTCCATTTCATAATATCACAATATCTCGGAAACCTACAGATGGCCACCCATAAAACCTATATATATTCTTTTCATTATGATAAGACACATTCATTGACACCAACCTGGGAGTTTTCCGGGGCCTTGCCCCATCCCTCCACTTCACAAAAGGCCTTATATCTCAGAGAATGTTCTTAGCCAACCCTAAACCATATATTTTCATCTTTCGCATGATAAGACGCATTCAGTGACACCAGATTGGGAGTCCCTGGGGCATGCCCAGGCCATGGCCCACCGCTTTACTTCATTAAAAGCCATATATCTCAGAAATAGTTCAGATCCCCACCCCTAACCCATATACTTGTTCCTTATGATTAGACTCGTTCAATCACACCAACCTGGGGGTCTCTTCGTGCTGAGGCAATGTGCGCCGCCCTTCCATTTCATAAAAGGCTTAATATTTCAGAAACCATTCAAATCCCCACCCCATAATCATATATGTTCGTGTTCCTTATTATTAGCACAGCTACTGGAAGGGGGTACTCAGGGGCCATTTCTATCCTTTCCACTTCATAAAAAGGGCCTCAAATATCAGAAACCGTTCAGATTCCCACCACTAAACCATATATTTAATCGGTCCTTATGATAAGACACATTTAGGGACAACAAACTTGGGCTTTCCTGTGATCAACAGGGCATGCCCCAACCCCTCCACTGTTTAAGAAGCCTTACAGAGCCCCACTGCTAAACCATATATATGCTTGTTCCTTATGATAAGACGCATTTAGTGATACCAACCAGGGCTCCATTGGGTCCATGCCCCACCCCCTCTACTTCATAAAAGACCTGATGTTTCAGATACTGAGTCCACATGGGTGCTCATTGGACATGGGGGTTCATTTGGTAGATTAAAATGATATCATATTAAAATACATGGCTGCCATTAGGCAGTGCCCACCTGAGCTCTGGTGAGCATAGTGGTCCATGGGCCTCTTGTTTTGTTTTTCGCCGGACTTGTCTTTGCAGAGTTACGCCCCTTTTCGGACTTATGCATTGCGGCTATGGGGAAACATTGTGAGCAAGATATCTGGAGAACCACTTGAGGTAGGCTCATGATATTTAGTAAACAGTTTGGGTCTAAGGTGTAGATGACCTGATTAACTTTTGACAAAAATCCGAAAATATTTAACGAAGTAAAGCCCCTTTCGGACTTATGCATTGCGGCTATGGGGAAACCTTGTGAACAAAATACCTGAAGAACCGCTTGAGCTAGGCTCATGATATTTAGTAGAGAGTTTGGGTCTAATGTGTTGATGACCTGATTAACTTTTGATGAAATTCAGAAAATATTTAATGGAGTAACGCCCCTTTTCCGACTTATAAATGCATTGTGACAATGGGGAAACCTTGTGAGCAAATATCTGGAGAACTGCTTCAGCTAGGCTCTTGATATTTAGTAGACAGTTAGAGTCTACGGTATAGACGACCTGATTAACTTTAGATTAAAATATGTAACGGAGTAACGCCCCTTTTCGGACTTATGCATTGCGGCTATGGGGAAACCTTGTGAACAAAATATCTGAAGAACTGCTTGAGCTAGGCTCATGATATTTAGTAGAGAGTTTGGGTCTAATGTGTAGGTGACCTGATTAACTTTTGATGAAATTCAGAAAATATTTAATGGAGTAACACCCCTTTTCGGACTTATGCATTGTGGCAATGGGGAAACCTTGTGAGCAAAATATCTGGAGAACTGCTTCAGCTAGGCTCATAATATTTAGTAGACAGTTTGTGTCTAAGGTATAGATGGCCTGATTAACTTTTGATGAAATTCCGAAAACATTTTATGGAGTTACGCTCTTTTTCGGACTGACGCATTGTGGCTATGGGGAAACCTTGTGAACAAAATACCTGAAGAACCGCTTGAGCTAGGCTCATGATATTTAGTAGAGAGTTTGGGTCTAATGTGTTGATGACCTGATTAACTTTTGATGAAATTCAGAAAATATTTAATGGAGTAACGCCCCTTTTCCGACTTATGCATTGTGACAATGGGGAAACCTTGTGAGCAAAATATCTGGAGAACTGCTTCAGCTAGGCTCTTGATATTTAGTAGACAGTTAGAGTCTACGGTATAGATGACCTGATTAACTTTCGATTAAAATATTTAAGGGAGTAACGCCCCTTTTCGGACTTATGCATTGTGGCTATGGGGAAACCTTGTGAACAAAATATCTGAAGAACTGCTTGAGCTAGGCTCATGATATTTAGTAGAGAGTTTGGGTCTAATGTGTAGGTGACCTGATTAACTTTTGATGAAATTCAGAAAATATTTAATGGAGTAACACCCCTTTTCGGACTTATGCATTGTGGCAATGGGGAAACCTTGTGAGCAAAATATCTGGAGAACTGCTTCAGCTAGGCTCATAATATTTAGTAGACAGTTTGTGTCTAAGGTATAGATGGCCTGATTTACTTTTGATGAAATTCCGAAAACATTTTATGGAGTTACGCTCTTTTTCGGACTGACGCATTGTGGCTATGGGGAAACATTGTGACCAAAATATCTGGAGAACCGCTTGATCTATGTATACAGTTTAGGTCTAATGTGTGGATGACCTGATTAACTTTTGACGAAATTCTGAAAATATTTAATGGAGTTATGCCCCTGTTTGGACTTATACATTTTGGCTAGAGGGAAACCTTGTGAACAAAATAACTGGATAACCACTTGAGCTAGGCTCATGATATTTGGAAGTCTGTTTGCTGCTAAGGCATAGATGACCTGAATTGTTTAAAATCTGTTAATATTTGACAGGTTTATTTTTAATTGGACTTATGCATTGTGGCTATGGGGAAACCTTGTGAACAAAATATCTGGAGAACTGCTTGAGCCAGGTTCATGATATTTGTTATGCAGTTTGATTCTAAGGTGTAGATGACCTGATTAACTTCTGACGAAATTCCGAAAATATATAATAAGAGTTGCGCCCCTTTTCAGACATGCATTGGCTATAGGGAAACCTTGTGAACAAAATATCTGGAGAACTGCTTGAGATAGACTCAGGATATTTGGTATATAGTTTGGATCTAAGGTGTAGATGACTTGATTAACTTTTGACGAAATTCCGAAAATATATAACATAGTTATGCCCCTTTTCAGGCTTATGCATTGTGGCTATAGGGAAACTCTGTGAACAAAATATCTGGAGGACCGCTTGAGCAAGGCTCATGATATTTCGTATACAGTTTGGGTAATCTACATAAATTTTGAGCACATTTTATGAATATTGTACCAAGTGACAGTTCTTTCACGACAGAGGCATTTTTTTTAATTAGGTTTTTTTTTTAATTATGTGTCTATTAGTGGCAAGCATATGGTTGGGGGCATAGTGTTTCACAAACACATTTTCTAGTTATGTAAATCCCAGTCATTATGTTTCCCCCGAAATTTTTTTTCGGCGAGACATATTGTTTTCCCCCGGGCGTCTGTCTGTCCGTCTGTCACAAATTCGTGTCCGCTCTATAGCTTGAAAACCGTTCAAGCTATCTTCACAAAACTTCATATAAATATTATTCAATAAAAGACTATGTGCAGAGCGCAAGAACTATAACTCTCGCATTTATACTTTTTGAGTTATCTCCCTTGGAAGTTTGTCGGTATGTATATATGTATGGACCAATCGTATCCGGTCAATAACTTTCTTATTTTCAGATGGATTTTGAAATTACTTGGCAGAAATAGTAACCACCATGAGACGATGTGTGGCGCGCATGACTCAGAACCGTACCTCAAAGGTCAAGGTCATACTTAGCGGTAAAAAGTAAAAAATGGGCCTTATTTCATGTTTGGTCAATCACTTTTCATTTTAGCTGGATTTTGTAATTCCTTGGCAGAAATGTTGACGATGTGTTGCGTGCATGACCCAGGTTGGTACCTCAAAGTCATACATAGAGGTCAAAGGTAAAAAGGGGCCTTTTTCGTGTTTTGTCAATAACTTTCTTATTTTTAGATAGAATTCGAAATTACTTGGCAGAAATGTTAACTGTCATTGGACAATATGTTGCACGCATGATCCAGGTTGATACATGAAAGGTCAACGTCATACCTAGAGGTCAAAGGTAAAAAAGGGACCTTTTTCGCCAATAACTTTCTTATTTTTAGATGGATTTTGAAATTGCTTGGCAAAAATGTTAAACACCATGAGATGACGTGTTGCACGCACGACCCAGTTTGGTACCTCAAAGGTCAAGGTCATACATAGATGTTCAAGGTAGAAAAAGGGGCCGTTTTGTGTTCGGTCAATAACTTTATAATTTTTAGATGGGTTTTGAAATTACTTGGCAGAAATGTTAACCATCATGAGACGATGTGGTGCGTTCATGACCCAGGTTGGAACCTCAAAGGTCAAGGCCATACTTACAGTATAAGGGTCCAAAAAGGGAACTTTTTTCGTGTTTGGTCAATAACTTTTTAATTTGAAGATGGATTTTAAAATTGCTTGGCAGAAATGTTAACCACACTGAGATGATGTTTCTCTTGCATGACCCATGTTGGTACCTCAAAGGTCAAGGTCATACTAAGAGGTCAAAGGTAAAAATGGGCCTTTTTTAGTGTTCAGTCAATAACTTTCTTATTCCTAGATAGATTGCAGAAATGTTAACCGTCATGAGACGATGTGTTGCGTGCTAGACCCAGGTCGGTACCTCCAAAGTCAAGGTCATTCTAAGAGGTCAAATGTCAAAAAAAGTCTGTTTGTGTCCAGTCAATAACTTTTTTTTATTTCTGGATGGGCTTTTTAAAGTAACCTTGCAGAAATGTTCATCTTCATTAGGCGATCATTCGTGTGCAAGACCAAGGTCCATACCTGCAATGTCAAGGTCATACATAGAGGTCAAAAGTCAGAAAAGGGGCCTTTTTTGTGTACAGTCAATAACTTACTTATTCTTTGATGGATTATGAAATTACTTGTCAGAAAAATTAACCACCATGAGACGATGTGTTGTACCTCAAAGGTCAAGGCCATACTTAGAGAGGTCAAAGGTAAAAAAAGTTTTTTTTTGTGTGTACGGCCAATAACTTTCTTATTTCTCTGTGAACTTTTTAAAGTTACTTTGCAGAAATGTTCATCTTCATTAGATGATGTGTTGAACACAAGGTACCTCCAATGTTAAGGTCATACTTAGAGGTCAAAAAGGGGGAGACATCTGTGTTGTTGTAGAAAAACAAATTCTAATTTCTTTTCGTTTCTGATGGGCGTGGGCACACATCGGGTTAAACTTCCCCAATAATAAATTCAAACTTTTGAAAGATTCTATATATTATTGACTAATTCTCGTTCCATTCCAGGTATCAGAAGAGTTTCATCCAAGTCAGAAGAGGCATTTCATAGGGTTAGATTCATGACTTGTTGAACGGACCACCCTCAAATTATCAGCTACACATGATTTGTCAGCAGGAAATGTTCTTGTGATATTGTATACATTGTCAGTGAATCGCATAGTCTGATTCATGACATCTGTAATGGACCTTCCTCACATCTGGAATAGGACTCTAGTAAGAATGTATATATACAAAGCCTTGAGTTAATGCGGTAATGACTGCTTTATTATGAGCTCGCTAAAATGAGGACTATGCTTACTTCTATGATCAAAGTGTTTCACTTTTTTACCATTTATCAATGACATGTCTGTAATGTGGATTAGATATATACACATTTAGATTCATGAGATGATGACATCTGGAAGGAACCTTCCTCACAAATACAAAGCCTTGCTCTAATGCAATAATCACTGTTTTTATTATCGGGCTAAGGAATATGTTTACTTCTGTGACAAAAGTTGTGCACTTAAACATTTTATCAATGAAATTCCTGTATTGTGGATTATATATGTATATCATTATATAGTATATACATGTATATGTTCTCTGAAACCAAAAGAACGGGCAAATATATGTTCTCATGAGACGTTCCTTTCCAGAAAATACATCTTGACATGTATTTAAACTGTGCTAAATGAAGTTTGCTCGAGCAATACCTTAAATCTACAATATACAGTGTCAACAGACCGAGATCATCATTACAAACTTTCTAAGGAGACCTGTGTTGATACAGACGGATAAAAACGCTACGGTTGTGAGACTTTTACATAGTTACGATGACTCAGAAGACATACATGTACAGTTATGTGATCTACAAATGATGTGATGACTTTCGACAAAACTTCATGATACATGATAAAAGTTTTAATGAGTAGTTTGTACAACGTGAAGTAAATCGGTTACACAGTCAGGTAACCTGCGTGTCCACATGAAAATTCATACTGGTGAGAAGCCATACATTTGCGGAATGTGTGGTAAATTATTTGTTCAGCAGTGCAAACTGAAAACGCATATGCATACTCATACTGGTGAGAAAATTAAAAAGAAAAACGATGAGGTATCTCACGTTTGTAGAACGTGTGGTAAATCATTTACACAGACACGTGACCTGCGTGTCCACAGGAAGAGTCATCCCCGTGAGAAGCCGCATGTTTGCAGAACGTGTGGTAAATCATTTATGCAGTTGTGTCAGCTGAGTTACCACACAAAAACACACACTGGTGAAAAAACACACGTTTGCAGAACGTGTGGTAAATCATTTTCCAGGTCAAGTCAACTGAGTATGCATATGCGCATTCACACTGGTGAGAAACCTCACGTTTGTGGGACATGTGGTAAATCTTTTGCACACTTAACTAACATGCATACCCACATGGTTATTCATACTGGTGAGAAAACACAAGTTTGCGAGACGTGCGGAAAATCATTTCCTTGGCCAAGTCACCTGAGGGTGCATATGCTTGTTCATACTGGCGAGAAACCTCACATTTGTTGGCAGTGCGGTAAATTATTTTCACGGTCAAGTAACCTGGATACCCACATGAAAATCCATACTGACCAGAAGCCGTACGTTTGCGGATCATGTGGTAAATCATTTGCACTATATGTTTACCTGAGTAACCATATGAAAATTCATACTGGTGAGAAACCACATGTTTGTCGATTATGTGATAAATCATTTACAAACGTGAGTAACCTGAATACACACATAAGAGAGCATACTGGTGAGAAAACACACATTTGCGGAACGTGCGGTAAATTATTTGCTCGGTCAAGTCACCTGAGTAGGCATATGCGTATTCATACGGGCGAGAAACCTCACTGCTGTAGGACGTGTGGTAAATCATTTGCATGGTCAAGTCACCTGAGAACGCATATGCATATTCACACTGGCGAGAAACCTCACGTTTGTATGTCATGTGGTAAATCATTTACAGACTCTAGTAATTTGAAAGCTCATATGAAAGTCCATACTAGGATGAAACCGCACGTTTCCTGAACTTTGAATCATTTTGACTGTCAAGTAACCCGGCCGAGTCCCCACATGAAAAAGTCATGCTACATCTTGTGTGAAACCAGGTTTTGAGCGCTTATTAGAGTTGATGATTGATTCTGTTTATTTCATGTTAGTAATGGCAAATAACAGATATTACACAATCATTCATCACCACATTAGTTTTAACCTTGAATAAAGGCATTCACTCGACCAATCTTTTATTCTTCCTTTTTTTCCTCCAAATATTGGGACTCATACTTTCAGATTTGGAACGCACAGTTTTTTGGCTGAGCGAGTCCAGGACTCCTGCTTGAAAATTTGTAAAACCATCAGTGCGTATATGGTAAATCTTTTTCCCGGGCAAGTTGTCCCGAGTGCTCATATGAAAAGAACAAAATTTCTGTATGTACAACTTGAAAATCATTCTCTGAATCAGTGTCATGTAACCTGAATACGTTTATATAATTTATACTGTTGAGAAACACCAAGTTATCGGGTTGTTTGGTCATGTAACCTGATTACGTAGCTACATGTAGATGTAAATACTGATAAGGTTTATTGTACCTCACGTTATCGGGACGTGCTGTAAATCATTTGTTTTGTCATATAACCTGAGTACGCTAGTAGATGTAATTACTGAGTAAGTGAAGGCAATGTTCAGGAATCGATACAATTAATCCTATCAGAGACACCAAAGGGAAAGAAACACAAACATGAAATAACTAGACTCTAATGGAAACATCAATAGCGGAAAGCAAAAAGGACAGTAACTTTCCCACAAAATGGTCATTCGGCTATCCAAAAAAAAAAAATAAAAAAATAAGCGATACAAACACTCAAAGACAAACCATAACAAAAATAAACTGCGACAGAAGAACATCCTTGGAACGGTCAGTGACACGAATTCCACTGGGGGACTATAATCGATTTTACGTGGCTGCAGTCCTCGCCCTTAATTCTGTCGCGATTAGACAAATAATTTGTGAAGTCAGCATGAAGGTCTCCTTACTCATCAATGCAACGTCCCCGAGAACACAAAAATCAAACAACCAAAGAAACCTAACGTTATTGTGCGTGCTGTAAATCAATTGTTTTGTCATGTAACCATAGCACGCGAATAAATGTAAATACTGATGTGAAACCGAACGATTCCGGGGCATACTATAAACCAATTGTTTGGTCATATAACCTGAGTACGCAAATATATGTTTGTTTGATTTGAGGTTTAACGTCCCCGTCAACACAGTATAGGTCATTTTGGAGACGTTGCTTCCAATTTTTTGGGACTTTTACCCGATATTGAGATGAAATGACTTCTCAAGCCCTGTCACCAAATGAAACTAATAGGATTTATAAGCATGGACGGTCCGCCTCGCACCGCGGTTCCTGGGCAGGCTTAGATCCTCTAAGCGGTTCACCAGTACTATTGTGCGGAAGGTTTGAGCTGTTCGTGGAAGCATCATGCAGCCCATCTATTTCTTCAAGCCCCAATTGGTGGGGGGGGGGGGGGGGGGTATATATGTCAATACTGATGAGAAACAGAACGATATCGGCGCGTGCTGTAAATCTTGTTAGTACCTTAGCACGCATTTCTTTGTTTGTTTGTATTGGAGTTAAACGGCCCATTCAACACTAGTTAGGTCAATTTTTGAGCCGGTCAGTTTACATATAAATCCACACTTTCCTGGGCAGGCTTATACGTAAGCAGTTAATCAGTACAGTGCACACCTTTTTTGAGAAACTGACAACTTCCCTTCTTGAATCAGCGGAAGTAATAGTAAGACCGTAGAAAAGATTTTATGATCAATCTCCACGAAAGAATGCTACCGACACCGGCAGGTATCGAACCCACGTCCTCCTGATCACCAGCCAGAGCGCATCCGACTGAGCTACCGAGGCCGGCGGAAGCACAAAGAAGTTAATATTGACGAAAAGCCTCACCATAGCGGGATGTGCCGTAAACGTTTTCTTTTGTCAGGCACCTGACAAGTCATGTAAATGTTCATATTGATGAGAAACCACACGCTTACGCAAGCTCAGATAAACCATTTGCACAGTTATGGGACATTTATATACATATTTATCTTAATTCTAACGATTAAATATACGTTTTTAGCTCACCGTCACGTAGTGACGAGGTGAGCTTTTGGGATCACTTTTTGTCCGTCGTGCATCCGTGAGTGCGTGCGTGCGTGCGTAAACAATTTCTTCAAACGACATCTCCTCCTAAACCACTTAGCGGATTTTGACCAAACTTCACAGGAATGATCCTTAGGTGGTCCCCTTTCAAAGTTGTTCAAATGGTTCCGGTCCGTTGCACATATAGGTCACAGGAGCCAAAAATAGATTTTTTTCACCGAAAACTTAAAAAATCTTCTTCTCTGAAACTGCAAGGCCCAGGTCTTTGATATTTGGTATGAAGCTTCATATAGTGGACCCCTACCAAGATTGTTCAAATTATAGTGCTGGGGCCAAAAATGCCCCCGCCCCGAGGCCTTTGGTTTTACATGGGCTTATAAAGGTAAAATCTTTAAAAATCTTCTTCTCTGAAACTGCAAGGCCCAGGTCTTTGATATTTGGTATGAATTTTCATCTGTTGGACCCCTACCAAGATTGTTCAAATTATAGTGCTGGGGCCAAAGATGCCCCCGCCCCGGTGCCCTTTGGTTTTACATAGGCTTATATAGGGAAAATCTTTAAAAATCTTCTTCTCTGAAACTGCAAGGCCCAGGTCTTTGATATTTGGTATGAAGTTTCATCCATTGGACCCCTACCAAGATTGTTCAAATTATAGTGCTGGGGCCAAAAATGCCCCCGCCCCGGGGCCCTTTGCTTTTACATTGGCTTATATAGGGAAAATCTTTAAAAATCTTCTTCTCTGAAACTGCAAGGCCCAGGTCTTTGATATTTGGTTTGAATCTTCATCTTATGGACCCCTACCAAGATTGTTCAACTTATAGTGCTGAGGCCAAAAATGCCCCCGCCCTGGGGCCCTTTGGTTTTACATAGGCTTATATAGGGAAAACCTTTAAAAATCTTCTTCTCTGAAACCGCAAGGCCCAGGTCTTTGATATTTGGTATGACGCTTCATCTAAAGGACCCCTACCAAGATTGTTCAAATTATAGTGCTGGGGCCAAAAATGCCCCCGCCCCAGGGCCCTTTGGTTTTACATGGGCTTATATTGGGAAAATCTTTAAAAAAACTTCTTCTCTGAAACTGCAGGGCCCAGGTCTTTGCTATTTGGTATGAAGCTTCATCTAGTGGACCCCTACCAAGACTGTTCAAATTATAGTGCTGGGGCCAAAAATGCCCCGCCCGGGGCCCTTTGGTTTTACATAGGCTTATATAGGGAAAATCTTTAAAAAAATTTCTTCTCTGAAACTGCAGGGCCCCGGTCTTTGATATTTGGTATGAAGTTTCATCTTGTGGACCTCTATCAAGATTGCTCAATTTATAGCCCTGGGGCCAAAAATGCCCCCGCTCCTGGGCCCTTTGGTTTTTCATAGACTTATATAGGAAAAATCTTGAAAAATCTTCTACTCTGAAACCACAAGGCCTAGATCTTTGACATTTGGTATGAAGCTTCAGCTAGTGGACCTCTACCAAGATTGTTAAAATTATAGCCCTGGGACCACAAATGCCCCGCCCCAGGGCCATTTGGTTTTACATAGACTTATAATAGAGATAATCTTTGAAAATCTTCTTCTCTGAAACAACAAGGCCCAGGTCTTTGATATTTGGTGTGAAGCTTCATCTAGTGGACCTCTATCAAGATTGTTTAAATTATAGTCCTGAGGCCAAAAATGCCCCTGCCCCGGGGCCATTTGGTTTTACATAGGCTTATGTAGGGAATATCTTTAAAAAAATCTTCTTCCCTGAAACCGCAAGGCCAAGGTCTTTGATATTTGTTGTGTAGCTTCATCTAGTGGACCTTTGCCAAGATTGTTCAAATTATAGCCTTTGTTGATATTTGGTATGAAGCTTCATCTTTCTAGACCTCCCTCAACATTATGCACATTATAACCCTGGGGTCAATAATGGCCCTCCCCGGGGCCCACTTGTTACTCTATGGATCAGGTGAGCGATCCAGGGCCATCATAGTCCTCTTGTGTTTTATATTAGGATCACTTTTTGTCTGTCATCCGTGCGTAAACAATTTCTTCAAACGACATCTCCTCCTAAACCATTGATCGGATTTTGACCAAACTTCAAAGGAATGATCCTTAGGTGGACCCCTTTCAAAGTTGTTCAAATGGTTCTGGTCTGCTGCACATCAAGGTCACAGGGGCCAAAAATAGATTTTTTTAATGAAAACTTAAAAAATCTTCTTCTCTGAAACCATAAGGCCCAGGTCTTTGATATTTAGTACGAAGTTTCATCTAGTGGATCCCTACCAAGATTGTTCAAATAATAGTGCTGGGGCCAAAAATGCCCCCTCCCAGGGTCCCTTTGATTTTACATAGGATTATGCAGAGAAAATCTTTAAAAATCTTCTTCTCGGTAACTGCAAGGCCCATGTCTTTGCTATTTAGTATGACGCTACATCTAGTGGACCCCTACCAAGATTGTTCAAATTATAGTGCTAGGGCCAAAAATGCCCCCGCCCCGGGGACCTTTGGTTTTACATGGGCTAATATAGGGAAAAATCTTTAAAAATCTTCTTCTCTGAATCCGCAAGGCCCAGGTCTTTGATATTTGGTATGAAGCTTCATCTAGTGGACCCCTACCAAGATTGTTCAATTTATAGTGCTGGGGCCAAAATGCCCCCGCCTCGGGGCCCTTTGGTTTTACATGGGCTTATATAGGGAAAATCTTTAAAACTCTTCTTCTCTGAAACCGCAAGGCCCAGGTCTTTGATATTTGGTATGAAGCTTCATACAGTGGACCCCTACCAAGGTTGTTAATATTGTAGTGCTGGGTCCAAAAACACCTCCGCCCTGGGGCCCTTTTGTTTTACATGGGCTTATAAAGGAAAAATCTTTAAAAATTTTCTTCCCTGAAACTGCAAGGCGCAGGTCTTTGATATTTGTTAAAAGCTTCATCTAGTGGACCCCTACCAAGATTGTTCAAATTATAGTGCTGGGGCCAAAAATGTCCCCGCCCTGGGGCCCTTTGGTTTTACATAGGCTTATATAGGGAAAATCTTCAAAAATCTTCTTCTCTGAAACGGCAAGGCTCAGGTCTTTGCTATTGGGTATGAAGCTTCATCTAGTTGACCCCTGCCAAGAATGTTCAAATTATAGTGCTGGGGCCAAAATGCCCCCGCCTCGGGGCCCTTTGGTTTTACATGGGCTTATATAGGGAAAATCTTTATGAATCTTCTTCTCTAAAACTGCAAGGCTCAGGTCTTTGCTATTTGGTATGAAGCTTCATCTAGTTGACCCCTGCCAAGAATGTTCAAATTATAGTGCTGGGGCCAAAAATGCCCCCGCCGCGGGGCCCTTTGGTTTTACATGGGCTTATATAGGGAAAATCTTTAAAAATCTTCTCTGAAAATGCAAGGCCTAGGTCTTTGCTATTGGGTATGAAGCTTCATCTAGTGGAACCCTACCAAGATTGTTCAAATTATAGTGCTGGGGCCAAAAATGGCCCCGCCCGGGCCCTTTGGTTTTACATAGACTTATATAGGGAAAACCTTGAAAAATCTTCTTCTCTGAAACCACAAGGCTAGGTCTTTGATGTATGGTATGAAGCTTCAGCTGTTGGACCTGTACCAAGATTGTTCAAATTATAGCCCTGAGACCAAAAATGCCCCCGCCTGGTGGCCCTTTGGTTTTACATAGTCTTATATAGGGAAAATCTCTAAAAATCTTCTTCTATGAAACCACAAGGCCTAGGTCTTTGATATTTGGTGTGAAATTTCATCTAGTGGACCTCTATCAAGATTGTTCAAATTATAGCCCTGGGGCCAAAAATGCCCCCGCCCGAGACCCTTTGGTTTTACATAGACTTATATAGGGAAATCTTTAAAAACCTTCTTCTCTGAAACTGCAAGGCCATGTCTTTGATATTTGGTATGGAGCTTCATCTAGTGGACCTCTACCAAGATTGAACAAATTATAGCCCTCGGGCCACAAATGCCCCCGCCGGGGGCCCTTTGGTTTTACATAGACTTAAATAGAGATAATCTTTGAAAATCTTCTTCTCTGAAACAGCAAGGCCCAGGGCTTTGATATTTGGTGTGAAGCTTCATCTAGTGGAACTTTTATCAAGATTGTTTAAATTATAGCCCTGAGGCAAAAAATGCCCCCGCCCCTGGGCCATTTGGTTTTACATAGGCTTATGTAGGGAATATCTTAAAAAAAATGATCTTCTCTGAAACCGCACGGCTCTGGTCTTTGATATTTGGTGTGTAGCTTCATCTAGTGGACCTTTGCCAAGATTGTTCAAATTATTGCCTTTGTTGATATTTGGTATGATGCTTCACCCTTTTAGACCTCCCTCAACATTATGCACATTATAACCTTAGGGTCAGTAATGGCCCTCCCCGGGGCCCACTTGTTACTCTATGGATCAGGTGAGCGATCCAGGGCCATCATAGTCCTCTTGTGTTTTATATTAGGATCACTTTTTGTCTGTCATCCGTGCGTAAACAATTTCTTCAAAAGACATCTCCTCCTAAACCACTGATCGGATTTTGACCAAACTTCACAGGAATGATCCTTAGGTGGTCCCCTTTCAAAGTTGTTCAAATGGTTCCGGTCTGTTGCACATATAGGTCACAGGAGCAAAAAAATAGATTTTTTCACCGAAATTTCAAAAATCTTCTTCTCTGAAACCGCAAGGCCCAAGTTTTTGATATTCGATATAAAGCTTCATCTAATGGAACCCTACCAAGATTGTTCAAATTATAGTGCTGGGGCCAAATATGCCCCCGCCCCAGGGACCTTTGGTTTTACACGGGCTTATATAGGAAAATCTTCAAAAATCTTGTTCTCTGAAACTGCAAGGCCCCGGTCTATGATATTTGATATGAAGCTTCATCTAGTGGACCCCTACCAAGATTGTTCAAATTATAGTGCAGGGGCCAAAAATGCCCCCGCCCTTGGACCCTTTGGTTTTACATGGGCTTATATAGGGAAAATCTTTTAAAATCTTCTTCTCTGAAACTGCAAGGCCCAGGTCTTTGCCATTTGGTATGAAGCTTCATCTAGTGGACCGCTACCAAGATTTTCAAATTATAGTGCTGGGGCCAAAAATGCCCCCGCCCCGGGGCCTTTTGGTTTTACATAGGCTTATACATCATAGTGTAGTTTATATTTTCTTGTCCTTTGGGATCATTGATTCCATTGTGGAATTTTGAAAATATCTGAGGGTCACTGATGAGGCCTAATTGGCCAAAACTAGCTAGTCTGGCCCAGAAAACATGTACACTCCATATTTCTCAGTTCTGTGGTGTATTCCTTGCTTCCAAAGGATAACCCTTTCTGGAACATATTTATGTAGGGAAAATCTGCAAAAATCTTCTCTGAAACTGCAAGGCCCAGGTCTTTGATATTTGGTATGAAGCTTCATCTTGTGGACCTCTACCAAGATTGTTCAAATTATAGCCCTGGGGCCAAAAATGCCCCTCCTCCGGGGCCCTTTGGTTTTACATAGACTTATATAGTAATCTTGAAAAATCTTCTTCTCTGAAACCACAAGGCCTAGGTCTTTGATATTTGGTATGAAGCTTGAGCTAGTGGACCTCTACCAGGATTGTTCAAATTATAGCCCTGAGGCCAAAAATGCCCCCGCCTCGGGGCCCTTTGGTTTTACATAGACTTATATATGGAAAATCTTTAAAAATTTTCTTCTGTGAAACCACAAGGCCTAGGTCTTTGATATTTGGTGTTAAATTTCATCTAGTGGACCTCTATCAAGATTGTTTAAATTATAGCCCTGGGGCCAAAAATGCCCCCACCCTGAGACCCTTTGGTTTTACACAGACTTATATAGGGAAATCTTTAAAAATCTTCTTCTCTAAAACTGCAAGGTCCATGTCTTTGATATTTGGTATGGAGCTTCATCTAGTGGACAATTATAGCCTTTGTTGATATTTTGTATGAAGCTTCACCTTTTCAGATCTCCCTCAACATTATGCACATTATAACCTTGGGGTCAATAATGGCCCTCCCCGTGGCCCACTTGTTACTCTATGGATCAGGTGAGCGATCCAGGGCCATCATGGCCCTCTTGTTTGAAAATACGATTTAAAAAGTAACCCTCAGTAGCCAAACTATCTTACTCGCATGACCGCGAAATGAGTTATTAATCGTTCAGAGACTCATATGGTGATCTACTGCAGGTTGTTTGTTTCATATGAGGTTTAACGTCCCTGTCAACACAGCATAGGTCATTTTGGAGACGTTGCTTTCAATTTTGTGGGACATTTACCCGACCTTGAGATGAAATGACATCCCAAGCCCTGTCGCCCAATGAAACCAATAGGTTTTATAAGCATGGACGTTCAGCCTCGCACCGCGGTTCCTAGACAGGCTTAGATCCTCCAAGCGGTTTACCAGAACTAGTGTGCGCACGGTTTCAGCTCTGCGCGGAAGCCCATCTATTTCTTCAAGCCCCGATGGGCGGGGGCTGTTGAACTTCCACGATTGGATATTACATGTATGTCCTATTATTTTTTATGCCCCCCCCCCCCATAGGGCCTTGGGTTGCATGATGCTTCCACGCAGAGCTGAAACCGACTTATATAGGGATTATCTTTAAAAATCTTCTTCTCTGAAACCGCAAGGCCCAGGACTTCGATATTTGGTATGAAGCTTCATCTAATGGACCTCTTCCAAGATTGTTCGAATTATAGCCCTGAGGCCAAAAATGCCCCCGCTCCGGGGACCTTTGGTTTTACATAGACTAATATAGGGAAAATCTTTAAAAATGTTCTGCTCTGAAACCAGAAAGCCTAGGCCTTTGATATTTGGTATGAAGCTTCATCTAGTGGCCCCCTATCAAGTTTGTTAAAATCATAGCCCCGAGACCAACAATGTCCCCGCTCCGGGGCCCTTTGGTTTTACATAGACTTATATAGGGAAACTCTTAAAAAATCTTCTTTTCTGAAAGCGCATGGCCCAGGACTTTGATATTTGGTATGAAAGTCATCTAATGGACCTCTACCAAGATTGTTCGAATTATAGCCCTGGGGCCAAAAGTGCCCCCGCTCCTTGGCCCTTTGGTTTTACATAGACTAATATAGGGAAAATCTTTAAAAATCTTCTTCTCTGAAACCACAATGCCTAGGTCTTTGATATATGGTATGAATCTTCATCTAGAAGACCTCTATCAAGATTGTTCAAATTATAGCCCTGAAACCAAACATGCCCCCGCTCCGGGGCCCTT
Source organism: Lucinisca nassula (assembly GCA_963580285.1). Lineage (NCBI taxonomy): Eukaryota > Metazoa > Mollusca > Bivalvia > Lucinida > Lucinidae > Lucinisca > Lucinisca nassula. The sequence continues at coordinate 29,053,310 of OY757015.1, forward strand.
TGGTTTTAAATAGACTGATATAGGGAAAATCTTCAAAAATCGTCTGTGAAACCACAAGGCCTAGGTCTTTGATATTTAGTATGAAGTTTCATCTAGTGGACATCTATCAAGATTGTGCAAATTATAGCCTTTGGGCCAAAAATGTCGCCGCCCCGAGACCCTTTGGTTTTTACATAGACTTATCAATGGAAATCTTCAAAAATCTTCTTCTCTCTGAAACTGCAAGGCCCAGGTCTTTGATATTTGGTATGGAGCTTAAACTAGTGGACCTCTACCGAGATTGTTCAAATTATAGCCCTGGGGCCACAAATGACCCCACCCCGGGTTTTACATAGACTAATATAGCGCCGGGGCCATTTGGTTTTGCATAGGTTTATGTAGGGAATATCTTTTAAAAAAATCTTCTTCTCTGAAACCGCAAGGTCCAGGTCTTAGATATTTGGTGTGTAGCCTCATCTAGTGGACCGTTGCCAAGATTTTTCAAATTATAGCCTTTGTTGATGTTTGGTATGAAGCGTCACCTTTAAGACCTCCCTCAACATTATGCACATTAAAGCCCTGGGGCCAATAAAAGCCCTCCCTGGGTCCCACTTGCTACACTATGGATCAGGTGAGTGATCCAGGGCCATCATGGCCCTCTTGTTTAGCTCACAGTGACGAGGTGACCTTTTGGGATCACTTTTTGTCCGTCTTCCGTCGTGCCTGCATGCGTCCGTGCGTAAACTTTTCTTGTGAATACACTAGAGGCACAGTTTTGGGCCAATCATCATCAGACTTGGTCAAAATGATCATCATGACAATATTTTGGTTCAGAAAGTAGGTCAGTAGGTCAAATCATTCAAAAACCTTGTAAACACACTAGAGGCCACAGTTTTGATCTGATCATCATCAAACTTGCTCAGAATTATCATCTTGACAATATCTCGGTCAAGTTCGAATACAGGTCATGTCTGGTCAAAAAGTAGGTCAGTAGTAGGTCAAATCGTAGAAAAACCTTGTGAACGCACTACAGGCCACAGTTTTGGTCCAATCATTATCAAACTTGCTAAGAATGATCATCTTGACAATATCTCGGTTTGTTTGTTTTGAGGTTTAACGTCCCCGTCAACACTGTAAAGGTCATTTTGGAGAGGTTGCTTCCAATTTTGTGGGACTTTTACCCGACATTAAGATGAAATGACAACTCAAGCCTTGTCGTCAAATCAATGAAACCAATAGAGTTTATAAGCATGGACGGTCCGACTCGTGCGCATCGCTTTGCCTGGGCAGGCTTAGAACCTCTAAGCGGTTTACCAGTACTCGTGTGCGGGTCGGATTCAGCTCTGCGTGGAAGCATCATGCAGCCCATATATTTCTCTAAGCCCCGATGGGCGGGGTGGGGGCGAAACAATAACTCGGTAAAGTTCGAATATGGGTCATGTCGGTTGAAAAATGGCTCTGTAGGTCAAATCATAGAAAAACCTAGTGAACAGACCAGAGGCCACAGTTTTGGGCCAATTATCATCAAACTTGCTCAGAATGATCATCTTGCCAATATCTCGGTAAATATGTTCTATAAAAGGTTATCCTTTGGAAGCAAGGAATACACCGAAGAATCTCGGCCAAGGCCGAATATGGGTCAAAAAGTAGGTCAACAGGTCAAATCATAGAAAAACCTTATGAACAGACTTTTGGTCCGATCGTCATCAAACTTGCTCATAATGATCGTCCTGACAATATCTCGGTTAAGTTCGAATATGGGTCATGTCGGGTCAAAAAGAAGGTATGTAGGTCAAATCATAGAAAAACCTTGTGGACGCACTAGAGGTCACAGTTTTATACCAATCATCATCAAACTTGCTCAGAATGATCATCTTGACACTATCTCGGTCAAGTTCGAATATGGGTCATGTCGGTTGAAAAAGTATGTCAGTAGGTCAAAATATATAAAAACCTTGTGAACAGACCAGAGGCCACAGTTTAGGTTCAATCATCATCAAACTTGCCATGAATTATCATCTTGACAAAATCTCGGTCAAGTTTAAATATGGGTCATGTCGGGTCAAAAAATGGTCAAATGTCAAATCGTAGAAAAATCTTCTGAACAATCTACGGGCCTGAAGGTTGGTCAGATCACCATCAAATTTGCTCAGAACGATTGCCATGACAATATCTCGGTCAAGTTCGAATATGGGTCATGTCGGGTCAAAAAGTAGGTCAGTAGGTCAAATCAGAGAACGACCTTGTGAACAGACCAGATGCCACAGTTTTGTTCCAATCATCATCAAACATGCTCTGAATGATCATCTTGCCAATAGCTCGGTCCGGTTTGAATATGGGTCATGTCGGTTGAAAAAGTAGGTCAGAAGGTCAAATCATAGAAAAACCTTGTGAACAGACCAAAGGCCAATATTTTGCTTTTATGACTGGCTGGACCTTATTTCACAAATTAAATACATTTAACACATATATTTGGATCAATATCAAACATATATATTTTTGCGAATGTGAGCGAAGCGATTTTATGACATGAGATGTTTTTACGCCGATTTCGTTTGCCTTATCTTCGTGCAAGCATTTATATTTTTACACAGAAACAATCCCTACCAGCCTTAAAGGAGACGTCTGATATGGGACCACACTGTTTGTTACTTTGTCTTTGAAAGTAACCCGTATATAACAAAGAAGACAACAATTGTTGAGATTGGCATGTTAAAGGGTTAAATGGCATAAGTCAGGTGCCAACAATTGATCCAGTTGTAGGTATTCCTTAATCCACTATCAATGTATAACATATTTAGTCGAAGCACGACATTTATGCATCTTATCAGACCCGTAGCAAGGGATGACTTCTTTCTGTTAGTTTGACTTCTGATCAGACTGCGCGAATGCACAGGCTGGTCAGAGACCTTGATGGGCGCTCAGGTAAAATATAGAAAATTTGTGCCGAGTGCTGGATTCGCTGTTTTTAGCTCACCTGAGCCGAAGGCTCCTGGGGGAGCTATTGTGATCGGTCACCGTCCGTCGTCGTCGTCTGTATGTCCGTCCGTTCACAATTTCTTCAAACAACATCTCCTAAACCACTAAACAGATTCTAACCGAACTTGGCAGAAATGATCCTTAGGTGGTCCTCTCTCAAAGTTGTTCAAAGAATTACATTCCATGCAGAACTCTGGTTGCCATGGCAACAAAAGGGGAAAATAAGAAAAAAAAAACCTTCTTCTCTGAAACCAGAAGCATGAGGCCTAGGTCTTTGATATTTGGTATGAAGCTTCATCTAGTGGATCTCTACCCAGATTGTTCAAATTGTAGCCCTGGGGCCAAAAGCGACCCCGCCCAGGGGCCCATTGGTTTCACATAGGCTTATATAGGGAAAACCTTTAAAATTCTTCTTTTCTGAAATCAGAAGGCCGATGTCTTTGATATTTGGTATGAAGCTTCATATAGTGGACCTCTACCAAGATTGTTCAAATGATAGCCCCGGGGCCAAAAACGGCCCCGCCCCGGGGCCCACTGATTTTATATAGGCTTATATAAGGAAAACCTTTGAAAATATTCTCCTCTGTAACCAGAAGACGTAGATCATTGATATTTGGTATGAAGCTTCATCTAGTGGACCTCTACAAAGATTGTTCAAATAATAGCCATGGGACCAAAAACGACCGCGCCCCGCGGCCCACTGGTTTTACATAGGCTTATGTGTAACAGTTGGTTTTCTTTTGCTCCAGCATTTCAGTCGTTTCTTGCTGTCGAGTCCTCACCGTTGTCTCACCTCTGTGGTTCTTTGATTTTTTTGTGTTCACGGACATGTTGCACTGATGAGTTAGGAGGCCTTCATGCGGACTGAACAAATTGTTTGTCTGGGTCGCGACGGAAGTAAGGGCGGAGATTGTGGCCACGTAAAATCGATTTAAGCCCCCCAGTGGAAATCATTCCACTGACCGTTCCAATGCGGTTCTTCTGTGGCGGTTTATTTATGGTGTTGTTTGTTACTTACTGTGTGTATCACTTGTGTCTTTTTATTTTGGATGGCCATGTGGCCATTTTGTGGGAAAGTAACTGTCCTTATGGCCTTCCTTTGTTTAGGTTTCCATTATGGTCTGGTCGCTTAATGTTTGTGTTTCTTTCCCTTTGGTGTCTTTGATGGGTGGAGTAAGTTAATTGTATCGATTCCTGATCTGTTTTACTTCTACTTTATATAGGGAAAACCGTTAAAAATCTTTTTTTCTGAACAAGCTGGCCGAGCTCTTTGATATTTGGTATGAAGCTTCATCTAGTGAACCTCTACCAGGATTGTTAAAATTATAGCCCTGGGGCCCAAAACGGCCACGCCCAGGTGCCCAAAACGGCCACGCCCAGGGGCCCACCGGTTTTATATAGGCTTATATAGGGAAATATATAAAAATCTTATTCGCTGAAACTAGAAGGCGTATGTCATTGATATTTGGTATGAAGCTTCATCTAGTGGACCTCTACCAAGATTGTTCAAATTATAGCCCTGGGGCCAAAAACGGCCCCGCCCCGGGGCCCAATGGTTTTATATAGACTTATATAGGGAAAACATATAAAAAATCTTCTTCTCTGAAAACAGAAGGCCTAGGTCATTGATATTTGGTATGAAGCTTCATCTAGTGGACCTCTATCAAGATTGTTCAAATTGTAGTCCTGGGACGAAAAACGACCCCCACCGGGGCCCACTGGTTTTACTTAGGCTTATATAGGGAAAACCTATAAAACTCTTCTTTTCTGTAACCAGAAGGCCGAGGTCTTTGATATTTGGTATGAAGCTTCATCTGGTGGACTTCTACCAAGATTGTTCAAATTATAGCCCTGGGGCCAAAAACGGCCCCGCCCCGGGGCCCACGTGTTTTATATAGGCTTATATAGGGAAAACATATAAAATATCTTCTTCTCTGAAACCAGAAGGCGTAGGTCATTGGTATTTGGTATGAAGCTTCATCTAGTGGACCTCTACCGAGATTGTTCAAATTATAGCCCTGGGGCCAAAAACGGCCCCGCCCCCGGGGCCGACCGGTTTTATATAGGCTTATACAGGGAAAACATATTAAAATCTTCTTCTCTGAAACTAGAAGGCGTAGGTCATTGATATATGGTTTGAAGCTTCATCTAGTGGACCTCTAACAAGATTGTTCAAATTATAGCCCTGGGGCCAAAAACGGCCCCGGCCCGGGGCCCACTGGTTTTATATAGGCTTATATAGGGAAAACATATTAAAATATTCTTCTCTGAAAACAGAAGGCCTAGGTCATTGATATTTGGTATGAAGCGTCATCTAGTGGACCTCTACAAAGATTGTTCAAATTCTAGCCCTGGGGCGAAAAACGACCCCGCACCTGGGCTTATATAGGGAAAGCCTTTAAAAATCATCTTTTCTGAAACCAGGAGGCCAAGGTCTTTGATATTTGGTATGAAGCTACATCTAATGGACCCACCCAGGGGCGCACTGGTTTTATATAGGCTTATATAGGGAAAACATATAAAAATTTTTTTCTCTAAAACCAGAAGCCCTAGGTCATTGATATTTGGTATGAAGCTTCATCTAGTGGGCCACTACCAAGATTGTTAAAATTATAGTTCTGGGGCCAAAAACGACCCCGCCCGGGGCCGACTGGTTTTACATAGGCTTATATAGGGAAAACCTTTAAAAATCTTCTTTTCTGAAACCAGAAGGCCGAGCTCTTTGATATTTGGTATGAAGCTTCATCTAGTGGACCTCTACAAAGATAGTTCAAATTATAGCCCCGGGGCCCAAAACGGCCACGCCCCGGGGCACACCGGTTTTATATAGGCTTATATAGGGAAAACATATAAAAATCTTCATCTCTGAAACCAGAAGGCGTAGGCCATTGATATTTGGTATGAAGCTACATCTAGTGGACCTCTACCAAGAGTTTTCAAATTGTAGTCCTGTGACGAAAAAGTACCCCGCACCGAGGCCCACTGGTTTTACACAGGCTTATATAGGGAACACCTTTAAAAATCTTCTTTTCTGAAACCAGAAGGCCTAGGTCTTCGATATTTGGTATGAAGTTTCGACTAGTGGACCTCTACCAAGATTGTTCAAATTTTAGCCCTGGGGCCAAAAACGGCCCCGCCCCGGTGCCCACTGGTTTTATATAGGGAATACAAATAAAAATTTTCTTCTCTGAAACAGAAGGCGTAGGTCATTGATATTTGGTATGAAGCTTCATCTAGTGGACCTCTACCAAGATTGTTCAAATTATAGCCCTGGGGCCGAAAACGGCCCCGCCCCGGGGCCCATCGCTTTTATATGGTTACATAGGGAAAGCATATAAAAATCTTCTTCTCTGAAACTAGAAGGCGTAGGTCATTGATATTTGGTATGAAGCTTCATCTAGTGGATCACTACCAAGAATGTTCAAATTATAGCCCTGGGGCCAAAAACGGCCCCGCCCCGGGGCCCACTGGTTTTATATAGGCTTATATAGGGAAAACATATTAAAATGTTATTCTCTGAAACCAGAAGGCGTAGGTCATTGATATTTTGTATGAAGCTTCATCTAGTGGACCTCTACCAAGATTGTTCAAATTGTAGCCCTGGGCCGAAAAGCGACCCTGCACCGGGGCCCACTGGTTTTATATAAGCTTATAGGCAAAACCTTTAAAAATATTCTTTTCTTAAACAAGAAGGCCGAGGTCTTTGATTTTTAGTATGAAGCTTCATCTAGTGGACCTCTACCAAGATTGTTCAAATTATAGTCCTGGGGCCAAAAACGGCCCCGCCCCGGGGCCCACTGGTTTTATATAGGCTTATATTGGGAAAACATATAAAAATCTTCTTCTCTGAAACCAGAAGGCCTAGGTCATTGATATTTGGTATGAAGCTTCATCTAGTGGACCTCTACCTGGATTGTTCAAATTATAGCCCTGGGGCCAAAAACGACCCCGCCCAGGGGCGAAATGGTTTTCCATAGGCTTAGATAGGGAAAACCTTTAAAAATCTTCTTCCCTGTAACTAGAAGGCCCAGGTCTTTGATATTTGATATGAAGCTTCATCTGATGGACCTATACCAAGATTGTTCAAATTATAGCCCTGGGGCCAAAATTGCCCCCGCACTGGGGCTCACTGGTTTAACATAGGCTTATATTGGGAAAACCTTTAAAAATCTTGTCTGAAACCAGAAAACCCAGGTCTTTGATATTTGGTATGAAGCTTCATCTAGTGGACCTCTACCAAGATTGTTCAAATTATAGCCCTAATGCCAAAAACGGTCCTGCCCCCAGGCCCACTTGTTTTATATAGGCTTATATAGGGAAAACATATAAAAAATCTTCTTGTCTGAAACCAGAAGGCCAAGGTATTTGATATTTGGTATGAAGCTTCATCTAGTGAACCTCTACCAAGTTTGTTCAAATAATAGCCCTGTGGCCAAAAACGCCCCTGCGCCGTCGCCCACTGGTTTTCCATAGGCTTATATAGGGAAAACCAGTGGACCTCTGCTTAGGTTGTTCAAATTATAGACCTTGGTCCAAAAATTGCACCGCCCTGGGACCTACATGTTAATCTCTTAGCTCAGGTGAGCGATATAGGACCATCATGGTCCTCTTGTTCTGCCTTTTTTTTTAATGATCAGATCATCCGAGCCGGCCCCAGCCAATGGGGGCTTGAAGAAATAGATGGGCTGCATGATGCTTCCACGCAGAGGTCAAACCGACCCGCACACGAGTACTGGTAAATCGCTTAGAGGATCTTAGCCTGCCCAGGCAATGCGGTGAGAGTCGGACCGCCCATGCTTATAAACCCTATTAGTTTCATTGGGCGGCAGGGCTTGAGATGTCATTTCATCTCAATGTCGGGTAAAAGTCCCACAAAATTAGAAGCGACGTCTCAAAAATGACCTTTACAGTGTTGACGGGGACGTTTAAACTCACATCAAGCAAACAAACAAACAAGATAGTCCGAATATAAATTAAAACTGCTCACAAGTTATCAGAATCAAGGGACTTTTAATGCTCAAATATATACAGACCATCATCATGTTTTGTGCAATTACTGGGATTTTATCGTTTTTTTTGTAAGCCCAACTCAAATAGTCACATAGTCACGTGGAGTTTTCGCGCATTAATCTGGGTGATCGGACCTGAGCGTGAAATCATGTAGGAAATACTGTGACCCGGCTCAAATATTGCCTTAAACTATAGTTATATATTTCCTTTGAATTCGGCGGCTATTAGCCCGGTACACATATGTTTACAGTTTGGATCCAGATGAAACGGCTCATCATCACTATTTTGTTTTTCAATTACTATAATAATGTATAAATACGCAACAGAAGTACAAAATATAGGTAAAAGTTAAATGAAGAGAGAGAGAGAGAGAGAATACCCTCAAGTCATAAAAGCAGAATTTTTTTAGACTTAATATATAGATATCTCCAAATAAAGCGAATGAAACCATGCTTGTGTATTTTAGCAAAACGCGAATAAATAGCGAAAAGCCAAAAGGACAGTTACTTTCCCAAAAAATGGCCGATTGGCTATCCCAAACAAAATAATATAAGACCTGTCGCCGGACAGGATAGCTCACCGGAAGTCGCGCTTTGGCTTAGTTGCGCAAAGGCAAATTTTCAGACCCATAAGTGAAACAAAGTCACAAACAAAGAACCCAGTGCTTTATCAATACAGTTATATTAAATATATCAATCATTGTAGCCGCTAGAGCAAAGAAAAAATGTTTCTTGACCTTGACCTGAGTCGCTTGAGATATTATCATACCCAACATTTGTGTGAAGTTATAGAGTGATGACAAAGTTGTTATAAAACTAGCCACAGTGACATTGACCTTAAGACCACGACCTTGAAAGCCGAACTCACTGCAGATATAATCATTTGCAAAAGTTGTGAGTAAATATATTAAAATCCATCAATCAATATAGGCACGAGGGCGATGACGTTTTTTTTTTTTTAAAAAAAAAAGCCACAGTGACCTTGATCTTGAGGTCATGACCTTTAAAATCGAACTCGCTCGAGATATTATCATAAGCAACAGTTGTGTAAAATTATAGCAAAATTCATCAACAAATGTAGCCGATACAACGATGCCAAAGCTATTCTGAAAATAACCAGTGACCGTGACCTCTACCTCAGGACTCTGAGAGACAAACTTGCTCGAGATACTATCATACCCAACATTTGCGTGAAGATACGTAAGAGCGAGAGCGATGACGAAATTGTTCTTAAAATAGCCACAGTGACCTTGAGAGAATTGCCTTGAAATTCAAACTCTCACAAGATATTACCATAAGCAACATTTGTGTGAAGTTATATTAAAATCCGTCAATAAAATAGCCACTACAGCGATGACAAAGTTTTCCTTAAAATAGCCATAGTGACCTTGACCTTGAGTTCATGATCTTGAAAGTCGAACTCGCACGAGATATTTAAAGCAATATCTATCACCATTCCAAGTCTGAAGTAAATTCGTCAGAAGGGAACCAAGTAATGATCTAAAATCTTCAGTGCAAAAACATACAAGTCCATAGTCTGTGATCTTGACCCCAATGTCACCGGCATATATGATGATGATGCTGATAAAAAAAAAACGTTTGACTAGTACCTGTCACCAGCCCGAGTATGAGCTTAATCGACCAAATGTAAAGAATGAGCTTCTAAAACTTTAACACAAAAACTTTAACATAAAAAATTCTTAAGTCAGTGACCTTGATCCCAAGGTCAGGGTCATAGGTGCTGATACTGCAGATATAAAATTTTAGCCTAGTATCTATCACAATACCAAATATGAAATCAATCCATGTACACATAAAAAGTTATGAGTAACTAAATCACTTATACGCAAAAACTTTAACATTTGTTGACACCGACGCCGGGGGTAGTAGAATAACTTACTGGAACATTTGTTTCGGTGAGCCAATAAGCGATACACACACTCAAAGACAGACCATAACAAAAATAAACCACGACAGAAGAACCGCATTGGAACGGTCAGTGAAACGAATTCCACTGGGGGTTGGGGTGGGCTTAAATCGATTTTACGGGGCCGCAATCCTCGCCCCTTACTTCCGTCGCGATTTAGACTTATTATTATTTGTTCCGATTGCATGAAGGCCTCTGAACTCATCAGTGCTTTACAAAAATTAAACAGCGGCAGAGATATAACTACGGTTAGGACTCCACAGCAAGATACCAATGAAATGCTGGAGCAAAAGAAAATAATAAACAAGGGGCCCAGAGGGCCCTGAATCGCTCACCTGAGTATCAGCGTCTCTTAGTGCATTCTTACCCAAGGGCTATAATTTGAATAAACTTGGTAGCGGTCCACTAGATAAGGCTTCAGACCAAATATCAAAGACCTGGGCCTACTGGTTTCAGAAAAGAAGATTTTTAAAGGATTTTCCTATATAAGCCTATATAAGACCCGCGGGCCCTGGCGCTTGGGTATTTTTGGTGCCAGGGCTATAGTTTGACCATTCTCAGCAGAGGTTCACTAGTTGAAGCTTCACACCAGATATCAAAGACCTGGGCCTTCTTGTTTCAGACAAGAAGATTTTTAATGTTTTTTTTCCTATATATGCCTATGTAAAACTAGTGGGTCCCAGCGCAGGGACATTTTTGGTCCCAAGGCTATAATTTGAACAATCTTTGTAGAGGTCCATTAGATGAAGCGTCATACCAAATACCAAAGACCTGGGCCTTGCGTTTTCAGAGAGGATTTTCTAAAGATTTTCCCTATATAAGCCTATGTAAAAATCAAATGGCCCTGGGGCGGGGGCATTTTTGGCCCCAGCAATATAATTTGAACAATCTTGGTAGGGGTCCACTAGATGAAGCTTCAGACCAAATATCAAAGATCTGGGCCTTGCGGTTTCAGAGAAGAAGATTTTTAAAGATTTTCCCTTTATAAGCCCATGTAAAACCAAAGGGCCCCGGGGCGGAGGCATTTTTGGTCCCAGCACTATAATATGAATCTTGGTAGGGGTGCACTAGATGAAGCTTCATACCAAATATCAAAGACATGGGCCTTGCGGTTTCAGAGAAAAAGATTTTTAAAGACTTTCCACATATAAGCCCATGTAAAACCAAAGGGGCCTGGAGCGGGGGCATTTTTCACCCCAGCACTATAATTTGAACAATCTTGGTAGGGGTCCACTAGATGAAGCTGCATACCAAATATCAAAGATCTGGGCCTTGCGGTTTCAGAGAAGAAGATTTTTTAAGTTTTCGGTGAAAAAAAATCTATTTTGGCTCCTGTGACCTAGATGTGCAATGGACCGGAACCATTTGAACAACTTTGAAAGAGGACAACCTAAGGATCATTCCTGTGAAGTTTGGTCAAAATCCAATCAGTGGTTTAGGAGGAGATGTCGTTTGAAGAAAAGTTTACGAACGCACTGACGGACGCACGCACGGACGAACGGACGCACGACGGACAAAAAGTGATCCCAAAAGCTCACCTCGTCACTACGTGACAGGTGAGCTAAACAGACAACAGTTAGACTCTGATGGGCCCGACCAGAGACATAATTATACATAGTACACAAATAGCTTAGTTTCAGCTTTGGACATTATTCACTTAATCTGAATAAACAACATACACTTCATTCATGATTGATTCCAAATAATAAACAAACGGAACATATAGTAAAATTCCGCTATTAAGACCACCTAACATTAGTGTAACAAAGTGAATATTTTGCTCAAATGACTCAATTGTATGAAAGCAAACAAGTGTTTTATCAATAAGTAAAACATCCTCATGTAAGATAAAATTCACCATTGCATACTAACGCATTGTTAGTGTAACGCAGTGAATATCTGTCAATTTTCCATTAGTTACTATAATTTATAAACATTTATTTCACATGAACCGGCCCCCACCCATTGGGGCTTGAAGAAATATAAGGGCTGCATGATGCTTCCACGCAGAGATGAATCCGACCCGCACACGAGTACTGGTAAACCACTTAGAGGATCTTGGACTGTCCAGGCAAAGCGGTGCGAACGAGTCCGACCGTGCATGCTTATGAACCGTATTGGTTTCATTGGGCGACAGGGCTTGAGATGTCATTTCCTCTCAATGTCGGGTAAAAGTTGCAAAAGAAAATGGAAAAAACGTCTCCAAAATAACCTTTACAGTGTTGAAGGGGACGTTATACATCAAATCAAACAAACAGAATTTAACATGAAGATTACTAGCAATTTCATCGCAACACAGCAACACAATCTTAGCTGATTTTTCAAATAATAAATTAAAAGATGAACTGTGAGGGGAGGGAGATTTGGTTTTACAATCCTTTCAATTTTTTACTAATTTTGAGCGGATCCTTTAAAAGAGGTGTGAGAAAATCAGAGTACCTAGTGAAATACCGCCTGGCTTTCAAGGGAAGAACTTCCCTGTCACATATGACCCAAGTGAGGCTCAAATCCACAGTGGTAAGGGTACAATTGACAAGTTGTTATTTCTTCTCTGTCTACACTTCCATTCATCTTTCTCTGTCCCACAATTTCATCTCCTTCACCATCGCTTCTATCTATTTTCTCCCTTTATCCTGGAGATGACACAAATTTGCCCACAAGGGCTAACATGTCTTTAAACTCGAAACACGCAATCAATCAACTGAATGATTCTACGTTTTTATTTCAGGCTAATATAAATCAGGATACTGCTTTGAAATTTAGGGATGTCAGGTTGAATTATTTTTGGATTCATTTCAGAGCCATTTTCTGAAGGCCCAGATCAGACGTCACACTCTGAGGCATTAATAAGAGCCTGCACTCTTTGCCAATGACTCGTTCCCATCAGGCCAGGAGGCCTGTCTAAATAAGTGAATTGCCAGCTTTATTACATGCTATATTGTGTTGCTGCATTTTTCGTTTTTGGACTACCACACCCACCTATTTTTTATTGAAATAGCATGCTTTTGATCTTCATTAGTTAACTTCTCAACACTGGTAGTTACATTCATAGGAATGATACTTACCCAATATAGTAAATACTTGCTAATCATCTTGATTAATCTTCTATTTTCTTCTGTAAAATTCAAATATTGGCGGGAAGAATACATCAGACTGTCATTCTGAAGGCAAAGACGGGTACTGAGTTTGAATAGATCTTGATTTTTTTCGGTATTATTCTTCAATTACATTTGTTTAAAAAGACACATTTTTATTCCATATGTTATAGCAGAAATTAAGAAAAAATATGATTCTCGTTATTATTTCTCAGTGAAAAACCCTACCTAAGTGCTGATAGTAATGTCTTAGCACTAACAGTTCTTCTTTTGAATTATTTGCACCTGTTAAAGCAAAACTATATCTAACCTGATGTAGATAGTTTATGGCGAAAGAATGTGCACTGCACTGTTAACAGCTTACGTTTCAGGTGGTCCAGGAAAAGTTTGCATAGGTTAACTTGCCGGCTAAAACAGACCTAAAATAGTGTAAACTGGGCCGTTTAACTACAATACAAACAAACAAATCACTGTGTTGGGGCAAAATCCCATTGTCAAGCTCTAATAAGAAGAGGTGAGGAAATTGTGTCCTACTGAACAAAGGGTATAAGACGGAACAGAGTCAGAGGTTAAACTAAATTTCAAAGAAATCAAGCCCTAACTCTGCTCCGATATAACAGACCTATCGGAGGTGGGAGAGGAGACTCAGACCCAAACCTCAGACACCCAAAGCGCCGACACAGAACAAGGAGACCGCTGGGAACAGCCACAACATCTAACGCATAAATAGTGATTGTCCACTCCAACGATTTTTTTGCTAGTATTAGAGCAAAACGTGGCAAAAGAAATACATGTATGCGTCAAAAACCGGTAAAGAATAAGAATGAAAAATACAGACTTATCTCCCATGAACATGGTTCAAGTCTGTATACAGTAAAATTCCTCTTTTATGAACACATTTGGACCTGTTAAAAATTGGTCTTACAGACCACTTTTGAACAGTTCCAAAGGTGGTCCCTCACCTGAGAAAAGATAAAGAAATACTAGAATTTGTTTCTCTACAAAAACACAGATGTCTCCCCCCTTTTGACCTCCCAGTATGACCTTGACATTGAAGGTATTGACCTGGGTCTTGTTTGCAACACATCATCGAATGAAGATGAACATTTCTGCAAAGTAACTTTAAAAAGTTCATAGAGAAAAAAGAAATCTATTGGCTGTACATAAAAAGCCCTTTTTTACCTTTGTCCTCTAAGTATGGCGTTGACATTTGAGGTACAACACATCGTCTCCTGATGGTTGACATTTCTGCCAAGTAATTTCGTAATCCATCAAAGAATAAGAAAGTTATTGACTGTAAACAAAACTGGCCCCTTTTTTACCTTTGACCTCTAGGTATGACCTTGACATTCGAGGTATGGACCTTGGTCTTGCACACGACTCATCAACTAATGAAGGTGAGTATTTCTGCACGATTACTTTAAAAAGTCCATCCAGAAATAAAAAAGGTATTGACTGGACACAGAAAAACAAATTGTTTTTGACAGTTGACCTCTTAGTATGACCTTGGCCTTGGAGGTACCGACCTGGGTCTAGCGCCAAACACATCGTCTCCTGATGGTTAACATTTCTGCCAAGTAATTTCATAATCTATCCAGGAATAAAAAAATATATTGACTGAACACTAAAAAAGGCCCCTTTTTAACCTTTGACCTCTTAGTATGACCTTGACCTTTGAGGTACCAACATGGGTCCTGCAAGAGACATATGTTCTCATTGTGGTTATCATTTCTGCAAAGTAACTCCAAAATCTATCTACAAATAAGAATGTTTATGACCAAACACGAAAAAAGGCCCCTTTTTACCTTTGACCTATTAGTATGACCTTGATCTTTGCGGTAACAACCTGGGTCATGCACGCAAAACATCGTCTCAAGGTGGCTAACATTTCTGCCAAGTTATTTCAAAATCTATCTAAAAATAAGAAAGTTATTGACCAAACACGAAATCAAGTCCCCTTTTTTGACCTTTGACCTCTAATTATGATCTTGATCTTGGAGGTACCAACCTGAACCATGCGTGCAACACATCGTCTCATTATAGTTAATGTTACTGCCAAGCAATTTCAAATTCTATGGAAATATAAGAAAGTTATTGACAAAACACGAAAAAGGGCCCTTTTTTACCTTTGACCTCTAAGTATGACCTTGACCTTTGAGGTACCAACATGGGTCATGCAAGCGACACATCGTCTCATGGTAGTTAACATTTCTGCCAAGTAATTTTAAAATCCATCAAAAAATAAGAAGGTATTGACCAAACACGAAAAAGGCCCCTTTTTGACCTTTGACCTGTAAGTATGACCTTGACCTATGAGTTACCGACCTGCCTCATGCGGGCCACACATCGTCTCATGGTTGTTAATATTTCTGCCAAGTAATTTCAAAATCCATCTGAAAATAAGAAAGTTATTGACCGGACACGATTTTCCCATACATACATATCGACAAACTTCCAAAGGAGATAACTCAAAAAGTATAAATGCGAGAGTTATCATACTTGCGCACTGCACGTCGTCTTTGAGGTAAAACACATCGTCTCATGGAGGTTAACATTTCTGTCAAGTAATTTTATAATCCAACAAGAAAGAGAAAGTGATTGAATGTAAACAAAATGGCCCCTTTTTTACCTTTGACCTCTAGGTATGACCTTGACATTCGATGTATGGACCTTGGTCTTGCACACGACTCATCATCTAATGAAGGTGAGTATTTCTGCATGATTACTTTAAAAAGTCCATCCAGAAATAAAAAAAGTCATTGACTGAACACAGAAAAACAAACTTGTTTGACATTTTACCTCTTAGACTATCTTCTCATTGTGGATATCATTTCTGCAAAGTAACTCCAAAATCTATCTACATATAAGAAAGTTATTGACCAAACACGAAAAAGGCCCCTTTTTTACTTTGACCTCTAAGTATGACCTTGACCTTTAAGGAACCAACCTGGGTCATGCACGCAACACATCGTCTCATGGTGGTTAACATTTCTGCCAAGTAATTTCAAAATCTATCTAAAAATAAGAAAGTTATTGACCAAACACGAAATCAAGTCCCCTTTTTTGACTTTTGACCTCTATGTATGACCTTGACCTTGGAGGTACCAACCTGAATCATGCGTGCAAAGCATCGTCTCATGGTGGTTAACATCTCTGCCAAGTGATTTTAAAATCCATCTGAAAATAAGAAAGTTATTGACCAAACACGAACAAAGACCCCTTTTTTACCTTTGACCTCTAAGTATGACCGGACACAATTTTCCCATACAAACATACCGACAAATTTCCAAGGGAGATAACTCAAAAAGTATAAATGCGAGCGTTATCATTCTTACGCACTGCACGTCGTCTAATGTTGAATAATATTTATATGAAGTTTCGTGAAGATAGCTTGAACGGTTTTGAAGTTATAGTGCGGACACGATTTTGTGACAGACAGACGGACAGACAAACGCCCGGGGGGGGGGGAAACAATAAGTCTTCCCGAAAAAAAAAATTCGGGGGAGATATAATTAAGTACACTCTTCAAAATAAGCTTCTAAAAGCAGATATAGTCTTATTTTTTGTGGTCTTTATAGCGGAAATTTACTGTAGTATGTCGAATAATGTCTGACTCGCACAGCGACCACTAAAATAATGACGTGTAGCTATCAGTGTTTGCCTATATAGGCAATATTGGGCCCACAGGCTTTAGACATACGCGGGTGTTATCACCTGGCGCCCTCTAATTGGCTGGTTTTGTGTGGTCTGTGTTAGAGAACCAGTGCATTGGTTCCCGGTCGATTGCCTCTAGCAGGGCGATGCTTAAAAGGATGGGGGTGGGGAATCAAGTTCGAGCTCTAGTTTGCTTTCAAGGATTTTTTCGTGGTTCTTTTTCCCTCTGAAGGTGGATTCACGTGGATGGGCCACTCGAAAGGCATATGATATCTTGAGGTGTCGTATGTTGAAACTGAAATAAAACGATCCAAGCCACCTTGATAAAACAAAATCAGGACTCGTTGCAAACATACTGAACCCTGACAACCTGAGTTGAAGGAAACGGGTAACAGAACAAACAAATAATGTATCGAGTCCTAAAGTGGTTTAGTGTCTCTGCAAGGCGAAAGTAGGTAAAACATCACACAATACCAAATACGTTAAAACATGCTGATATGTAATCAGCTAAATGAAGCTTACTGGTCAAGAAAACTATTGCGACCTCCTGTTCGATTAATGTTGTAATTGTATCGACCCCTTATCATTGACTTCTCTTCTATCATTTGTTTCGCTTCTTAATCATTGCCTTCTCCTCTATTAATTATCTCGATTCCTGATCACTGCCTGTCCTCACTTTTATTAATCACATGGATTCCTGATAACCGCCTGCCCTAACTTTTATTAATTGTGTCGATTCCTAACCACTGACTTCTGTTCAATTAATTGAATATATTCCTGGCCATCGCCTTCTCTTCTATAAATTGTATCTATCCCTGGCCATTGACTTCTCTTCTATCAATTGTATTGATCCCTGGCCATTGACTTCTTTTCTATCATTTGTATCGATACATGGCCATTGACTTCTCTTCAATCAATTGTATTGATCCCTGGCCATTGACTTCTCTTCTATCAATTGTATCGATCCCTGGCCATTGACTTCTTTTCTTTTATGTATCTCTAGGGAACATAAAGAAGTTAAGGCACTGATCAAGAATCTATACAAATACCTATCACTTCCAATCTTCACCCGGCCCATCGAGGCTTGAAGAAATAGATTGGACTGTATTATGCTTTCACGCACCGGCCGCACATGCGTATTGGTAAACCGCGTATGGGTCTAAGCCTGCCCAGGCAAAGTTTTGTGAGTCGGACAGTCCATGCATATTAACCACTTTGGAATGTTTTGGCGGACATTTTTCTCGGTGGTGGATAAACGTCCCACAAAATTGGAAGCAACGTCTCTAAAACGACCTAAATTCAGACAACAAAACACTTCCAATCCAATGGGAAAGAAACACAAACATAAAACAACTTCACCATAATCCAAACGTCTCAAGCGGAAACCCACCAGTGCGAATAATATTTTCCGAATTAGACAAAAATATATACGAGGACAGTTCAAATATGAATGCAACTAAGCACATAAAAATGTTTCCGTGATAGATTTCGATGAAAAATTTATTTTGTCCCCTCAAAGTATTCCCCTTTAACAGATATACAAACTTTCAGTCTTCTGATCCAATCATTGAATGCATTTTGGTAGTCTTTTCGAGGTGTACTATGAAGGCACTGGAATATTGCAGAACCGAGGTGTTTGCGCTGTACAAATTTTCGACCAGAAAGGTATTTTTCAGCCGCGGGAACAAAAAAAAAGTCACACGGGGCAAGGTCAGGGGAATACGGGGGGTGAGGTAGTTGAACAACCTTTTCCTGCTTCAGATAGTATTGCACAATGAACGCCTTGTGCGATGACGCATTGTCATTTAGCAATCTGACATTGGCCAAACCAGTTGCGGGTCTTCGTTCTTTGAAATATTTCTTCAATTTTCGAAGAACTTTATTCTTGTAAAATTTCGCATTTACAGATTTGCCTTTAGGCACAACAACCTGAATAGCATGGCCCTGATTTGAAAAGAATATGGCATACATTACCTTCTGAACGCTCATGGTCCGCTTTGCAATGCATGGTCTTTTGCTATACTTTGTTGCCCATATTTTGTTCTGAATCTTTCGTTTTGGCTCAAAAAAGTCAACCCATGTCTCGTCACCTTTGACGACATTAGCGAAAGACCGTGCATTGTTATTTGGAAACTTATTAAGCAACTTCTTGGCGCACTGAACGCGTGTCTTTTTCTGCTCATCTGTCAACAGATGGGGAATCCATCTAGCACAGATCTTTCCCATTTTCAAATCCCGTTTCAGAATTGTATGAGCTGCTCCTAATGAGATGCAAACCATACTAGCTATTTGCCTAGTGGTGTATCGTGCATCGGTAGCAACTATTTCTTTCACTCTAGCAACCATCTTGGCAGATGTTGCTCTTTTCGGCCGACGATCATTTGGTGCATCTTCTGTTGAGCCTAGCCCACAGCTGAATTTCTTACACCAACGAAAAACTGTCGGAAAAGACATTTAATTATGCCCATAAACCGAACATCTTTAATCAAAAATGTCTTTGCGCCGTATACCAAGAATACAACGATTCTTAATATAGGACCGTATTTCAACGGCGTACTCTGACCTTCTTCCAACCATGTTTTTTATTAGTATACAAAAGTAGCCAGTGTTTATCGAACGAAATACATGGCTAAAGTGCATGGATTTTAACAGGTTTGGTATCAATGTAGGTAAAATGTTTTTCTACGCTGTGATATTTATTCCCAGGTGATTTTCGCATTAGTGCATGAGAAAACGTTCTACTTGCATTCATATTTGAACAGTCCTGATATACTTTAAGCAAACCATGTAGGTCCAGATAGGATGCGGCGTCCGATCTTGGCAGGCACTGTTTACCAATACCCCACTAATGGGTTAAATTTATATATTTAGACAACTTGAAAACCAACAAAAAAAAGACTTTTACTCTAGTGTTTATTTTTTTCACATTTAGATGAAGGAATTATGCTGCAAATTGGTTTGTATTCCTTAAGAGTCTAATAATTATGGCCTCAAAGAGGGGAGTGTATCGTTAAGAGCATAATCTTTAGATAAGTGTGGCCTATTATGTGGCTTGACCCTCTGCCTTTTTTGTTTCATATATACAAGGTCAATCACCAGTTTGGATAAGCATGTTATTTGCTACACCTCTTGACTGTTTAAATCTGACACCAAAGAAGCTCCTTTCCAGCATGGATCGAAATGTGGATTTTGAGGTATCTCGACTTGGTAAATTATTAATTGCATACCTCATAGTTACAAGGTATGAATTTTCTCATCAATATGGGTCAACATGGGGTTTGCAAGTCCGCACAAATCTGTAAATGATTCACTGCATGGATCGACATGTGGCTTTTCAGGTTACTCGACGTGGTAAATGATCTACTGCATATCTCACAGCGATGATGTTTCTTACCGGTATGGACCAACCTGTGCCGATGAAGGTGACTGGAGTGTGTAAACGATTTTCCGCATATCTCACAGATATGAGGTTTTTCCCCAGTATGGGTTAACATGTGGTTTCTGAGTCCTCTCGAATCGGGAAATGATTTACTGCATATGTCACAACTATGAGGGTTCTCACCAGTATGGATCATCATGTGATTTCTCAGTCCGTACGACGTTGTTAATAATTTACTGCATATCTCACATCTATGAAATCCCTCACCAGTATGGATCGACATGTGTATTTTCAGGTAACTAGACATGGTAAATGATTTACTGCAAATCTCACAGCTATGAGGTTTCTTACCGGTGTGGATAAACATGTGCCTCCTAAGGTAGCTCGAGCGGGTAAACGATTCACTGCAAATCTCACACTTATGAGGTATCTCTCCAGTATGATTCAACATGTGCCTATTAAGGTTGCTCATGCGCGTAAACGCGTTACTGCATATCTCACAGCGATATGATCTCTCCCTAGTATGGATCAACCTGTGTCTACTACGGGTGCTCGAGCAGGTAAACGATTTACTGCATATCTCACATTTAAATGGTTTCTCGCCAGTATGGATCAATATATGCTTATTGAGGTCGCTCGAGTATCTAAACGATTTACTGCATATGTCACATTTATGCGGTTTCTGACCAGTATGGATCAACATGTGGTTTTTAAAGTTATTTGTGCTTGAAAATGATTTTTCACATGTCTCACACTTGACGTTAGACTTCTTACCACTGTAGAACTGTCTTTGTTCCATTACGCAATCAAGTACAGACGAATATTTATCTGTTCTCACCACTCAGTATATAGTTTTAATGTACTGCGGCTAAACATACACCTCACTGTGTATTTTCATCGAATCATCGAATGATTTGCAGCATATCTCACAGCCGTAGGCATTGTAAACAGTGCTTATTCACAAATATTTCATGAGAAAGTGTTCTCCTTTGAATATTCGTGTGATTACAGTTACCTCGTGTCCGAAAGATTTATTTCAATTAAAGTTCAGGGAATGTGCCTTTAGGCTGCACTGCCTATTTCTCACAAGTGCATGGATGTACCAGCGTATGGTTCCCGGGTCAAAATACTGTAATACTACACCAGATACATTAGGTTTCTCATTTTGTAGATCCGCCTCGTTACATTCAGATGACCTGATAGTAAAAAGGAATGTCCAGACCAGTGGTCACGTAGCTATTTGTGAGCTGGTACTCTCCACAGTATGTCAGATTAATGAGAATGGTTTGGTCGAATTCACCTGTCATATATTACAGTTATGTATAGGAAATTAGTTGTTCTACGTTTCCTTCTGCATGAAAAATCAGAATAAGTTCCTCAATGACATGGGCGTGTAAATTATCAAACTGTCATGGCGTGTAAATTATCAAACTGTCATGGCCAATTAAGTTAATCCACTAAAACCTCAATTCTATAATATTGTATTGATGCATTGATACATTTCCATGTACATGAACTATCTGATCAGTGCTTTGGCTGTGTGGTGACAGCTGAAAAGAAAAACAAATTAAAGTAACTACGTGAAATATACATCACGTTAACCAAACATAAAATGAACTCTCTTGGAAATCACACATTCTATAGTCAAACACCCCCAGGCAATGGGTTGCGACTCCATGCATATAAACTCTATTGGTTTCATGGGGCGTGTCCGGTGTTTCAATTGAACAGCATAAAAAAAACGAGTCTGCTATACTTAGCGTATTCTTTGCTTCCAAAGCATAAAGCAATTTTGGTAGTGAGTCACCTGAGAAACATTCCTGTGATGTTTGAAATAAATGACTCAGAGTATAGGAGCAGGAGTCGCTTAATGCTTTTTTCCATTTTAAGCTCTGGTTGCCTTCTTGTTCATCCGAGCGGAATGATTTTAGCCAGTTTGAAAGAAGATCGCCTAAATTACATTCCTATAAGATTCGACTGAAATTGCCCATAGAGTTCAGGTGGACTTGGCATTTAAAGAGAATTGTTGATTTTCTTTTTCCATGTTGGACTATTGTGGCCATCTTGCTCATCAGAGCGGAATCGCTTTAGCTATTCGGGTAGAGAGTCACCTAAGCAACATTCCTATGAAGTTTTGTTTGTTTGTTTTAGTTGAGGTTTAACGTGCCTGTCAACACTGTAAAGGTGATTTTGGAGACGTTGCTTCCAATTTATGCGGGACTTTTACCCGACACTGAGATGAAATGACATCTCAAGCCCTGTCGTCCAATAAACCAATAGGGATTATTAGCATGGACGGTCCGCCTCGCACCGCGGTTCCTGGACAGGCTTAGATCCTCTAAGCGGTTTACCTGTACTAGTTTGCGGGCCGGATTCAGCTCTGCTAGGAAGCATCATGCAGCCCATATTTTTCTTCAAGACCCTTTGGGTAGATGCCTGAAGTTGACCCATGGGTACAGGGTGAGTTGTCGTTTAAAGATGTTTCTATTCTTTCGCTCTGGTGGCCATGTTGTTCACCCAAGCGGAACAATTAGAGCGTCACCTTGAGTATGATTGGAATTGCCCCTAGAGTTAAGGAAGAATTGGCATGTATAGCGAGTTGTTAATATTTTTTTCTATTTTTAGCTCTGGGGCCTTCTTGCTCATCGTAGCAGAACCGGTTTAGCTAGTTTGGTGAAGACTCATCTAAGCAACATTCCTATGAAGTTTAAATGAAATTGGCCCAATGGTATATGAGGAGTTGTTGTTTAAAGATTGTTCTATTTTAGCTCTGGTGGGCCATCTTGTTCATCCGAGCAGAATGATGTTAGCTAGTTCGATAGAGGGTCACATACGCAACATACCTATGAAGTTTAATTGAAATTGGCCCAACGGTCCAGGGGCAGTTAGCATTTAAAGCCTATAGTTGACGTTATGCATTTACTCTGGCGATCCTCTTGCTCGTCGCAGCGAAAGTGTTTTAACTAGACTGGTAGACGGTCACCAGAGCAACATTCTTTCGAATTTGAATGAAATTGGCCCAGGCTACAGGAGGAATTGTAGTTTTTAGCTCTGGTTGTCATCTTTACCAGTGCGGAATGATTTTAGCTAAAACGGTAAAAGGTCAACCAAGCAACATTCCTATGAAGTTTGATTGAAATTGGCCCAAGGACACAGGAGAAGTTGGCATTTAAAGCGAATTGTTGATGTTTTCTATTTTTAGCTCTGGTGGCCATCTTGTTCCTCAAAGCAGAACCACTTTAGCTAGTTTTGGTAGAGAACCACTTAAACAACTTGTCAATGAAATTTGAATGAAGTTGGCCCCAGGAAATAGGAGGAGTTGTCGTATTTTTTTCTATTTAAGCTCTGGTGGCCATCTTGTTATATTAATTCAGACAAAAATGCATAATAGCAATGACTTTAGTACCCCATTTCGTAAAATCATTCTTCGACCGCATAAAATCGTTTGACCCCCACCACCCCCACGACACACACACACGCACACACACACAGTGAAATACTTTTCACTGACCGTTGCAATCTGGTTCTTCTGTGGCGGTTTAATTTTGTAACAGTTTGTCTTTGAATGTGTGTATCGCTTATATCGTTTTGTTTTGGATAACAAATTGGCAAAAGTCTCAATGACAAAGAGAAATCTCTGAGTAGTAACATGTTCCCTTAAGGCTCACTGGGAATCCAAATTTTGATAAGTGGCACTAAATTCAAATAAAACTTATTCAACCCAGGCATATTTTGTTTCAGGAAAAATTCTTGTCCTTTTTTACACATTTCATGACACATTACAAGAAGTCCTTTCTGTGTATGGAGAGACTTGCCTTCAATGAAATAAATGAGAAAGAAAATAGGTAGACTAGTGTATTTTTGTGGCTGACTGGACACACATGTGTAACGTTTACATGTAGAACAAAAGACAGGGAACGTATTCATACCAATCTCTAACACTGGCTACTGTGATTTGAAAGTTGTTATTCAGTTTTGTTTCATCTCAATGTCCATAAAGTTTACATATTTTTGTCAAAAATATAATTTATATCTCAAAAATACAATACAAGCATGCTTAATGGTGTGTAACAATTTTGTAAAACTATGTGGTGAAATATAATTCTCAGACGTGTCTTATGTTTACCTTTGTAACCAACGGTTTACCTAGGGATTCTCATAAGATTATGACGGATCGATATGCAGTATATTGACCATAGGTTGTAAAATGATTTACTAAATATGTAAAGGCGAAAGGCACCAAAAAGGTTGTGGTTTAAAGAGAAATATTGGAAAAAAATAAAATAAAAAAATAACTTGATACTCATCGATCCGACAACTTTTTCCCTCCATGAAAAATTGTCAGTTTGTGACATAAATATTTTGTTACCCGCTTTATATCTGGGCAAAGTTCTTTGGCTTCGTATTTGGGTGTTTACGAGGACTGTTCAAATATGAATGCAACTAAGCACATAAAAATGCTTCCGTGACAGATTTCGATGAAAAAATTAGTTTGTCCCCTCAAAGTATTCCCCTTCAACAGAACCGAGGTGTTTGCGCTGTACAAATTTTCGACAAGAACGGAATTTTTTCAGCCACGGGAACAAAAAAAGTCACACGGGGCAAGGTTAGGGGAATACGGTGGGGGGGGGGGGGGGGAGGGGGGGATGGAGTTCAACAACTTTTTTTCTGATTCAGATAGTCTTGCACAGTAAACGCCTTGTGCGATGACGCATTGTCATGTAGCATTCTGACATTGGCCAAACCAGTTGCGGGTCTTCGTTCTTTAAAATATTTCTTCAATTTTCGAAGAACTTTATTCTTGTAAAACTTCGCATTTACAGATTTGCTTTTACGCACAGCAACCTGAATAGCAGGGCCCTGATTTGAAAAGAATATGGCATACATTACCTTCTTGACGCTCATGGTCCGCTTTGCAATGCGTGGTCTTTTGCAATACTGTGTTGCCTAATTTTGTTCTGAATCTTTCGTTTTGGCTCAAAAAAGTCAACCCATGTCTCGTCATCTGTGACGACATTAGCGAAAGACCGTGCATTGTAATTTGGAAACTTTTTAAGCAAATTCTTGGCGCACTGAACGCGTGTCTTTTTCTGCTCATCTGTCAACAGATGGGGAATCCATCTAGCACAGATCTTTCTCATTGTCAAATCCCGTTTCAGAATTGTATGAGCTGCTCCTAATGAGATGCCAACCATACCAGCTATTTGACTATTGGTATATCGTGCATCGGTAGCAACTATTTCTTTCACTCTAGCAACCATCTTGGCAGATGTTGCTCTTTTCGGCCGACGGTCATATGGTGCATCTTCTGTTGAGCCTAGCCCACAGCTGAACTTTCTTACACAAACGGAAAACTGTCGGAAGAGATATTTCATTATGCCCATAAACCGAACATATTTCAACAAAAATGTCATTGCACCGTATACCAAGAATACAACGATTCTTAATATAGGACCGTATTTCAACGGCGTACTCTGACCTTCTTCCAACCATGTTTTGTAGTAGTATACAAGAGTAGACAGTGTTTATCGAACGATATACATGGCTAAAGTGCACGGATTTAAACAAGTTTGGTATCAATGTATAGGTAAAATGTTTTTCTACGCTGTGATATTTATTTCCAGGTTATTTTCGCATTAGTGCATGAGAAAACGTTCTAGTTGCATTCATATTTGAACAGTCCTCGTACAATCATCGCTTTTCTATGCCACCGGTCCAACTGGTGTTTATGGGTATTCGCGAGCAGGACTTGTGGCAATATAAATTAAGCTTGTAAATGCTACCAAAATTACTGTTTGCACCCTGAAACACTTCTCCTCGATATGTCGTTTCTCCAGTTTTGAGCGATGACAAACGTTTTCTAAAGTCAAACTTATATAAAAATAATGCTGTACTCGATTACACCGGAAACCAGCAACTGACTAAAGGGAGAAAACTATTATAAAAATTATGCGTGAAAAGTATTTTCAAAAGTATTTGTTCAACATATGTTAATATTGTTTATATGCCCGTGACGGCTCTTGGAATTCTAAAAGAAGATTCCCTTCGGAATGTAAATGTATTGCAATAAAGTAAAAATGACGTAAAATAACACAATCGTTTAGCTGGGGTGTTGTTAGGGCCCTTGCCTAAAAAGTTGACACAAAAAAGCGTATGAAATAAATTGATGAAATGGTAGTATTTGATTATTCTTATGTGAAAATCGAATGGTGCGATTTGAATGCATGCCGTATGTATGTTTGGTGTACCAGGTTATATAAAGTAACCTAGACGATCCCGCGATAGTAACGACAATATAAATATGTGAACTTGCGTGTAAATACATCCCCAGATTGGCAGAAGTTCAGCATGATGGATTTTGTTTCGAAATTTTCTACACATCAAATTATATATTCGCTCTTTCTTTCTTTCTACCGATACTGCGATCGGTCACATTTGACCAGTACTCGCAGATTTGCAGGACAGTAAGCATGTAATTGCGGTAGGGATCTTTAACCTGCACATGAGGTGGTTCTCCCTGCACAGGGGGCCTCTAGTTAACGTCCCGATCCGAAGGACGGCGCACTTGTGGCATTCATCCCTGCAAACGATGACAATGGAGCATGTCTGGACACCGCAATTTTATTACCGCTACCGGGAATAGAACCCGGGCCTCTCTGGGAAGAACACTAGCAATAAGCTGTTTTATGAAAAGATATGTCCCGGTGCACCTTCCCTGTGTAATTACTCATATATCAGTTACAATATGATTTTCATTTATTCACAGTTCACATTTCTCTCATATAGGTATTCTAATATATGTGTTTGGTCAGGAGAAAACATTGTTCTGCTATTATTTAGCTTAATTAGAAAAAAAATCCATCAGACCTTAGCAAAGTGATCAAATTCATAATTACTTTTTCATGTTGATAGTGTGCTTTTACCACAGTATGGAAGCGGAAGTGAACGGCCATTTGCGATTGAACAGCACTTGCGATTTGTACAGTGGACGATCAGTCACTTGCGATATAACATTATCATGTGGTATCTCAAATATGTAAACACAGAAGCCGTTAGCGTGAGATTTGGGTCATTAATTTTATTTGTGTAAGTTGTCAATATATTTGTCACTTTACTGATAATAATTTCGTTGGTATCATTGATCCTATCGGTGGACTTAACGACGGTGATCAGTTGACATGTGTTTCTCTGTTGCTGGCATACGTTACTAAACGTAGTTTAATTGACGGATGAATATTTCAAGGCCAATTCTTTTAGTTTCTCTGACATATTTAATAAACTATAAAGCCTACTGACAAAAAGGATGTTTACACTGATGTAAAATACGGCAACTTATTCTTAACTTGTATTCCCATCACTTTTGATCATCTGAACGGTCATTTGATATTGGATTGAACGATCCCTTGCGATCTGTATTAATTGGAGTTGAACAGTCACTTGCCATATTGATCATTGAAACTGAACAGTCACTTGCGATGTTGACTTCACAAATAACATTTTTGTGATTTAGGGTCATTCTTACTTACATCAAATAACCAAATCACTTCCTGCTATTACCATTGCAGAAAGGTGTTCAGAACATTGCTACTGTTCCGTCAGTATGGTGCGGAACTCTTTTCACTTCAAGTGATAACACACGCTTTATTTAATTTGAGGGCTACCGCCCAGTCAACACTTTTCAGGTCATCTTACAGACGTTGCTGCCAATGTTGTGGCTTTTAACCGACACTGAGATGAAATGAAATCTCAGCCCATACCACCCGAACAAATCAAAAGGGTTTATATGCAGGGACGGACCGACTCGCACCACTTTGCCAGGGCATGCGGCGACCTTCTGAGCGGTTTACCAGTACTTATGTGCGATCGGTTTCATCTCTGTCTGGAAGTACAGTGCATCCCAGTCTCCGATGGGCATAGGCTAAAGACCCGATTACATCTTTTCGATGACATATTTCAGTAATATTTAATTACTTTTAACATAACTCACAAAGCATTAAAATTTATTTCATTCATTATGTGAATTGCAAAAAAAACAGCTTACAAGTATTCTGTTATCGGACACGGATTTTTTTTCTTTCAATCAAAGTTGTGTGCAAGTTATTCCCTGGTCTGCGTTTTCGCCGGATTTAAACCCAATCGATCACCTTTGTGACCAGCTCGGAAAATGTGTGTACAGCCGACATCATCCGAAAATCAACCGCCAGCAGCTTGCCATGGAGGTACATGAAGAATGGCACAACATCACACAAGACCAGATACAGCGTTTAATTCGAAGCATGAGGCGTCGATGCCATGCAACACTTGAAGGTATGGTGGACATACCCGGTATTACGATATGTGGTTTTGATTTTTGGGTGTGTGGACTTATTTGAGTCTCAAATGAAATGCACTCTGTAGTGAGTCTGTGGATTTAATGTGATCACAGGCTGCAAATATATTGTGAATCGATTAAAATTTGAGGGGTTGCGTTTTCATTGAATCCGAGTATATCTCAAAGGGTATTGGATATATGGTGATCACAAGACGGCGATACTGTTATCTTTGAAGGGGAGATAACTCAAATACAACAATACCAAGAGTTGTGTTTCTTTCTCATGACATGCCTTCTATAACTTGCATTCAATTGTGCCAAGTTCCATTAGTATATCTCAAAGATTATTGGAGTTACGGCCACTATAATGTTATATTGTCAGAAGAGATAACTCCACAACCAGTGCACCCAGAGTTGTAATTCATGCGCATGACACGCGAGCTTAACCTCATGCATATCTGTACCAAGTGACATCGCGGCCGCCGCCCATCGGGACTTGAAGAAATATAAGGGGTGCATCATGCTTCCAAGCAGAGCTGAATCTGACCAGCACATGATAACTGGTAAACCGCTTAGAGGAAATAAGCCTACCGAGGCAAAGCGGCGTGCATAAGTCGGTCCGTCCATGCTTATAAACCCTATTGGTTTCATTGGGCGACAGGTCTTGAGATGTCATTTCAGCTCAATGTCCGGTAAAAGTCCCACAAAATTGGAAGCAACGTCTCCAAAATAACCTATACAGTGTTGATGGGGACGTTACACCTCAAATCAAACAAACAAAAAGCAAGTGACATAAATATGTCGCCTAGTTATTGAAGATATGGTAATCAAAAGGTAGAGATTCCACTTTATTGATAGAGGACATAACTAAAAAACAATGGCATCCAGAGTTGCAGTTCTTATGCCAGACACGCCGGGTCAGCCTTGTGAACAATTGTACCAGGTACCATCGAGTTATCTCAAAGGATATTGGAGTTATCGCCATCACACTGTAGTCACTCTATTGTATTGGAAGGGTAGGTAACTCAAAAAGCAATGGCACCCAGAGGTGTTGTTCTTGCGCATGACACGCCGTCTCAGCCTAGTGAACAATTGTGCCAGGTACCATCAATATGTCTCAAATGGGAAATCATGGCCGTCACAAAGTTTCCATTCTATTTTATTGGAAGGGGAACTAACTCAAAAACTATGGCAAATGCAGTTGTGGCACTTGCGCATGGCACACCGTCTCAGTCTTGTGAACAATCAATTAATCTCAAAGGGTTTTGGGGAAATGGCCATCACAAGGTTTCGTCTACGGAAAGACGGACGAACGGACGGACGCCAGGCTGATCGCTATATACCCCGAACCAATTCGTTCTGGGTACAATAAAAAAAAGACCGTTTGGTCATCGGAACAGCCTACCAGTGACGCCAGCAACAGAATGATGAGCCAACGCCGGAGATGCCAAGGTTAGCCTGCATTTTGCCGGTACTCTGGCCTTTGTAAAGACCACCAGGTCAGATATTCTAACTGGCATTGGCTATGGGACACGGTTTACAGGTCGGAACTGACCACCTTGCATAGCCGCGATGTGCAGCCTATTTTTCTGACCGGTTATCGAAATTTCTGTAACTTACAGACCACTTTCCGTGCCTGAGACGAGATTGTTCCCAATGTATCAGGCCGTACAAAAGCCTTTTAGAAATTGGAACAACTAATCCTGTGTACATTCTAGGGGTAGCCCCTGTGTGCTTATAGCACCCGGTTTCCTGAAAAACCTGTCAACGTCAACGTGGGTGACTAATGGCTGTACTTCCGTGTTAAACCCTACGTCTATAATGTCTACTCC
Organism: Lucinisca nassula; assembly: GCA_963580285.1. Lineage (NCBI taxonomy): Eukaryota > Metazoa > Mollusca > Bivalvia > Lucinida > Lucinidae > Lucinisca > Lucinisca nassula. Next base: position 29,083,475 of record OY757015.1, read on the forward strand.
CATGGGCACCTAATGACGAGTACTCGAGTCAATCAGTCACAGGAACGTCGTCTAGAAGGCGTTTCCTTGCGTATACCAGCAATTAAGTAATCTATGCTGTCTGGCCTCCGTGGACTTGTGGATAAGAGCACTGACTCTTAATTATTAGGTGTATCAAATGTATAGTTCGAAGTTCGCTCGGGTTATATGTGAGATGCCAGTTTTGCAACGGAAGGTCATGTGACTTTTCTTCGGATACCCTGGTTTTCTTGTCAGGTCCGTTAAAGAGCCACACAAATAAATAAATAAACAAGAGGGCCATGATGGCCCTGGATCGATCACCTGATCCATAGAGTAACAAGTGGTCCACTAGATGAAGCTTCATACCAAATATCAAAGACCTGGTCCTTGCGGTTTCAGAGAAGATTTTTAAAGATTTTCCCTAGATAAGCCCATGTAAAACCAAAGGGCCCCGGGGCGGAGGTATTTTTGGCCCCAGCACTATAATTTGAACAATCTTGGTTAATGGTAGGGGTCAACTAGATGAAGCTTCATACCAAATATCAAAGACTCAGGCCTTGCGGTTTCAGAGAAGATTTTTAAAGATTTTCCCTATATAAGCCCATGTAAAACCAAAGGGCCCCGGGGCGGGGGCATTTTTGGCCCCAGCACTAAAATTTGAACAATCTTGGTAGGGGTCCACTAGATGAAGCTTCATACCAAATATCAAAGACCTGGGCCTTGCGGATTCAGAGAAGAAGATTTTTAAAGGTTTTCCCTATCTTAGCCTATGTAAAACCAAAGGGCCCCGGGGCGGGGGGCATTTTTGGCCCCAGCACTATAATTTGAACAATCTTGGTATGGGGTCCACTAGATGAAGCTTCATACCAAATATCAATGACCTGGGCCTTGCGGTTTCAGAGAAGAAGATTTTTTAAGTTTTCGGTGAAAAAATCTATTTTTGGCTCCTGTGACCTATATGTGCAACGGACCGGAACCATTTGAACAACTTTGAAAGGGGACCACCTAAGGATCTTTCCTGTGAAGTTTGGTCACAATCCGATCAGTGGTTTAGGTGTAGATGTCGTTTGAAGAAATTGTTTACGGACGCACGGGCGCACGACGGACAAAATGTGATCCCAAAAGCTCACCTCGTCACTACGTGACGGTGAGCTAAAAATAAACAGCAGTGTGTGTGCGCACATGCGCGTGTGTGCTCTTTGACTGTTTGTTTGTATTGGAGTTTAATTGCCCCGTCAACACTGTTTCAGGTCATTTTTGACCTGGTCAGTTTACCTATCCACACTAATCCTGGGGAGGCTAATACGTAAGCGGTTAACCAGTACAGTGCACATTCTTTCACCAGAAACTGACAACTGCTCTTCTTGAATCAGCGGAAGGGAGATTGGTTGGTTGATTCGAGGTTTAACGTCCCCGTCAACACTGTGAAGGTCATTTTGGAGACGTTGCGACACTGAGATGAAATGACATCTCAAGCCCTGTCGCCCAATGAAACCAATAGTGTTTATTAGCATGGACGGTCCGCCTCGCACTGCGGTTCCATGACAGGCTTAGATCCTCTAGGCGGTTTACCAGTACTAGTGTGCAGGCCGGATGCAGCTCTGCGTGGAAGCATCATGCACTCCATATATTTCTTCAAGCCACTATGGGCGGGGCCTAGCGGAAGGGGATAATTACCGTAGAAATGACATCATGATCAATCTCCACGAAAGAATGTTATAGAACCCCAACCTCCTGATCACCAGTCAGACGAACCCCAACCTCCTGATCACCAGTCAGACGAACCCCAACCTCCTGATCACCAGTCAGACGAACCCCAACCTCCTGATCACCAGTCAGACGCGTATTTGTATTTTACCTCTTTGTCAGAAAAGAGGAGATACTGTGATACATCAGTACAGTATGAGTGAGAAGAGTGGAGGAGATACTGTGATACATCAGTACAGTATGAGTGAGAAGTGTGGAGGAGATACTGTGATACATCAGTACAGTATGAGTGAGAAGAGTGGAGATGGGGAATATAGGTGTGATTAAGCGAACGTTTGTTTTGTTTCATTTGATGTTTAACGTCCCCATCAAGAGTATGTAGGTCATTTTGGAGACGTTGCTTCCAATTTTGTGGGACTTTTACCCGACACTGAGATGAAATGACTTCTCAAGCCCTGTCACGAAATAAAATCAATATGGTTTACAAGCATGGACAGTCTGACTCACACCGCATTGCCTGTGCAGGCTTAGATCCTCCAAGCGGTTTACCAGTACTCGTGTGCGTGCCGGATTCAGCTCTGCGTGGAAGCATCATGCAGCTAAAGCGAACGACTTCAGCATACTAACAAGTGACCGTTCAGTCTAATCGCAATTGACCTGTACAATCCGAATACATACAAAAGCAAGTGATCTGAACGGGGTTTTTTCTCCTGTGTCACGCTTTTAACAGTCCATCGATCTGATTTGCATTTTTGAAGATGTCTTTCAGAATCAGAATCAGAATTGTTACTGGTGACACGTCAAATGACATTCATACACTAGGACCTAATGTGGGAAGTTAGTCCCTAGCTCTAACCAAAGTGGTAAATTTAGCTACACAATAATCAGCACCTTTAGCTGTCGAAATAATCGAATCGGGAAGGGCGTACCAAGCTCCAATGGTTTTGGGGAAGAATGACTCTTTATAAATGTCAGTTCTTGCAGTAAGGGTCTGAAACGCCAACGTATGGTGATTTCTACAGTGTCTAGCTGGGGGAACAAGGTCATCTGTTGGAATGCTGGCAGCACCCTTTAGACCTTTGTATAAGAGGATTAGCTTACTGTTTTTTTTTTTGTTTTTTTTTTTTCTCCTTTTCTTAAGAGACTCCCATTTCAATTTTCCAAGTATTTCAGTCATGCTCCCCGTTTCAAAGCAGTAATTGCCTGTTACAAATCTAGCAGCTCTATTCTGAACTTTCTCAATTTCATAGTTAAGGACCACTCCACTGGGGTCCCAGATACAACTACCATATTCCAAGATTGGGCGAACAAGAACTTATATGCTGCCTCTTTTACATCCTGAGGGTACAGATGAAGTTTTCGCCTCAGGAAACCAAGCGTTCTATTTGCCTTAGTACACATTTTGCTAATAGAAGTATTCCATCTCAAGTTGTGTGAGATTGTCACTCCAAGGTATTTAATGGAGTCCACATTCTCGAGGACCGTTCCCTCTAAGCTGTAAGAAGCCTCAACTTTATTAGATCGCTTCCTAGTTATCTGCATAATATTGCATTTAACTGGCTGAAATCTCATGCCCCATTTTCGGGCCCAACATCCTAATCTATCTATGTCAGCCTGAAGTTTCAATGAGTCATCTGTATCTCTAATTTCCCGGTAACAAACACAAGTCATCTGCGAACAGTCTTATTTCTGAGTCAATGTCAGTGGAAATATCATTGATGTACAGGGAGAACAAAAGTGGACCAAGAACGGTCGCTTGCGGGACTCCAGACAAAACTGGAGCCCACTCTGAAGATTCACCATTAAAGACATATGCGGGTAATTCGCCATTTTCGTATAATCATAAAAAATGGCCGTTATGTCAGAGCCAATGTTTTATCGTTGTTGGGTGAGGAAATGGTTGAAAGTCGTGGAAAAGGTGTTGTTTTGGGCTTATTTTATTATTAAACATGTTCAGCTTGGCTATAAACTTCACGAAAACAGCAACTTTGCAATTTTTAACACTAAATTTTTCGACATTTACTCAAGATGAGATCTACCGAAATAGTTACAGACTTACTTAAATGATTTGTCGTGATACATATTATGGCAATCTAGTATTTACAGGTAAAATCCAAGTTACCTGACAGTGATGCGCCATTTTTTCTTAGAATTTATATGTATTTTTACTATTTAATTTAACTGGGGGAAGGGGAACGGTTTGTTCAATAAAACAGAAATTAGCACGGTGACCCCTACTTTTCTTTTTATTTCCTATTCTCTGATAACATCTCCTAGAGAAAAAATCTTGTTTTATGAAAACTTCAATGTAGCATTTTTTGTATGGACCAAAATATTACAGAAAATGAATTATTTTTAAAGATATTTTGGCTGATGACAAAAATTGGTTTTGCAGAACTTTTTATGAGCTTGAAAAATAGGCTAAAGAAAAGCTGCAGTATCTTTAACTATATCATTCTGACGGAATAAAATGTTTTAAAGCCAGGCAAAAGTCATTTCTGACATGTTATTTACTAACATGTTTGTTTTCTAATATTTCTTGGAAAACAGCTTGGGGTGATCTCCTTAAAGTTCAGATTACTCAAGATTTAGCACGGTGACATATATTTTTTACTTCAAATGTTGCAAGCCTATATATGAAACTGAAAATATACAGACTCTGAAACAGTTTTCAATGTTGGATGTATTTACCCGCATATGCCCTTAATAACATTTTTTTCTGTTTTCTGTAGCAAAGAAAGGAATCTATCCATTTGAGGGCTTTCGCCTAATTCCATAACCAAATAACTTAGATTTAGGTAGTTCATGAGAAGGGGTGTCAAAAAGCCTTCTCAAAGTCCAGAATAAATGTGTCTATCTGTCCCCCATTGTCCAAGATTTTTGCCCAGTCATTAATGACTGTGCTTAGATCAGTTTCACAACTATGCCTTTTCCTAAATGCATGTTGTCTGTCTGACAAAAGTTTATGTTCGTCCAAGTGGGACATGATGCTTTAGCAGACTATATGTTCCAGCAATTTACACAGAACACAAGTCAGAGACACAGGGCGATAATTACGGGCAAGAGCCCTATCTCCTTTTTTGAAGAGTGGACAGATGTTTGCTAAGAGCCATTCTTTGCGGATTTCACCCGTATCAAGAGACTGTTGAAACAAATGTACAAAAACTGGACCCAACTCATTAGCTAATTCCTTCAGGACTCTAGGATGAAGCTCATCAGGTCCTAAGGCCTTACTGGGATTTATGCCTTGAAGTAACTTGATCCCTCCTGCAGCTGTCACAACAATATTATTCATGAATGGGGCCGATCTTTCAGTCAATGGAACCTCCGTGAACTCAGTTTTATTAAACGCATCACTGAAGTGACCAACTAGTTCCTCTGCCCTTTCAGAGTCTGATTCGGCAACCCCGTTCCCTCCTCTTTTATTAAGGGGCGGAATACCTTGCCTGTCTTCCTTCTGGCTATTCATATATCTGTTGAAGTCTCTGGGATTGGCCTTTACCACTTCCCGTCTTTTTCGCCTTTGAATGAATCTTATTCCTTCTGCGAATTTTTCTTCTTATCTCTGGAGTGATCCAGGGAATAGAAGATACAGACCTACTAGTTTTTGAGGGGATATGATTTTCGGCCGAAGTATGAATGAAAGAAGTTAACAAATCAAAGTTCTCCTGTACAGACTGAGCATCTGAATGTCCATTAAAGTATTTCTCCTTTGCAAATCTGAGTGCATCCTTCCTCATAGTTTCATAGTCACCTTTCTGATATGAGTACACCTTCTTCCGAGGTTTCTTTATTGGTGGGATGTGAATTTTTAAATATACGGAGACAATATAGTGGTCACTTAGTTTATCTGGGGAATGAATGTCTTCGAATTGTCCTGGCAAAGTCATAAAGATCAGATCCAATGTGTTCTTATCACGAGTGGGGAAGTTATCAATTTGTTCCAGGCCATGATCGTTCATAATGTCAATTAATATTTGTCCTTCGGACTGACTCAGCATTGTGCCTTGTTTGCTGAGCCTGTCGGGCCAAGCGATGTCTCTGAAGTTGAGGTCACCTAGAATTTGTACTGCAGGGAGTTTTACCCTTGTGCTGCGAGTTTATGCAATCCAGTTGGTCTTTAAACAACTGAAAGTTTTCGACCGTACCATTTGGTGGTTGAAACAAACTTGCTACGAAGTGGGAAGTTTTATTTGCAAAAACCTTAACCCACACGATTCGGTGTCATTTTCCAGTTCCATTAAAGGCGTGTGAGGGATGTCTCTATGAATGAGCAACATCACCCCACCGCCATGAGAGTTGCTATCTTTTCTGTAGACACATTACTGACAAGTTTCAGGGAAAAGCTCAGATGTGGTAATTGAACTGTCAATCTTTGTTTCCTGAATAGCAACAACATGAGGTTGAGATGTATCGAGGAAAGTTCAAGAAATTTTCCTCTGATTCCATTTATATTTATACTGCAAAGTCTCAAACCTTTTACAAAATTTGACTTAGTTTCATCAGCAGTCGAAGATTTACCTCTCTTATCCTCTGACAGAGGTTCAAACCTGTTTGTCTTACTCAGTTCTACATATTCATCAAAGAAGGAGTCTGAAAAGTTACAAACCTCACATTTTGGACATATCCAGTGACAGATTGAGTCTTTGATTTCTGTTCAATCAGTGATACTTTTGGAAGACTTAAATGCAATAACAAAGGAAATGCTTAATGGCACCCCAGCAGGCACTCAACGTTGAATCAACGTTGAGTTTGTTTTGAAATTAGGTTGATTGGTTGATCAACCTTATATCAACCTCTGTTCAACGGTGATTTATCAACACTGATTAAACGTTGGCAGTATAACGTTGAATCAAAGTTGATATGTTGTTGTATATAAACAACTGATTCCGCAAAGTTGAACTTAAGTTGGTAAAACTCTGCTGATTAAACGTTGATGTCCTTATTATTTAATCAACATTGAAATTTGGCTGACAACCAACATTTGGTTATTACTACATAATAAACAACAACAACAGCAACGATATCATTATTATTATTGTTGTTGTTGTTGCTGCTGCTGCTGCTGCTTTAAAACAACACTCGCAAATATGAAAGAGCACATCACGTCGGGTCAACGTCGTATCAACGTCGTCGCATCGACGTTGATGCGACGTTACCTAAACGTCATGTGCCCACTGGGATAACAATCCAGAAGGCGCGCAGGTGCGGCAAACGATCAAGGTCTACGCGGTTTGCTTGTCAAATACCAATTATATATGGATCTGATCAGTTTGTAAGTTTTGAATGAACTTTCCCACGAAGCTCACAGAAACAAAAAATGGCGGCGCCGAACAGAAAAAGGTATTTAGAGTTTTATCCTAACGTACGTCGCAGGCATAGCCAGTGTTCGGCTTATCCTGCGTCTATACGAATACTAGTTGATGAGATGGTTCATATAAAAAAATGCAGGCTTTGTTAGATCTTATTTTCATATCTTTTGATCCTTTGGTCGTGACGTGACGCGCCGGGAAAAGCATATGCTCACAGAGCGTGTAAGTTTTTTCGTGAACTTGAGACAAAGAGGGAAAAAACAACAGAAAAAAAGTATTCATTGTGCGAGGTAAGATTTATTATTATCATTATTACTGCATACATTTTCATAATAGCATGTGTTATTACACACAATACAATGGAAACGAAGAAACTTTTGATTCATAAATTTTGTACTCTTTCAAGTGCGCATTACAAGCGCATGCACGCAGACGCGCAGTTATGAAAATACACCGCCAGAAACTGAAACGGGCTTCTCAACTTGCAGTTAATACAAAATATCATTTAAAAGTGATGTTGTAATAGCTTTGTTCTTTATACATTTTAAAATTAACTTTTACATGAAGAGAAACTTTTCATTTTTCCAGTTAACTTTTAAATCGAAAGAAACTAAGTGCAATGATGAATATATAATTGGCCAGTCAAAGGAAAAATATATAAATTAAAATGCCCGGTAAAATGCACGATTCTATTTCTATTACTTAACAGTAAAATCAAGCTTCTGGGCCATGTAATGCTTATTTTAAGTCACTGGGAATCTTTTTAGAAAATATGTGATTTTCAGCCAACTACTTAAAATTTTGTTATGCTCTGGCTTTACTCCTTACAGACATAACTGTACTTATCAGTTTTTCCACATTATAGGCGTGTACTATTAGAGCGTCTGGTGTTTATGATTCCCAGCTTATGCCACAAGTTTTATGCTTTTTTTATACGATAACACGCCCGTGCTTTTTCACATCTCAAAAATGGCTTCTTTTCTGATGAAAAGTTGTGATATTTTTGTTACTTTTACTTCAAATATATGTTGTGGGTGCCCGTTAGAACTGCCTCATTGAGGCGGTTCTAACAAGTACCCATAACCTATGTTTTGAAGCAGAAATGTAGAAATAAGAAAAATGATATATACCCCTGTAAACCCCAGTTTTCTCTATATGAAGTGGGGTTTAGGTGGTGTTAATTTCACGGACGAGTTCACGTGATGGATTATACGGCCCTTTCAAGATTATTTCAATGATATCGAGCCGATCGTTAATCAGAGGTGGGCGAAAACCGGAGTAACCGGAGAAAAAAAAAACCTAACCTTCCCTTGCAGAACTTGGCGTCTCACGTGTGACCCGAGCCAGGCTCGAACAACAGCGGTGAGGGAACTAATGATTAAGAGTCAGCGCTCTTATCCACTAGGCCAAGGAGGCCCATATGTTTTATGCCTGTACATGGTTTGTTTGGATGATTCCGTTCCCTATTATATGTTACTGTTATTATACATGTATTTTCATGCAAATAGTGTAAGATGCCCTGGGTGTACGTAGTAAGTGGTTCTACACTATTTACCCAAATCTCATCCATTGTACCCTATATAGACATTATAATGTGGAAATGTAATCCAACAGGGTTTAGAATAAAAATGCATATTTAAACGTTTCTTACAAGACATGTGCGGCCCCCGCCCATTGGGGCTGACAGAAATAAATGGGCTGCATGATGCTTCAACGCAGAGCTGAAACCGACCGCACATGAGTACTGGTAAACCGCTCAGAGAATCTAAGCCTGCCCAGGTAAAGCGGGATGCGAGTTGGACTGTCCGTGCTTATAAACCCTATTGGTTTCATTGGGCGACAGGGCTTGAGATGTCATTTCATCTCCATGTCGGGAAAAAGTCCCACAAAATTGGAAGCAACGACTCCAAAATGACCTATACAGTGTTGACGGGGACGTTAAACCTCAAATAAAACAAAACTAAAATCATAACACTTTATCTAGAAAAAAAATTTAATAGTGAAATAAACAGAAGCATATAGGCCTACCCCTGCATTATTATTATTATTATTATTATTATTATTATTATTTTATTCTAAACCCAACAGGGTTTAGAATAAAAATGCATATTTAAACGTTTGTTACAAGACATGTGCGGCCCCCGCCCATTGGGGCTGACAGAAATAAATGGGCTGCATGATGCTTCAACGCAGAGCTGAAATCGACCGCACATGAGTACTGGTAAACCGCTCAGAGAATCTAAGCCTGCCCAGGTAAAGCGGTGCGAGTTGGACTGTCCGTGCTTATAAACCCTATTGGTTTCATTGGGCGACACGGCTTGAGATGTCATTTCATCTCCATGTCGGGAAAAAGTCCCACAAAATTGGAAGCAACGACTCCAAAATGACCTATACAGTGTTGACGGGGACGTTAAACCTCAAATAAAACAAAACTAAAATCATAACACTTTATCTAGAAAAAAAAATTAATAGTGAAATAAACAGAAGCATAAAGGCCTACCCCTGCATTATTATTATTATTATTATTATTATTATTATTATTTTACTTTTCTTATTTCTTCTCAAAACATAGGTCGTGGGTACCCGTTAGAAGGCGGTTTTTAAACGTTTCTTACAAGACAACAAGCTACGGGTACGTATGCATGGAACATGATAGACGTTAATTTTATTTGATAAGAAAAGGTTACTCAAAAAATGCACAATCAAAGACCACAGCCACCACAAGCCACCAAAATAACAGTTAGAAATGATGAGACGACACGTTACATACACAATCGAAATGTGCGTGCACCAACAGTACAAAACCAGAAACTGCAACGGAATCATTACGACAACATGCCTATGTAATGCAGGGCAATATTTTATGTATCCGGAGATGATAATTGGTGATTTGTTCTTATTTCTGCTCCAAACATAGATTGTAGATGCTCGTTAGAGCAGGTTCTAACGCGTATCCACAATTAATAATAATAATCGACCTCTCGATCTAAAACCCGATGCTTTACCACTGCACCCCAGCGCATTTATGTTTTGGAGCAGAAATAAGTAAAATAATGTAAACCCCACCTTTCTCTATATAAAGTAGTGTTTAAAAGGGTAATCATTGCATGGACTTGTTATCATGATGTGACCGCCAGTAGTTAAACTACTGATTGGGTTTCAAATCCGGAGTTTACGAAATTGTCACCATCGCCCCCAATTCCGATGCAGTGTCATACATAACAGTATATTCAGCATTCATGGTCAGGTGGTACAGACGCAGCAAAGCGTATGGCATTAACAAACACTACCTGCATGCAGCCACATTTATTTAGCTAGTTTGTTCAAAAGCATATTTATCTTTCTCTCCTCTAATAAATAATGACTTCTTTATAATGAATGAAATTTTGAAGATGAAGGAACAGGTTTCAGAGAGGGGTATGGTAGGTAATCAGAGAGACATTTATAGGTCTAGAGTGAATTAGAGTGAACATTTGGACTGATTCCAGTCTACCACGATAAGTAAAACCGAAAAAAAATGTTTGGTCATTGTAAGGTTAATTAACTCAGATTTTTAGTTCAGTACTATTTTTGGTTATGGCATTTTCAAGATTAAACGTTATTTTCCGCATGTTTTCGTGTAAAATTGAGGATCCAGTGTAAATTGTTCATAAATAAGAACTTATCATGATGTGCGATTTAAATTACTAATTCATAATTAAAACTCTTGCTGCATATATATTTATATTATCGGTCGATCCTCAAACCAGCCTGTTGTGTAGAGGTGGCTTACAACATAGAAAACGATCCTCATACCTAGCAGTTATGGTGAGGTGGTATCGATACTGCAAAGCATACACCACTCATGATTTCACTATTTAAGTAGCACATAAAGTAAGGAATTAAACACAATAAATAACTAATTCAGAATTTAAACTTCTCGATGCTCATGTGTTTTTTTTTTCAATCTTCGATCGATCCTCATACCGGTCTGTTGAGGAGAGGTGGCTTTTTTAGAAAACGATCCTCATGCCTTGCATTCATGGTGAGGTGGTATCGATACTTCAAAGAATACAACACTTACACATACATACCTTCGGTTTACAAGCATGATTGCATTATTTACGTAATTAGCACATGAGGTAAGGCAATGCTAATTCAGAATTTAAACTTCTCTATGCGCATGTTTTATTTTTTTTTCAATTTTCGATTGATCCTCATACCAGTCTGTTGAGGAGAGGTGGCTTTTTAGAAAACGATCCTCATGCCTTGCATTCATGGTGAGGTGGTATCGCTATTTCAAAGCATACAACACTTACACATACATATTTTCGTTTCACAAGCATGATTTCATTATTTACGTAATTAGCACATGAAGTAAGGAAACCCTAATTCAGAATGTAAACTTCTCTATGGTAATGGTTTTTTCAATTTTCGATCGATCCTCGTACCAGTCTGTTGAGGAGAGGTGGCTTTTTAGAAAACGATCCTCATGCCCTGCATTCACGGTGAGGTGATATCGATACTTCAAAGCATACAGCACTTACACATACATACTTTCGGTTTACAAGCATAGTTTCATTATTTACGTAATTAGCACATGAAGTAAGGAAATACTAACTTAGAATTTAAACTTCTCTATGCTCATGCTTTTTTTTTTCAATTTTCGATCGATCCTCACACCAGTCTGTCGAGGAGAGGTGGCTTTTTTGAAGATGATCCTAATGCGAGGTGGTATTGATACTTCAGAGCATACAGCACTTACACAAACATACTTTTCCAGAAAACTTGAACGACAGCGGATCGCGGTCAAAGTTTACGCGAACCCCTTCGCGGTTCATTTAATTTGCATGCGACCCACTGCGTTCATATTTACATAAACAGCAGAAAGATAAAATACATTTCTAAAGTGTACGGATTTTCTACACAATACACAATAATTCCTTCCAGAAACTAAACATGCATCTATAGGAGAAAATACATCTGTGGTGTAATTTGAAGAATTGCCTTTCTTGTTTTTCAGATAGTGTTATGAATAGGACCACCCTTGACCCCGACAGAATTAAAAAAGAAAAGAAAAGAAATTAGCGTCCGACTAAAATAGACAGCTTACAGAACAGGCGGTAGCTAATGTCGAACAAAAAAAACCACAATGATCAGTTCTACAAACTTTAAGTACAACAGTGTTTGTGGCTCGTAATATCTTAAAAGAAAATTTAAGTGAAAAAGTGGGCGCCCTTGCATGCGTATGAAATATTTACAGTTTGCAAATTTATATGTTAGTTTCGTTTCTTTAATAAATCATGGTTTCTTAAACGCTGTTTCTGTAGTTATATCAGTTTGATTTAATGGTTGATATTTCAACGTTGATGCAAGGTTGAAAATTAAGCTATGGTTCAAAGATGACTGCTCAACGTTGATTCAACTTTCATATTCAACCGAATATCAACGTTTATTCAACATTAATATCTTAACGTTGAATCAACACTGAAATATCAACGTTGATTCACTGTTGGATTGTCAACTTTGAGTCAACGTTGACTGTGCAACGTTGATTCAAATTTCATATTCAACCCAAAATCAACGTTTATTCAACGTTTGCCTTCAACGTTGACTCAACGTTGAATCAACCGATTATTGCCCGCTGGGACATGTTTTATGCGTATTTACAATTGTGTCAACCGGTTATAGCATAACAATGAACAAAGTGATCAACAATCTAGCTCTTCTCATGCCATCCAAAAATAGCAAGTTTCTGCGGTTGGAATATGATAAAAACATCCAGCTTATTATCAAGAATATGATTGCACATAAGCGGAACAAAAATGAAATTCCTTACCGTGTCGGCGAAAATATCAAACCGCAAGTGACTGATCGTTAACTGTACAAATCGCAATTGCTGTTCAATCGCAAATGGCCGTTCACTTCCGTTCCCATACTGTGATTACAGCCATGTTGGTTGCAGAACATCCTTAGTATTTGTCCTTCGGACTGACTTGAACATTGTGCCTGGTTTGCTGAACCTGTCAGGCAAACATCACCGCAAAGCCATGTGCAGGTTAAAGGTTTAGGGCTTCGTCCTGGTGTTATATAATGCATCCATGCACAAAATGGTAAAATGACATATAGCAGTAAAGAAAGAAAGAAAGTACCTGGACTCCTTGAACGACTAAGGTACACAACTATTTTGTAATTTTGTACAGCTGCAACTATACTCACAGCTGCAACTGCACTCAATGAATCAGAAGGAATTATTAACGGCTAAACTCCTTAATGAGGGTTATCGGTACCATAAACTACGCAAAGCTTTTTCAAAATTGTATAGACGCCATTCTGATTTAATTTCGAAATTCAATATTGGACTTAAATCTCTTCTGCAACAAGGTCTATCGGAACCCAAATTTTATGGTGACTTAATATATATAAATTCAGAAAAATATATCACCGCAAAGACTTCAGCACCCGATTTCGTAAAATCATTCTTAAAAAGATTGGGTACAACATGGATGTTATATGGCAGACTGCATGCATGGTAGTAAACCCAATCACGGTTGGCAACTTTGCTTCCCTCTTTAATTGCACACCGTTGGGTCAGGCCTCAGATTCTATGACGGCTCCAACGTTAAAGCTTATTGAGAATTAGAGAGATCTAATTATTTGTAATGTTGGTTGGTGCCTGATGCTCTGTCTCTGGTCGGGCCCATCGGAGTCTAACTGTTGGTTGTCTTTTGCTCCAGCATTTCAGTGGTTTCTTGCTGTCCAGTCCTCACCGTTGTCTCACCTCTGTGGTTCTTTGATTTTTTGTGTTCACGGAGATGTTGCACTGATGAGTTAGGAGGCCTTCATGCGGACTGAACACATTATTTGTCTAAATCGCGACGGAATTAAGGGCGAGGATTGTGGCCAAGTAAAATCGATTTAAGCCCCCCAGTGGAAATCTTTCCACTGACCGTTCCAAGGCGGTTCTTCTGTGGCGATTTATTTATGTTGTTGTTTCTTATTTACTGTGCGTCTCATTTGTGTCTTTTTATTTTGGATGGTCATATGGCAATTTTGTGGGAAAGTAACTGTCCTTATGGCCTTCCTTTGTTTAGGTTTCCATTATGGTCTGGTCGCTTAATGTTTGTGTTTCTTTCCCTTTGGTGTCTTTGATGGGTGGAGTAAGTTATTGTATCGATTCCTGATCTTTGTTTTACTTCTACTTTCTACATTTTGGATTAACTTTAACGTCATTTAATAATTGACTCAATGAGCTCATGCTTTTAGCATTCGGTATAGAAAATATACTGATACTGTAGAAAATAAATAAACACGCAAGTGGGCCCGTCATCTCTCACCTGTATGAGACTGATGGGAAATTATAAATTCTCTACAGAGTTTCAATAAATATCAACAATCTTGGGCAATGGATGCAGAGTTAAGACTATTATTTTATGTATTTTCCTATATTTAACACCAAAAGCCTCAGGATGATACGATAAAATATATAGAAACTACAGTCAGGCAGAAAATAGCCCGCTATTCAGGATCGGTATCATTCAGTGGCGGCCAACATGTCGCGGTTTACTTTTGTTATTGTTTATCTTTTGAGTGTGTGTATCGCTTGTATTAGTTTGTTTTAGATAACCAAATTGGCCATTTCGTGGAAAAGTAACTGTACTTTTGGCTTTCTGATATTGATGTTTCCATTAGTGTCTAGTTGTTTCATGTCTGTGTTTCTTTCCCTTTGGAGTCACTGATGGGAGCTGTGGGTTATGTGTATCGACTTCTAATCTTTGCCTTCAATTCTTTTTTGGAATATCTCAATGGAACATGAGTGGGCTTACTATTTTAACGTGCTGACAGTTTGTAGGAATTGAAAGGCCCAGTTAACACTATCATGGCTACATCAAGTTTAATCAATTCACCTAATTACACTTTTCCTGGACATATGCACACTGGTAATCAGCATACGACCTTGTTACCGTTGCTAGTAATAGGGACGTCAGATAAAGGGGCCTGCTATTATCATAATTCCGGCCGCGTTTTCTCAGTGGGATGCGCGTCTGACTGGTGGTCAGGAGGATGCGGGTTCGACACCTGCCGAGGCCGACAACATTTTTTCGTGGAGATTGATCATGAAATCTTTTCTACGGTCATTCTCTCCCTTCCGCTGATTCAAGAAGGGCAGTTGTCAGTTCTTGGCGAAAGAATGTGCACTGTACTGGTTAACCGCTTAACCAAGAAAAAGTGTGGATAGGTAAACTGACCGGTTCAAAAATGAACTAAAGTGTTGACTGAGCCGTTAAACTCCAATACAAACAAACAAAATTATCAGAATACGGCTCTTCATGGCGTTTACAGTGGTAATACGTAAAATTCTTATTAACGTGGCCGGTAATGTGGACATCAGCCAATGTGGCTCCTAGAACCATAATACGTGTCTCCGTGGTGTTTACAGTGGTAACATTAGTGCACGGTCTTGTGAACAGGACTAGTTATATGGACATCAGCTAAGGGGGCTCCTAGAACCATAATACGTGTCCCAGTGGTGTTTACAGTGGTAACTTTAGTGCACGGTCTTGTGAACCTGACTGGTTTTCTTTTTCTCTTTTTTTTTTCGGCGTAGCTGTATAAGCTGGCTTTTGACCTACTTATTGATATTAGTCTCGATTGAATAAATTGTAATTCGCGACTTGTTGAAAACGTGTATATTGCTGCAAAAAAGTAACTACTACATAACTACTGCAATTTTTCACTTAACATTACAACCTAGTCAATTTAAACTCAAAATGGTGTCATAAATTATATCATTTTATATGCCATGTTTCACCACAAATTATTCCTAGCGGTACAATATTTAAAAGCTTGTTTCATTTGAAAGAAATTAGGTAAGGCCGATGTGAATGCAATGACCAGGAAGCCTTGTACATGTATATTACAATAATGTCACTGAGTCATAAAAGTGCACATAAAGTATCCAAGAGAGGTAAATAGGCAAGTAAGAGCTTTAAAACACAAACAAAACAAACAAACACACACACTTACAACCAATACAAGTAAAACAGTTGCAACGGAATAAATCATTACAGACAAGTTTGACAGCCCCCGCCCTTCGGGGCTTTAAGAAATACAGATGGTCTGTATGATGCTTCCACGCAGAGCTGAAGCTGACAGCACACGTGTACTGGTAAACCGCTTAGAGGATCTAAAAAGTAGAAGTAAAACAAAGATCAGGAATCGATACAATGAACTTACTCCACCCACCAAATACACCAAAGGGAAAGAAACACAAACATTAAGCGACCAGACCATAATGGAAACCTAAACAAAGGAAGGCCATAAGGACAGTTATTTTCCCACAAAATGGCCATTATGGCCATCCAAAATAAAAAGACACAAGTGATACACACAGTAAGTAACAAAAACAACATAAATAAATCGCCACAGAATAACCGCCTTGGAACGGTCAGTGGAAAGATTTCCACTGGGGGGCTAAAATCGATTTTACGTGGCCTCAATCCTCGTCCTTACTTCCGTCGCGTTTTAGACAAATAATTTGTTCAGTCCGCATGAAGGCCTTCTAACTCATCAGTGCAACATCTCCGTGAACACAAATAATCAAAGAACCACAGAGGTGAGACAACAGTGAGGATTCGACAGCAAGAAACCACTGAAATGCTGGAGTAAAAAAAAAAGTTAGACTCCGATGGGCCCGACCAGAGACAGAACATCAGGCACCAACCAACATTACTAAGCCTGCCCAGGCAAAGCGGTGCGAGTCCATCCTAATAAACCCTATTGGTTTCATTGGGCGAAAGGGCTTGAGATGTCATATTTAACCTCAATGTGGGGTAAAAGTCTCACAAAATTGGAAGCAACGTCTCCAAAATGACCTATACAGTGTTGGCGGGGACGTTAAACTTCAAACCAAACAAACAAACCAAAAAAAACTTGTAATTATGTACAGTGTAAGGCAATGCCGAAAGGCTAAGTGAACAAGGGGCGTTCAACAAGTTCAACGGGTAGAACTATTAAAGACGATAATATACGGAATTATCATGTGCCTTTTAATGATGTGCAAAATGGAATGTAAAATCGAAAGTTTTATAGAGGTCCTCTAGTTGAACCTTCCCAGCAGGCACATGACTTAATTGTGACGTCACATCAAGGTCCGTGCGACGTCATGTTGTTTATGCAATGTCATATCTACGTCGGTGCATAGTACACAAATCAATCATGACGTTTATTAGAATCAGCCTGCTTGTGCCTATTCTTCCATTTGTTTGTTTTGTTTATCTCTATCTTGCAAATACTGAAAATTTGTGTCACGAATGTCTCAGAAACAACTGGGTCTACGATGTTGAAATATTGAATTCATGTGACTTATTCTTCCATAGACGTGTTCAAGAATTTTTCGGTTTTTACAAAAGGTTTTACTTCCTTAATCGTGTAATTTTTGGCGTCAAACTCATGTAGGGTTTTATTTGTCAGCTCAATCGTTTTATCAATCGCCAGAAACACATTTTTTGTGTGGTAAAATTGAAAAGGATTTACTGAAACTAATCCATTTAACTCAGCGTATGACTGGCGGTATTCGACTTGGGGGGAATTCGAAACGTGAAGCACATTTTTGTTTTCGACTGTAAAGTCGTGAATCCTTACCCCAGATCAATTTCTGTTGTTTAGAATAATAATCGACTTATCACTAGGTCATTTTTCTTTTCTTGGGCGAATTTTATTCGTACATTTATACTAACTATAAAAAAATATACCTCCTAGATCCCTTTCTGTCAACCAATTTTACATAATAACCCAGTGGATCCGAATGTTATTTAGTGGGCGTGGTTTAGAATGCATTAAAGTTTAAGCATATTTCCTAGTGGTTTAAAGAGTAAATGTTGGATTAAAAATATGCTACTAATAGTTGAATTCGAATATATTTATATTAAATTGATGTGACGATATCATTAGTTTAACAGCAATCTGATAATTTGCTATATAGCCAATAATTAGGTTGCAATATGAGTGTCTTCCTTAACACATACTATTTTAGTTGACAAGTAAAAGCTTTAGTAAAGATTTTTATTCACATTCTTATCGATAATTTTTAAGGTCGATTGTCAAACCAATTTTTTTTTATTAATTTTTGGTTTAACGCTCCGTCAGCAGTGTAAAGGTCATTTGGAGTCGTTGTTTCCAATAATATGGGACATTTTGCCCGACATTAAGATGAAATGACACCTCAAGCCCTGCTGCCAAATGAAACCAATTTAGGGTTTATATGCATGGAACAGCACCACTTTTCATGGGTAGGCTAAGAACCTCTATGTAGTTTACCAGTACTCGTGTGCAGTCGGTTTTACCACTGCGTGGATGCATCATGCAGCCCAACCCATTTCTTCAAGACCCATTGAGCGGGGGCAGCCGACCACGTTACCAAGCACAAGATCTTTTTCAGCGCTAAAGTCCACATTACTATCACTGATTTGTTGGTTTCGCAGTGAGGTCAGAGTGTTGCGTAATATGGGTAGCTGTACAATCTGGGCTTGAACCATGCATGTGTTGGATTTACATTTATCTATTGTAGATGGATTTGTTTCTTGCAAAATTTATGATAAACGTGATGATTTTGATTTCGAGATTGTAAATTTTCCTTTTTGGATGGTGATGTTCCTCGTGCGACATCGTACGGGGTTTATATTTCGCAGTTAATTCGATTTGCTAGAGTGTCTAGTCATGTATCCGACTTCAACACTCGTAATAAGTTATTAACCGCTAAACTTCTTAATCAGGGGTATCGGTATCATACACTACGTAAAGCCTTTTCTAAGTTTTATAGACGTCATTCTGATTTGGTTTCAAAATTCAATGTTGGACTTAAAACACTTCTGAACATGGCCTATCGGAATCCGAATTCTATGGTGACTTAGTATATAATTTTAGAAAAATACATGCCTGTAATGACTTTAGTACCCAGTTTCGTAAAATCGTTCATCGATATATATAAAGATTGGGTACAGCATAAATATTGTAAAACAGACTGCATGCATGATGGTTAACCCAATCACGGTTGGCAACTTTGCTTCCCTCTTTGATTGCACGCCGTATGGTCGGGCTTAAGATTATATGACGGTTCCAGCGTAAAAGCATAAATGGAATTTTATTTTATTTAAGTATTCTTTATGTTGGTTGTCGCCTGATGCTCCGTCTTTGGTCGGGCCCCTCGGAGTCTAACTGTTGGTTTTCGTTTGCTCCAGCAATTCTGGTGTTGTATGCTGTCGAGTCCTCAGCCTTGTTTTATCTCTGCATTTTTTTATTTGTATGTTCTCGGAGATAATACGCTGATGAGTTAGGAAGCCTTCATGCGGACTAAACAAAATTAGTGTATACCGCGACAGAGGTATGGGCGAGGAGCCATGTAAAATCGATTTAAGCCCCCCCCCCCCCCCCCCCAAGTTGAATTCCTTCCACTGGCGGTTCTTCTGTGGCGGTTTTTTATCTTGTTGTTTGTTACTTACTGTGTGTATCACTTGTGCCTTTTTATTTTGGATGGCCATTTTGTGGGAAAGTAACTGTCCTTATGCCCTTCCTTTGTTTAGGTTTCCATTATGGTTTGGTCGCTTCAGGTTTGTGTTTCTTTCCCTTTGGTGTATTTGATGGGTGGAGTAAGTTAATTGTATCGATTCATGATCTTTGTTTTACTTCTACTTGGCAATCAGTGTAGGTCCGGATTAGACGCCACAGAACGCGGCGTCTGATGAGGATCTATACTGTTTGCTTAGATCACAATAATACAGAATATTTACATTTCCACTGTAAAGTCTAATGTAAATCTATGGAAAACAACGTAGTTCATACTTCTATGAACGCATCGAGTTACGTGATTTTCAGTGAAGTCATGTGACGTCATTCTAAACAATAATTCCCTACGGGCGTTGGTGACGTCAACGTTGTTCCTCTTTTTGTATTAAAACAGCTTGTAAAAGATTTTTAGCTTTAAGAGTTTACTTTGCTCGCAATCCACTGTGTTCATACTTTTATAAATATAAAAAAAAAAAAAACATTCTTAAATGTTCTTTAAACTGAACGTTGCAAAGATGCATTCAATAAGTGCGACTTTACAGAGTGTTCTTATTTCTTTCAAATCCCACATCTTTCAAGATACCACCAATTATAGGAAAACATGTTAAACTTATCTGGTTTTAATATATACTTCTTATTTACAGATGTGTCGGGGCTTGAAGAAATAGATGGACTGCATGATGCTTCCACGCAGAGCTAAAACCGACCCGCACACGAGTACTGATAAACCGCAAAGAGGATCTAAGCCTGCTCAGGTAAAGCGGTGCGAGTCGGCCCGTCCATGCTTATGATACACCCTATTGGTTTTATTGGGCGGCAGGGCTTGAGATGTCATTTCATCTCAATGTCGGGGAAAAGACCCACAAAATTGGAAGCGACGTCTCCAAAATGAAATTTACCGTGTTGACGGGGACGTTAAACCACAAATCAAACTAGAGCTGTCATTGGAACTGACTAGCCCCCCCCCCCCACCCGCAGTGCCATTAGAGGAGTTGGATTTTTTAAAGGGCCATAACCCTTAGAGTATTGTAGCTAGAGTCACGTTACTTGCCATGTAATTGTGTAATGATATTGTGACCTTATACCTAAAGTTGGAAGTTGATGCATTTGACGGTTTGTAAGTTATGAATAAAAATCGAAAGGGTTATACTATATGGCAACTTCAGCTTCATTTTAATTTGGATATCTATATTGGTTTTGAAATTTAGATGAAAACAGAAGACGAAAAACGCTGATTTTTTTTTTTTTTTTTTTTCAAAAGGCAATAACTTTCAGAGTATTATAGCTAGAGTTAAGTAACTTGCCAAGAAATTGTTTAATGTTTGCGATTTTACGTTTAAAGGTTGAAAATGATGCGTTTGAAGGTTTGTAAGTTATAAAGAAAAAAACATGAAAATTGTTGATTGACAGACGGTCAGATGGACAAACAGATGGACGGACGGATGGAAGGACGCACGGATGGACGGACGGACAGACAGGGCACTACTATAGGGCAGCTGTCAATGACTATAGGAAGTTTCATTTGAATAGCTATAGCGATTTTAAAATAAAGATGAAAACAAGACGAAAAAAGCTGATTTTTTTAGTTTTTCAAAGGGCCATAACTCTGAGAGAATTCAAGCTACTGTTACGTAACTTGCCGTAAAATTGTTTAATGATAATGAAACAATATATTTAAAGTTTGAAGTTGATAGCTTTGACAGTTTGTATGTTATTAGGAAAAACATGACAAATGTGGACCGTTTTTTAGTTTTTTAAAGGGCCATAACTCTGAAGTATTGTAGCTCTAGAGTTACGTAACTTGCCATGAAATTGTGTAATGATATTGTGACCTTATATTTAAAGTTTGAAGTTGATGCGTCTGACGGTTTGTAAGTTATTAAGAAAAAAAATACATAAAAAATGTGGACGGACAGACAGGGTGAATATTATAGGGCACCCGCAAATAATTTGTTGGGACCCTAACAAACACAACAGATGTGTCGTAACTTCAGAAAGCGCTATAGCGGGGCTATAGTCAGCTTCTGACAGGTCTAGTTGCCCTAGCATAACAGAAATGGACAATAAAAGAGAGGGGAAAAACCCGTTTATACTCTTTAAGTATAATTTTCGAATAAGTGAGCTGAAATAAAACACGAAACTATATAATTTCGATAAAACATCGTTTTTGGTAAACAGTGTTGACTCAGATTAAAGCATGTTCACAATATTTAAGGGACCTTTGCCCTTAAGCTACTGTTCTGGTTGCAATCAAACTGTCTGAAAGGGCCGAATGATTGTTCAAGGTGTATGAATGGAGTTATCCCTCTTGTTGCCAAAATCTTTCAAAATCTCCCGTATTTGGATTTTTATTTCGCAGAAATGTTTCTTCAAATATTGTTAAAACAATTCTGTTAAGCCCCCGCCCATCGGTGCCTGAAGAAATAGATTGTGTTACACTTTGCTTACTCTTGATAAAAAAAGTTGCCTGATTGGCTTGGAATTTTCAAATGCTTTTGATACTGTTTGAATTCGTAATAAAGTTTATATTTTAAAAACGTTCTTCTTTTCATATTGAACCACAAAATAGTTTCAATATTCATTTCAAGTATCTCTTACGCCGTTTATCTTTTTTAAAGATAGTTCTTGTTTCTCCTATTACTGCTACTCGCTCACATCTGAGCATTACGAGCAGGATTTGCTGGGTGGTAACCAGTACTTTTTTTAAAGTATACTTTTTTGAAAGTTGATTTTTTTAAAATCAAGTTTCTTTGTCATTACATTTCTACTTCCGTTACTGGACCGCGTTATTCCACTTCCGCTGTTCGTTCGCTGCATAAAATAGTCCAAATGAACTATTGAAAATTAATTTTGCAGGCATGGGACGTCTTTCAAAATATTTCATATTTCGAGACTTTATAAGGATGGAATATAAATTGGCACCGAAAGACTAATTCTGAAAAGAAAACAATACTCTGGGACTAATTTCCTACGCGTTTATGCAACTGGTTTGAGAATTTACTCTTTCATCCCTGAGTTTCTGATAACGACTCTTCTCGCTTTAAATATATTCTAAAAGAAAGGGATTTCTGAGTAGTTCATTGAAATGATGGCAAACAGTGTTAATGTAGATTCTGGCGAGACGTGCTAGCTACGTGCCGTCTTATCAGGATCTGCAAGGTTTGCATAGATACAGTGTATTTCTACCTCGGCGTCTGCACCGGTCTACAGGGTTAAAAGGGTAAGCTCGCTTCTCTGTGATCATACAACCCTTTACTGACCGACATCGAATACAGTTATTTACCTGCTTTCGAGAGCTCTTATTACAAAATATGTGTCGTTTAAAGCTTTAAGCTGTGAGTTTTAAATCAAGTTCCGTACTTTAAGCAAATAGTGACGACTCCGATCAGGCGCTACATTCTGTGGCCTCTAATCTGTCTTAACTGTTTCCAAATGCCCAATAATTGAAACAATTGGCATTTATGGGTTAATGGTTCCGTACAGGTTGGAATAAACGTATTTTAGTTCGCCTTGGGCAGTCGAAGTTCTCTAAAGGTGGCGTCTGATCAGGGTTAAAATGTCTAAATGAAATGGTTTAAAAATGATCTTTTTTCCGTCAAGTTATTCTCCCCACACCAGAAGGAATATAGCTCCGAGCGGCTGCACAACTTATGTGCCTCTTAGTATCAACGCGATGTTGATGCGACGTTGCTAAGATGTCATGTACCCGCTAGGAGAACTTCTCTGTAAGATTATTAGCAGATGAGACAACCACAGAATGTACAAGCCTCTGTGGTGTAGTGGTTTCGCTACTCGCCTTGTACACCAGGGGTCGCAGGATCGATCCCGGGCTTCTCCAGACTTTCGGATCAGTCTTTAAACCGAGGTTCTGTCTCCGTATGTCCTTAGCTGTTGGTGGAACATAAAACTCAAACACTCACTCACTGAGCTAATCTATAAATTTTTGGTTTTATCATGAAGAAACTAGCAGACAGGTTTATATTTCTTCCTTTCTTCCGTTTTTTTGTGGGGTTGGTTGGATAAGGCAAAGGTGATGTGTATCTTGTGTCATTGGGGAGTCCAGCTGATATTGACTTGCATTTGGGGAAGGCCTGTTGTCCTTGCAGCCACAGGCACTTGGCCCGTTGATTTGTCCGAAAAACGTGTGGAATGTGTTTAAAGTCAAAATATGAGTAAAAAAAATTTTTTTTCATACTGGTATAGAAAGCTAGACAAGGTTCACAACAAACCAGCACCATTTTCTCGGTACACATTAAATGACAATTGGCACAGGTACAGTTTTTGACACAGGAAGGTATATTTTGTATGAAATACCAGTATGATTTTTTTTACTCATATTTTGACATTTTACCTATTCCACAAGTTTCTCGGACAAATCAACGGGCCAAGGGCCTGTGCTTGCAGCAGGTAATGGTAGGTGGGGGAGGGGTGGGGGTTGTTGTTGTTTCTTCTTTTTCTACACTTCCATTCAAACTCTAAACAATCGATGAATCATTTTTTTCTTCGTCGAATTTGTTTAACCCTCTTGGACCTTGTTAACAAAATATCTAAATAACTGCTTGATCCACGACTGACATTGTTATCATAATAAGTATTCATCATAAATCAACTTTCCTCAGTACTTTCAGTACTTTGATTTAAATCAAGTTTCTTTGTCATTACATTTCTACTTCCGGTACTGGACCGCGTTGCTCCACTTCCGTTGTTCGTACCCTGCGTAAAATAGTCCAAACGAACTTTTGAAAATTAATTTTGCAGGCCGGCCCCCCATGGAAGGTCTTTCAAAATATTTCAGTTTTCGAGACTTTATACGGATTGAATATAAATTGGCACAGAAAGACGAATTCTGAAAAGAAAACAGTACTCTGGAACTATTTTCCTACGCGCTTTTCGGTGATATTTATGTTTTACTCTTTCATCCCCGAGTTTCTAAACAGGACTCTTCTCGCTTTAAATAGTTTCTTATAGAAAAGGATTTCTGATTAGTTCACTGACAGGATGACAAACAGTATACATGTAGATTCTGGCGAGACGTTCTAGCTACGTGCCGTCTTATCAGGATCTACAAGGTTTGCATAGATACAGTGTATTTCTACCTCGGCGTCTGCACCGGTCTACAGGGTTAAAAGGGCTAGCTTATCATTGACCAACTAAATAACCCTTTACTGACCTACAATTTGCCTGCTTTCGAGAGCTCTAATATTACAAAACACGTGTTGTTTAAATCAAGTTCCGTACTTTAGCAAATAGTAAAGAAACCGATCAGACGCAACATTATGTGGCCATTAATCTATCTTAACTGTTTCCAAATGTCACAGGGTCAATGTTTTTAGGGCCCCGTACAGGTGGGAATAAACGTATTTTAATTCGCCTTGGATAAACGCGGTCTCTGACCAGAGTTATAATGTCTAAATCAAATGGTTTAAAAATGATATTTTGTCAAGTTATGTCCCGACGCCCCAAGGAACATAGCTCCAAGCGGCTGCACAACCTATGTGCATCGTCGTATCAATGCGACGTTGATGCGACGTTGCTAAGACATCATGTTCCCGCTAGGAGATTGATTGATTTGAGGTTTAACGTCACCATCAACACTGTAAAGGTAATTTGGGAGACTTGCTCCCAATTTTGTGGGACTTTTACCCGACATTGAGATGAAATGACATCTCAAGCCCTGTCGCCCAATGGAACCATTAGGTTAATTAACATGGACGGTCCGCCTCGCACCGCGGTTCCTGGACAGGCTTAGATCCTCTAAGCGGTTTAACAGTACTAGTGCGCGGGTCGGATTCAGCTCTGCGTGGAAGCATCATGCAGCCCATATATTTCTTCAAGCCCCTATGGGCGGGGGTCTCCCATTAGGAGAACTTCTCTGTAAGATTATTAGCAGATATGTACTGAGCTAATTTGGAAATTTATGGTTGAACCATGAAGAAATTGGCAGACACGTTTATCTTTCTTTCTTCCGTATTTTCTTCGTGGGGGTAGTTGAGTGAGGCAATGGCGATGTGTATCTTGTGTCACTGTGGAGTCCAGCTGATATTGACTTACAGTTGGGCAACACCTGCTGTCCTTGTAGCAGGTAACGGTAGAGTGAGGGAGTGTTGATATTTCTTCTGTTCCTACACTTCCATTCATCTTCCTTTTTCTCCTCTGTCCCTCACTTTCATCTTCTCTACAACGGCCCTGCCCATCGGGGCTTGAAGAAATATATGGACTGCATGATGCTTCCACGAAGAGCTGAAACCGACCCGCACACAAGTAATGGTAAACTGCTTAGAGGATCTAAGCCCGCCCTGGCAAAGCGGTGCGAGTCGGCCCGTCCATGCTTATGAACCCTATTGGTTTCATTGGGCGGCAGGGCTTGAGATGTCATTTCATCTCAATGTCGGGTAAAAGTCCCACAAATTGGAAGCCACGTCTCCAAAATGACCTTTACAGTGTCGACGGGGACGTTAAACCTCAAATCATACAAAAAACAAACAAATCATCCTCTCTACTGTCGCTTCTATCTCTTTTCCCCTTTCTCTTGGAGAAGACAAAAATGATCCACTAGGGTTGACCTGTCGTTAAACTCAAAACAAACGATGAATCATTTTTTCTTTGTCGAATTTTTAACCCACTTGGACCTTGTCAAATCAGAACCAGAATCAGAATTGTTACTGGTGACACATCAAATGTCATTCATACGCCAGGACCTGTGATATGGGAAGTTAGTCTCTATATTTGTTTCAACAAAATATCTAGATAACTGCTTGATCTACGACTAACATTGTTATATAATAATTATTCCTCATAAATCAACTTTCCTCAGTACCTGTCGGTACTTTGATTCATAGTGTGTTTACAGTGGTACGTTCAGTACACGGTCTTGTGGACGTGACTGCCTATATGGAATTAGCCAAGGATGACTCTAGAACCTGAATACGTGTTATTGTGTGTGTTCTCGGTGGTACCTTCAGTGCAAGTTCTTATGTACGTTACTGGATGTATGCACGTCAAGGGTGGCTCGTAGAACCATAACATAGGTCTCCGTGTGTTTACAGTGGTACCTTCTGTACACGGCCTGGATGATGTGACTGGTTATAAGGACGTCAGCCAAGGGTGGCTCCTAGAACCATAACGTGGGTCTCCGTGTTAACAGTGATACCTTTAGTACACGGTCTTGTGGACGTGGCGGGTTATATGGACGTCAGCCAAGGTAACTAACTTTACGAAATAATAATGTCGAACAGGTCAGTTTATTTAACTACACTTGGGCAACCTTATGCATAAGCGGTTAACCAGTACAGTGCACATTGATTCGTTAGACACCAACATCTGACTGGAAGGGGAGAATGGACACAGAAAAGATTTCATGATCATGATCGATCCTTTAGATAATCCGCATTCAATGTTTCAACCCGGCAGGTATCAAAGCGAATCGGGGTCGTTTCGCCTGTGGGTCGTTTCGTCCCGAGTTGTTTCGTCCTGATTTTGGGGTGGGTCGTTTAGCCCTGATCGGGTGAGTCGTTTCGCCCGTGAGTCGTTTCGCCCATTGGTCGTTTCGCCGCAATTATAGTTTTAAGGGAGTGCCAAACAGAATGGAGGGGTAAAAGGACATACGGATCAATGAGTAAATGAATTAATGAATGAATAAATGAATGGACTTGTGCGTTGGTAGATGGACAGATGGACGAACGGACGGTTGAGATTAATAAATGAATGAATGAATGAATTGGTGAATGAATGGCGTGTATGCGTATATGGGACCAATGGATGGATGGATGGATGGATGCGTTTGTAGTTGAGCGGACGGACGGCCGTTCTCATAAATTGGTACTTATGTGGCTATCATAAGAGAGAGAGAGAGAGAGAGAGAGAGAGAGAGAGAGAGAGAGAGTTTTCTTATTTGTCTGCACAAAAACATAGATTGTGGGTATTTGTTAGAATCGCCTCGACAAAGTGGTTCTAATGAGTTCCAACAATCACTTGTTTTCAGGAGAAATATGCAAAAAATCAGGGTTTGTTTTTAATCTGAAAATGTTCTTTTTCTTCTTTTTTTTGTGGTAAAAATTTTCAATAAATTTTAATAGACATATCATCGTTATGTACAGGGATACACATTATTTGTTCTTATTTCCGCGGCAAAATATGCAGACCATTGGTACCGCTTCGCCGAGACGGTTATAACGAGCACCCACAATCCACGTCCGCAGAAAAAAAAAGAAAAATGCCAGATTTTTTTTTTCAGAACAATTTTTATTTTATTATGTTTGTGGGGTGGTATAACTTTCAAATATATTTGAATAGGAGGTGTTTTCAGGATGCATACTATTAAACAGATTATGGGTACTACCCAGTAGGAACACAACGCGTATGCAATGTCGTGTGAATGTAATAGAAGAAGAAAATAAGTTGGAAAATGAAATAAGCACTCTAGAGGAAGAAATTGGAAACAATTTTATTAATGTGAATTTTGGAACAATCTTAAGTTTAACTCAAATGAAAGATAGACTGGTTGACATAAGGAAAGAATAAATTTAAGGAGTAATATAAAGATCTAAATGTAGATACCAAGACTTAGGGGAAAAACCATCAAAATATTTTGAAGAGCCGAAATTTTACAAATAAAGTAATGACAAAATAAGTCGATGAAAATGAAACAGATAAACAAATACAAAATATATTTTAAATTATCAGAAAAGATTTTATGAAAAATTATATGATAAACAGCCAAATTTTGATAAGAGATCAATTGAAGATATAGTCGGACAAACTACAATTCAATTAACAGATTTAGAAGCAGAAACACTAGAAGGGGAAATAATATATGAGGAACTGTTATCAGCACTTAAGGGAATGAAATATGATAAAAGTCCTGGATTAGATGGCTTTACTGTTATTTTTTTTTTAAATTCTTCTGGTCTGATACAGGAATTTCCGTCTTGAGATCTACAAAATTATTGCTATAGAGAAGGTTCTCTTTCAGTTACTCAAAAACAAGGGGTGATTACATGTTTGCCTAAACCAGGTAAATCAAGACATTATTTAAAGAACTGGCGCCCTATTTCGTTACTAAATGATGTATATAGAATGGCATCATCGGTAATAGCTAATAGAGTTAAAACGGTTTTAGATAAACTTATAAATGATGAACAGAAAGGTTTTATTTCTGGTAGATTTATCGGAGAAAATATTAGAACTGTCTATGATATTTTAGTTGAAACAAAAAATCAAAATATACCAGGCCTATTATTGTCCATTGATTTTGAAAAGGCTTTCGATACAGTATCCTGGAATTTTTTTTTTTAAGTTTTAAAATATTTTAATTTCGGTTCTTCATTTATTGCTCGGATTAAACTATGTCAGGGGCGTTAAGAGTCATGTATCATTCAAAACGGTTTTATGTCAGACTTTTTTAAATTGAAGAGAGGATGCAGACAATGCGATCCTGTTTCGCCATATGTATTTATTTCATGTGCTGAAATTCTGGGACGAATGATACAGAAAAATAATAAATAAAAGGAATAGAAATTATTGAAAAAGAACTTCGACTCAGCCAATATGCACTTAATACACAAATATTTTTAGATGGTAGTGAAAAGTCATTAAGAGAAACTTTAAACATTTTAAATACATTTTATCGTGTGTGTGGCTTGAAAAAAAATGTGGCCAAAACGAAGGCCATTTTCAAAGGTAGCTTAAGTAACTCAACTATAAAGATATGTAAAGATTATAAACTTGATTGGGCACGGGGATCATTTAAGATTCTGGGAGTTTCATTCACCACGGAAGTTTTTGACATATGGGATGTAAACGGTAATAATATTTTTTCTAAGGTAGTAAGTCTATGTAAACAGTGGTCGAGAAGAAAATTAACTCTTTAGGAAGAATAACCGTCATAAAATCGTTAGCTCTAGCCAAGTTCATCCATCTTTTTCTAGCTCTGCCTAATCCCCCTGGAGAATTAGTAAAACTTTTGGAGAAATTATTCTTCAAATTCTTGTAGAAGTCTGGACCAGACCGAATTAAAAAAAGCATAGTTAATAAGAAGCTAGCATCAGGGGGACTTAGAATGATAAATATTTATATTTTTATAAAATCTTTGAAAATATCTTTGTTGCGAAGAATTATTCATAGTTCGGAAACCAGATCGTGGTTTTTACTAGCAAATATTGATTAAAAAAATATTTAGCACTGGATCTGGTTATTTTGAAAAAAATGATATTTAAAACCCATTTTGGAAGGATCTTTTAAGAAATTGGGTAGGTTTTGTCACAAATTGGAGGTAAGAACACCTCAAGATATTTTAGATTCCCATTTATGGTATAATAAAAAATTAATAAACGGGCAAAACTTTTGTATTCATGATTGGTTTAAAAAGGGTCTAACTTTGAATGGTGACCTTTTTCATGAGAATGGAAGCATATATGATTTTGACACTTTAAAACATATTTATGGGCTGAGAGGTACGTTTTTAGATTTACGCTCTCGCATTACGCAAACACGCCTATACAAATACATTAACACCTTTATCGCCGAAAAGATTAAAATTTTCAGATGAAAAAATTGTGATATTTTTCTTATTTCTGCTCAAAATATAGATTGTGGGCTCTCGTAAGAACCGCCTGATCGAGGCGGTTCTAACGAGTACCCACAATCTATATTTATGTCTCCCCCGAACAATTTTTTTCGAAGAGACATATTGTTTTTCCCCCGGGCGTCTGTCTGTCCGTCTGTCACACATTCCTGTCCGCTCTGTAACATGAAAACCGTTCAAGCTATCTTCACGAAACTTCATATAGATATTAATCAGCATTAGACGACGTGCAGTGCGCAAGAACTATAACTCCGTATTTATACTTTTTGAATTATCTCCCTTGGAAGTTTGTCGGTATGTATATATGTATGGGCAAATCGTGTCCGGTCAATAACTTTCTTATTTGCAGATGGATTTTAAAATTACTTGGCAGAAATATTAACAACCATAAGACGATGTGTGGTGCACATGAGGCAGGTCGGTACCTCAAAGGTCAAGGTCATACGTAGAGGTCACAGGTCACAAAATGGGCCTTTTTCGTGTATTGTCAATAACTTTCTTATTTTGAGATGGATTTTAAAATTACTTGGCAGAAATATTAAAAACCATGAGACGATGTGTGGTGCGCATGAGGCAGGTCGGTACCTCAAAGGTCAAGGTCATATGTAGAGGTCAAAGGTAAAAAAGGGGCCTTTTTTCGTGATTGGTCAATAACTTTCTTATTTTGAGTTGGATTTTAAAATTACTTGGCAGAAATATTAACAACCATAAGACGATGTGTGGAGCGCACGAGGCAGGTCGGTACCTCAAAGGTCAAGGTCATACGTAGATGTCAAAGGTAAAAAGGGGCCTTTTTTCGTGTTTGGTCAATAACTTTCTTATTTTGAGATGGATTTTGAAATCACTTGGCAGAAATGTTAACCAATATAAGACAATGTGTTGCGTGCATGACCCAGGTTGGTACCTCAAAGGTCAATGTCATACTTAGAGGTCAAAGGTAAAAAAGGGCCTTTTTTCGGGTTTTGTCAATAACTTGCTCATATTTTAGATAGAATTTGAAGTTACTTGGCAAAAATGTTAACTATTATGAGTCGATGTGTTGCATGCATGATTCAGTTCGGTACTCAAAATGTCAAGGTCATACATAGAGGTCAAAGGTAAAAAAAGGGGGCCTTTTTTCGTGTTTGGTCAATAACTTCCTTATTTTTAGATGGATTTTGAAATTGCTTGGCAGAAATCTTAACCACCATGAGATGATGTGTTGCACGCATGACCCAGTTTGGTACCTGAAAGGTCAAGGTCATACATAGAGGTTAAAGGTAAAAAAGGGGGCCTTTTTGTGTTCTGTCAATAACTTTCTTATTTTTAGATGGATTTTGAAATTACTTTGCCGAAATGTTAACCACCATGAGCCGATGTGTTGCGTGCATGACCCACGTTGGTACCTCAAATGCCAAGGTCTTACTGAGAGGTCAAAGGACAAAAAGGACCTTTTTTAGTGTTCAGTCAATAACTTTCTTTTTCCTGGATATATTTTGAAATTACTTGGCAGAAATGTTAACCACCATGAGAAAATATGGTGCACGCTAGACTCAGATCGGTACCTCCAAGATCAAGGTCATACTAAGAGGTCCGAGGTAAAAAAAATTTTTTTTTGGTGTCCAGTCAATAACTTCTTTATTTCTGGATGGACTTTATATATAAAGTAACCATGCGGAAATGTTCACCGTCACTAGATCATGAGTCATGTGCAAGACCAAGGTCCATACCTCCAATGGCATGGTCATACCTAGAGGTCAAAGGTAAAAAAGGGACAGTCAATAACTTTCTAATTCTTTGATGGGTTATGAAATTACTTGGCAGAAATGTTAACCATCATGAGACGATGTGTTGTACCTCAAAGGTCAAGGCCATACTTAAGAGGTCAAAGGTAAAAAAGTTTTTTTTTGTGTACGGCCAATAACTTTTTTATTTTCTATGAACATTTTTAAGGTAACTTTGCAGAAATGTTCATCTTCATTAGATCTGTTGCTCACAAGACCCGGCTCAATACCTCCAATGTCAAGGTTATACTTAGAGGTCAAAACCGGGGGAGACATCTGTGTTTTTGTAGGAAAACAAATTCTAGTTTAGAGCTGAAATAAGTAAAATAAGGTATACTCACGGAAACCACAGTTTCACTATATAAAAATAGGGTTCAAGGGGGTCAAAATTATATAGGCGTGTTTTCGTGATGACTAGGGAAAATTCCGGAAAATTGGAAATCGACATTAAATAATAACAATATTTTATGTATGACCAACCGATTTAATGTCAAATGCAATATATTCCTAAAACAAATTATTAAGGACCAAAAGGGAGGGGGGGGGGGGTTAGATATTTTTAATGATATAATGATGGATGCAGATAAGCTAGACATACAAAATAAATGGACACAACAGATAGGAACTAGAGAAAGTGACCAGTGGTTCACGTATACCCCCGGCCAGCGTCACCCTCTGATATATCTTTCGAGCTTGTATGTGATATGAATGAAGTCAAGAAGCTATAAGAATCTATAAATGTGCTTGTAAAAGCTAAACCAAACATAAAATTTCTAAATGGACCAAGGGAGTGTGGGCATCAAATAGAACATACAGGCATCTATAAACTTTGACATAAAACTTTAACCAAATGCAAAAATTTCTAAGTCCGTGACCTTGAGGTCAAGGTCACCATGGGTGGGCGAAGGGACATGCATCATGAAATCATTTATCAAAAATGAAGAGAATCTAACATGTGGTTACAGGGATATCAGCCATGAAAAAGGTTTAACACAAAACTTTGACGTAAAAATAGATGAACAGACAGACAGACAGCCCTACAAGGGGCTTGACCCAGAGGCTTAGATATTCCATATGAAAGGTAATGCTATAGAGTTATCCTTTACCAAACATGAAGAGAATCTAACATGAGGTTACAGAGATATCAGCAATGAAAAAGGTTTAACACAAAACTTTGACGTAAAATTAGATGAACAGACAGACAGACAGCCCACCCAGGGGCTTGACCCAGGGGCTTAGATATTCCATATGAAAGGTAATACTATAGAGATATCCTGTAACAAACATGAAGAGAATCTAATATGTGGTTACAGAGATATCAGCAATGAAAAAGGTTTAACACAAAACTTTGACGTAAAAGTAGATGAACAGACAGACGGACAGACAGACAACCCACCCAGGGGCTTGACCCAGGTGCTTAGATATTCCATATGAATGGTAATGCTATAGAGATATCCTGTACCAAATATGAAGAGAATCCAACCTGTGGTTACAGAGATATGAGCAATCAAAAAGGTTTAACGCAAAACTTTGACGTAAAGGTTGACGAACGACCGAACGAACGTACGAACGAACAAACGAACATACGAACGAACCAACGAACGGACGAACGGACGGAAAGACGAAAACTATATACCCCCTGACATACTTCGTATGCCGGGGGTATAAATATAAGTGATGATGAATGGAAAAAATATATTAAAGCTATAACAACATTGAAAGATGTCAAATTAAAAGATTTTCAGTAAAAAAAATAAAATAAAATTTTAATTACCAAATCTGGAATGAACTGAAAGGATGGTTAATAGCTAATTCAAACATATTAATAGATTTAAAAGAAACAAATATACTGTTCTCTTACCAGGATAATAACCAGATGATTAATTATATATTCGTTTTGGCGAAATACTATATTTACAGTAACAACTTTTTTAAAAGTGAGTTAAATATAAAAAAAATATATATCTAAAATGAGGGAAAAATTTAAAATGGAAAAATTTAAAATGGAAAAATATATAGGGTATATAAATACAATGTAAACAAGTTTTTTCTTAAAATGGTCACCCTTATATAACTACTTCAATACAAGTTTACGGTAAGATTCAAGAAATGTTGCATTATTATGGTTAATTATTTAGTTTATTCATTATTTGTTTATTTATATATTTTAGGCAACGTTAGATGAGCATGATTGACAGTATCTTCTTAGATATAAAATACAGTAATTTGCATTTTTGGGTACAGCAGGCAGTTTCGGTGGGAAGTGACTGTCCATACATAGAAGGTTTGAGAAGTTTCTGATCATATTTCTTCCATTCTTTGTTATTAAGTATCTAAGCGCTTATATCGTATATTCTGTTTTATTTTATTTTGATACATGCTATGAACTGCAACAAAAAAAAAAACCTCCAAACTTTTCTATCGTTCTGCTTCATAATTCAAACTTCATTTTTTTCTTCTTCTTTGTAGTCTTTCATTTTTATTATTATTTATTTATTTATCCATTTTTTAATATTTTTCGGAAAATGTTACAATTTGTAGCTAACGTGCAAACATGTATAAGGAATTTATATAAAAAATGTATTGTGAAATGAATGTTTTGTATATTAATGTTCTTGAAGTTAGCGAAAATAAAATTTAAAACAAACATGTGCCCCGCAAGGCAAAGGTTATTTCTATTGGTTTGGTCATTCTGGGCCTGTATATACATGTAGAAGGCGCATGAAATAATCCAAGACAGATCAGTTTGCATGGGTACGGAGGTTGATTCAATAACGATCTCCAAATACTCAGATTAACCAACGCATTTGCTCTATATTTACATGTATTATCTCTGTTTGGAGAGTGTACATGTATCATAAGGCTTATACTCAGATTAACCAACGCATTTTCTCTCTTTTGGATATTGTATCAGAAGGCTCATGCTATCAGCTAAGACCCATTAGTCTGCACGTACTTCCAGGTTGATCCGAGTTTTCGTTTGTCCCACAAGTCTCACTGAACTGATGTTGGGTGTTGGATCAAATATGTGTAAGAAAAAAAAAAACACCGATATTCCAATAATAATATCAAACTATATTGACACCATTTATGCAAGCAGTCTGCCACACCGTGACACGACCGCCTCAGCGGCCAAAAGTGATGGGACGGAATATAAGAATCTTATATGGGTGTGAGGGTGGATAGAAAAATCCGTCCCAAGGGTCACTGTACGGCATCACGAGGCTTGCCGAGTGATGCCGGACAGTGATCCCGAGGGACGGATTTTTCTATCCACCCCTCACATCCATATTGGATTATTTTTCTTGCATACCTTCCATTTCTTAGCGCGGAATTTCAATGCTGCAGTCACTTCGGTTACCAACGTCCGCCATATTGTGTTGGCACTGCGGGAATGTAAAGTGACGTCACGGATAGTGCATGGCGTCAACCTTAGAGACGGCGCACACAAGGTCGTTATCAACCAGTGCATTTATCAAACACCCGATTATATTCGATTTGGGGTCGGAACACCAGGGTCAGAACATAAATTTATAACCCAGGGTAAAATCGCGGATTTCCTTGTCTGGTGTGCAAGAAAATGTAATACCAAAACGGTTGCGATAGAGATAGTTGGGATAATCCAACACCAGAGTATCCCGTAGATAGAGATTTTGAAACCCATAACACAGAAAATCATTGTATCCGATCACGAATTTATTCCGGAACCTGTGGCAGTGCCGACTACAAGGGTTGGATTTAGGTGTGTTTTGTCCTAAATATTTTCGACGGGGCGTTAAAATCTAACTGAAATCTATCCTGGTGTATGAATGTCGTTTGACGTGTCACAAGTAACACTTCTGATTCTGAAACAAATAAACTTACCAGCTGTTGTTGTTGTTGTTTTCCAGTTTCCCCGTGTCGCGGGTCGTCAGCTGGTGGGGTCCCAGAGAACGAATCCATCAGAATCAGAATTGTTACTGGTGACACGTCAAATGACATTGATACATCAGGACCTGTGATGTGGGAAGTTAGTCCCTAGCTCTAACCAAAGAGGTAAATTAAGCTACACGATCATCAGCACCTTCAGCTGTCGAAATAATCGAATCGGGAAGGACATTCCAATCTCTAATGGTTCTGCGGGAAGAACGACTCTTTATTAATGTCAGTTCTTGCAGTAAGGGTCTGAAACGCCAACAAATGGTGATTTCTACAGTGTATAGCTTGGGGAACAAGGTCATCTGTTGGAATGCTGGCAGCACCCATTAGACATTTCTATAAAAGGATTAGCATACTGTCTGTTCTCCTTTTCTTGAGAGACTCCCATTTTAATTTTCCAAGTATTCCAGTCAGGCTCCCAGTTTCAACGCAGTAATTGCCTGTTACAAATCTAGCAGCTCTATTCTGAACTTTCTCAATTTCATCGTTAAGGACCACTCCACTGGGGCCCAAGATACAACTACCATATTCCAAGATTGGGCGAACAAGACCTTTACATGGTGCCTCTTTTACATCCTGAGGGCACTGATGAAGATTTCGCCTCAGGAAACCAAGCATTCTATTTGCCTTAGTACA
This sequence comes from Lucinisca nassula, assembly GCA_963580285.1. Taxonomy (NCBI): domain Eukaryota; kingdom Metazoa; phylum Mollusca; class Bivalvia; order Lucinida; family Lucinidae; genus Lucinisca; species Lucinisca nassula. The sequence continues at coordinate 29,119,936 of OY757015.1, forward strand.
CATGTTGCTAATATGAGTATTCCAACCCAAGTTGTGTGAGATTGTCACTCAAAGGTATTAAATGGAGTCCACATTCTCGAGGACCGTTCCCTCTAAGGTGTAAGAAGCCTCAACTTTATTAGATCTCTTCCTAGTTATCTGCATAATATTGCATTTAACTGGCTGAAATCTCATGCCCCATTTTCGGGCCCAACATCCTAATCTATCTATGTCAGCCTGAAGTTTCACTGAGTTATCTGTATCTCTAATTTCCCGGTAACAAACACAGTCATCTGCGAACAGTCTTTTTACTGAGTCATTGTTAGTGGAAATATCATTGATGTACAGGGAGAACAAAAGCGGACCAAGAACAGTCCCTTGCTTGACTCCAGACAAAACTGGAGCCCACTCCGAAGATTCACCATTAACAACAACCCGCTGTTTTCTGTAGAAAAGAAGGGAATCTATCCATTTGAGGGTCTTTCCCCCAATTCCATAACCAAATAACTTAGATTTAAGTAGTTCATGAGGAGGGGTGTCAAAAGCCTTCTCGAAGTCCATGCTGGCACTACCATACCAGTTGTGACCCAAACAAAGAAAAATATATATTCTAGTGTAACCGAACCGTACTGTGACGAGTGAGTGCTCAGGACCCCGCGCACTATAGAGTAATCCTTACAGTGTGCCTCTAACCCTGGCCACTATATATTAAGTGCTCAGTACTGATACAGTCAGTCACCAAAATAAACTGGCTGTGACCTATACCACCCTAAGCACAAGAATTAGAATCCAACGTTAGCCAGCTCTCTGGCCAGAAGGTGGATCCCCGCGTTGGAAGTGGTTACGACTTCCTAAGTTCGTACACTGGGTGGACAGCCACCGCCCATAGGGACTTGAAGAAATATATGGGCAGAGCTGAATCTGGCCCGCACACTAGTACTGGTAAACCGCTTAGAGGATCTAAGCCTGTCCAGGAACCGCAGTGCTAGGCGGAGCGTCCATGCTAATAAACCCTATTGGTTTCATTGGGCGACAGGGCTTGAGATGTCATTTCATCTCAATGTCGGTTAAAAGTCGCACAAAATTGGAAGCAACGTCTCCAAAATGACCTTTACAGTGTTGACGGCGACGTTGAACCTCAAATCAAATCAAAATCAAACACTGGGTGGAGCAGACGAATGCTCTGAGCCAAATAAAGGACAACGGTTTCTGTATGAATATATTTATGTACAAAATGGCACATGAAAACAGCGTAGAATTTCAACAAGTGTAAACACAAAATATTGCATTTCCTGGAATAGACTAAGCTACTTATTAGGTAAATATCTCATATTGTTGGGTTCAGTGAATTGTGGGTGCAACGAGATCCACAAGGCAAGGGCAAACTGTCTCTTTCCAGACACTCCGGTACTCCGGAAGTGTGAACTTTGTCCCTGTTCACCTGTAATCGAAGCCCTCCAACTCACTGTGCAGCAGTGGAAATGTCAATGTAAGCACTTATTTTTAGAATGTGGGTAGTATCACGTCCCAAGATAGATGGATAAAACATATAATTAGTTTTTTAAAAGGTATGGATGAATTGTAATTTAGATAATAAAAGTGGAAAATGAACGTACTTCTTTATCTTTAACGAATAAGGAAGAACCAAATCACCATTTCCAAGCAAAACGATTTAATTAATACGAAGCAGGAAAACTGTCGCCAAAGCTCACCAAGGGAAAATACCCTCGGTCTGCAGAATAGAATGGACTATTTCCGGACGACAACTGTCCAACTTCGTGAACTTCCGAAAATTCCCGGAAGGTAAAACGTGGCTGCCAGACGAGAGCTAGAAATGTGCTTAGAAGCGGTGACTTCGTTCAGAAATATATGCGTATCTTTCAGGTAATGTAAGTTGATTATAAAAGTGTACGATGGGAAAACACATATATAAATGAAATATATTTACCATAATCTCGTATCACATAGGAAAATTGAAAGAAGTTTGGCAGAAAATAGACGCATTATAGGCAGTGTACGTTAATTCGGACATTGCGAATCTGGACAAAATTTACCAAAATAGATGTGGCAGTCTAATGTCAACATTCCGGTCATAGAAACAGGAGTGTTGGCATTGATACATGCAACTTAAACCCAAATCTGCCACATTCCATCTTCCTAGGGATAATAAAATCATAATCATAATTTGATTTTTTTTTAATTAATAAGATGAAGACTAAATACATAAAACACTTTAAGCACATAACTTTCAGGACAAGACCACATACAATTAGGAAAAATGTATGAATAAGTGAAAACATTCAAATAACTATGCTTTTGTACTTTCATAGCATAACAAAATAATGCAAAATCCTTAGAGATGACTTATTCATTTCTGTTTCACAGATGACCGAAGAAGTTCTGGGGAATCTGCTGCAGGACCCGCGGACACAGAACAACCGTCCCAACAGATAACCATCCATCGGACCAGACAGTTCAGCAGCAGAAAATGCAAATAGCTCACACAGAACTGATAGAAAAACAAGAGGGCCATGATGGCCCTGGATCGCTCACCTGATCCATAGAGTTACAAGTGGGCCCCAGGGAGGGCCATTATTGACCACAGGGCTATAATGTGAGGGAGGTCTAAAAAGGTGAAGCTTCATACCAAATATCAACTAGAAATGGTGTTTGTAAAACACAATGCCCCCAACCTTTGCTTGTCCCTAGATTGCAAAATATTCAACAAATATTATCAAAGACTCAAAAACATACAACAAGAATTCCCCCGCAGGCTATGTCGCGCCTGTGGGGGCGCAAAGTCACCAAACCATGAAATCTAGGTCAAGGTCAAACATGGATGCCTGCATAAAAATTTCACTCCTAGTTGCAAGCATGTACCAAGTATCATCAATGAAACTCTTAAAAACAGACTCTTACATCAGGGTGAAAGTTGGGGTTGTCACACTATTTTACAAAATCAGTGAACCATAAAATGTAGGTCAAAGTCAGAAATGGATACTTGCATTGAAGTTTCAATTCTTAAATGCAAGCTTGTACCAAATGCTATTAATGAAGCTCTAATAGATCTTGAGAAATGGACTCTTACATTAGGGTGAAAGTCAGGGTGGTCGCAATAATTCACAAAGTCTCGGGAACCATGAAATATGGGTCAAAGTCAAATTTGGATGCTTGCGTTGCAGCTGCAATTCCTAGATGCAAGTTTGTACCAATTATAATTTAAAAAGCTTTAATAATTTTCGAGAAATGGACTCTTACATTAGGGTGAAAGTCAGGGTGGTCGCAATAATTCACGAAATCAGTGAACCATGAAATATAGGTCAAGGTCAGATATGGATGCTTGCGTTTAAGTTGCAATGCCTGGATGCAAGTTTGTACCAAGAATGATTAATGAAGCTCTAATAGTTCTCAAGACATGGACTTTCTGACAAGATTTTATTAAAAAAAAACATGGCATCGCATGCGATATAAATCCCCTCGCACAAGACAACTTCGTGTGTGGAAAACACTGAAATGGCAAAAGTCCAATTTGCTTGAGATATTATCATATGCAACATTTGTGTAAAGTTTGTTTAAAAATCCATCCATGAATGTAGGTTCTAGAGTGATGACAATATTTCTCTAAAAATAGTCATAGGGACCTTGACTTGAGGCCATGGCCGCGAAGTATATCTTGCTCAAGATAGTATCATAAGCATCTTTTGTGTGAAGTTAGATTAAAATCATATATGTAGGCGGTAGAGCAATGACAAAGTTTTTCTAAAAATAGCTACAGTGACCTTGACCTTGAGGTCATGACCTTGAAAGTCAAAGCAACGCGAGATATTACCATAAGAAACATTTGTGTGAAGTTCTATTAACATCCATCAATAAATGTAGGCACAAGAGCAATGACAAAGTTTTTCTAAAAATAGCCACAGTGACCGTGACCTTGAAAGTCAAAACAGCTCGAGATATTGTCATAAGGAACATTTGTGCGAAGTTATACTGAAATCGGTGAAGAAATGTAAGCGCTAGAGCCATGACAAAGTTTTTTCTAAAAATAGCCACAGTAACCTTGACCTTGAAAGTCAAACTCACTCGAGGTATTGTCATAAGGAACATTTGTGTGAAGTTATATTGAAATCAGTGACGAAATGTAGTCGCTAGGGCGATGACAAAGTTTTTCTAAAAAAGCCACAGTGACCTTCACCTTGAAAGTCGAAATGGCTCGAGATATTGTCATAAGGAACATTTGTGTGAAGTTATATTGAAATTGGTGAAGAAATGTTAGCGCTGGAGCCATGACAAAGTTTTTGTAAAAATAGCCACAGTGACCTTGACCTTGAAAGTGGAACTCGCTTACAGATATTGTCATAAGGAACATTTGTGTGAATCGATTTTGAAATTGGTGAAAAAAACGTAAGCGCTAGAGCAATGACAAAGTTTTTCTAAAAATAGCCACAGTGACCTTGACCTGGAAAGTCGAACTATTTCGAGGTATTGTCATAAGGATCATTTGTGTGAAGTTATATTAAAATCGGTGAAGAAATGTAGGCGCTGGAGCGATGACAAAGTTTTTCTAAAAATAGCCATTGTGACCTTGACCTTGAAAGTCGAAATGGCTTGAGATATTGTCATAAGGAACATTTGTGTAAAGTTATATTGAAATCGGTGAAGAAATGTAAGCGCTAGAGCGATGACAAAGTTTTTCTAAAAATAGCGACAGTGACCTTGACCTTGAAGTGGAACTCGCTAGAGATATTGTCATAAGGAACATTTGTGTGAAGTTATATTTAAATCGGTGAAGAAATATAGGCGCTACAGCGATGGCAAAGTTTTTCTAAAAATAGCTACAGTGACCTTGACCTTGAGGTCATGACCCTGAAAGTCGAACTCGCTCGAGATATTGTCATAAGGAAAATTTGTGTGAAGTAATATTGAAATCAATGAAGAAATGTAGGCGCTAGAGCAATGACAAAGTTTTTCTAAAAATAGCCACAGTGACCTTGACCTTGAGGTCATGACCTTGAAAGTCGAACTCGCTCAAGATATTGTCTTAAGGAACATTTGTGTGGAGTTATATTGAAATCAGTGAAGAAATGGAGGCGCTAGAGCGATCACAGTTTTTCTTAAAATAGCCACAGTGACCTTGACCTTGAGGTCATGACCTTGAAAGTCGAACTCGCCGAGATATTGTCATAAGAAACATTTGTGTGAAGTTATATTTTAATCAGTGAAAAAATGTAGGCGCTAGAGCGATGACAATGTTTTTCTAAAAATGGCCACAGTGCCCTTGACCTTGAGGTCATGACCTTGAAAGTCTAACTCTCTCAAGATATTGCCATAAGGAACATTTGTGTGAAGTTATATTGAAATCAGTGAAGAAATGTAGGCGCTAGAGCGATCACAAAGTTTTTCTTAAAATAGCCACAGTGACCTTGACATTGAGGTCATGACCTTGAAAGTCGAACTCGCTGAGATATTGTCATAAGAAACATTTGTGTGAAGTTATATTTAAATCAGTGAAGAAATGTAGGCGCTAAGCGATGACAAAGTTTTTCTAAAAATAGCCACAGTGACCTTGACCTTGCGGTCATGACCTTGAAAGTCGAACTCGCTCGAGATATTGTCAGGAGAAACATTTGTGTAAAGTTATATTGAAATCAGTGAAGAAATGTAGGCGCTAGAGCGATGACTAAATTTTTCTAAAAATAGCCACAGTGACCTTGACCTTGAGGCCTTCATCTTGAAAGTCGAACTCGCTCGAGATATTTTTATAAGAAACATTTGTGTGAAGTTAAATTGAAATTGGTGAAGAAATGGAGGCGCTAGAGCGATGGCAAAGTTTTTCTAAAAATAGCCACAGTGACCTTGAACTTTAGGTCATGACCTTGAAAGTCGAACTCGCTCGAGATTTTTTATAAGGAAAATTTGTTTGAAGTTAAAGTGTGTTAAGAAAGTTCGTTCCACATTTCAAATGGTAATTTTAATATGTAAACAAGCAGCTAGCACTGAACAATTTACACAGTCAATATCCAGAGGGTCCACCTTTATTCTTTATGACATTGTGAATTCTCTTGGGCATAGAGTGTATGAGAGAAGCGACATGTTGTGAAGGTATGGTCCTCCAGGCGTGCTGCAAACGTCCGCGTAACTGTGCCATAGTCGAGGGGCGGGGGTCTTTGTAAGCCTCGCGGTCCAGTATACTCCAAAGGTTCTCAATGCAATTAAGATCAGGCGAATTGCCAGGCCACATGTCTTTCTTGATAAAGTTCGGAAGGTTGTCGATGCACCAGTTCTGTGTTGCTGCCGCCGTATGTGGGGTAGCCCCATCATGCATAAACACTGTCTGTCCGGGGTAGGGTACCAGTCTCCGTTGATCGATTCTCCCGTTAGATCTTGTACGCATCAGTGCTGGTTTAAGTTCTCTCTGTAGAATATTGTCCACATAGTAATTTGATGTAACAGTTTTTCCGGTGGGAACAATATGGAGATGTGACAATCCATTTACACCCATGGCTCCCCATATCATTATCTTTGAACTCGACTTGACACAACTAACGTCAGGTACATTATCTGATTGAGACCCCCACACAGTGTCATCCTTACGATTTGGAACGTGGAACAAATATTTGGTAGATTCATCACTGAAGATGTAGTTTTCCCAGTCCTGGGCAGATAAATGCTTGTGCTCCTTGGCAAAGGCCAGCCTTTTGCTCCGCTGTGCCTTGGTCAGTAACTGATTTCGGGGCCGTTTAAAGGATTTCCATTTCTTCACCTTACGAATGTAGTTAAACACTGTAACATGGCTGATATTATGACCAGAGTTCTTAAGCTCTTTGCTCAGCTTCCTAGTTGATCGCCCCCTCTTATACTTGATGCTCTCGATGGTTTTCTTTACCCCTCCCCTCACTTTCGTCGGACGTCCGGTTCGGCGCTTATCGGCCAGTCCCGTTTGTTCATCCCGCCGTTGTCGCCACTTTCGTACCCAGCGCTGACTCTTATGCAAGTATTTCGATACATATCGAATGTCAAATCCAGCATCTAATAAAGCCAAAGCCTGTGCTCTTTCTTGCTCAGGAGACAGTTTTGTAACACCACCGTTTTTGGATAAAACAGCCGGCATTGCGGATCGTCTGCAGCGAACAGTTGTTTACAAAATCCAATAGCAACACAAAAGTGTCAAGCACAAGGGAAACTACTGCATTAGTTTATAGCACATAAGTATAACTGCAACTGCTGTAAATTTGATGGCGATTGGAAAACCGTAATCAATTGAAATATACCGTTAAAATGTGGAACGAACTTTCTTAACACCCTTTATATTGAATTTGGGAAGAAAAGTAGGCGCTAGAGCGATGACAAAGTTTTTCTAAAAATAGCCAGTGACCTTGAACTTGAGATTATGACCTTGAAAGTTAAACTCACTCGAGATTTTTTTTAAATGGAACATTTGTGTGAAGTTATATTGAAATTGGTGCAGAAATGTAGCCGCTAGAGCGATGACAAAGTTTTTATAAAAATAGCCACAGTGACCTTGACCTTGAGGTCATGACCTTGAAAGTCGAACTCGCTCGAGATTTTTTATAGGGAACATTTGTGCGAAGTTATATTAAAATAGGTCAAGAAATGTAGGCGCTAGAGCGATGACAAAAGTATGTACGTACGTACGGGACCTCACAACTATGTTGTGCGAGGGAATAATTAAAAAAAAATTCAAAGATCAATAACTCTTGAAAGGGGATGAGAAAAAAATACGCGTCGGCTTATTTTCAATTAGGAATGCATATATGAAATTTCATAACCATAGCATACACAGTTCTAAAGTTACGCTATGCATCAATTTTAGCATTCATATACTCATCAACACCAATATACTCAACAACTTTCATAGTTCTAGCTCCAATAGTGTTTGAGATATTTTGCTGACAAGATTTTATTAAAAAAATTTCAAAGGGCAATAACTCTTGAAAGGGGCATAATCCGGACGAGAAAATAATACGCTTCAGCTAATTTTCCATGAGGAATCCATATATGAAATTTCAAAAACCTTGCATACACGGTTCTAAAGTTATGCTATGCATCACTTTTAGCATACATTACAATTGGCACAAATTACCAAAATGACAAAGGGCCATAACTCACAAAGCATTTTTCAGAATTTTGTCAAAAGTTAAGCAGTTCATCTACTCATCACAACCAATATAATCACCAACTTTCAAGGCTCTAGCTCCATTTGTTTTTTAGATATCTTGCTGACAAGATTTTATTAAAAACATTTCAAAGGGCAATAACTCTTGAAAGGGGCATAATCCTGACGAGAAAAAAAATACGCGTCAGCTTATTTTCCATCAGAAATGCATATATGAAATATCAAAACCCCAGCATACACGGTTCTAAAGTTATGCTATGCATCACTTTTAGCATACATTACAATGGGCACAAATTACCAAAATGACAAAGGGCCATAACTCACAAAGTATTTTTCGGAATTTTGTCATAAGTTAATCAGTTCATCTATGCATCACCACCAATCTATTCACCAACTTTCAAGGCTCTAGCTCCAATAGTTTTTGAGATATCTTGCTGACAAGATTTTATTACAAAATTTCAAAGGGCAATAACTCTTAAAAGGGGCATAATCCGGACGAGAAAAAAAATACGCTTCAGCTAATTTTCCAGGAGGAATCCATATATGAAATTTCAAAACCCTAGCATACACGGTTTGAAAGTTATGCTATGCATCACTTTTAGCATACATTACAATGGGCACAAATTACCAAAATGACAAAGGGCCATAACTCACAAAGTATTTTTCAGAATTTTGTCATAAGTTAAGCAGTTCATCTACTCGTCACCACCAATATATTCACCAACTTTCAAGGCTCTAGCTCCAATAGTTTTCGAGATATCTTGCTAACAAGATTTTATTTAAAAATTTCAAAGGGCAATAACTCTTGAAGGTGGCATAATCCGGACGAGAAAAAAATACGCTTCAGCTAATTTTCCATGAGGAATCCATATATGAAATTTCAAAACCCTAGCATACACGGTTCTTTAGTTATGCATCAAAAGCGTAACGGACGGACGAACGAATGAACGGACGAACGAACCAGAACCAATATGCCCCTCCAACTTTTTCAAAGTTGGGGGCATAACAAGGGCTATAATTTGAACAATCTTGGCAAAGGTCCACTAGATGAAGCTACACACTAAATATCAAAGATCTGGGCTTTGGGGTTTCAGAGAAGAAGATTTTTTAAAGATACTCCCTACATAAGCCTATGTAGAACCAAATGGCCCGGATGCGGGGACCTTTTTGGCCTCATGGTTATACTTTAAACAATCTTGATAGGGGTCCACTAGATGAAGCTTCACACCAAATATCCAAGACCTGGGCCTTGCTGTTTCAGAGAAGAAGATTTTTCAAAGATTATCTCTATATAAGTCTATGTAAAACCAAAGGGCCCCGGCGGAGGGCTTTGTGGCCCGAGGGCTATAATTTGAAAAAATCTTGGTAGGGGTCCACTAGATGAAGCTCCATACCAAATATCAAAGACATGGGCCGTGCAGTTTCCGAGAAGAAGATTTTTAAATATTTCCCTATATAAGTCTATGTAAAACCAATGGGTCTTGGGGCGGGGGCATTTTTGGCCCCAGGGCTATAATTTGAATCATCTTGATAGAGGTCCACTAGATGAAATTTTACACGAAATCTAAAAGACCTAGGCCTTGTGGTTTCACAGTAGAAGATTTTTAAAGATTTTTCCTATATAAGTCTATGTAAAATCAAAGGGCCCTGAGGCGGGGGCATTTTTGGTCTCAGGGCTATAATTTGAACAATCTTTGCAGACGTCATATAGATGAAGCTTCATACCAAATAGCAAAGACATGGGCCTTGCGGTTTCAGAGAAGATTTTTAAAGATTTTCCCTATATAAGCCCATGTAAAACCAAAGGGCCCCGGGGCGGGGGCATTTTTGGCCCCAGCACTATAATTTTAACAATCTTGGTAGGGGTCCACTAGATGAAGCTTCATTCCGAATATCAAAGAACCGTGCCTTGCGGTTTCAGAGAAGGAGATTTTTTAAGATTTTCCCTATATAAGCCCATGTAAAACCAAAGGGCCCGGGGCGGGGGCATTTTTGGCCCCAGCACTATAATTTGAACAGTCTTGTTAGGGGTCCACTAGATGAAGCTTCATACCAAATGTCAAAGACCTGGGCCTTGCCGTTTCAGAGAAGAAGATTTTTAAAGATTTTCCCTATATAAGCCCATGTAAAACCAAAGGGCCCCGGGGCGGGGGCATTTTTGGTCCTAGCACTATAATTTGAACAATCGTAGTAGGGGTCCATTAGATGAAGCTTCATACCAAATATCAAAGACCTGGGCCTTTTGGTTTCAGAGAAGAAGATTTTTTAAGTTTTCCGGGAAAAAAAACTATTTATTGCTCCTGTGACCTAGTTATGCAACGGAGCGGAACCATTTGAACAACTTTGAAAGGGGACCACCTAAGGATCATTTCTGTGAAGTTTGGTTAAAATCTGATCAGTGGTTTAGGAGATGTCGTTTGAAGAAATTGTTTACGCACGGATGACGGACAAAAAGTGATCCTAAAAAAAACAAAAGAGGGCCATGATGGCCCTGGATCGCTCACCTGATCCATACAGTAACCAGTGGGCCCCGGGGAGGGCCATTACTGACCCCAGGGCTACAATGTGCATATTGTTGAGAGAGGTCTAAAAAGGTGAAGCTTCATACTACAATATCATCCAAGGCTATAATATGAACAATCTTGGCAAAGGTCCACTAGATGGAGCTATTCACCAAATATCAAAGACCTGGGCCTTGCGGTTTCAGAGAAGGTTTTTTAGCTCACCTGGGCCTTTAGGCTCATAGGTGAGCTTATAGTATAGCCATGGTCCGTCGTCCGTCCGTCCGTGCGTCCGTCCACCATTTTCAAAGATCTTCTCCTATACTGCAGGGCCAATCAAAGCCAAATTTCATATGGAGCCTCAGTGGGATGGGGGAACGAAAGTTTGTTCGCAGGGTCTGGATCACATGACCAAGATGGCCACCATGCCCATATATGGTAAAAAGCCTTCAAAAATCTTCTTCTCCAGAGCCATAAGGCCAGTGGCCTTGAAACTTGGCATGTAGCATATGGTACTCGGGCCCATCATGGTTTGTACAAATGGTGACCCTGGGTTGACCTTGACTATTTTACAGCAAAGTCAAATTTGTCGACTTAGGCTTTTGCATGGGGCAAAGTGAAAATAATGGATTTATAGGAAACCATTGAAGACAGTGTCACCAAAATTTGTAGATCAGGCAAAGTAACTGAATACATGAATGTATATGGATCAGAAAGGTAAAGGTCATTCATTGGCCTTGTTCGCGGGTCTGGATCACATGACCAAGATGGCCGCCATGCCCATATATGGTAAAAAGCCTTCAAAACTCTTCTTCTCCAGAACCGTAAGGCCAGTGGCTTTGAAACTTGGCATGTAGCATATGGTACTCGGGCCCATTATGGTTTGTACAAATGGTGACCCTGGGTTGACCTTGACCTATTTTACAGCAATGTCAAATTTTCCGACTTAGGCTTTTGCATGGGGCAAAGTGAAAATAATGGATTTATAGGAAACCATTGAAGACAGTGTCAACAAAATTTGTAGATCAGGTAAAGTAATTGAATACATGAAGATCTATGGGTCAGAAAGGTCAAGGTCATTCATTGGCCTTAGACCAAGGTCATTCAGGATCCATATTTCAAACATTTTTTTCTCCAAAACTGCTGAGCCAATTTAAGTAAAATTTAATATGGAGCCTTTGTGAGTTGAACAAATGAAAAAATGCCAATACGGTCTAGATCACATGACCAAAATGGCCGTCACACCCATATATGGTAAAAAGCCTTAAAAATTCTTCTCCTCCAGAACCGTAAGGCCAATGGCCTTGAAACTTGGCATGTAGCATATGGTACTCTGGCCCATCATAGTTTGTACAAATGGTGACCCTGAGTTGACCTTGACCTATTTTACAGCAATGTCAAATTTGCCGACTTAGGCTTTTGCATGGGAAAAAGTGAAAATAATGGATTTTTAGGAAACCATTGAAGACACTGTCACCAAAATTAGTAGATAAGGTAAAGTAGCTGAATACATGAAGATCTATGTGTAAGAAAGGTCAAGGTCATTGATTGACCTTTGACCAAGGTCACGCAGGTTCCATATTTCAAACATTTTTCTCAAAAACTACTGAGCCAATTGAAGTGAAATTCAATATGGAGCCTTTGGGAGTTGAACAAATGAAAAGTCGCCAATATGGTCTAGATCACATGACCAAGATGGCCACCACGCCCATATATGGTAAAAACACTTCGAAATTCTTCTTCTCAAGAGCCGTAAGGCCAATGGCCTTGAAACTTGGCATGTGGCATATGGTACTCGGGCCTATCATAATTTGTTCAAATGGTGACCCTGGGTTGAACTTATTTTACAGTAATGTCAAATATGCTGACTTAGGCTTTTGCATAGGAAAAAGTGAAAATAATGGATTTTTAGCTAACCTGAGCCTTTAGGCTCATAGGTGAGCTTATAGTTTAGCCATGGTCCGTCGTCCGTCCGTCCGTCCACCATTTTCAAAGATGTTCTTCTCCTATACTGCAGGGCCAATCAAAGCCAAATTTCATATGGAGCCTCAGTGGGATGGGAGAACGAAAGTTTGTTTGCGGGGTCTGGATCACATGACCAAGATGGCCGCCATGCCCATATGTGGTAAAAAACCTTCAAAAATCTTCTTCTCCAGAACCATAAGGCCAGTGGCCTTGAAACTTGGCATGTAGCATATGGTACTCAGGCCCATCATGGTTTGTACAAATGGTGACCCTGGGTTGACCTTGACCTATTTTACAGCAATGTCAAATTTGCCGACTTAGGCTTTTGCATGGGGCAAAGTGAAAATTATGGATTTATAGGAAACCATTGAAGACAGTGTCACCAAAATTTGTAGATCAGGTAAAGTAACTGAATACATGAAGATCTATGGGTGATAAAGGTCAATGTCATTCATTGGCCTTAGACCCAAGATGGCCGCCATGCCCATATATGGTAAAAAACCTTCAAAAATCTTCTTCTCCAGAACCATAAGGCCATTGGCCTCGAAACTTGGCATGTAGCATATGGTACTCGAGCCCATCATGGTTTGTACAAATGGTGACCCTAGGTTGACCTTGACCTATTTTACAGCAATGTCAAATTTGTCGACTTAGGCTTTTGCATGGGGCAAAGTGAAAATAATGGATTTATAGGAAACCATTGAAGACAGTGTCACCAAAATTGGTAGATCAGGTAAAGTAACTGAATACATGAAGATCTGTGGGTGAGAAAGGTGAAGGTCATTCATTGGCCTTAGACCCAAGATGGCCGCCATGCCCATATATGGTAAAAAGCCTTCAAAAATCTTCTTCTCCAGAACCATAACGCCAGTGGCCTTGAAACTTGGCATGTAGCATATGGTACTCGGGCCCATCATGGTTTGTACAACTGGTGACCCTGGATTGACCTTGACCTATTTTACAGTAATGTCAAATTTGCCGACTTAGGCTTTTGCACGGGGCAAAGTGAAAATAATGGATTTATAGGAAACCATTGAAGACAGTGTCACCAAAATTTGTAGATCAGGTAAAGTAACTGAATACATGAAGATCTGTGGGTGAGAAAGGTGAAGGTCATTCATTGGCCTTAGACCCAAGATGGCCGCCATGCCCATATATGGTAAAAAGCCTTCAAAAATCTTCTTCTCCAGAACCATAACGCCAGTGGCCTTGAAACTTGGCATGTAGCATATGGTACTCGGGCCCATCATGGTTTGTACAAATGGTGACCCTGGGTTGACCTTGACCTATTTTACAGCAATGTCAAATTTGCCGACTTAGGCTTTTGCACAGGGCAAAGTGAAAATAATGGATTTATAGGAAACCATTGAAGACAGTGTCACCAAAATTTGTAGATCAGGTAAAGTAACTGAATACATGAAGATCTATGGGTGAGAAAGGTCAAGGTCATTCATTGGCCTTAGACCAAGGTCATTCAGGATCCATATTTCAGATATTTTTTTCTCCAAACCTGCTGAGCCAATTTAAGTGAAATTTAATATGAAGCCTTTGTGAGTTGAACAAATGAAAAAATGCCAATACGGTCTAGATCACATGACCAAGATGAAAAGTTGCCAATATGGGCTAGGTCACATGACCAAGATAGCCACCACGACTATATATTTATATATTTTTCTTATAAGTATTTGATTTTGTGCAGAGTTTAATAAAAATAAATAAATAAAGGCTGAGAATCAGGTAGGTACCTCAATGATAAAAAAAGGGGGGAGACATCTGTGTTTTTGTAGAAAAACAAATTCTAGTTTTGTTCTGTTACTGCTCTTGAGATATGAAAATAAATTGGAACGTTTTCTTTTTGTTTCATTTGCTTCTGTATACAGTATACCATTTATGTCCAATGGACAGTTCCTCATATTTTCCCTTTCTGTGAGCCAGGCACCGAGGTTATAAAACTTTTTTCACGCTCAACTCACTTCAGCATGAAATTTACCCTGCTCATAAGTTTTAAAATGCCAACAAATATTGAGATGGCATTTTAAAATTTATGAGCAGGGTAAATGACATTTTCTGCTGATCTAAGTAGGAAAATTGTCACCAGACAGGTGAGCGGTTCAGGACCACTGGTCCTCTGGTTTAAAGATATTCCCTATATAAGCCTATGAAAAACCAAATGGCCCCGGGGCGGGGGCATTTTTGGCCTAAGGGCTTTAATTTAAACACTCTCATTATACAGATCCACTAGATGAAGCTTCACACCAAATATCAAAGACCTGGGCCTTGCTGTTTCAGAGAATAAGATTGTCAAAGATTATCTCTATAGAAGTCTATGTAAAACCAAAGGGCCCCGGGGCGGGGACATTTGTGGCTAGATGGCTATAATTTGAATAATCTTGGTAGAGGTACACTAAATGAAGCTTCATACCAAATTTCAAAGACATGGGCCTGGCAGTTTCAGTGAAGAACTTTCTTTCAGATTTCCCTACATAAGTCTACGTAAAACCAAAGGGTCTCGGAGTGGGGACATTTTTGCCCCCAGGGCTGTAATTTGAACAATTTTGGAAGAGGTCCACTAGATGCAGCTCCATACCAAATATCAAAGAAAATGGGCCTTGCAGTTTCAGAGAAGAAGATTTTTAAAGATTTCCCTATATTAGTCGGAATTTTTGGCCTCAGGGCTATAATTTGAAAATCTTGATAGAGGTCCACTACATTAAATTTCACACCAAATATCAAAAACCTAGGCCTTTTGGTTACACAGAAGATTTTTTAAAGATTTTCCCTATATAAGTCTATGTAAAACGAAAGGGCCCGGAGATTGGGGCATTTCTGGCCGCAGGGCTATAATATGAAGTCTTGGTAGCGGTCCACAAGATGAAGCTTCATACCAAGTATCAAAGACCTGGGCCTCGTGGTTTCAGGGAAGAAGTTTTTTAAAGATTTTCCCCATATAAGTCTATGTAAAACAAAAGGGCCCGGAGGTGGGGGCAATTTTGGCCGCATGGCTATAATTTGAACAGTCTTGGTAGCGGTCTACAAGATGAAGCTTCATACCAAATATCAAAGACATGGGCCTTGTGGTTTTAGGGAAGAAGATTTTTAAAGATTTTCCACATATAAGTCTATGTAAAACCAAAGGGACCCGGGGCAGGGGCATTTTTTGGCCCCAGGACAGGGGCATTTTTGGCCCCAGGGCTTTAATTTGAATAATCTTCGTAGGGGTCCACTAGATGTAGCTTCATACCAAATAGCAAAGGCTCGGGCCTTTCAGTTACCGAGAAGATGATATTTAAAGAATTTCCCTATATAAGCCCATGTAAAACCAAAGGGCCTCGGGGCGGGGGCATTTTGGACCCAGCACTATAATTTGAACAATCTTAGTAGGGGTCCACTAGATGAAGCTTCATACCAAATATCAAAGACCTGGGCTTTGCGGTTTCAGAGATGTGATTTTTAAAGATTTTCTCTATATAATCCTATGTAAAATCAAAGGGACCCGGGGAGGGGGCATTTTTGGCCCAAGCTCTATAATTTGAACAATCTTGGTAGGGATCCACTAGATGAAACTTCGTACCAAATATCAAAGACCTGGGCCTTATGGTTTCAAAGAAGAAGATTTTTAAGTTTTCACTATTTTTGGCCCCTGTGACCTTGATGTGCAGCAGACCAGAACCATTTGAACAACTTTGAAAGGGGTCCACCTAAGGATCATTCCTGTGAAGTTTTGTCAAATTCCGATCAGTGGTTTAGGAGGAGATGTCGTTTGAAGAAATTGTTTACGCACGGGTGACAGACAAAAAGTGATCCTAATATAAAGCATGATGGACCTGGATCGCTCACCTGATCCATAGAGTAACAAGTGGGCTCCGGGTACGGCCATTATTGACCCCAGGGTTATAATGTGCATAATGTTGAGGGAGGTCTAAAAAGGTGAAGCTTCCAACCAAATATCAACAAAGGCTATAATTTGAACAATCTTGGCAAAGGTCTACTAGATGAAGCTACACACCAAATATCAAAGACCTTGGCCTTGCGGTTTAAGGAAGAAGGTTTTTTAAAGATATTCCCTACATACGCATATGTAAAATCAAATGGCCCCGGGGCGGGGGCATTTTTGGCTTCAGGGCTATAATTTAAACAATCTTGATAGAGGTCCACTAGATGAAGCTTCACACCAAATATCAAAGACCTTGGCCTTCCTGTTTCAGAGAAGAAGATTTTCAAAGATTATCTCTATATAAGTCTATGTAAAACCAAAGGGCCCCGGTGCAGGGGCATTTGTGGCCCAAGGGATATAATTTGAACAATCTTGGTAAAGGTCCCCTAGATGAAGCTCCATACCAAATATCAATGCAGTTTCAGAGAAGAAGATTTTTAAAGATTTGTCTATATAAGTCTATGTAAAACCAAAGGGTCTCGGGCGGGGGCATAGACCTAGGCCTTGTTGTTCAGAGAAGAAGATTTTAAAGATTTTCCCTATATATGCCTATGTAAAACCAAAGGGCCCCGGGGGCGGAGGCATTTTTGGCCCCAGCACTATAATTTGAACAATCTTGGTAGGGGTCTACTAGATGAAACGTCGTACCAAATAGCAAAGACCTGGGCCTTGTGGTTTCAGATAAGAAGATTTTTAAAGATTGTCCCTATATAAGTCTATGTAAAACCAAAGGGCCCTGGAGCGGGGGCATTTTTGGCCCCAGGGCTATAATTTGAACAATCGTGGTAGAGGTCGACTAGCTGAAGCTTCATATAACAAATATCAAAGACCTAAGCCTTGTGGTTTCAGAGAATAAGATTTTTAAATATTTTCCCTATGTCAGTCTATGTAAAACCAAAGGGCCCCGGTGCGGGGGCATTTTTGGCCTCAGTGCTATAACAAGAACAATTTTGGTAGAGGTTGACTAGCTGAAGCCTCATAATTAATATAATTAATATCAAAGACCCAAGCCTTGTGGTTTCAGAGAAGATTTTTCAAGATTTTCCCTATAGAAGTCTATGTAAAACCAAAGGGCCCCGGTGGGGAGGCATTTTTGGCCCCAGGGCTATAATTTGAATTATCTTGGTAGAGGTCCACAAGATGAAGCTTCATACCAAATATCAAAGACAAGGGCCTTGTAGTTTCAAACAAAAAGATTTTCCCTATATAAGCCTATGTAAAACCAAAGGGCCCCGGGGCGGGGGCATTTTTGGCCCCAGCACTATAATTTGAACAATCTTGGTAGGGGTCTACTAGATGAAACGTCGTACCAAATAGCAAAGACCTGGGCCTTGTGGTTTCAGATAAGAAGATTTTTAAAGATTGTCCCTATATAAGTCTATGTAAAACCAAAGGGCCCTGGAGCGGGGGCATTTTTGGCCCAGGGCTATAATTTGAACAATCGTGGTAGAGGTCGACTAGCTGAAGCTTCATATAACAAATATCAAAGACCTAAGCCTTGTGGTTTCAGAGAATAAGATTTTTAAAGATTTTCCCTATGTCAGTCTATGTAAAACCAAAGGGCCCCGGTGCGGGGGCATTTTTGGCCTCAGTGCTATAACAAGAACAATTTTGGTAGAGGTTGACTAGCTGAAGCCTCATAATAAATATCAAAGACCCAAGCCTTGTGGTTTCAGAGAAGATTTTTCAAGATTTTCCCTATAGAAGTCTATGTAAAACCAAAGGGCCCCGGTGCGGAGGCAGTTTTGGCCCCAGGGCTATAATTTGAATAATCTTGGTAGAGGTCCACAAGATGAAGCTTCATACCAAATATCAAAGACAAGGGCCTTGTAGTTTCAGAGAAAAAGATTTTCCCTATATAAGCCTATGTAAAACCAAAGGGCCCCGGGGCGGGGGCATTTTTCGCCCCAGCACTATAATTTTAACAATCTTGGTAGGGGTCCACTAGATGAAGCTTCATACCAAATAGCAAAGACCTGGGCCCTGCAGTTTCAGAAAAGAAGATTTTTAAAGACTGTCCCTATATAAGCCCATGTAAAACAAAAGGGCCCCGGGGCGGGGGCATTGTTGGCCCCAGCACTATTATTTGAACAAACTTGGTAGGGGTCCACATGATGAAGCTTCATACCAAATATCAAATACCTGGTCCTTGCGGTTTCAGAGAAGAAGATTTTTAAAGATTTTCCCAATATAAGCCAATGTAAAACCAAAGGGCCCTGGGGCGGGGGCATTTTTTGGACACAGCACTATAATTTGAACAACCTTGATAGGGGTCCACTAGATGAAGCTTCATACCAAATATCAAAGACCTGGGCCTTGCAGTTTCAGAGAAGAAGATTTTTTAAGTTTTCGGGGAAAAAAATCTATTTTTGGCTCCTGTGACCTATATGTGCAACGGACCAGAACCATTTGAACAACTTTGAAAGGGGACCACCTAAGGATCAATTCTGTGAAATTGGTCAAAATCCGATCAGTGGTTTAGGAGGAGATGTCCTTTTTAAGAAATTGTTTACGCACGGACGGACGCACGACGGACGAAAAGTGATCCCAAAAGCTCACCTCGTCACTACGTGACAGGTGAGCTAATAAAACAATGCAGAAAACTTCTTGACAATATCATCAGTGATCAAGCTCAACCGACATGAACAAAATGAAATGGAACAAAACACAAAATTGCCAGATAACGTCCTATGTAGAAGCAAAATGTGTAGACTCAAAATGCGCCATTATATCGCTTTGTAACACCCGAGCTCTTGTAAATGCGGAATAGTCGTGTCGCTTTCTACGCTGTTCCTCACGCTTATGCTGTGAAAACTCAGAGTCCTTCTCAACAACTGATGCACATGATACAACAGAGGGAGCTATAGGCACAGTAACAAAGCCAGGATCAATACATTTAGGATTTGTTACTTTCACATGAGAGAATGTCACAGACTGCTTTTTATGCACTTTTTTATGGCTACACTTATTATTCTTAGTAAGTTTATGCTCGCAAACGGAGAATTCATACTTTATGGTATAGTGTCTGTGAATCTTCACAAAATGGTCTATCAACTGGGCGTATGTAATAAACAACTTCATCTCAGAACAATGTGGAAATTGGCATCTGAAGCAAACGCCGCCTCCTCCCTCTCATGTACCATGACTTCCAGCTCAGGCTCCATTGTTCATTCAATTCTGAATGATTTTTCTGAAGATAAACGAACAACAGAATCGAATAATAATGGAAGAGACACAATGAAAAGCCCCTCTTTCCACGTAATGCCCCATTCAGTGGACAGAATGTTCAGCAATGGACAAATACCCATCAAAGGGAGAAAATTGGAAAGAGAGCTTAAGAAACTTCAACTGTAACATTTTCCAAATGCTCATGATCAAGACTTAAAATGAGCAGGTGCAAATTCCAATACATAAAGCATGTACAATGCAAACTGTGGCAAAATGGAGGTGACTGATTTGAACATGTCGTTTAAAGATATGTAATATTGAGGCATTTATGATATTTTTTCCAACATGGAATATGAAAACACATTGAACAATCAATGTGCTGATACAAAACATTTAACAAAACGTGACAATATTTACATAACTTCCCATGTAGAAGTTACTGAGTTCCCAAGATAGGCATTCCCCAAAGCTGTATTTAACAAAGCATTATATTATGGTGAATAAATGTCACGGGGTTTGATAGCACGGCCCGCCCGGGTCCTCACAGGAGTTTTAGGGACATGGATGGGTTCGGGCTCATATGCTTATAGTGACTCTTCAATTTCTTCAGAATCAATATCAAGGTCAGTCATTTCATGGCTAGGGCCATGACCTTCAGTCATATCCAAGTCATTTTGACCTTGTTCATAATCTGGGTCATAGATTTGCATTAATGAGTCAAATTGACACTGGATCGTGTCAGAGTCATTTTGTTGTGTATTTCCGTTTCGCACCCCCCCCCATTGAATATTCTTTCCCCTTATGATCCACCCACGGGAAAGGACTATGTTCACCAACGTATGGCTTCATATAATCTATATAAATGGATATGATAGGACTGGTAGGACTTTTCTGCAGTGCATAGGTTACATCCGATATCTTCTTAACTATTAAGTAAGGTCCCACCCAACCTAACTCCAATTTCTTTCCAGCAAATGGGGATAAAATCTCCAAACAAAACTACCCACTTAAAATTGATTCTCAGTAGCCCCAATGTCATAGTAACGTTTCTGCCGATTAGCGGCTACTTTCAGATTCTCTGTCTGGAACTGTCTGGAAACTTTTTTCTCAAAGCTGACTGAAGTCATTCAACATAATGTACAGGACAATCTATGCCTATATTATCTGAGGGAGGACCATACATTAGATCAACTTGGCACTTAATTTCTTGACCGTACATCATCGAATTTGGTGTTCATTTTGTGGAAGTTGGTTCTGATGCCCTATAAGCCATGAGTAAATATGGCAAATAATCGTCCCAATTAGTCTTGTTCTCTGAACAAAATATGGCCAACATCTGTTTCATTGTACGGTTAAATCTTTCAATTATTGCATCACTTTGGGATCTGTAAGGGGTAGTCCTTGTCTTTTTGATGCCCAATAACATGCATACTTCCTGAAAAAGAGCAGACTCAAATTCGGGTCCCATATCAGAATGCAACTGTTCCATGCACCCATAGCGGCAAATGACTTGGGTTACAAGTACCTCTGCCACTGTATGATTGGGTATCGCGAAGGCTTCCATGTACTTTGTAAAATAGTCCCCGATAACAACAATATATTCATTGCCATTTTCTGTAAATGGGAGGGGTCCAAATATATCAAGGGCCACCACCTGAAAACGACGGGTAACTTTATCTGTTTTAATGGATATTTACCAACCCCTGGGCCTGGTTTTCCCTGAGCACATAAATCACAAGAGGTACACCATCGATTTATGGTATCAGTAAGGTTAGGCCAATAAAACTTTCTCTTTTATTAGCTGTACAGTTTTATCTCGACCAAAATGTCTTGCAGTACATTTAGTATGAAGTTCTAAAAATATTTCTTTTCTCAAGGACTCTGGAGTTACTAAAGTTAAGTGAACATGTCCATTTATGCCTTCATACTCTTATACAAAACTCTATCCTGAATAACTAGGGAATCCAAATGTTGAAATAGAGACTTAGTGTCTTGGGAACATGTATTATTTATTTCTTTGGGGTTTATCATTATTTTCCTTACTCTGCAAGACAATAGCTATGTCCGTGTCTCTTAACTGCAACTCTCGTAATTCCTCCTTTGTCTTATACTCTAACCAGTTGGGAAGGGGAGCTTCATTTGAGTCGGCCACGCTAGATGAGGAAGACCCCTCGGCACGAGAAGTGCTTAAGGCACTACATACGGTCGCGTCCTCATCGGGGGAGTGTCAGGTAGGGGTCAATTCCCGGTCCACCTGAACACGGGCTCAGGGGCACGGCAGGAATTTTCTTACCGTAGTCTACACATTCCGCGTTCTTACATTTGCGAGGAGGATTTCTCGATAATGCATCCACATGTTGCATTTGACGCGCTTTCTTATGTATGATATTGAAATCATACGTGTCAAGTATTGTCAGCCAGCGACTCAGCATCCCGTCGGCATCTTTAAAGTTCTTTATCCAAGTTAAACTAGCATGATCGGTGTGAATGTCAAAGTTACGACCCATTAAATAATGCTTAAAGTAACGGACAAAATACACCACTGCATACAGTTCACGCATAGTTGTACAATAATTATGTTGAGACTTAGTCAAGGTTTTGCTTGCATAAGCTATAACGACTTCTTTGTCTTCTTGCTTTTGGGACAATATTGCTCCAATCCCATATAGGGAAGCGTCAGTCTGTAATATGAACTTGCCAAAAGTGGTTGGATATGATAGCAAAGGTGGTGAGGTCAAGCGATGTTTGAGCTCATTCAAAGTGTCTTCGCATTTTTTAGCCGACTTAAATTTTACTCTTTTCTTTGTCAGCTGGTTTAGTGGGTATGCTATCTCAGCACAGTTTGGAATATAAGCACGGTAAAAATTGACCAACCCTCAGAACATGAAGAATGATTTTATTTCTTTACTTGTGGTGGGCTGTGGCCAATTAAGTACAGTTTCAGTCTTTTCTGGGTCACACATTGTTCCATCTTCAGTAGCTATATGACCTAAAAAGGACACTTGCCTTTGAAAAAACTTGCCTTTAGATGGTTTAAGCTTCAGATAGGCACACCTCAATCTTGAAAATATTGCTCTAAGATTGCTTAATGTAGTTTGAAAATCTGAGCCAAATATGATTACATCATCTAAGTAGCAAAGGCATTTTTCCTACTGAGGTTCCCCAATACACGCTCCATTACACGTTCAAACGAGGCCCCCGCGTTACACAAGCCAGACGGTAGAACTAAGAAATGGAATAGACCACGAGTTGGGGTCGCAAATGCTGTAAATTTCTTTGACTTTGGGTCCATGTTTAATTGCCAATATCCTGAGGCCAGATCTTTTGTATTGTACCATTTTGAGCCAGATAAAGTGTCAAAAATCTGCCTTACGTTTAGTAAGGGGTATGCATCCTTGACTGTTACCGAGTTAAGGCCCCTAAAATCTATGGCAAACCTGTAAGTTCCATCAGATTTTTTTACAAAACATACTGGAGCAGACCACGGGCTGTCACTGGGCTCAATTATTTGTTGTTCTAACATTTTGTCGAGTTCTGTGTATTTTATTTCTCTCTTGGCCAGAGGACATTTTCTGGGTGGTATCTTAATGGGTTTTGCATTGCCCACATCAATAGAGTGAGAAGCTATATCTGTTCTCTCAAAATGACCACCAGGACCCACAAAAATGTCATGAAATTCAGCCAGAAGGCCACTAAATTATTGCTTTTCTTCTGCACTTAATTCTTCGGAGACATTTTCTACTAGAGATCATAAATGTTCAGGCAGCTGTTCATCAGATGTAGCTTGTTGCTGCTGAAAATAGACATCGTCAATAGAACACAATGTCCTAGGATATCTCCAGGTTTTAATTTGATCTGCTTGTCGGTATTGTTCATGACCGATATCGGTGAAGAACCTGATTGAATTACTAATGACTTAGCGACAAACAATCCCCCTTTATGATTAACTAAAGAGGGTTCTGTCATGTGTAATTCTTCAAACAAAGGGTAATTAATTTTTCCCGTCACAAAAACCTCGGACACAGGTGGAATGTTTATGTTCTCAGTAACTAATATGTTGGCTACTTGAGATAAGTGAAGCTTAAAAAGTTTGATTACTCCAGCTTTTGTTCTTCAGGTCAATTTTTTCCACTTCAAATATTTGCCTTGGGAATCTATAGTCTTGACCTACAATCCCCATGTTTCTTCAAAGTTAGCAACCAGAAATTTCCAGTTGCATGTTTTTACCTCAGTTTCAAACATGAATGTAGCCTCAACTAACAATTCTAACTCAGAACCGTTAGCTGTCTTAAGGTTTGCATCAACAGGGGTCAAGCTAGGTTTGTTTGAAGAAATTTGATCATAAGTATTTCTAGACAAAATACATACTGGAGACCCAGTATCAAATAACAAAGGGATCTGTAAGTCCTCTATTTTAGCATGAAAGTACCAACATGCATTTGATACACAACTGATAGTAAGGGGCTGATTTAAAGTATCTTTCCTAACAGTATTAGGGCCATAGTATATATTACTGTGCGTTTTACCTTTAGTGAAAGAACTTCTTTGTTCATTTTCTAACTGACTATAAGTTTGCTTCAAGTCACTATTATTTGATCCAGTTATGTTAGTGTATACTTGCTGTTTAAAATTTAATTTTTCATGTTTAGTCAGACAATCTTCATTTTAAGTACCTCTTTGAGCAGGAGTACCACAAGTACTTTGACACTGCTCAACGGCACCATCAAGTGTTTTGTTTGGCCTAGTCGGAAGTGATTGCATATCACAATATTTATTTTGAGTACCACTTTGAGCAGGAGTACCACAAGCGCTTTGACACTGATCAACGACACTAATATGTGTTCTATTTGATCCAACTGACAGTGGTTGCATGCTATTCTGGTTAAAAAACAACTTCCTATTTGCATCACTGCCATCACTGTTTAATGCATTTTGATTACATTTACATGCAGCTTGTTCACTGCTGTGAAAGGTAAAAGTCTCTCTTACTGCATTTTTTCGACAAGGACCTATACTTTCCATGCCAGGATTAGCAGTTTTACTGGAAAAGGAGCTCTCAGTACTTTGATTAAAAGTTGACTGATCACCACAGTTGTTGCCCAAATGTATAGTTTGTAATCGGCTATAATTGAATATTGAGTGGAGTCATTATTTAAAACTGGCCTCTTGTGATTTATGGCTGCGCTATCGGCCTCTAGTGCAACCCATTGGAGTTTTCCTGCTGCTCTTGTTTTACATGGCAGCGTGATATTATATGACCTTCTTGGTGACAAAAATGACAGATGATCTTTTTATAAGGTCTATTACCTTGCTGGTGTTCCGTCTTATTTCCTTGACTATCCTTAAGGGTAGGAATGTTTGATCGGGATTCAGTGTCTTGTATTGCATTTGAAGTATCTTGATATGGCTTTTGAACCTGATCTGACCTACCCATATAAGCCTCGTAGTTACGGGCATATTTTAAAACCCTCTTGAATCAATGCACTAGCATTTTGCTTTGCACATATTCAAGTTAAGCTTTAAATAAGTTGTACATTCCTTATTACTTATCCCCTCTGTCAACTGTTCTGTAATTAATCTAGAATATATATCTCCCTTTTCATTAGGATAGGCCCTTTCAGCCAGATATTGTAATTCCTGCATGAATCGATCAAGGGTTTCATTTGTATTTCGGCGCCTTCCCCTAAATTTCACCCTGTACAAAGACTAATTAGAAGTGATTCCAAACCTATTGGCTAAAGCCCCTTTTAAAAGGTCGAAGTCTTTAGTGACTTTCAATTGCAAAGTGTCGGCGAACTCTATAGCACTGCCCCTCAAGTAAATTAAAAGGCATTTGCATTTTTCTGAACTGTCCCAGTTATTTATGTCGGCCACTTTTCAGACAAAGAAATGAAAGAATCCCACTTTTCTTTACCGTTATAAGTCGGTGAGTCTACCTTATTCTTATGACATGTGTGGTACTCATAGGTAGGGAAAGAGGTTGTTGAAGTGGGTGGGGTAGTTATACCAGTTAAATCAATTAAATCCCGATTATACCTTGGGACTGTATAAGGGGGCATAGGAGTCTCTGACAAATGGGAAGTGAAAGTATTTCCAATCACATTACCCTCGAGAGGATTTCCAGTCACACTACCCTCGAAAGGATTTCCAGTCACACCACCCTCGAGAGGATTTCCAGTCACATTACCCTCGAAAGGATTTGTCCCATTACTGAGGCCATGTGATAAAACGGGGTTGTTATTCCCCTAGTTATTTACGCCCCCGGAAGTGTTCTCGCTTGAAGAGGTAAAAGTAACACTACGTGTGGGTATAGTACCTGATGGTATACCAAAGGACATCTGATGCCGGGTTGTCCTAGGGTTTGTTGTGGAATGACCACCTAGACGATATTGTGGTCCACAAGTAAGTAAGTCACTTTGAATGGGTGTCAAGGGGTTTTGAAAGGAGTGGTATCTATTATAAGGGCTTGAAAATGACGGGAAACCCCAGGCGGGCGTGCTTATTACCCGTAGAATGAAATCGGAGGGTGTCCTTAATTCCATTACGTGAAATGAACCAAAATGCCTGTATTATTGACTCAGAACAACTATTGGACGCTCCACCCTACTCGCAGGGCCAAAATGTAACCGAACCGTACTGTGACGAGTGAGTGCTCAGGACCCCGCGCACTATAGAGAAATTCCTATAGTGTGCCTCTGATCCTGGTCACTATATATCAAGTGCTCAGTACTGATACAGTCAGTCACAAAAATATACTGGCTGTGACCATCCTTTACCACCCTAAGCACAAGAATTAGAATCCAACGGCTAGCCAGCTCTCTGGCCAGAAGGTGGATCCCCGCATTGGAAGTGGTTACGACTTCCTAAGTTCGTACAATGGGTGGAGCAGACGAGTGCTCTGAGCCAAATAAAGGACAACAGTTTCTGTATGAATATATTTATGTACAAAATGGCACATGAAAGCAGCGTAGAATTTCAACAAGTGTAAACACAAAATATGGCAGTTCCTAGAATAGACTAAGGTATTTATCAGGTAAATATCTCATATTGTGGGGTTCAGTGAATCTGGGTCAATTGTGGGTGCAACGAGATCCACAAGGCAAGGCGAAACCGTCTCTTTCCAGACACTCCGGTATTCACCCACCTCGACCAAAGATCGGCCCAAAATAAGTGAAAGGGTCTTGAATGACCTTAAATCAAGACTACAAGGAAAAGACAAGATTTAGTGTCCATAAATGTGTGTCCTAACAAGCATCTTGGTTCATTTCAATCCACCACTAATACACTGCATTTTAGAAAAGTACTGATCGAATCCCTCATTTCAGACAAATAGCAAGATAAGACAAGATGATGTTTAAACTAGAAGGAAATAATATTATATCTTCAAAGATTTTGTTTGTTTGATTTGATATTTAACGTCCCCGTCAAAACTGTAAAGGTCATTTTGGATACGTTGCTTCCAATTTTGTGGGACTTTTACCCGACATTGAGATGAAATGTCTTCTTAAGCCCTGTCGCCCAATGGAACCAATAGGGTTTGTTAGCATGGACGGTCCGCCTCGCACCGCGGTTCCTGAGCAGGCTTAGATTCTCTAAGCGGTTTACCAGTACTAGTGTACGGGCCGGATTCAGCTCTGCGTGGAAGCATCATGCAGCCCATATATTTCTTCAAGCCCCAATGGGCGGGGCGACTTCTTCAAAGATACCCTTCCAGAATTACAGCACTCTCACATATCTGCAGTATTGCATCATGAGATACGGACTCCCTTTTCATTCTGCAAGAATATGTTAAAAAGGGGTACGTCTTACCTAGGGAACAAAGTTAAACTACCCGAACGGGAAGTACCTATTCACCGGTACTCGAAGCACTCCAACTCACTGTGCAGCAATGGAAATGTCAATGTAAGCACTTATTTTTAGAATGTGGGTAGTATCACGTCCCAAGATAGATGGATAAAACATATATAATTAGTCTTTTAAAAGGTATGGATGAATGGTAATTTAGATAATAAAAGTGGAAAATGAAGGTATTTCTTTATCTTTTTAAAGAATAAGGAAGAACCAAACCACCATTTCCAAGCAAAATGATTTAATTAAAACGAAGCAGGAAAACTGTCGCCAAAGCTCACCAAGGGAAGCTACCCTCGGTCTGCAGAATAGAATGGACTATTTCCGGACGTCAACTGTCCAACTTCGTGAACTTCCGGAAATTTCCGGAAGGTAAAACATGGCTTCCAGACGAGAGCTAGAAATGTGCTTAGAAGCGGTGACTTCGTTCAGATATTTATGCGTATCTCACAGGTAATGTAAGTTGATTATAAGAGTGTACGATGGGAAAACACATATATAAATGAAATATATTTACCATAACCTCGTATCACATAGGAAAATGGAAAGAAGCGTGGCAGAAAATAGACGCACTATAGGCAGTGTACGTTAATTCGGACAGTGCGAATCTGGACAAAATGTACCAAAATAGATATGGCAGTCTAATATCAACATTCCGGTCATAGAAACAGGAGTGTTGGCAAAGAAACATGCAACTTAACCCAAATCTGCCAAATTAGCTAATGATAGACAACTCTAGTTCAGACGTTTCATACAGCTGTAACTGCACTTATTCGCCATATCGGTATGCAAGAAGAACAACACCAATATTTTATTAATACGTGAAAGAAACTCATTTAAGATAAAAACTTTCTTCAATTTCTCCATTGCATGATAACAAACCATTGTAACAAAGTGAATACTTACTAAAATGTATATCACACACACGAGGTTAAGTTAATGTCTTCATTGCGCATGATAACAAAACCAGTGTAACAAAGGGAATATGTTTCTAAAAATCATAACCAACTGGTGAAAGATTAAGGCTTAGTTCATTTCACTATTGTATGATAAGGTAACAGAATGGAGCTTGATAGCTCAGTGGTTTATGCACTTGCCTCTAAAGCTTGAGGTCCCGGGTTCGATCCCCGGCAGCGGCGATAAAATGTCGGTGTTCGAACACGCTCAATTGGCATCATTTGCAGGGAAGAATGTCATAAAGTGGACCGTCCTTCGGATACGGACGTGAACTGGACCCCCTCCCTGTGCAGGGATTTACAAACAAGTTAATGAGGTTCACCGGATGTCACGTTCACGCAAAGCATTATGGTCCACTATGCGGAAGAACATGTTAAAAATTATTGTATGTATTATATTTTAAAAATTTTTCCTGAAAAATCAAATATTTATCCGCAGTCCACCAGCACACCGGTTACCGAGGTATACTGGCAACGTGACGCGACTGAGTACAACAAACGCTAGTTTTTATGTTTTTGTTTTTTTTGGACGGGAGAAAAGTGTGAGTACAATGCTTCCTTTATTCTGTCGAACGTATAACGATTTACGTTTTTCTGTTGGTTTTGCGATGACAACAAATTGTGTTTTTGTTGTTTTGTCCACATTTTAAGTTAGAGAAGGGAAATTAAAACCCTAAATTAAGCCAAAATAGGTAGAAAAACAAACCTTGAAGTTTTAAGGGTCTATCAGTCAAACATAAATGACATATACCCAAGCATTCTTGAGTTTTGCATGTCTCTAGGCATCGAAGTAACTATATTATTTTTAATTATTCATAAAAATATTTTAAATCAGAATCGTACCGATTTTTCTTGGCTCACTACCTCGGAACACGGATACACCTTACCAAGGATCATGTGTTGTGTTTGGATACACTAAACCCGGAACAAATGGAACAACAAACACGGATGTGGAAAACCGAATCTGGACGTTTTTACCAATTATAAGCGCCATTTTTCAAGAAATAGCAAGAGGAACGATACATATTTGCCCTTTAGTTGAAAAATTACAATATGTACAGTATGCGCTTGGCCATTCCTAAAACAAACAAGATGTGTTTGTGAAACACTGATGCCCCGGACAGCGCTTGTTAAGTATGAAAGCAGTGTCACTAAGCAATCAAAAGGTATAGCCAATGTTCAAGTCTTAAACAAGTAGTTAAGGTCACACGGTCAAAAATTTTGGAATTGTTGAAAAGGTCTTGTGACATAGTATGCACATGTGAAATTTGAAAGCCCTATCACTTACCAGTTGAAAAATATGGCCTATGTTAGAGTTTTTAAAAAGTAGGTCACACGTCAAGGTCACGGGGTAAAAAAATTATGGAACCACTGGAAAGGTCTTGTGAAAAAGAATGCACATGTGAAATATGAAAGCACAATCACTTACCAGTCATAAGTTATGGACTATGTTAAAGTTTTTAAAAAGTAGGTTAAACGTCAAGGTCAAGGTTACGAGTTCAAAAATTATGGTACCACTAGAAAGGTCTTATGAAAAGAAATGCACATGTGAAATATGAAAGCCCTACCACTTACCAATCGAAAGTTATCGCCAATGTTATACTTTTTACAAAGTAGGTCAAAACGTCATGGTCAAGGTCACGAGGTAAAAAAATATGGTACCACTAGAAAGGTATTGTGACAAGGAATGCACATGTGAAATATGAAAGCCCTATCACTTACCAATCGAAAGTTATGGCCAATGTTAATGTTTTTAAAATTTTGAAAAAAGTAGGTCAAAGCTCAACTTCAAGGTCACGAGATCAAAAATTATGGTAGCACTGGAAAGGTCTTGTGATAAGGTATACACATGTGAAATATGAAAGCTCTATCTATTACCATTCAAAAGTTATGCCCAGTGTTAAGGTTTTTGTAGACAGACAAACGGACAAACAGACAGACAGATCAAAAACTATATGCCCCCGAATCTAGATTCCGGGGGGGGGGGGGGGGGGGCGGCATAAAAAGTGTTTTGGGTTGTAAGGTGTGTTTTTACGGCGTAGCCGTTATAGTTTTGCTTTTGTCCTACATTTTTCGTTATTCCATTGGTCAATAAAACCACATGTCCAAGGAGATGACCATTTCATTGGTCAATGATTTGCATAAATAAATGTACTCAAAAGTACGACAGTTTACTGAAGTTTTAACCTAGGAAATGTTTCGTTTTTTATGTGAGACATGAATGAAAAATATATACAGTTTCGGCTTGATCACCGTCTTGTCCTTTGATGACCATACGTCATATGTATAATTGTGTTTCTAGTGAATTCTGTAACTGCTGCGGTGAATAGCTATTTTGACCTAATTTCACGTGGTTGGTCTATATAGCGAAAGGAACCATTTCGCGAAAGGAAGGTTCCTTTCGCGAAAGGAAGAATTTTCTGCGAAAGGAATTGTTTGTTTGATTTGAGGTTTAACGTCCCCATCAACACTTTGTAGGTCATTTTGGAGACGTTGCTTCCAAGTTTGTGGGTCTTTTACCCGACATTGAGATGAAATGACACCCAAGCCCTGTTGCCCAATGAAACCAATAAAGAGATATAGCATGACAAAAACATGTAATAATCGCATTACAAATTGACAGATATTTAATTTACAATATATGCTAAATAAAAGATGCAGTGTATCATTTGTCTTCAGCATACTTTATGTCCTCCATTTTAACACAAAATGGACATTTTCGAATATCATTAATGTTATATAAATTCTGAAAAGGAATAAGTGTAATTTGAGTTTTAATTCGGTGCACATAAGATCAAGTTTCCGTCCGTTTGTCTGTTCGTCCGTTTGTTCGTCCGCCTATGCGTTTACGTTCACCATAGCGACAACCCGAAATGTTAACCCTAGAATTTGTGTTCAAAAACAGTAAATGATAACGTTTTCTTATTTGTTGTGCATATACTTGAGATCATATGCTCTTGAAATGAGGTCATGTTTTTAACCTTGACCTTTTACATTGACCTTAGCTCAAACAGGCGGGACACCGCCCTCTGCAAAGCTATTTTTCCTCGCGTGACATCTGAATTGTTTGAATACAGTAAACCAGTTCATAGCTAGACAATTGTTGCTGTCACTATTGTAGCTCATATTGCACGACCCGCAGAAAAGCGACCGACTGAAGTCGGTTGATTTTCTAAGAGTGCCCTAAAATCACCGTGTCATCCTGTCAGTCTGTCTGTCCGTCCGTAACCCGTTTGTGAAAATTGCTGATAGTGACTTAACCGCTTGGAATATTTAAACAATTTTGGCATACTGATAGATATCAATGAGATCTAACCAATGAACTTACGAAATATCATATTCCATTTAGTATAGGCTCGCCGAGGCGAAAAAATGTGAACATTTTCGAACTGCTTCTCCTCGGAAACCGTTGGGCCGATTGAAGTCAAATTTCATATGGAGCCTCTATGGGATGGGAGAAACCAAAATTTGCTCATGGGGTCCAGGTCACATAACCCAAATGGCCTCCAAGCCATATATGGTCTGTCTGTCCGTCCGTAACCCGTTTGTGAAAATTTGTGATAGTGACTTAACCGCTTGGAATATTTAAACAATTTTTGGCATACTGATAGTATCAATGAGGTCTAACCAATGAACTTGCGAAATATTACATTCCATTTAGTATAGCCTCGCCGAGGCGAAAAATGTGAAAATTTTCGAACTGCTTCTCCTCGGAAACCGTTGGGCCGATTAAGGTCAAATTTCATATGGAGCCTCTATGGGATGGAGGAAACCATGGGGTCCAGGTCACATGACCAAAATGGCCGCCAAGCCATATATGGTAAAAACCCTTCAAAATAGTCTTCTCCAGAACCACTTGGCAGATTTCCATGAAACTTGATAAATAACATCTGGGACGTAGGCCCATCATAAATTGCTAAAATGGTGACCCTGGGTTGACCTTGACCTTCTTTGTGCCTAGGTCAAACTTTGACACATATGCTTTTGTATTGGAAAAGTGAAAATTCATTTTATCCTGCAAACGATTCAGAATACAGTACTAACGTATTAGATACATTTTTGCTCCTTACGATAAGGCGCATTTATTTGGGGAACCGTTTTAGGTCCAGGTCACATGACCTAGATGGCCGCCATACCCATATATGGTAACACTCATCAAGCTAAAAGCATCCGGCGGGTCGTGCACTTCAGCTGAAGCTCTGGTTTCTAAACAACCTTCCAATTAAATCTACGCCGCATATCTTTTTTAAAGATATTTCTTGTTTGACATGGAGACAACATTTTACAACATATGCGCAATAAACAGTCGCTATAATCCATCAAAAATGTCACATACTAAATAACCTGTTTGTTTGAATTGAGCTTTAACGTCCTTGTCAACACTATTAAGGTCATTTTGGAATTGTTTCCAATTGTGCAAGACTTTTTATCCGTCACTGAGATTTAACGACATCTCAAACCTACCGCCCAAGGAGAATAATAGGGTTCACATATATATGAAGGAACGGTCGGACTCGCACCACTTTGCCTGGGAAGACTAAGACCTTCTAAGTGGTTAACAAGTAGTCCTGTGCGACGGGTTTCAGCTCTGTGTG
The DNA here is from genome assembly GCA_963580285.1 of Lucinisca nassula. NCBI lineage: Eukaryota > Metazoa > Mollusca > Bivalvia > Lucinida > Lucinidae > Lucinisca > Lucinisca nassula. The sequence goes on from OY757015.1 coordinate 29,153,016, forward strand.
GAAGTATCATGCGGCCCATTGATTTCCCCAAGCAGCGATGGGTGGGGCCCAAGAATAACCTGTACATAAACATGTAAACAATATAAAACTACAGAGGGACCGTTCAAATAGCCAGCAATGAGCTATACTGAGCAAAACCAACTTCAATGAGACAACACTCACAGTGCAACCACAAGAATCTGCAAAATAATTTGTTAGTACAGAAGTTGCGCATACACAGTCTGGTCGCTGAAAGTGATCAAATTCTGCGAGCAACCAAAGACCAGTTCTTGCACACCAGACGAGGAAATCCTAGATTTTACCCTGGGATAGAAACTTTTATCCTACCCGGGTTTTCTTTGAAGGGATGGTATTGGAGTCAAGAATTCTGAGGTGTTAAACTCAAAGGGTGTCTGATGTGCGCTTTTTGTATAGAAAGTCGTGTACGCTGCTCGTAATGCGACGTCAACAAACGTCACAATAGACGTTAGCAGTCGAAGTGATCGCATATTCAAAATCTACGTTTTAAGATTAAAGTAATGCAAGAAAAAGAATCTGAAATGGGCGTGCCATGAAATTTTCTCTTTGGTTATCATTATGTTCTACTCACCTCATAAACCAGGGGTCCTGGGTTCGATTTTTGGCTTCTCCAAACTTTCTGACGGATCGTTAAACTGAGGTCCCCTCTCTGTATAACCTTAGCGGGTTACTGGGACGTGTAACTCAAAATACGCACGCAGTCTTTCTCTCCCTTTTAATGACTCACGAAGGGCGGTTGTCAAATTCTGACGTAAGAATATGCACAGTGCTGGTTACCCACCTATTTATTAACAAGCCTTCAATGTAAACTACTGGCTCAATATGACCTAAATAGTGTTTGCTGGGCTGTTAAACTCCGGACCAAGCGAAGAAACAAGCCATCCAAAGAAATCGGTGTGAGGGATAGATAGGAAAGTTTCTCTATCATACCCAGTGGCGTAGCTACCTGTACGCAGATACGCACTTGCGTACACATTGCAAAAGTAAAAAATAGACGTAGAAAAAAAAAACAAGAAGAAAAAGAAGAGGAAGGAGAAGAAGAAAAAGAAGAAGAAGATGATGAAAAAGAAGAAGAAAAAGGAGCAGAGAGAAGAAGATGAAAAAGAAAAAATAGAAGAAAAAGAAGAAGAGGAAGAAGAAAAAGCAGAGAGAAGATTAGGACGATGATGATGACGAAGAAAAAAAAAATGTATTTGTCTAGAATATACGCAACACTATTTATTAGCTAGCATGGTTTCCTCCTCTGCTACGTGGACTGCTCTTACAGGAAAGAATTTGCTCCCTACTCTTTCCTGTAAGAGTGGTCCCCATTTGGTAAACGGAATTGTTAATTTTATTATTTTCTTTGGGTTTGCGTACAAATGATTTTCTTCCATCTACGTCCCTGATACTGTTACGGCCCACAACTTCTAATCCTCAATTATCTTCCTTGGACTACAGGTTTATAACCAATGACAACTGTGCCATGGGTACGACACTTTGGCACATAATCAATTATTTTTTGTTTTCAGCTATGCTCCATTCCTTCATTATGGGGTGGTGGCTCACCCGGGATTTGACTTTCTTCGTAAAAATGACCTCGCGTGACATACGGACTAGAAGAAAATGGGTGAGGTGTTACGGCCCGCAGCAATTAACCTACAGTATATCTGTCTTGTTTGTTTATGCGTAGTTTATATTCAATCTTTGACAACTGAGGAAAACAGTTGACTCTTTGCCTGAGTGCTCAGAGCAGTTGATTTTACCCGATCGTCCCAGGTTCGAATCCCTCCATAGGCAATTGTTTTTCCTTTTTTTACAGCTATGCTTCTCTCCATTGTTACGACATTCATGTCGTAAGAAAACCCAAGTAAGAGTCTTATATTCTTTATTTCAGAAAGATACATTATGGCTGAGTTTGTGCTTAGCTATGCTGGTCATCCAGATGACCCCAACACCATGTATAATATTGCCAAATCTAACAGTGAAACTTAGGATTGGGCTCAAGTTTTGTCAGGTGACTTACAAGATGCCGTTTTCGTTCCAGTTTTGTTCTTCGAGTACATTATTGACATTTTTACTGACATTATGTAACAGGTGACAAAAATGCTAAACACCTTCGGCCCGGCCGGGGTTCGACCCCGGTCCGCCGGAATGATAAGCAAATCTACCACGTTGCTGTAAAAGCCGGCTTGTACCGAAAGGCAGTACAAGTGTGCTACATACCTAAACCCTATGACATTCCCCCACCTCCACATTGAAATTCGCCCTCGAATTTCTGGGAGTCCGAGAATCATGTGAAATGATACTCAAGGAGTTCTAATGCACGAACCCTCAATTTTATTGGTTCTCTGCCTAGTAAGCTGCTTAATGTATTGCATTAAAAAGCCTGAAAACTCGTTCGAGTAACACACCCGTGCGACATAGTATATTTTTTCAAACCGCCTTATCTCTGATGAAAATCCGTGATATGTTTCTGATTTATACTGTAAACATATGTTGTGTGTGCTCGTAAGAACCGTCTCAAGGAGGCGGTTCTAACGTGTACCCACAACCTATGTCTTATAGCAGATATAATAAACAATAGGGCCCAATGGCCCTATATCTCTCACCTGTGTACCAGAAAATCATTAGTGTAGGAAACCACTTGACATTGCTACATACTAAATATCAAAGCTCAGGCAAAGCGGTGTCCATGCTTATAAACCCTATTGGTTTCATTGGATGACAGGGCTTGAGATGTAATTTCATCTCAATGTCGGGTAAAAGTCCCACAAAATTGGAAGAGACATCTCCAAAATGACCTATACAGTGTTGACGGGGATGTAAAACCTCAAATCAAACAAAATCTGTGCCTTATGGTTTTGGAGAAGAAGATTTTTTGATGTTATTTCCAGTAAGTCTATAGGAGCTAATGAGCCCTGGGGCTTGGCCAATTTTGACCAAAGGGCATGGTTGGCAGATTTTATGTTGCTATATACTAAATATCTAAGGTCTGTACTTCATGGTTTCAAAGAAGATGTTTGAAGCTTTTTTTTTCCACTATAAGTTTGTTGGAGTTAAGGGGCCACAGGATTTGGCAAATTTATGTAGCTGGCTATTTTATGTTGCTAGATACTAAATATCTAAGATCTGTGCTTCACAGTTTCTGAGAAGAAGATTTTTGAAGCTTTCTTCCATTATGCGTCTATGGGAGCTAAGGGACCCCGGGGCGTGGCCCATTTGGACCCCAGGGGCATGATTATCAGGAAATATGTAGGTGACCACTTGCCGTTGCTACATGCTAAATATCTAGACTTTCGGATGAGTCTTTAAACCGAGGTCCCGTCTCCGTATGACCTTAGCTGTTGGTGGGACGTAAAACTAAAACTCACTCACTACATGCTAAATATCTAAGCTCTGGGCCCTGTGGTTTCAGAGAAGAACATTTTTGAAGCTTTTTTTCCATTATGAGTCTATGGGAGCTAAGGGGGTCCAAGGGTGTGGCCCATTTGGACCCCAGGGGCATGATTTGCAGGATTTATGTAGGTGACCACTTGTCATTGCCACATGCTAAATATCTAAGCTATGGGCCCTGTGGCTTCAGAGAAGAAGATTTTTGAAGCTTGTTTCCAATATGAGTCTATGGGAGCTTAGGGGCCCCGGCGCGTGGCCCATTTGGACCCCAGGGCATGATTGGCAGGATTTTTGTAGGTGATCACTTGCCAGTTCTACAAACTTAACATCTAAGCTCTGGGTCCTGTTGTTTCAAAGAAGAAGATTTTTGAAGCTTTTTTTCCATTATGAGTCTATGGGAGCGAGAAGGCCCCGGGGCGGGCCCATTTGAAACCCAGGGGCATGATTGGCAGGAATTATGTAAGTGACCAATTGCCGTTGCTACATGCTAAATATCTAAGCTCTTGGCCCTGTGGTTTCAGAGAAGAAACTTTTTAAAGCTTTTTTCCATTATGAGTCTATAGGAGCTAACGGGCCCCGGGGCATGGCCCGTTTGTGTCCATGGGGCATGAGTGGCAGGAATTATGTAGGTGACCACTTGTGATTGCTACATGCTAAATATCTAAGCTCTGGGCCCTGTGGTTTCAGAGAAGAAGATTTTTTTAAGCTTTTTTCTATTATGAGTCTATGGGAGCAAATGGGCCCCGGGGCGTGGCCCATTTGGAACCCAGGGGCATGATTGGCAGGAATTATGTAGGTGACCAATTGCCGTTGCTACATGCTAAATATCTATGCTCTGGGCCCTGTGGTTTCAGAGAAGAAGATTTTAGAAGCTTTTTTCCCATTATGAGTCTATGGGAGCTAAGGGGCCCCAGGGCGTGGCCAATTTGGACCCCAGGGACATGATTGGCAAGACTTATGTAGGTGACCACTTGCCGTTGCTTCGTGCTAAATATCTAAGCTCTGTGCCCTGTGGTTTCAGAGTAGAAGATTTTTGAAGCTTTTTTTTTTCAATATGAGTCTATGGGAGCGAAGGGGCCCCGGGGCGTAGCCCATTTGAAAACCCAGGGACATGATTGGCAGGAATTATGTAGGTGACCACTTGCCGTTGCTACATGCAAAATACCTAAGCTCTGGGCCCTGTGGTTTCAGAGAAGAAGATTTTTGAAACTTTTTTCCATTATGAGTCTATGGGAGCGAAGGGGCCCCGGGGCGTGGCCCATTTGGAACCCAGGGGCATGATTGGCAGGAATTATGTAGGTGACCACTTGCCGTTGCTACATGCTTAATATCTAAGCTCTGGGCCCTGTGGTTTCAGAGAAGAACATGTGTTAAGCTTTTTTTTCCATTATGAGTCATTAGGAGTTAAGGGGCCCCCGGGTGTGGCCAATTTAGACACCAGGGGCATGATTGGCAGGATTTATGTAGGTGACCACTTGACATTGTTACAAGCTAAATATCTAAGCTCTGGGCCCAGTGGTTTCAGAGAAGAAGATATTTTAATTTTTCCCATTGATAGTCTATGGGAGCTTTATGTTGCTATGGCAACCAGAATTCCAATCTGATCAGCCCAAAAACGTTATGCAGCCTTTCCCCCTACCTGATGATGCTTCTCATGAAATTTGATCAAGATTGACCATGGGGTATTAGAGATATACTTATTTGAAATTGTTTACGGACGCACACACGCACGCACGGACGCACGCAAGACGGACGACGGACAAAAAGTGATCACAAAAGCTCACCTTGTCACTACGTGAAAGGTGAGCTAAAAAGTATGTAGACCCCCTTAAATTCCAGTTTTCTCTATATAATGTAAGTGGTGTTCATTTCACGGACTTGTTCGCAGGATGTCATGCCACATCTTCGTGCCCAACATCCTTGTCTATCCATTTGGTTCCGAAGTCTGTAACTCTAATTTCCCTGTAGCACACCCAGTCGTCTGCGAACAGTCTTATTTCTGAGTCAATGTCGGTGGAAATATGATTAATATACAGGGAGTATAACAGTGGACTAAGAACATACCCATTCGGGACCCAGACAAAACTGGAACACACTCCTTATACTCGCCATTACCTCATATTTGGTCGATGCTATTTACAAAAACTTACAACTTTCAGTAGCAAAGAAAAGAATCTATAAATTAAAGATTCTCCCCTCCCAACCGGCCCCGCCAATCGGGGCTTAAAGAAATAGATGGGCTGCTTGATGCTTCCAAGCAGAGCTGAAACTGACCACAGACCACTTATAGGATCTATGTCTGTCCATGCAAAGCGGTGCGAGTCGGACCGTCCATGCTTTTCAACTCTATTGGTTTCATTGGGCGACTGAGCTTGAGATGTCATTTCATCTCAAATGTCGGCTAAAAAGTCCCATAAAATTGGAAGCAACGTCTCCAAACTGACGTTAAACCTCAAATCAAACAAACTCCCCTCCCCACCAATACCGAAACTAAATAAGTTGGGTTTCAGTTGTTCAAAAAGCGAGGGATGTGGTAAAAACGTTCTGAAAAGCCGGAATAAATGTGTTCACCCGTCCCCTTTGTCCACGATTTTTACCCAACCCTTTAAATTCGTATGTGTACGAGTTTGGAGATCATAATGAGAATCAAAAAGCATTAGAGTATGTAACAGCCAAATAGATCGTTTTGAATTAAAAACAGCATCATGTATCATGCCTTCGCCGGCGGTTTAAAGAGTTTTATTTGAATTTTTTTCGCCCCCGCCCCCCCCCCCACAACCCCCACCCCGCCCATCGGGGCTTGGAGAAATACATTGGGCTGCATGGCGCTTCCACGAAGAGCTGAATCTGACCACAAACGAGTAACTGGTAAAACGCTAAGAAGAACAAAGCCTGGCCAGGCAAAGCGGTGCGAGCGAGATCGTCCAATGCATATTAGCCTTCTGGGTTCATTGGGCGACAGGGCTTGAGAAGTCATTTCATCTCAATGTCGAGTAACAGTCCCACAAAATTGGAAGCAACATCTCCAAAATGACCTAAATAGTGTTGACGGGGACGTTAAACCCCAATTCAAACAAATATTTAAATTAATGACGATTATTATCCGAGTTTGTTGTTCCCGAATTGTGCTGACAAACCGCGTTATGGTGTATCATAACCCGTGGTAAGCTGTACCCTAACAAATAATCTACCATTGAACCATCCACGGATTCAGTGGCTATTGATATGAACTGGGGCTCAAGCAGATGCATCAATGGAAGCTCTGAAATCGTAATAACATATAAATCACAAAATAATGTGCACAAAAGATGTGTTACTGTCCCAAACATTGAGCGAATTATGCTGGGGTTGGTAAAAACACACTAGACGAAAGAAAAATAATTATGTTTTCGGATAATGAACAAAATAATTCTCTGCAAGTGTATCAGTAAATCGTAATACCATTATTCTGCAGCTATGCAAAATAACCACCCAAAAAGATTAGGATCTGGGCAAAAATAAACCCTTCTCTTACCGGAAATACTGGTGTGACGTCATGATTTCTGTAGCGTTCGTTTTACGCTGTCGCGTTCGTTGTACTGCTGTAACCGGTGTGATTTTGTGGGACTTATACCCTACATTGACATCTCAAGCCCTGACGCCCGATGAAATCAATAGGGTCAAAAAGCATGGACGGACAGACTCGCACCGCTTTTCCTGAGCAGGCTTAGATCCTCTATGCGGTTTACCAGTACTCGTGTGCGGTTGGTTTCAGCTCTGCGGAGAAGCATCCTGCAGTCCATCTACTTCTTCACGCCCCGATGGGAGGGGGCCTACTTTTCTTATGAAAATCCATGACATTTGTCTTATTCGTACTTCAAACATAGGTTGTGGGTGCTCGTTAGAGCCGCCTCATTGAGGGGATCTATGTTTTAACACGTACCTACAATCTCTGCATTGGAGAAGAAATAAGGAAAATAATATAATATATTCGTACTTTAAACATAGGTTGTGGGTGCTGGTTAAATCCGCCTCATTGAGGCGATTCTATGTCTAACGCGTACCCACAACCGCTGTATTGGAGCAGATATAAGGAAGATAATATTTACCCCCCCATAAACACCAATGTTTTTTTCTTTTTAAAGTGGGGTTTAGGGGGTGTCCATTTCACGAACTTGTTCACGTGATATCGGTACAAGGAAGAATGGGAACAGAAGGTGTTCGGAGGGCTTGCGAAACTTCAAGTCCTCGCACGGTACAAACTTGGCTTTACTTCTAATCTTGGCCGGAGACATTGAAACTAACCCCGGCCCAAGGTTTCGCTGCGGACTCTGCAAAAAATATTGCAAAGGTTCCGAGAAATGGATAGAATGTGAGGACTGTAACAAGCGCTTTCACTCCTCATGTTCTGATTTGGATAACAGTCAATTGTTAGAAATTGAATCTAGAGCTGGAACTTGGTATTGCAAAGACTGCAAAGCTGACTGTGGTCTTTGCAGTGGTGCTGTCCTTAATGGCCACAAAGCCGTTCAGTGTGATCAATGTGAAATGTGGATACACACTGACTGTTCCTTCATTTCAGATGCAGAATATGGCACTTTGGTAAATTCAAGCTGCCACTGGATATGTCCAAAATGTGAGGTCTGTAACTTTTCAGACTCCTTCTTTGATGAATATGTAGAACTGAGTAAGCCAAACAGGTTTGAACCTCTGTCAGAGGATAAGAGAGGCAAATCTTCAACTGCTGATGAAACTAAGTCAAATTTTGTGAAAGGTTTGAAACTTTGCAGTATAAACATAAATGGAATTAGAGGGAAAATTCTTGAACTTTTAGCTTTCCTCGATACATCTCAACCTCATATTGTTGCTATTCAGGAAACAAAGATTGACAGTTCAATTACTACATCTGAGCTTTTCCCTGAAACTTGTGAGTACAGTGTGTACAGACAAGATAGGAACTCTCATGGCGGTGGGGTGATGTTGCTCATTCATAGAGACATCCCTCACATGCCTTTCATGGAACTTGAAAATGACACCGAATCGGTCTGGGTTAAGGTTTTTGCAAATAAAACTTCCCACTTCGTAGCAAGTTGGTATAGACCACCAAATGGTACAATCGAAAACTTCCAGTTGTTTAAAGACCAACTGGATTGCATTAAATCGCAGCATAAGGGTAAAAAACTCCCGGCTGTACATGTTCTAGGTGACCTCAACTTCAGAGACATTGCTTGGCCCGACAGGCTCAGCAAACAAGGCACAATGCTGAGTCAGTCGGAAGGACAAATATTGATTGACATTATGAACGATCATGGCCTTGAACAAATTGTTAACTTCCCCACTCGTGATAAGAACACATTGGATCTGATCCTTACGACTTTGCCAGGACAATTCGAAGACATTCATTCCCCAGATAAACTAAGTGACCACGATGTTGTCTCCGGATATTTAAAAATTCACATCCCACCAATAAAGAAACCTCGGAGGAAGGTGTACTCATATCAGAAAGGTGACTATGAAACTATGAGGAAGGATGCACTCAGATTTGCAAAGGAGAATTACTTTAATGGTCATTCAGATGCTCGGTCTATACAGGAGAATTTTGATTTGATAACTTCTTTCATTCATACTTCGGCCGAAAATCATATCCCCTCAAAAACTAGTAGGGCTGTATCTTCTATTCCCTGGATCACTCCAGAGATAAGAAGGAACATTCGCAGAAGGAATAAGATTCATGCAAAGGCAAAAAAGACGGGAAGTGGTAAACTCCGGACAAAATTTGAAAACTTGAGACGTGAAATCAAGACTGATATAAAAAATCAGCATGATTTGTATGTGAATAACTTGGTAGGTGATGTAAAGGCAAATCCCAGAGACTTCTACAGATATATTAATAGCCAGAAGAAAGACAGGCAAGGTATCCCGCCCCTTAATAAAAGAGGAGGGGACGGGGTTGCTGAATCAGACTCTGAAAGGGCAGAGGAACTAGTTGGTCAATTCAATGATGCATTTAATAAAACTGAGTTCACGGAAGTTCCATTGACTGGAAGATCGGCCCCATTCATGGATAATATTGTTGTGACAGCTGCAGGAGTGATCAAATTACTTCAAGGCTTAAACCCCAGTAAGGCCTTAGGACCCGATGATCTTCATCCCAGAGTCCTGAAGGAACTAGCAAATGAGTTGGGTCCAGTTTTCGCACACTTGTTTCAACAGTCTCTTGATACGGGTGAAATCCCCAAAGAATGACTCTTAGCGAACATTTGTCCACTCTTCAAAAAAGGAGATAGGGCTCTTGCCCGTAATTATCGCCCTGTGTCTCTGACTTGTGTTCTGTGTAAATTGCTGGAACATATAGTCTGCTCAAACATCATGGCCCACTTGGACGAGCATAAACTTTTGTCAGACAGGCAACATGCATTTAGGAAAAGGCACAGTTGTGAAACTCAGCTAAGCACAGTTATTAATGACTGGGCAAAAATCTTGGACAAAGGGGGACAGGTGGACACATTTATTCTTGACTTCGAGAAGGCCTTTGACACCCCTCCTCATGAACTACTTAAATCTAAGTTATTTGGTTATGGAATTGGGAGAAAGACCCTCAAATGGATAGATTCCTTTCTCTGCTACAGAAAACAGCGGGTTGTTTTTAATGGTGAATCTTCGGAGTGGGCTCCAGTTTTGTCTGGAGTCCCGCAAGGGACCGTTCTTGGTCCACTTTTGTTCTCCCTGTACATCAATGATATTTCCACTGACATTGACTCAGAAATAAGACTGTTCGCAGATGACTGTGTTTGTTACCGGGAAATTAGAGATACAGATGACTCATTGAAACTTCAGGCTGACATAGATAGATTAGGATGTTGGGCACGTAAATGGGGCATGAGATTTCAGCCAGTTAAATGCAATATTATGCAGATAACTAGGAAGAGATCTAATAAAGTTGAGGCTTCTTACACCTTAGAGGGAACGGTCCTCGAGAATGTGGACTCCATTAAATACCTTGGAGTGACAATCTCACACAACTTGAGATGGAATACTCATATTAGCAACATGTGTACTAAGGCAAATAGAACGCTTGGTTTCCTGAGGCGGAATCTTCATCAGTGCCCTCAGGATGTAAAAGAGGCAGCATATAAAGTTCTTGTTCGCCCAATCTTGGAATATGGTAGTTGTATCTGGGACCCCAGTGGAGTGGTCCTTAATGATAAAATTGAGAAAGTTCAGAATAGAGCTGCTAGATTTGTAACAGGCAATTACTGCTTTGAAACTGGGAGCATGACTGGAATACTTGGAAAATTAAAATGGGAGTCTCTCAAGAAAAGGAGAAAAGACAGTAGGCTAATCCTTTTATACAAAGGTCTAAAGGGTGCTGCCAGCATTCCAACAGATGACCTTGTTCCCCCAGCTAGACACTGTAGAAATCACCATTCGTTGGCGTTTCAGACCCTTAGCGCAAGAACTGACATTTATAAAGAGTCGTTCTTCCCCAGAACCATTAGAGATTGGAATGCCCTCCCCGATTCGATTATTTCGACAGCTGATGGTGCTGATGATTGTGTAGCTAAATTTACCTCTTTGGTTAGAGCTAGGGACTAACTTCCCACATCACAGGTCCTGGTGTATGAATGTCATTTGACGTGTCACCAGTAACAATTCTGATTCTGATTCTGATATAAAGTGAGGTTTCATAAGGCTATTGACTGCATAGACTTGATGAACGTAATTACAAGCAATTCTAATAAAACATTGGCAGTCATTACTAAACGTAAGTGAAAGTAGACCTATATTTAGCTGTAGATATAAATCTATTATTAGTCGAAAATAAAGTGGCATTTTCCTGCTTTTTTAAAAAGATGTACGTTTTGAAATTTAAGTTCGTTAATCGGTTAAACTCACAGTGGACGTTCAGTTTTAATTTGGATTTTCTTAGATGAAAAAGGAAGGGGCCAGTTGTCTTTTACTAGCTTATATATGAAACATTTCGCTAATCAACTAACTCTCGTTTCCCGCTCTGGACGTAAGCGAAACTTCTATAATTTGAGATTAAGCAACAAATCTCAAAGTAGTACTTGGATGGGTGATCTTCTTTGGATGGGTGACCTTCTCATCCCTGATTTTTATTATTATTATTATGTTGTTGTTGTTTGTTTGTTTGTTTGATTGCTTTGTTTCCCTGCTTGTGTTTTCGAGCATGTGTGCAAGGTCTTGGGAATTCCTTGTGGGACAATCGTTATCCCTACGCGACAAAATATATGGAAGTTAATAAGGAACATTTTTCTCTGGCAAAAATTTTAGCATTACTACGCTAGATAGCGAAAATGTGGTTTAAGATTACAAACACAAATTCAATATCTTACCGTCAATTTGAATATAATTTTGTATATATACTCAGAGGCAATAAAAAGTATACAGTTTTTGATTTGGAATACCGGATCTTGTATTGCAGTTTGTAATAAAATTTGCCTATGTCAGTTTTTCCCAAACATCTAAGTTTGTAAAACTCCAATTGTTTTCCTGATTCAGTCATCCAAGATGGGGTTATTGCCCTTAATTGAAAATCAATATTTCCAACAAAATCTAGTGATGCACACGCCATTTAAATCTATGCCTACCGCAAAAGTCATGTGCGACTATTTATCGATAAGACCACATCATTTATTTGCCATTTAACCCAAACAAACAGCTTCAAACTCAATTGGAATTTCTGCATGTTCCGGATTATCTCCCTTTCAATTAAAACCATTGTGAATTAAATGAGTCTTTTTCTCAAATCGTGTAAGAGATTTTCATTCGAAACTTTCACATAATTATTGTTTTGCTCGGCATCTTTATGCTTATTCCATAGTAAACCCTCTAAAATTGCTCAATGAAAAGTCAATCACCAGTACAAATCCCATAGAAACATAAGGCATCCAATCAAAGGAAGTACGTAAAAGGCGAAACTGCCATTTTCGTGGACAAAAGATGTTGCAGTTTACCTTTTGTTTAATTTCAATATGCAACATATTCCTGCCAATCAGTTGCCCTTCTTTGAATTTGTTGCATGAAAAATCATTTATTGACTAACACTTATTCGAAACACATGTTTAAAGGGAAGCTACTCAAGACAAACTATTGGATCAGAGCCCCTGTCCATTTCAAGCGACGCAATTTCATTATTCTTTAATCAATTTTAACGGAAAATGCTGCAAATTATGCGGAAGTGGTTGTTCTTATTTATGATACCTCATATGTATGTAGAAAGGGAGACATTGGAACGCAAATCGGCATTCAGTAACATGTATACTTACTTTTGCCTCTCAGTATATTTCATCAAATTAGGATTGGTAAATTTTAGAATAAATATAGGACCCTATGTCTAATGTACTTCAATAGTAAATTAGCAAAAATACCTGACAATATCTGATTTTAAACTACAGTAATTAAAACATGCATTATGCAATGGAATATGTGGCTGAAAATTTAAGTAGAATAATGAGTTTTCTTTCCTCCAATGTTAAATTTGAGAAATCAAACGAGAGGGCCCTGAATCGCTCACCTGAGAATTAGTGTCTCTAGTACATTCAAGGCCCAAGGGCTTCACACCAAATATCTAAGACCTTGGCCTTGCAGTTTCTGAGAAGAAGATTTTTTAAAGAGTGAGTATCCATATATAAGCCTATGTAAAACCAAAGGCCCCAGGGGTGGGGGCATTTTTGGCCCCACGGCTATAATTTGAACAATCTTGGTAGAGGTCCACTAGTTGAAGTTTCATATCAAAATAGCATAGACCAGGGCCTTGTGGTATCAGAGAAGGGTGGGGGCATTTTTGGCCCCAGGGCTATAGTTTGAAAAATTTTGGTAGAGGTCCATTAGATTAAGCTTCACACCAAATATCAATGACCTGGGCCTTGCCGTTTCAGAGAAGAAAAGTTTTAAAGACTTCCCCTACATAAACCAAAGGCTGCCTGGGCAAGGGGCATTTTTGGCCCCAGGGCGATAATTTGAACAATCTTGGTAAAGGTCCACTAGGTGAAGCTTCATACCAAATATCAAAGACCTGGGCCTTGTGGTTTCAGAGAAGAGGATTTTTAAAGGTTTTCCCTACATAAGCCTATGAATAACCAAAGGGTCCCAGGGTGGGGGCATTTTCGGCCCCAGGGCTATAATTTGTACAATCTTGAAAGAGGCCCACTAGATGAAGCTTCACACCAAATATCAAAGATCTGGGCCATGTGGTTTCAGAGAAGAAGATTTTTAATGATTTTCCCTGTATAAGCCTATGTAAAACCAAAGCCCCCGGGGCGGGGGCATTTTTAGCCCCAAGGCTATAATTTTAACAATCTTAGTAGAGGTCCACCAGGTAAATCTTCACACCAAATATTTAAGACCTGGGCCTTGTGGTTTCAGAGAAGAAGTTTTTTTAAATGGTTTCCCCATATAATATGTTCTGTAAAAGGGTTATCGTTTGGAAGCAAGGAATACACCTCAGAACTTAAAAAATATGGAGTGTACATGTTTTCTGGGCCAGACTAGCTAGTTTCGGCCAATTAGGCCTCATCAGTGACCCTCAGATATTTTCAAAATTCCACAATGGAATCAATGATCCCAATGGATAAGAAAATATAATCTACACTATGATGTAGGGCAGGGAGACGTTTTACCGCCGCCACACATTCCCACATACCATAAGCCTATGTAAAACCAAAGGCCCCCGGGGCGGAGGCATTTTGACCCCCAGGGCTATAATTTGAACAATCTTGGTAGAGGTCCACTAGATGAAACTTCATATCAAATATCGAAGAACTGGGCCTTGCGGTTTCAGAGAAGAAGATTTTTAAAGTTTTCGTTAAAAAATTCTTTTTTTAGCTCCTGTGACCTAGATGTGCAAAGGACCGGAACCATTTGAACAACTTTGAAAGGAGACCACCTAAGGATCATTCCTGTGAAGTTTGGTCAAAATCCGATCAGTGGTTTAGGAGATGTCATTTGAAGAAAAAGTTTACGCACACACGCACGCACTGACGACGGACGAAAAGTGATTACAAAAGCTCACCTTGTCACTACGTGACAGGTGAGCTAATAAAAACAAAATGGGTCATTTCGAGGTTGTTTTATTTTTTTTCCGGATTTTCGGAGCTGGAAAAACTGCCAGTACAGGTAATGTCCCTTTATTTGACATGAGACATGATGATCCCAATTGTCCGATATGAGTAGAAGGCGCTTCAAATACAAGGCGAATATAACAAAAGCCTACAAAACAGTTATGCCTATAAAAAGCCAATATATATCATACAAGCAATTGTTATACAACGAGATACGAACATCGGTACAATCAAGACCTTCAACAGGTATCAAAAGGATGTCAAAGTAAGGAACGATGAAAAGCTATTGAAAAAGCAATCCCTGAGGATTGGAAAAATAAGATCATTAAATGCACCTTTTTCAGCCACCACACGGCACAAACAAAACAGCTCTGATATGCCAAATATAAGTGGAGGCAATGATCAGGAATCGATACAATTAACCCACAGCTCCCACCAGACACAAAAGGTTAAGAAACACAAACACGAAGCAACAGACCCCAACGGAAACACCAACAGTGGAAAGCCAAGAGGACAGTTATTTTCCCACAAAATGTCCAATAGGCTATCCAAAATAAACTAGACAATCAAGTGAGCATATGCTCACTAATGCCCCCGGCTACAGCCATCAGCAAAACATAGCCAAAGAAATATCTCAAACGGTTTTAAATTTACGGTGCGGACACATGTGTATGGTAAAAATGGCCATTTTCAATATTCAAAGGCAACAAGTCTGAAAGTAGAAAAGCAATAGTTATGGTTCATGTGTTCTGCACTTTGTCGCATGGTGTTTAACATTTGTGTGAAGTTTCATGAAAATATGTCAAACCGTTTAAAAGTTATGGAGCGGACACGAAGATGTCAACAGACACATAATTTACTATGTTCAAAGGGAAATAATTTCTAATGTATGCAAACAAGCGTTATGGTTCTTGTGTTCTGCCTATCCAATAACCTTGCTTTACATTTGTTTGAAGTTTCATGAAATTATCTCAAACGGTTTTAAAGTTACGGAGCGGACACATGTGTATGGCAAAAATGGCCATTTTCAATATTCAAAGGGCAAAATCTCTGAAAGTAGGAAAGCAAGAGTTACGGATAATGTGTTCTGCACGTCGTCTCATGGTGTTTAACATTTATGTGAAGTTTCATGAAAATATGTCAAGCAGTTTAAAAGTTATTTAGCGGACACAAAGATGTTAACAAACACATAATTTACTGTGTTCAAAGAGACATAATTTTTAATGTATGCAAACAAGAGTTATGGTTCTTGTGTTCTGCCTATCTTATTATCTTGCTTTACATTTGTTTGAATTTTCATGAAATTATCTCAAACGGTTTTAAAGTTACGGAGCGGACACATGTGTATGGTAAAAATGGCCATTTTCAATATTCAAAGGGCAAAATCTCTGAAAGTAGGAAAGCAAGAGTTACGGATCATGAGTTCTGCACGTCGTCTCATGGTGTTTAACATTTATGTGAAGTTTCATGAAAATATATCGAGCAGTTTAAAAGTTATTAAGCGGACACAAAGATGTTAACAGACACATAATTTACTGTGTTCAAAGAGAAATAAGTTTTAATGTATGCAAACAAGAGTTATGGTTCTTGTGTTCTGCCTATCTTATTATCTTGCTTTACATTTGTTTGAAGTTTCATGAAATTATCTCAAACGGTTTTAAAATTACAGAGCGGACACAAGTGTATGGTATAAATGGCCATTTTCAATATTCAAAGGGCAATAACTCTGAAAGTAGGAAAGCAAGAGTTACGATTCATGTGTTTTGCAAGTCGTCTCATAGTGTATAACATTTATGCGAAGTTTCATGAAAATATGTCAAGCAGTTTAAAAGTTATTGAGCGGACACGAAAAGTAAACAGACAAACACACAGAGAGAAAAGACGAAAACTATATACCCCCATGGCATACTCTGTATACCGGGGGCATACTCCGTATGTCGGGGGGTATGAACAACATTAGCGACACAAACACCCAAAGACAAACCATAACAAAAATAAACCGCGACAGAATAACCTCCTTGGAATGGTCAACGGAAACGAATTCCACTGGGGAGGGGGTGTAGGCTTAAATAGATTTTACGTGGACACAATCCTCGCCCTTACTTCCGTCGCGATTAAGACAAACATTGCACAGCCCGCATGAAGCCCCCCCCCCCCACCCCCACAACCCAACACCCCCGAGAACACAAACAACAAACAACCACAGAGACAAAACAACGGCGAGCACTCGACAGCAAGAAACAACCAAAATGCTGGAGCAAAAGAAAACCAACAGACCCCGACGGGCCCGACCAGAAACAGAGCATCAGGGACCAACCAACATAAGCCTTCACGTTGGAACCGTCATAGAATCTCAGGCCTGACCCACCGGCGCGCAACCAAAGCGGGGGAAGCAAAGCTGCCAAACGCGACCGGGCCAACCATCACGCACGCAGTCTGCCGCACAACACCCATCTTTTTATATCGAAGACTGATTTTACGAACTTGGGCTTATGATGTGTACCCTTTACATTACACTTCCTCAATCTTATAAAAGTGACACTTAATGATTTAAATGAATGAACATTTCATAGGGAAGAATACCTCTATCTTGCATGTAATGTTCGAAATGAGCATGCAAATTAAACTTTATGGTAATGTCAGAAAGTGTGTGAAGCTCTCACCTTTCTACTTGACAATATTTACATTATATGTGGTACTAAGTCATTTAGACAAGTTGTGGATATTCTGAAGGGTACAAATTACACACCCCTTGTGGCTGATCTGTTCTTGTTCTGAAAAAGACTTCATGATGTCCCTTTCCATTGAAAATCAATCTGAAATCATTAAAGCCTTTGGCTTGACGGATAGATATTTGGATGGTTTGTTAAATATTGCCAATAAGTTTATTGATAATTTGATCAATCAAATTTACCCCCACTACCAGAACTTCAGTTAATTAAAGGAAATTCTTCTGACAGCGAGGCCCCTATTTTGCATTTACATCTATCTATTGTAGATGGGTTTGTTTCTTGCAAAATTTCTGATAAACGCGATGATTTTGATTTTGAAATTGTTAATTTTCCTTTCTTGGATGGTGATGTTCCTCGTGCGGTGCCCTATGGCGTTTATATTTCGCAATTAATTCGATTTGACAGAGGGTCTAGTCATGTTACTGACTTCAATACTCATAATAAATTGTTAATTGATATTCCTTAATCTGGATTATCGGTATCATAATCTAGGCAAATAAAAATCAAAAATGAGTTCCTATAAGAGCAATGAAAACATTCATAAGAAAGAAGATGGGTCAAACTACGTAGTTTCGGCTAATAAAGCCTCATCAGTGACCCTGTAATGATCTGTCAAAGAAAGCCAGAGGAAACATACTGCAATTTTGCGAACTTCGAATAGGCAGTCGATACAAAGTAGAAGTAAAACAAAGATCAGGAATTGATACAATTAACTTACTCCACCCATAAAAGACACCAAAGGGAAAGAAATACAAACATTAAGCGACCAGACCATAATGGAAACCTAAACAAAGGAAGGCCATAAGGACAGTTACTTTCCCACAAAATGGCCATATGGCCATCCAAAACCAAAAGACACAAGTGATACACACAGTAAGTAACAAACAACAACATAAATAAATCGCCACAGAAGAGCCGCCTTGGAGCGGTCAGTGGAAGATTTCCACTGGGGGGCTTAAATCGATTTTACGTGGCCACAATCCTCGCCCTTACTTCCGTCGCGATTTAGACAAATAATTTGTTCAGTCCGCATGAAGGCCTCCTAACTCATCAGTGCAACATCTCCGTGAACACAAAAATCAAAGAACCACAGAGGTGAGACAACGGTGAGGACTCGACAGCAAGAAACCACTGAAATGCTGGAGCAAAAGAAAACCAACAGTTAGACTCCGATGAGCCCGACCAGAGACAGAGCATCAGGCACCAACCGACTAAAAACTGATATAAATCAAAATGGGGTCCAAATAAATAAAAATCTGTCTAGAATATGAGTCTAAACCAATAATTTATTTCTGATTTCTCAGAATATTTACGCTGATCTCAAAGGACCAAAAGTAAAATATAAACTGCACTATGGTTGCAAAAGCCTTTTTAAAAAAATTATAGACGTCATTCCCATTTCATTTCAAAATTGAATTTTGGACTTAACTCTTTTCTGCAACACGGTCTATCGGAACCCAAATTTTATGGTTGTATATAAATTCAGAAAAAATATATATAATTGCTTTGCTTCCCTATTTAAATGCACACTAGTGGGTCAGCGCTCAGATTCTATGACGGTTCCAGCGTAAAGAATTACTGTGAAATATAAGAATTTAATTTTATGCCATGTTGGTTGGTGCCTCATTCTTTGTTTCTGGCCAGGCCGATCCGAGTCTAACTGTTGTTTTTCTTTTACTACAGCATTTCATTGGTTTCTAGCTGTCGAGTCTTCACCGTTGTTTCATCTCTGTGGTTGTTTGATTTATGTGGTCGCGGAGATGTTGCACTGATGAGTTAGGATGCCTTCATGCGGACTGAACAAAGTATTTGTCTAAATCGCAAAGGACGTAAGGCCGAGGATTGCGGTCACGTAAAATCGATTTACGGTGTGCCCCCACACCTGGAAATTCTTGTCAGTAACTGTTCCCAGGCGATTCTTCTGTCGCGGTTTATTTAATATGGTTTGTCTTTGATTGTGTGTATCGCTTATATTGTTCTGTTATGGATAGCCAACTGGCCATTTTGTTAGTACTGTCCTTTTGGCTTTCCGCATTTGATGTTTCCATTTGGGTCTAGTTGTTTCATGTTTGTGTTTCTTTCTGTTTCGTGTCTCTGATGTGAGCTATGGGTTAATTGTATCGATTTCTGAATATTGTCTTCTCTTCTATTTCTCACCAGTATGGTCTTTCAAATGGGAACTCCTGCTACTTGACGTGACAAACGATTTATCGCAAGTCCTACAAATTTAAGGTTTCTCACCAGTATGAACTTTCATATGCGTGTTCAAGTCACTTGACCGAGTAAATGATTTCCCACAATTCCTACAAATGTAAGGTTTCACACCAGTATGAATTTTTATATGCGTCTTCAAGTAACTTGGCCCAGCAAATGATTTATCACACGTTCCACAAACGTGTCGTTTCTCACTAGTATGAACTCCCATGTGCTTACTCAGGTCACTTGACCGAGCAAATGATTTTCCACACGTTCTACAAATATATGGTTTTTCACCAGTATGAACTCTCATATGCACAGTCAGGTAACTTGACATAGCAAAGGATTTACCACACTGATCGCACATGTGTGGTTTATCACCAGTATGTATTTTCATGTGCACTTTCAGGCTACTTGTCTGTGTAAATGATTTACCACACGTTCCGCAGCCGTGAGGTTTCTCGCCAGTATGGACAGTCATATGTGTAATCAGGTTACCTAGTTGTGTAAATGATTTACCACACGTCTCGCAAACGTGGGCTTTCTCACCAGTATGAATTTTCGTGTGCATTTGCAGGCTACTTAAACCAGCAAATGATTTACCACACTTATCACAGATGTGTGGTTTCTCACCAGTATGAACTTTCATATGCATAATCAGGTCCCATGACCGAGCGAATGATTTACCACAATTACCGCATATGTGCTGCTTCTCATCAGTATGAACTTTCATGTGGTGTCTCAAGTAACCTGACAGTGCAAATGATTTACCACACGTCTCGCAAACGTGGGCTTCCTCACCAGTATGAATTTTCGTGTGCATGTTCAGGGTACTTAAAAGAGCAAATGATTTACCACACATACCACAGAAGTGTGGCTTCTCACCAGTATGAACTTTCCTGTGGTTTCTCCGGTAACATGTATGAACTTTCATGTGCTTAATCAGGTCCCATGACCGAGCACATGATTTACCACAATAACCGCATATGTGCGGCTTCTCATCAGTATGAACTTTCATGTGGTTTCTCAAGTAACCTGGATGTGTGAATGATTTACCGCACGTTCTGCAGATGTGCGGTTTCTCGCCAGTATGGATATTCATATGCGCAGTTAGGTTACTTGATTGTGTAAATGATCTACCACACATCCAGCATATGTGTGTTTTCTCACCAATGTGGACAATCATATGCCTGTTTAGGTTGTCCGAATGTGAAAATGGTTGACCGCACATTCCGCAAACGTATGGATTATCACTGTTATGGATTTTTCTATGCATAGTTAGATTACTTGACGTAGCAAATAATTTACCACAAGTTTCACAAACCTGTATTTTCTCACCATTACGGGCACTAAAGTGATTATACAGTCACATGACATAATAAATGGTTTAACACATGCTCTGCAAACGTGTGAGTTTTCACCGTATGAAATTATAAATGGTCACTGAAGCTACTTGATTTAGCAAATGATTTACGCGGGTTCACTGTATGGGTTTTCTTGCAAGTATGGTATTCCGTAGGTCTGCTTAGTTTAGCACTGATGTATGTACTTTAATTTGTCTGTGTGAACGATTTTATCACATATTCCACAACTGTGATTTGTGTGAGTACTTATGCTTTCTATATCACTTAAATAATAACCATGTACATGTACAACATACATGTTTGTCTCTCTGAGGATCTCATGTTAACCTATGTCTCCCGTGTAACCCTAACCAGCCATGGATCACATAACAATCTATGTCTCCCGGGTCACCCTAACTGCATACATGTCTACAGCCATGGGTCACATGACAGTATATGTCTCCCGGGTCACATTAACTGCATACATGTCTACAGGGACATTATGTTTGTCTATCTGTGGATAACATCACAATCTATGTCTTCTGATTCACTCTACTTGCATACATATCTACAGGTGTGTGTGTCTCTCTGTGGATAACATTACAATCTATATCTTCTGATTCACTCTACTTGCATACATGTCTTCAGGTATGTTAGTCTCTCTGTGGATAACATTACAATCTATGTCTTCTGATTCACTCTACTTGCATACATGTCTACATGTCTACAGGTATGTTACTTTCTCTGTGGATAACTTTACAATCTATGTCTCCCTGGTCGTCCTAGTGGCATAGCGGTATACAGGCATTGACCACATGACAATCTATGCCTCCTGGCTCACCCTAATTGCATATATGACTACATGTACATTGATTGTTGTCGCTGTGTGGATATTATCACAATCCATGTCTCCTGAGTGATCCTTAAAGCATTGCATGCATAAATCACAAATCACATGATAATCTATGTCTCCTGTGTCATCCTTAATGCTTTACAGGCATGGATCACATGATAATATATGTCTCCTTTGTCATCCTTAATGCTCTACAGGTATCGAGCACATGATGTTATATGTCTCCTGGGTCATCCTAACTGCACACATGGCTACAGGTAATGTTTGTCTCTGTGGATAACATCACAAGCTTGGTCTCTTTGATCATCCTAACTGCATACACAGCTACAGGTATGTTTGTCTCTTTGTGACACACAATCACAGAGGCTGGATCTGACAGATGTTTCTGAAATAAAACAACAAACAGCCATTAATATAAACATTGACTTGAGATACAACGGGAGGGCCATGGTGGCCCTGGATCGCTTACCTGATCCATACAGTAGCAAATGGGCCACGGGAAGGGCCATTATTGACCCCAGGGCTTTAACATGCATAATGTTGAGGGAAGTCTAAAAAGATGAAGCTTCATAGCAAATAAACATTTCATCTCAGTGTCGGGTAAAAGTCCCACAAAATTGGAAGCATCGTCTGCAAAATGACCTATACAGTGTTGACGGGGACGTTAAACCTCAAGTCAAACAAGAGGGCCATGATGGCCCTGGATCGCTCACCTGATCCATAGTGTAACAAGTGTGCCCCAGAGAGGGCCATTATTTGCCCCAGGGCTTTAATGTGCATAATGTTGAGGGAGGTCTTAAAGGTGAAGCTTCATACCAAACATCAACAAAGGCTATAATTTGAACAATCTTGGCAAAGGTCCACTAGATGAAGCTATACATCAAATATCAAAGACCTGGGCCTAGCGGTTTCAGAGAAGAAGATTTTTAAAGATTTTGCCTATATAAGCCTATGTAAAACCAAAGGGCCCCGGGACGGGGGCATTTTTTGCCCAAGCACTATAATTTGAACAATCTTGGTAGGGGTCCACTAGATGAAGCTTCATACCAAATATCAAAGTCCTGGGCCTTGTTGTTTCAGAGAAGAAGATTTTTAAAGATTTTCCCTATATAAGCCTATGTAAAACCAAAGGGCCCCGGGGCGGGGGCATTTTTGGCCCCAGCACTATAATTTGAACAATCTTGGTAGGGGTCCACTAGATGAAGCTTCATACCAAATATCAAAGATCTGGGCCTTGTGATTTCAGAGAAGAAGATTTTTAAAGATTTTCCCTATATAAGCCAATGTAAAACCAAAGGGCCCCGTGGCGGGGGCATTTTTTGTCCCAGCACTAAAATTTGAAGGGGTCCACTAGATGAAGCTTCATACCAAATATAAAAGTCCTGGGCCTTGTGGTTTCAGAGAAGAAGATTTTTAAAGAATTTCCCTATATAAGCCTATGTAAAACCAAAGGGCCCCAGGGCGGGGGCATTTTTGGCCCCAGCACTATAATTTGAACAATCTTGGTAGGGGTCAACCAAATGAAGCTTCATACCAAATATCAAAGACCTGGGCCTTGTGGTTTCAGAGAAGTAGATTTTTAAAGATTTTCCCTATATAAGCCAATGTAAAACCAAAGGGCCCCGTGGCAGGGGCATTTTTTGTCCCAGCATTTAAATTTTAACAATCTTGGTAGGGGTCCACTAGATGAAGCTGCATACCAAATATCAAAGTCCTGGCCCTTGTGGTTTCAGAGAAGAAATTTTTTAAAGATTTCCCTATATAAGCCAATGTAAAACCAAAGGGCCCCGGGGCGGGGGCATTTTTGGCCCCAGCACTATAATTTGAACAATCTTGGTAGGGGTCCACTAGATGAAGCTTCATACCAAATATCAAAGACCCGGGCCTTGTGGTTTCAGAGAAGAAGATTTTTAAAGATTTTCCCTATATAAGCCTATGTAAAACCAAAGGGCCCCGTGGCGGGGGCATTTTTGGCCCCAGCACTATAATTTGAACAATCTTGGTAGGGGTCCACTAGATGAAGCTTCATACCAAATATCAAAGTCCTGGGCCTTGTGGTTTCAGAGAAGAAGATTTTTAAAGATTTTCCCTATATAAGCCTATGTAAAACCAAAGGGCCCTGGGGCGGGGGCATTTTTGGCCCCAGCACTATAATTTGAACAATCTTGGTAGGGGTCCACTAGATGAAGCTTCATACCAAATATCAAAGAACTGGGCCTTGTGGTTTCAGAGAAGAAGATTTTTAAAGATTTTCCCTATATAAGCCTATGTAAAACCAAAGGGCCCCAGGGCGGGGGCATTTTTGGCCCCAGCACTATAATTTGAACAATCTTGGTAGGGGTCCACTAGATGATGCTTCATACCAAATATCAAAGACCTGGGCCTTGTGGTTTCAGAGAAGAAGATTTTTTAAGTTTTTGGTGAAAAAAATCTATTTTTGGCTCCTGTGACCTAGATGTGCAACGGACCGGAACCATTTGAACAACTTTGAAAGGGGACCACCTAAGGATCATTCCTGTGAAGTTTGGTCAAAATCCGATCAGTGGTTTAGGAGGAGATGTCGTTTAAAGAAATTGTTTACGCACGGACGCACGCACGCACGGACGCACGCACGGACGCACGACGGACGACGGACAAAAAGTGATCCCAAAAGCTCACCTCGTCACTACGTGACGGTGAGCTAACAAAATCATAGCAAATATCAACAAAGGCTATAATTTGAACAATCTTGGCAAATGTTCACTAGATGAAGCTACACACCATATATCGAAAACCTGGGCCTTGCGGTTTCAGTGAAGATTTTTTAAAGATATTCCCTACATGAGCTTATGTAAAACCAAATGGTCCCGGGGCGGGGGCATTTTTGGCCTCAGGGCTATAATTTAAACAATCTTGATAGAGGTCCACTAGATGAAGCTTCACACCAAATATCAAAGACCTGGGTCTTGCTGTTTCAGAGAAGATTTTCAAAGATTATATCTATATAAGTCTATGTAAAACCAAAGGGCCTCAGGGCGGGGCCATTTGTGTCCCGAGGGCTATAATGTGAACAATCATAATAGAGGTCTACTAGATGAAGCTCCATACCAAATATCAAAGACATGGGCCTTGCAGTTTCAGAGAAGAAGATTTTAAAGATTTCTCAATATAGGTCAATGTAAAACCAAAGTGTATCAGGACAGGGGCATTTTTTGACCCCAGGGCTATAATTTGAACAATCTTGATAGAGGTCCACTAGATGAAATTTCACACCAAATATCAAAGACCTAGGCCTTGTGGTTTCTCAGAAGATTTTTTTTAAAGATTTACCCAATATAAGACTATGTAAAACCAAAGGGCCCCGAGGCAGGGGCATTTCTGGTCTCAGGGCTATAACTTGAACAATCTCGGTAGAGGTCCACTAGATGAATCTTCATACCAAATATCAAAGACCTAGGTTTTGTGGTTTCAGAGATGAAGATTTTTAAAGATTTTCCCTATATAAGCCTATGTAAAACGGAAGGACCCTGAGGCAGGGGCTTTTTTCGCCTCAGCACTATAATTTGAACAATGTTGGTAGGGGTCCACAAGATGAAGCTTCATACCAAATAGCAAAGACCTGGGTCTTGCGGTTTCAGAGAAGAAGATTTTCAAAGATTTTCCCTATGTAAGTAAGCCCATGTAAAACCAAAGGGCCGCAGGGAAGGGGCATTTTTGGCCACAGCACTATAATTTGAACAATCTTGGTAGGGTTCCACTAGATAAAGCTTCATTCCAAATATCAAAGACCTGGGCCTTGCGGTTTCAGAGAAGAAGATTATTAAAGATTTTCCCTATATAAGCCCTTGTAAATCCTAAGGAACCCGGGGCGGGGGGAATTTTTGGCCCCATAACTATAATTTGTTCCATATATTAGCCCATGTGAAACCAAAGGGCCCGGGGCAGGGGCATTTTTGACCCCAGCGCTATAATTTGAACAATCTTGGTTTGGGTCCACTAGATGAAGCTTCATGCCAAATATCAAAGAGCTTGGCCTTGTGGTTTCAGAGAAGAAGATTTTTAAAGATTTTTCCTATATAAGCATATGTAAAACCAAAGGCCCCGGGGCGGGGGCATTTTTGGCCCCAGCACTATATTTTGAACATTCTTGGTAGGGGTCCACTAGATGAAGCTTCATACCAAATAGCAAAGACATGGGCCTTGCGGTTTCAGAGAATAAGATTTTTACAGATTTTCCCTATATAACCCATGTTAAACCAAAGGGCCCCGGGGTGGGGGGGTGGGGGGCATTTTTGGCCCCAGCACTATATTTTGAACAATCTTGGTAGGAAGTCCACTAGGTAAAGTAGAAGTAAAACAAAGATCAGGAATTGATACAATTAACTTACTCCATCCATAAAAGACACCAAAGGGAAAGAATTACAAACATTAAGCGACCAGACCATAATGGAAACCTAAACAAAGGAAGGCCATATGGACAGTTACTTTCCCACAAAATGGCCATACGGCCATCCAAAATTAAAAGACACAAGTGATACACACAGCAAGTAACAAACAACAACATAAATAAATCGCCACAGAAGAGCCGCCTTGGAACGGTCAGTGGAAGATTTCCACTGGGGGGCTTAAATCGATTTTACGTGGCCACAATCCTCGCCCTTACTTCCGTCGCGATTTAGACAAATAATTTGTTCAGTCCGCATGAAGGCCTCCTAACTCATCAGTGCAACATCTCCGTGAACACAGAAATCAAAGAACCACAGAGGTGAGACAACGGTGAGGACTCTACAGCAAGAAACCACTGAAATGCTGGAGCAAAAGAAAACCAACAATTAGACTCCGATGAGCCCGACCAGAGACAGAGCATCAGGCACCAACCAACATTATCTCTTTAATTTTCAAGCTTCATTCCAAATATCAAAATACCTGGGCCTTGCGGTTTCAGAGAAGAAAATTTTTAAAGATTTTTCCTATATATTCCATGTAAAAACAAAGGGCCCCGGGGCAGGGGCATTTTTGGCCCCAGCACTATAATTTGAACAATCTTAGTAGGGTTTCACTAGATGAAGCTTCAAACCAAATATCAAAGA
The DNA here is from genome assembly GCA_963580285.1 of Lucinisca nassula. Taxonomy (NCBI): domain Eukaryota; kingdom Metazoa; phylum Mollusca; class Bivalvia; order Lucinida; family Lucinidae; genus Lucinisca; species Lucinisca nassula. Next base: position 29,179,665 of record OY757015.1, read on the forward strand.
CCTGGGCCTTGTGGTTTCAGAGAGGAAGATTTTTTTAAAGATTTTTCCTATATAAGCATATGTAAAACCCAAGGGCCCTGGGGCGGGGGAATTTTTGGCCCCAGCACTATAATTTTTACAATCTTGGTAGGGGTCCACTAGATGAAGCTTCATACCAAATATCAAAGACCTGGGCCGTGCCGTTTCAGAGAAGAAGATTTTTAAAGATTTTCCGTATATAAGCCCATGTAAAACCAAAGGGCCCCGGGGCGGGGGCATTTTTGGTCCTACCACTATATTTTGAACAATCTTGGTAGGGGTCCACTAGATGAAGCTTCATACCAAATATCAAAATACCTGGGCCTTGCGGTTTCAGAGAAGAAGATTTTTAAAGATTTTCCCTATATATTCCATGTAAAAACAAAGGGCCCCGGGGCAGGGGCATTTTTGGCCCCAGCACTATAATTTGAACAATCTTAGTAGGGTTTCACTAGATGAAGCTTCATACCAAATATCAAAGACCTGGGCCTTGTGGTTTCAGAGAGGAAGATATTTTTTAGATTTTTCCTATATAAGCATATGTAAAACCCAAGGGCCCTGGGGCGGGGGAATTTTTGGCCCAAGCACTATAATTTGTACAATCTTGGTAGGGGTCCACTAGATGAAGCTTTATGCCAAATAGTAAGGACCTGGGCATTGCGGTTTCAGAGAAGAAGATTTTTAAAGATGTTCCCTATATAAGCCCATGTAAAACCAAAGGGCCCCGGGGCAGGGGCATTTTTGACCCCAGCACTATAATTTGAACAATCTTGGTTTGGGTCCACTAGATAAAGCTTCATGCCAAATATTAAATACCTGGGCCTTGCGGTTCAGAGAAGAAGATTTTTAAAGAGTTTCCCTATATAAGCCCATGTAAAATCTAAGGGCCACTCGGCGTGGGCATTTTTGCCCCAGCACTATAATTTGAACAATCTTGGAAGGGGTCCACAAGATTTAGCTTCATACCAAATATCAAAGACCTGAGCCTTGCGGTTTCAGGGAAGAAGATTTTTTAAAGATTTTCCTATATATTCAATGTAAAACCAAAGGGCCCCGGGGCAGGGGCATTTTTTGGCCCTAGCACTATAATTTGAACAATCTAGGTAGGGGTCCATAGATGAAGCTTCATTCCAAATAGCAAAGACCTGGACCTTGCGGTTTCAGAGAAGAAGATTTTCCCTATATAAGCCCATGTAAAACCAAAGGGCCCCGGGGCGGGAGCATTTTTGGCCCCAGCACTATAATTTGAACAATCTTGGTAGGGGTCCACTAGATGAAGCTTCTTACCAAATATCAAAGACCTGGGCCTTGCCGTTTCAGAGAAGAAGATTTTTAAAGAGTTTCCGTATATAAGCCCATGTAAAACCAAAGGGCCCCGGGGCGGGGGCATTTTTGGTCCTACCACTATAATTTGAACAATCTTAGTAGGGGTCCATTAGATGAAGCTTTATACCAAATATCAAAGACCTGGGCCTTGCGGTTTCAGATAAGAATATTTTTAAAGATTTTCCCTATATATTCCATGTAAAACCAAAGGGCCCCGGGCAGGGGCATTTTTGGCCTTAGCACTATAATTTGAAAATTCTTGGTAGGGTTTCACTAGATGAAGCTTCATACCAAATATCAAAGACCTGGGCCTTGTGGTTTCAGAGAAGAAGATTTTTAAAGATTTTTCCTATATAAGCCTATGTAAAACCAAAGGGCCCCGGGGCGGGGGAACTTTTGGCCCCAGCACTATAATTTGAACAATCTTGGTAGGGGTCCACAAGATAAAGCTTCATACCAAATATCAAAGACCTGGGCCTTGCGGTTTTAAGAGAAGATTTTTAAAGATTTTCCCTACATAAGCCCATGTAAAATCAAAGTGCCCCGGGGCAGGGGCATTTTTGGCCCCAGCACTATAATTTGAACAATCTTGGTATGGGTCCACAAGATTAAGCTTCAAACCAAATATCAAGGATCTGGGCCTTGTGGTTTCAGAGAAGAAGATTTTAAAAGATTTTCCCTACATAACCCAATGTAAAATCAAAGGGCCCCGGGCAGGGGCATTTTTGGCCCCAGCACTATAATTTGAACAATCTTGGTAACGGTCCACAAGATTAAGCTTTAGCACCCAATTTCGTAAAATCATTCTTCGATATAAAAAGATTGGCCCAGCACTATAATTTGAACAATCTTGGTAACGGTCCACAAGATTAAGCTTTAGCACCCAATTTCGTAAAATCATTCTTCGATATAAAAAGATTGGGTACAACATGGATATTATAAGACAGACTGCATGCATGGTAGTTAACCCAATCACGGTTGGCAACTTAGCTTCCCTCTTTAATTGCACGCCGGTGGGTCAGGCCTCAGATTCTATGACGATTCCAACGTAAAGGCTTATTGAGAATGAGAGAGATCTAATTCAAGGTAATGTTGGTTGGTGCCTGATGCTCTGACTCTGATCGGTCCCATTGGTGTCTAACTGTTGGTTTTCTTTTGCTCCAGCATTTCAGTGGTTTCTTGCTGTCGAGTCCTCACCGTTGTCTCACCTCTGTGGTTCTTTGATTATTTGTGTTCAAGGAGATGTTGCACTGATGAGTTAGGAGGCCTTCGTGAGGACTGAACAAATTATTTGACTAAACCGCGACGGAAGTAAGGGCGAGGATTGTGGCCACGTAAAATCGATTTAAGCCCCCAGTGGAGATCGTTCCACTGACCGTTCCAAGGCGTTTCTTCTGTGGCGATTTATTTATGCTGTTGTTTGTTACTTGCTGTGTGTATCACTTCTGTCTTTTTATTTTGGATGGCCATATGGCCATTTTGTGGGAAAGTAACTGTCCTTATGGCCTTCCTTTGTTTAGGTTACCATTGTGGTCTGGTCGCTTAATGTTTGTGTTACTTTCCCTTTGGTGTCTTTGATGGGTGGAGTAAGTTAATTGTATCGATTCCTGATCTTTGTTTTACTTCTACTTTTCATACCAAATATCAAAGGCCTGGGCTTTGTGGTTTCAGAGAAGAAGCTTTTTTTCAAGTTTTCAATGATAAAAAATCTATTTTGGCTCCTGTGACCTGCATGTGCAACGGACTGGAACCATTTGAACAACTTTGAAAGGGGACCACCTAAGGATCATTCCTGTGAAGTTTGGTCAACATCCGATCAGTGGTTTAGGAGATGTCCTTTGAAGAAATTGTTTAAGCACGGACGGACGCACGCACGCACGGACGCACGACGGACAAAAAGTGATCCCAAAAGCTCACATCGTTACTACGTGACGATGAGCTAAAAATGCAATAAAATATAACATGTGCAAGAAATGGAGGCTTTCATGCGGACTGAACAAATCGATTTAAGTCCCCCAGTGGAATTCGTTTCACTGACCCTTCAAAGGTGTTTTTTTCTGTCGCGGTTTATTTTTGTTATGGTTTGTGTTTGAGTGTGAGTATCGCTTATATTTTTTGCGGGGAAGAGACTGTCCTTTTGGCTTTCCGCAACTGATGATTCCATTAGGGTCTAGTTATTTCATGTTAACTTTGCGTTTCTTTCCCTTTGGTGTCTCTGATGGGAGCTGTCGGTTGATTGCATCGATTCCTAATCATTGCCTTCACTTCTACTTTGTGTTGAAACTTTAGCGATCTTATCGCTCTCTACCGGCATACCTTGCATCTAGTGCAATTCGTATCAGTTTAACAGCAAACCCGCTCCCGCCCATTGGGGCTTGAAGAAATAAATGGGCTGCATGATGCTTGCACGCAGAGCTGAATCCAACCGCACATTAGTACTGGTAAACCGATTAGAGGTTCTTAGCATACCAAGGGAACGTGGTGCGAGTTGGACCGGCCATGCAAATAAACCCTGTTGGTTTCATTGGGCAGCAAGTCTTGAAATGTCATTTCCTCTCAGTGTCGGGTAAAAGTCCTACAACATTTGAAGCAACGTTTCCAAAATGACATATACAGTGTTGAAGGGGACGTAAAACCTTAAATAAAACAAATTAACTACATGCACTTTTCCAGGGCAGGCTTGTTCGACTGCCTATTCGAAATTCGCAAAATTGCAGTATGTTTCCTCTGGCTTTCTTTGCCGGATCATTACAGGGTCACTGATGAGTCTTTATTAGGCGAAACTACGTAGTATGACCCATCTTCTTTCTTATGAATGTTTTCATTGCTCTTAAAGGATCTCATTTTTTATTTTTATTTGTTCATAAGCAGTTAACCAGTACCGTGATAAATGATAACGAGCCTTCCTAAATCAGCGGAAGGGAGAGAATGACCGTAGAAACGACTTATTGGTCAATCGTCATGAAAGAATGTTTCCGATTGTGCAGGTATCAATTTGCTACTCACATCTGTAGCTGGTACCTTGAGAGAGGCCCGTTCAACATGTCATAAATGTAACCCTGCGATTTTGCTACATATGCCCAGCCTCATTAGAGTCGTTGCTACTCAAGATGTGTACAGTGAAGTTGATACCTTGAGAGAGGCCCGTTCAACATGTCATAAATGTAACCCTGTGATTTACTTACATATACCCAGCAGCACTAGAGTCAATGCTGCTCAAGACGTGTAGCTGATACCTTGTGGGAGATCCTGTCAAGTTGCCATGAATCTAACCCAGGAATTAACTTACATATACACAGTATCACTAAGATTCTTTTCTGCTCAGATTTATGTAGCTGTTACCTTGAGATGGGGAGGGTCCATTCAAGATGTCCTGAATATAACTCTATGATTTACCTACATATACCCAGCCTCATTAGAGTCATTGCTGCTCAAGACGTGTAGCTGATACCTTGGGGGATATCCGTCCTGAATATAACTCTGTCATTAACCTACATATACACAGTGTCACTAAGATTCTTTTCTGCTCAGATATATGTAGCTGATACCTAGAGGGAGGTTCATTCAAGATGTCCTGAATATAACCCTGTGATTAACCTACATATACACAGCATCATTAGAGTCTTTGCTTCTCAGATATGCGTAGCTGATACCTTGAGGGAGGTCCATTCAAGATATCCTGAATATAACGTTGATTTGTCTGCGTAGTCTCAACTGAACGCTGTCTGATCACAGATGGGATATACGATTCGTCAGGTTTTCCTGAAAACAATAAACATTCATTAATATAAAACATTTGGTAGATGAGTCAGTTTTCTAGAACTTAACATAGAGACAGAAAACCCAAGGAATATTCGCATGAGGACCGAGGATAAGCCGCGGTTCTTTTCAGACTGGAAATGAAAAATAGAAACGATCAGGAACCGATACAATCACGTCCCAAATGTTTCCCATAATATCACTAGAAAAAGAAGTCGAAACATGGAGTGACGATTCTAAACAAAACAGACCATAGGTCAACCGAGTCCGCTGCTCTTTTCCAAGCTGGTGGTAACTCAGAATACCCAACCCTAACTAAAAAGGAACAAAGTACATAATGGGGGAAAATAATCTGAACCACCAACATGACAAAAACTAAATTTGAAGAACAAATCTAACTAAACACGAACGGGTAGAAGAGTCAGAAACATGAACGTAAAAACTTATTTGATATATATAATTTATAATTAGAGAAAGAATCATAACCACAAACACAAAATATGAAGGAACAACATCGACTGGAAACGGTCAGTGAAAATTACTAGTGGGTTTAAGTTAACTTCATGGGATCCCAACCCTCACCCTCACTTTCAAGACATTTGCTTATAAAACATTTTCCAAGCATACTACAGCATTTGCTTTTCGACTTATTTGTAAGAGACACCGTGATTTGTTTCACTTCAGGGTTAACATCCCCGCAGAACCGAATTGGTCATTTTGGAAACGCAGCTTTCATTTTTGTGGGACCTGACATTAAGATGAAATTTGCCGCCCAATAAAACCAATAGGGTTTATATGCATGGACGGTCCGACCGGCACCACCTTACCTTGGCCGGCTTAGACTTTCTAAGGGGTTTACCAGTACTCAAGTGCGGTCGATTTCAACTCTGCGTGAAAGCATCATGGAACCCAGTCTATTTCTCGAAGCTACGATGGGCGGGGGCGAACATATACAATGACTAAGAATTAAATATATAAACATATACTATATCCCTATCTATCTATCTTCTTATACTGAGTCGGTCATATCTGGCCATTACCTCATCCCTCAGCTGCTAAATTCATAAACGTGCTGGTCGGGCCTTTGATACTTTGACAACTCCAGCGTAAATGCTTGTTTAAATGTAAGGTAATGCCAGCTGATACATGCACCTAATGCTCTGTCCCTGATCGGGACCAACAGTCTGCATTTTGGTTTTCATTCGCTCCAGCATTTCAGTTACAGACATGTATGTCACGCTGTAAAGTCATCTTCGTTGTGTATTTGTTTGATTTGAGGTTTCACGTCCCCATGAACACTGTAAAGGTCATTTTGGAAACGTTGCTTCCAATTTTGTGAGACTTTTACCATACATTGAGATGAAATAACATGTCAATCCCTGTCGCCCAATGAAACCAATAAGGTTTATAAGCATGGATGGTACGAAGACTCGCACCGTTATGGTTGGACAGGCTTAGATACTCTAAGCAGTTTACCAGTACTCGTGTGTGGGCCGGTTTCAGCTCTGCGTGAAAGCATCATGCAGCCCATCTATTTCTTCAAGCCCGATGGGCGGGTGCCCTCATCGTTGTGTAATCTCTGTAAGCATTTTATTTTTGTTCTCGGAGTTGTAACGCTGATGAGATAGAAATCCTTCATGCAGACTGAACACATTAAAAGAGAAGTAAAGGCAATGATCAAGAATCGATACAATTAACCAACAGCTCCCATCAGAGACACCAAAGTGAAAAAACATGAACATGAAATAACTAGACCCTAACTGAAAGTCAAAAGGACAGTTACTTTCCCACAAAATGGCCATTTGGATACGCAAAACAAACTGCGTGGTAGCTCATTGGTTAGTGCACTTGGCTATCATGATACAGAGCCCCAGTTCGATTTCCGGCAGCGGTAATAAAATCGCGCTCAACTGACATGATTGCATGGATGAATACCAGAAAGTGCACCGTCCTACGGACCTTGGCGTTAATTGGAGGCACCCTGTGCAGGAAGAACCATCCCGTATGCAGTTAAATATCCCTACAGTAATTATATGATTATCTGGAGTGTTTGTAATGTAAACTTGCACGAAATCCTCGTAAGAGGGTATTGAAGTATATATAAAGAAATAACCCCACCCCCACCCCACCCCACTAAAAATCCACAATTAATTGTTAATCGACTGATCATTAGGCTGGTCAAATTTGATAGACGTTGAAACTTATTTTGTCCAAACATATTTCGACCATTTATGCAATTAAAATACAGTAATGACAATTACATAATACGATTTGTGGTTCGATTTGGTTCACATCAACACTTAACAGGGCATTTTGGAGACGTTGCTTCCAATGTTTAGGGACTTTCGCCCGAAATTGAGATGAAATGACATCTCAAGCCCTGCCGCCTAATGAAACCAATAGAGTTTATAAGCATGGGCGATCGTACTAGCCTAGACAGGCTTAGATCCTCTAAGATGTTTATCAGTACTCGTGTGCAGTTGGATTCAGCCCTGCGTGGAAGCCATGCAGCCTATCTATTTCTTCAAGCCCCGATGGGCGGGGGCCGTCATGATACACTTTCCATATACTTATGTACATATACATCATTTCTGGTGAAGTTTTAACGAGTGACACACAATAAATGCTTACAAAGAATGCTTGACATCCATGCACAGTCCAGCACTTGCACAATTCAGTGCAGTTCTCATTTATTTCTACAGCTGCAACTGCATAAAATCCGGTTTTACAGTCTGACAGTTCATCTCAACACAATTTTCAATGACAGGCTTACCCTTACCAAAATGAAAATGTTACTGCAATGTTGTCGCAATGTTGCAGCCATATAGCGCCAGCATTAATTTGTTGTAAAAAGTACAAGATTCTTGAAGCTGTATTATTGCCACTATTCTGGCAATATTTCTGTTTTTCGGCAATATTTCTCGCAAAAATTTTGGTTTTCATATTATCGCAGCAATTATGCCATAACTTGGACATGCTCAGTGAGAATTTTCTGCTGACTTTCCTCTTCCAAGTTTGGTGAGAAATGGTTCAGACAACTGAAATTTATTCGCTTGAATTCTGTATTAATCATTCATAAGAGTATATCAATTTTCATATTTGCAAAAAGTAAATGATCTTAGGACAGTCTGTTTACTGTTTAAAGCTGTGCTATATTTAAAGTGTCTCTATGTTATTTGCATTTGACAAATGCTTTTGTTCTGTTTGAAATTGTAATTGTGTAAGACATGCATTACATATTCAGATGGTTGAATCGAAGTTGAAGCTGCTATTATACCAGTGGACAGAATGACCGGAAAGCAAGACTAGAGTGTTAACAAGGTTTTTCTATGATTTGATCTACTGACCTATTTTTTGACCTGGCATAACCCATATTGGAATTTGACCCAGATATCATCAAGACAAACATTCTAGTAAAGTTTCATGAAGATTGAAGCAAAATTGTGGTCTCTAGAGGATGAACAAGGTAAATGTTGACGACGCATGACGCACGTCGCATGACGCACATACGACGGACAAAAGGTAATCACAAACGCTCACGCTGAGCTGTGCTCAGGTGAGCTAAAAATTGGATGACAATGAGGAAGAAGAAGAAGACAGAGAAGAAGAAATAGACTATAGTGTAAACAAGGTTTTTTTTCTATAATTTGAACTACTTTTGACCCTACATGACCCATATTCGAATTTGACCTAGATATTGCAGAGATGATCATTCTGCGCAAGTTTGATGACGATTTGACCAAAACTGTGGCCTCTAGAGTGTTAACAAGGTTTTTCTATGATTTGACCTACTGACCTATTTTTGACCCGACATGACATATATTCGAACAGAACCGAGATATTATGAAGATGATCAATCTGAGCAAGTTTGAGGATGATTGGACCAAAATTGTGGCCTCTAGAGTGTTAACAAGGTTTTCCTTTGATTTGACCTTGTGACCTACCTTTTGACCCGACATGACCCATGTTCGAACTCGAGCGACATATTGTCATGATGATCATTCTGACCAAGATTGATGGTGATTGGATCAAAACTGTGGCCTCTAGAGTGTTAACAACAAAAGTTTACGCACGCACGACGAACGACGACGCCCGACAACTCACAGTCACAAAAGCTCACCATGACCTTCGGTCAGGTGAGCTAAAAATACCGGAAAGCAACCAAAATGCCGGAAAGAACATAGAAATACCAACATGCACTTTAATATACTACAAGGGGTGAGTCTTTGAATTTTACGTCTCACCAACAGCTAAGGTCATACGGGACGGGAGCTCGGTTTAAAGACTCATCCGAAAGTCTGGAGAAGCCCGGGATCGATCTTGTGACGCCTGGCTTACAATGCGAGTAGCATAACCACTACACCACGGAGGCTTCTTTTTATATACTATTAAACAAGAAAATTGTATTTAGGGATATTCAACATGGCCGCCTGGACAAATGAGCAAGCATGACAGTGGTTCTGAATATGCAGGAAATTGAATACAACCCTTTTGGTTTAGCCATCATATATAATTATACCCGCTTTTTTCGAAGAAAAATCGGGTATATTGTTTTCGTACCACAGTTCACTCCGACGTCAGTCCGTCTGTCTGTCTGCACCAACAAATGTATAGTTAGGTGGCTATGTAAATGGACAAAATCAATGTAAGTATATGGGATTTATTCCGTTAGACACCGAAAATACTTCTTTTCAGTGGCTAAAAGTAGCCACTTAAGTATCAATCCTGCCAAAAATAGCCACATAAGTATACATCCGTGAGAACGTCAGTCCGTCTGTCCGTCCGTCTCGTTTCTTGTGATTGGATCTCCTCTGCAACCACTGAAGTTACACTTTTGAAACTTTGCATGTGGATAGTACATGGAATATAGATGGCAGTGGGCAACTTTTTTGTGACCTTGACCTCAACATGACCCAAAGGTCAAAGGTCAAAAATTATGATTTGCCATATCTCCTAAACTATTGGAGTTACACTTCTGAAAATTTGCTTATTGGATGGTTCTTGGAATACAGAAAATGTCAGGTTACTTTTGGTGTGACCTTGACCCCAAGGTCAAAGGTCAAAAAGTATAATTTTGCCATATCTTCTAAACTATTAGTTACACTTCTGAAACTTTGGTTATTGGATGGCCCTTGGAATATAGAATAAATTTGGATAATTTTGGTGTGACCTTGACCTCAACATGACCCCAAGGTCAAAGGTCAAAAATTATGATTTGCCATATCTCCTTAACTATTGGAGTTACACTTCTGAAACTTTGCTAATTGGATGGCCCTTGGAATATAGAATATGTTGGGCTACTTTTTGTGTGACCTCGACCCAAAAGTCAAAGGGCAAAAAGTATGACTTTGCCATATCTTCTAAACTATTGGCGTTACACTTCTGAAACTTGGTTATTGGATGGCTGTTGGAATATAGAATACATTGGGATACTTTAGGTGAACCTCAACATAACCCCAAGGTCAAAGGTCAAAAAGTATGACTTTGCCATATCTTCTAAACTATAAGAGTTACACTTCTGAAAATTTGCTTATCAGTTAAAATGTTCTCAGCAACTTTTTTTAACTTACATGTAGTTTTGGCTAGCTAATACATAGTCATTAGTGTTATTAATAGAAAAAGCGGGTATTTGCGATGGTATACCATCGACTGCAGATCTAGTTGAAACATAAATTTGTAAGTCATAAAGTTATTTATATACCTGTTAGAAAAGTAAAATATATTTCAGATTTTTTTCTTCACTCACCTGAAAAATGCCAAACTTTGTATATCAAAACTGGAAATTTCCCAAAGTAACAATGACAAAAAGAAATCGTTGAGTAGTTACATGTTCCCTTAAGGTGCATCAGGAATCCACATTTTGATTAGTTGCACTAAATTCAAATAAGCTGCTTTCAACCAAGGCATATTTTTTGTTCAGGAAAAAAAAAAATATTGTCCCTCTTCTTACACATGCAATGATCGGGAGGCAGATCAGACTACACGGATGCGCAAGCTAATCTGAGTCAGTTCAACCACTCTGTACATTTATAAGTGTTACGCATATCTCTGATTTGATATTCTTTGGGCTTTGTTAAGATTATGCGATCAGCGAAAAATGATCAGGCTTTGCAACTGCACATGCTGATCAATGTCGCTCTTGCCGCAATACGACATTCAGAGACTCATATCAACATGTGCTCGTCAAGGCAAAGTTTATTTCTATTGGTTTTGTCATTCTGGGCCTGTATATACATGCAGAAGGCGCATGAAATAATCCAAGACTGATCAGTTTGCATGGGTATTGATACAATAACGACCTCCAAATACTCGGATTAACCAGCGCATTTGCTCTATATTTACATTATTAGCTATGTTTGGATAGTGTACAGGTATCATAAGGCTCATACTCAGATTAACCAACGCATTCGCTCTCTTTTGGATATTGTATCAGAAGGCTCATGCTATCAGCTAAGACCCATTAGTCTGCACGTACGTCCAGGTTGATCGAGTTTTCGTTGGTCGCACAAGTCTCACTGAACTGTTTTGTTGGGTGTTGGATCAAATATGTGTAAGGAAAAAAACGCCGATATTCTAATAATATCAAACTATATTGATACCATCTATGCAAGCAGTCTGCCACACCGTGACACGACCGCCTCAGCGGCCAAAAGTGATGGGATTTTATTTGGACAGAAAATGTAATACCAAAACGATTGCGACAGAGATATTTAGGATCAGAATCAGAATTTATACTGGTGACACGTGAAATGACATTCATACACCAGGACCTGTGATGTGGGAAGTTAGTCCCTAGCTCTAACGAAAGAGGTAAATTTAGCTACACAATCATCAGCACCTTCAGCTGTCGAAATAATCAAATCGGGAAGAGCATTCCTATCTCTAATGGTTCTGGGGAAGAACGACTCTTTATAAATGTCAGTTCTTGCAGTAAGGATCTGAAACGCCAACAAATGGTGATTTCTACAGTGTCTAGTTGGGGGGAACAAGGTCATCTGTTGGAATGCTGGCAGCACCCTTTAGACCTTATTATAAAAGGATTAGCCTACTGTCTTTTCTCCTGTTCTAGAGAGACTCCCATTTTAATTTACCAAGTATTCCAGTCATGCTCCCAGTTTCAAAGCAGTAATTGCCTGTTACAAATCTAGCAGCTCTATTCTGAACTTTCTTAGTTTCATCGTTAAGGACCACTCCACTGGGGTCTCAGATACAACTACCATATACCAAGATTGGGCGAACAAGACCTTTATATGCTGCCTCTGTGGTAAACGCAGAGCAAAATTTGAAAACTTGAGACGAGAAATCAAAAATGACATAAACAATCAGCATGATCTGTATGTTCATAACATGGTAGGTGTTGTAAAGGCAAATCCAAGAGACTTCTACTGATATATCAATAGCCAGAAGAAAGATAGGCAAGGTATCCCACCCCTTAATAAAAGAGGAGGGAACGGGGTCGCTGAATCGGACTCTGAAACGGCAGAGGAATTGGTTGGTCAATTCAATGATGCATTTAATAAAACTGTTCAACGAGGTTCCATTGACTGAAAGATCGGCCCTTTTCATGGAAAATATTGTTGTATCCTCGGCAGGAGTGATCAAGTTACTTAAAGGCGTGAACCCTTCAAAAGCTTTAGGGCCTGATGAGCTACATCCTAGAGTCCTGAAAGAACTAGCAAACGAGTTAGGTCCAGTTTTTGCTCATCTTTTCCAACAATCTCTCGATACGGGTGAAATTCCAAAAGAATGGCTACTAGCGAACATCTGTCCACTTTTCAAAAAAGGGGACAGGGCTCTTGCTCGAAATTATCGCCCAGTGTCACTGACCTGTGTTCTATGTAAATTGCTTGAACACATAGTTTGCTCAAACATCATGGCCCACTTGGATGAACATAAACTTTTGTCAGACAGACAACATGCATTTAGGAAAGGCATAGTTGCGAAACTCAGTTGAGCACGGTTATTAATGATTGGGCAAAAATACTGGACAAAGGGGGGCAGGTGGACACATTTATTCTGGACTTCGAGAAGGCTTTTGACACCCCTCCGCATGATCTACTTAAATCCAAATTGTTTGGTTATGGAATTGGAGGAAAGACTCTAAAATGGATAGATTCCTTCCTTTGCTACAGAAAACAGCGGGTTGTTGTTAATGGTGAATCTTCAGTATGGGCGCCAGTTTTGTCTGGAGTCCCGCAAGGGACTGTTCTTGGTCCTTTTTTGTTCTCTCTGTACATCAACGATATCTCCGCTGACATTGACTCAGAAATAAGTTCGCAGACGACTGTGTTTGTTACCGGGAAATTAGAGATACAGATGACTCACTGAAACTTCAGGCTGACAGAGATAGATTAGGATGTTGGGCCAGAAAATGGGGCATGAGATTTCAGCCAGTTAAATGCAATATTATGCAGATAACTAGGAAGAGATCTAATAAAATTGAGGCTTCTTACACTTTAGAGGGAAGAGTCCTCGAAAATGTGAATTCCATTAAGTACCTTGGTGTGGCAATCATTCACGATTTGAGATGGAATACACACATTAGCAACATGTGTACAAAGGCGAATAGAACACTTGGTTTCCTGAGGCGAAATCTTCATCACTGTCCTCAGGATGTGAAGGAGACTGCATACAGGGGACTTGTTCGCCCAATCTTGGAATATGGTAGTTGCATCAGGGATCCAAGCGGAGTAGTCCTCAATGAAGAAATTGAAAAGGTTCAGAATAGAGCTGCCAGATTTGTAACTGTAAATTACTGCTTTGAAACTGGGAGATGACTGTATTTCTAGGAAAATTAAGATGGGAGTCTCTCAAGAAAAGGAGAAGAGACAGTAGGCTCATACTCTTACAAAGGTCTAAAGGGCGCTGCCAGCATTCCAACAGATGACCTTGTTCCCCCAGCTAGGCACTGCAGAAAGCACCATTCAATGACGTTTCAGACCCTTACTGCAAGAACGGACATTTATAAAGAATCTTTCTTCCCCCGAACCATTAGAGATTGGAATGCCCTTCCCGATTCGATTATTTCGACGGCTGAAGGTGCTGAGGATTGTGTAGCTAAATTTACCTCTTTGGTTAGAGCTAGGGACTAACTTCCCAAATCACAGGTCCTGGTGTATGAATGTCTTTTGACGTGTCACCAGTAATAATTCTGATTCGGATTCTGATTCTCTTTTACATCCTGAGGGCACTGATGAAGATTTCGCCTCAGGAAACCAAGCGTTCTATTTGCCTTAGTACACATGTTGCTAATATGTGTATTCCATCTCAAGTTGTGTGAGATTGTCACTCCAAGGTATTTAATGGAGTCCACATTCTCGAGGACCGTTCCCTCAGCCTGAAGTTTCAATGAGTCATCTGTATCTCTAATTCTTTCTTTCTTTCTTCTTTCTTCCGATACTTCTAAACCTCATAAGAGGACAACAGAAGGGTATCCGGTATACCAAGTGCTAAAGGGGGTTTACTGTTATAAAAGGTAAGAAAAGTAGGTGAAATGAGTTTATACAGTGCGAAAAGAAAGTTAGTATAGTTAATAGATAAAACAGAATCTGGTGGCTTAATTTCCCGGTAACAAACACAGTCATCTGCGAACAGTAATATTACTGAGTCAATGTCAGTGAAAATATCATTGATGTACAGGGAGAACAAAAGTGGACCAAGAACGGACCCTTGCGGGACTCCAGACAAAACTGAAGCCCATTCTGAAGATTCGCCATTAACAGCAACCCGCTGTGTTCTGTAGCAAAGAAAGGAATCTATCAATTTGAGGGTCTTTACCCCAATTCCATAAATAAATAACTTAGATTTAAGTAGTTCATGAGGAGGGGTGTCAAAAACCTTCTCGTCCAGAATAATTGTGTTCACCTGTCCCCTTTTGTCCAAGACTTTTGCCCAGTTATTAATAACATTAATCACCCATATCAAGAGACTGTTGAAACAAGTGTGCAAAAACTGGACCCAACTCATTTGCTAGCTCCTTCAGGGCTCTAGGATGAAGCTCATCAGGTCCTAAGGCCTTACTGGGGTTTAGGCCTTGAAGTAACTTGATCACTCCTGCAGTTGTCACAACAATATTATTCATGAATGGGGCCGATCTTCCAGTCAATGGAACCTCCGTGAACCCAGTTTTATTAAACACATCATTGAATTGACCAAATGGTTTCTCTGCCCTTTCAGAGTAGAAGTAAAACAAAGATCAGGAATCGATACAATTAACTTACTCCACCCACCAAAGACACCAAAGGGAAAGAAATACAAACATTAAGCGACCAGACCATAATGGAAACCTAAACAAAGGAAGGCCATAAGGACAGTTACTCTCCCACAAAATGGCCATATGGCCATCCAAAATTAAAAGACACAAGTGATACACACAGTAAGTAACAAACAACAACATAAATAAATAAATCGCCACAGAAGAACCGCCTTGGAACGGTCAGTGGAAAGATTTCCACTGGGGGGGGGGGGGGGGGGGGGGCTTAAATCGATTTTACGTGGCCACAATCCTCGCCCTTACTTCCGTCGCGATTTAGACAAATAAATTGTTCAGTCCGCATTAAGGCCTCCTAACTCATCAGTGCAACATCTCCGTGAACACAAAATATCAAAGAACCACAGAGGTGAGACAACGGTGAGGACTCGACAGCAAGAAACCACTGAAATGCTGGAGGTAAAATGAAAACCAACAGTTAGACTCCGATGGGCCCAACCAGAGACAGAGCATCAGGCACCAACCAACATTACCAAGAATTAGATCTCTCTAATTCTCAATAAGCCTATACGTTGCAGCCCTCATAGAATCTGAGGCCTGACCCACAGGCGTGCAATTAAAGAGGGAAGCAAAGTTGCCAACCGTGATTGGGTTAACTACCATGCATGCAGTCTGTCGTATAACATCCATGTTGTACCCAATCTTTTTATATCGAAATTGATTTTACGAAATTGGGTGCTGAAGTCATTGCGGTTATATATTTTTCTGAATTTATATACTAAGTCACCATAAAATTCGGGTTCCGATAGACCTTGTTGCAGAAGAGATTTAAGTCCAATATTGAATTTTGAAATTATATCAGAATGGCGTCTATAAAATTTTGAAAATGCTTTGCGTAGTTTATGGTACCGATAACCCTGATTAAGGAGTTTAGCAGTTAATAATTTATTACGAGTGTTGAAGTCAGTTACATGACTAAACACTCTAGCAAATCGAATTAATTGCGAAACATCAACGCCATAGGATGGCGCATGAGGAACATCACCATCCAAAAAAGGAAAATTTACAATGATCTCAAATTCAAAGTCATCGCGTTTATTATAAATTTTGCACGAAACAAACCCATCTACAATAGATAGATGTAAATCCAAAAAGGGGACCTCGGTATCAGAAGAATTTGCTTTATTTAATTGAAGTTCTGGGGGGTAAATCTGACTGATCAAACCATCGAAATAGGTATTATGGGAAAGTATAAAACCCGGGAGTAACGGCCGGGAGCCGGGAGTAAATTTTGACAATCGAATAAAGGTACTAAACATTCACATATCTGGATGAAATTTGAATCAAAAGTTGAATATAGACGTTTCTTTAAAACGCACATAAGTGTTAACATTATTACCATGTACTTTTCAAGATATGAACCGAAATATACGACCACGTCGCAAAATTTTCGCCCGGGAGTAACTTTTGCGGTATTGACGATGTCAAGCATTTTGCAAAATATGTTCAGTCTCGGGGTTCTACAAGAATTACTTTATGTGTTATTAATTAAAAACATGTCAGAGATTAGAAAAATGCAAAATTAAAGTTATTTCATCGCTCCGCCTGGTAAATAATTGACCCGGGAGTGGGCCGGGAGTAATTTCTGGGTTGAAATCGGCGTTTATTTGCCTTATTCTTGGCCTTATTGCTTCTATCACATACATTGTTTTTCTTGAACGTTTGTCAGAAGAAAAGCTATGATTCAGCATGGAGTACATGAATTTATTTACTTGTCATATCGGGGCTCGACACACATCCAAACCCCCAACCCAACTCACGCCCTGCTCATGCGCCTATGATTTTATGTGACCGGGACATTTATATTTGGCGCTATTTGTTTTATGGCCGTATAATGTAGAAACGATGACACAATTACCTCCGCAGTCTGATCAGTGCCTTTGCTATTAGCTGTCAGGGTAGTAAGACTGCGTTTAATAAATGCAATGTATGTGACATAGGCAATAACGCCAACAAACGCCGATTTCAACCCAGAAATTACTCCCGGCCTACTCCCGGGTCAATTACTTACTTTACGGAGCGATGAAATAACTTTATTTTTGTATTTTTCTAATCTTTGATATGTTTTTAATTGATAATACACAAACTTATTCTTGTAGCAATCCCAGACTGAACATATTTTGCAAAATGCTTGACATCGTCAATACCGCAAAAAGCTACTCCCGGGCGAATTTTTTGCGACATGGTCATATATTTCGGTTCATATCTTGAAAAGTACTCAATTATTAATATAAAACTTATATGCATTTTTAAGGGGAGTCTATATCCTACTTGTGATCCAAATTTCATCTAGATATGTTAATGTTTAATATCTTTATTCGATTGCCAAAATTTACTCCCGGATTTTACTCCCGGCTCCCGGCTGTTACTTTATACTTTCCCGGTATTATCAATATTTAATAAATCATCTAAATATCTAGAAGTGGAGCTAAAAGCTTCAATAATTTCAGATTGGTTATCAATGGAAAGTGACAACATGAAGTCTCTTTCATAACAATACAAGAGTCTGTTTCAGCAACCCCGTTCCCTCCTCTTTTAATAAGGGGCGGGATACCTTGCCTGTCTTTCGGCTGGTTATTGATATATCTGTAGAAGCCTCTGGGATTTGCCTTTACATCACCTACCAAGTTATTCACATACAAATTATGCTGTTTTTTTTATATCAGTCTTGATTTCAGGTCTCAAGTTTTCAAATTTTGTACGGAGTTTACCACTTCCCGTCTTTTTTGCCTTTGCGTGAATCTTATTTCTTCTGCGAATTTTGCTTCTTATCTCTGGAGTGATCCAGGGAATAGAAGATACAGACCTACTAGTTTTTTAGGGGATATGATTTTCGGCCGAAGTATGAATGAAAGAAGCTATCAAATCAAAGTTCTCCTGTATAGACCGAGCATCTGAATGACCATTAAAGTATTTCTCCTTTGCAAATCTGAGTTCATCCTTCTTCATAGTTTCATAATCCAACACCAGAGATTTGGAAACCCATGACACAGAAAATCGTTGTATCCGATCACAAATTTATTTTTGTGGTTGTGCCGCCTACATGGGTTGGACTAAGGTGTTTTTAGACCTAAATATTTTCGACGGTCGCGTTAATATCTAACTGAAACAAATAAACTTACCAGTAGTGGCCCAAATAAAGATATATATATAATAGTTAATGCTAGACAACTCTAGTTCAGACAAGGTTTCTTACAGCTGTAACTGCCCTTATTCGCCATATCGGTAGATAAGTATTATTTATATATACGTGAAAGAAACTCATTAAAGATAAAAACTTTCGTCAATTTCTCCATTGCATGATAACAAACCATTGTAACAAAGTGAATACTTACTAAAACGTATGTCACACTAACGAGGTTAAGTTAATGTCTTCATTGCATGATATGAAACCGGTGTGTGTGTGTGTGTGTGTGTGTGAATTCGGGTTTAAGGGGATGCCAATGTACAAAAAGTGGGTGGGGTAATGGTGTGGTGTTCAAAATTTGTTTAATTGAATTTTGCAAAACTGTCAAGTTTTTTGAAAAGTTACTTGGCCTATAATTTATTTCAACTTATTCACATGTTCTATAAGATTTTTTTCAGAAATTCAGGAATTATTGAGAAAAACATACCTCTCTTTATGTGCTTCAATCCATTTGCGTCCATACACAATCTCCATGGTAATACAGCCAAATAAAATTGCACAAATAGGTTCACAGGTTATTCTACTACAATGTGTGAGAATGTCATTGCTCAAAAATATTCCACAGTAGAGTATACAGCAAATTTGTGCCCATACTGTGTATCAAAATAATACAATTTCCAGACATATTTGTTGCTAAAAAGTAGTCTAGAAAAAAGGTATGGTGGACAATAACTGCTGCAGCTACTACAACTGAATCATTCGAAAATTTAGTTGTCTCCCTTGTTTTCATGTCACTGTTTTGTTTGATTTGAATTTTAACGCCCCCGTCAACACTATATAGGTCATTTTGGAGAAGTTGCTTCCAATTTTGTGTGACTTTCACCCGACATTGAGATTAAATGCCACCTGAAGCCATGTCGCCCAAAGAAACCTTTATAGATAAGAGTAGGTAGCTATCTGGAGCTGTTGGAGGATGTAGGAGAACCAGGTCCCATCCCTTTCAGTATCACCGTCCTAATGCTTACATGGATTGTTTTAAGAGACAATTACAACTTGGAATGGCCTTACAATCGAAGCTGTCTTTTTTGAGACAGTTGATGGGTTTCAGGCCAAAATATAATATCATAGGGTTGGGCAGGGGATAGGTATGGATTCCTTCCCCTGATGACTTCTTGTAAATAGTTTTAATCTGCTGGTGGCAGTGTCACAAAGCTCTTTTTTGGGGATGGGGATTGAAAACTTTTTGTGCCACACCCCAAACCTTTTATCATGGTCAGAATCGACCGAAAACAGTATTGGGAGAAAAAAAAAACAAAAGGGTTTATAAATAAGCATGGAGGGTCAGACTTGCACGGCTTTTCCTGGGCAGGCTTAGATTCTCTATAAAACCGGTTTACCAGTCCTTGTGTGCTTTCGGATTCAGCTGTGCGTGGAATCATCATCCAGCCCATTTATTTTTTCAAGCCCAGATGGGCAGGGGGGGCGGGGGGGGGGAATGATTACTGTGTAGGCTTTCATCCTGCAAACCTGGTGTGCATGTAATGTACACCTGCGAGTAATGGTCAGATGTGACCGATCGCAGTTTAAGTAGAAAGAAAGGATACACATTCAAAGGAGCCAAATTATTTTTGTCTCCCTTATCAACAAGTGTTTAAATTGAAAGGGAACAATTTTGGTCCTGTGGAGCAAATTCTTTCCTTAGAGAACTATGTATCTTTTTCAGGGCCACATATTTTAATTATAACAACATTGACAGTATGCCACAAAATAATTGCAGAGAGCGCATAACTGCCGTCTTCTATTGACCACCATACATGTTTACATTTGGTCACGAGGTGTAGGTTTACTATCAATAACGTAAATTAGACTAGATGTTGAAACACAAATAAGTGGTGTTTTTTCGACAATCGAACTCTTGAACTTATTCATTCTTACAGCAAAATCCATAATCTAAGTCTCTTTATTAATGCTTACCATGATTCACATGTCTACAGTGCAAAATTTGTGAAATTTGTTAACATGTTTTTTTTTCAAAGGCTTGTCAATGAAACCGGAAACACCTAAGGACTTCCATATCTGGTGACACGAACGCAAAAATATAGTCCCAAATATTCAAATTTTTGAAGAATTACCATTTATTCAAGAACAATTTTAAGCAATTTAAGCACAAAAGTCATTTAGATTTATGAAACAACAAAAACTTTGAGGACATATCGGAATTTTTCCGATGTTTTGTCCTAGCTCCGATTGAGGCGTAGTAATATTTATGTGATAAAGCCATGACATCCTCATGCTCAACAACAAATGTTTCCAATCAGCTGTTATGACTAAAAAATGACTATAAAATTGACCTGATGGATGATTAATCGTAAGTTTGTAAAATACTTAAACTTGCACAAAACGATGCAGAAAGGGTTCCTGTTTCACGGCGCATAGTTGTCATGTTACATCGTCGAGCCGATTTGGCGATCTGCGTTTCCAAATAAGTGTTGATATTTTGTTTACAAATCCCATGAATGAAAAATGGCGACCAAAGAACTTATGAAAAATATCTCGTGATGGCACAAATGTTTCTTAGACAGGAGACAATTTTGGTTAGTAATACTCTAAGACATTGTAGTTCACCCTTCCAAGAACAGTACACTGTACAGTTTAGGCCCTGAAAAATTAGGTAAATATGACTTTGAGCGCAAATGCTGTCACCCTCATTTTTTGCATCGGCTGTGTAAACCTACAAGCAGTTTGATAATTGCTTATTAGATAATGTTATGTTTGAAGACGTGTTACTTTCCAGTATATTCAAACTTTTTCTCCGACTCCGTGTTTTGGCTGAAAACAAAAGTCATGTTGAGGGGTACCCCACCCACTTTTTGTACTTCGGTAAACCCTTAACGTCGCTTTCAATAATTTTTCAGTAATATCACGACGGTGTCTGGTTGCGACAGGGAGCTCATTGCTCACTTGTATAGTGCTGCCTCGCTGAAGTATCATGTTCCAGACACATTACATGATACCACACCCAGTCACATTATCTTGACACTGGGTCGACCAGTCCTAGCTCTACCCCGTAAATCTGAGTGCCAAGCGAGGAGCAGCTGGTACCATTTTTAACGACTTTGGTATGTCGCGGCCCGGGATCGAACCCGTGACCTCCCGTTCCCCAGAGCTGACACTCTACCAACTGAGCTATCGGGACCGGTTTGAAACCGGTGTAGGCCTAACAAAAGGAATATGTTTCTAATATCATAATAACTGGTGAAAGATTAAGGTTTAGTTCATTTAACCATTGTATGATAAGGTTACATAGAATGGAGCGTTAAAGCTCAGTGGTTAATGCACTTGCCTCTAATACTTGAGGTCCCGAGTACGATCCCCGGCAGCGGCAATAAAATGGTGTCCGAACACCATCCATTGGCATCATGCCATAAAGTGCACTGCCCTTCGGATAGGGACGGTAACTCTACCCCCTCCATGTGCAGGGAGTAACAACCATGTAAGTGATCATGTGAAGTTCACCGGATGTCACGTTCACGCAAAGCATTATGGTCCCCTGTGCAGGTTAAAGAACCCTAAAGCAATTACATAGTTACTGTGTAGGCTTTCATCCTGCAAAATCTGGAGTATATGTAATGTACACATGCGAGTAATGGTCAGTTACCAATCGCAGTATCGGTAGAAAGAAAGAATTACCGGAAAACACCAAAATCACCGGAAGGCAACCAAAATGCCGGAAAGCACATATAAATACAAAAAAAAAAATCACTTTGCAACTGAAGTATTTTGCGGAAGACATGTTAAAAATGTATTTTATGTATTATATTTAAAAAAAGGTGTTCATGAAAACTTAAATATTTACCCCCAGTCCTCCAGGGTATTGTCAGAATGATATGCAATTATAAAAAATGACACGTTGCTATCTACATCTATCTTCATATACTGTAGCAAATACCATTTTTATTTATTTATCTATTTATTTGTTTATTAATTTATGTATTTACTTCAACTTATGTTTTTTCTTTATTGTGTGTTTGCTATTACCACGTGCATAATGAAACTGTGTATGTAACTGTAGGGGAAGGGCGGTAACTAATGTTGTGAGAACTTGTGGCCCAACCCCGTTGCTTTTTATCATATGCAACAAAATATGATTAAACTAATTATTGTAGCAAACTTAGTAAATTATGTGTATATATAGTTTAAGGAGCTTAAACCTGACTGTTTGGAACACACTGGTTAAATAATGTCGTCTTGACGTTATTTCAACACAGAGTGTCTATTCGGGGGACACAACCAAGTAAGTGACCATGTCAGTTCGCCGGATGTCACGTTCGCGCAAAGCATTATGGTCCACTGGAATAAAGCGGAGGTGGTGGAAGGGGAGTCCTTGACTGTTTATGGCGTATAACACGTCTATTCAATCAACAATTAACATGAAAAAATAGCTTTTTGTCGGGTGGTGGGGCTTTACAGCCCTTTCAAGATTTTTTTCACCTATATCTGGTCGGTTACCCTAAAGTACGAAAAGGACTCCTTTTCACGAAAAGGAGTCCTTTTCGCGAAAAGGGCTTACCCTTAAATGCGAAAAGGACTTTTTACACAAAAAGGACAATTACTGTTTGCGAAAAGGACTGCTCTATACTTTTGCTGCGGACGAGATGGGACATGGAAGTTCTTGTACTAATCTCTTTCATTAAAATGAACATATATATTTTTTTAAATTTGATTTTGATGATGTTCCTTGCATTTGGATTGATTTTTGGTTTAACGGCCCCGTCAACAATATTTAGGTCATTTCGGAGACGTTGCTTCCAATTTTGTGGGACTTGTACCGGACATTGCTTCCCAATGAAATCAAAACGGTTTATAAATAAACTCGGACAGGGTTCGATCCTCTATAAGCAGTTTACCAGTACACGTGTGCGCGGTCGCTTTCAGCTCTGCGTTGAAGCATCGTGTAGCCCAGTCTATTTCTTAAAGCCCCAATAGGCTGTGGATACTCGTTAGAACGCGGTTCTTTGTTGTTTGATTTGAGGTTTAACGACCCCTTCAACACTGTATAGGTCATTTTGGAGACGTTGCTTCCAATTTTGTGGGACTTTTACCCGACATTGAGATGAAATGACATCTCAAGACCTGTCGCCCAATGAAACCAATTGGGTTTATAAGCATGGACAGACCGACATACACCGCTTTGCCTGGGCAGGCATAGATCCTCTAAGCAGTTAACCAGTACTCGTGCGAGGGTCGGTTTCAGCTCTGCGTGGAAGCATCATGCAGCCCATCTATTTCTTCAAGCCCCGATGGGCGGGGGCCGTAGTACGCGGTTCTAACGAGCATCCACGACCTATGATTGCAGTAAAAATAATAAAAATTCCACGCATTTTCATCAGAAAAGTAGCCATTGCGGAGATATCGAAAATGCCCTATGTCGCACGGGTGTGCTATCGTAATGAGATATTAAATATTCATAAAATAAATAAATCATCACGAAAACATGCCTATATAATTTTGACCCCCTTGAACCCCATTTTTATATACATGTAGTAAAAACCTATAAAGGGGTATACCTTATTTTTCTTATTTCTGCTCTAAAATATAGATTGTGGGTACTCGTTAGAGCCACCTCGATGAGACGGTTCTAATGAGTACCAACAATCTATATTTGTATGTTAAAAGACTGTCGGTCTCTTCCTTCCTTCGTCTTTACCTCTCTCTCTCTCTCTCTCTCTCTCTCTCTCTCTCTGACTGTCTTTCTGTCTCTCTCGGCCTTTTGATTGCAGATCAAGAGAAATACCTTCGCAGACAAACTGCGTACCGGTAGATTATAATCCGATGGACATCATCACTTAATTGGATTAACGATGTAGTTAAGTTCTTTATAATTGAAAAAGAAGCACAAATTAAAGGTACTTACCGCTCTCTTTTATCTTCAAAAGATAAATGAACAGCAGTTTTATTGTATATTTTGTGAGGTTAGTCTCTCTCTCTCTCTCTCTCTCTCTCTCTCTCTCTCTCTCTCTCTCTCTCTCTCTCTCTCTCTCTCTCTCTCTCTCTCTCAGAAAATGAAACACTCTGATGTTTGCCAAGTTTCTTCGCGGCGAGTTAGTTCTTCTAACGAGTATTCGAGTACCAACAATCTATTTTTGAACAGAAATAAATATAACCTCATTTTTACCAGTTTATGGTTTCAAAATTCAAATATTTGACCTTTGACCTCTAATTATGACCTTGACCTTTGGGGTACGGACCTGTATTTTGCACATGGCACATTGTCTCATAATGGTTAACATTTCTACAAAGTAATTTTAAAATCCATCCAGAAATAAGAAAATTATTGACTGCGTTTAAGTTTCGGAAGGACAAACGAACGGACGAATGAACGAACGAACACTCGAACGGATGGACAGGGGCAACGCTATATGCCCTTCCACCATTCTTCGAATGGCGGGGGCATAAAAACTGGGGTTTACGGGAGGGATACATTATTTTTCTTATTTCTCATCCAAGACATATGGTGTGGATACTCGTTAGAACCGCCTCAATTAGAACCGGCTCATTGAGGCGGTTCTAACAACACCCACAGCCTATGTTTGCATTATAAATAAGAGTAATATTACAGATTTTCATGATCAGAAAAGTGGCCGTTTTGGAGATCTGAAAGAATGCGCTATGTAGCACGGACGTGTTATCGCAATGATTGGGCTTTTCTAACAAACACCCACAATCTGTTTTGAAGCAGAAATAAAGAAACTATGCCATTCTGTCATAAAACCTCATATCACCCCCGCCCATCGGGGCTTGGAGAAATAACTTGGGCTGCATGGTGCTTCCAGGCAAAGCTGAATCTGACCACACGCGAGTACTGGTAAACCGCTTAGAAAGACTAAGCCTGCTCAGGCAAAGCAGTGTAAGTCAGATCGTCCAATGCATATAAGCATTCTGGTTTCATTGGGCGACAGGGCTTAAGATGTCATTTCACCTCAATGTCGGGTAAAAGTCCCGCAAAATTGGAAGCAACGTCTCCAAAATGACCTTAATAGTGCTGACGGGGAATTTAAACCCCAATTCAAACAAACAAAATATACAGTGTTGACGGGGACGTTAAACCTCAAATCAAACAAACATATATGTATTTAAGTGAGTGAGTGAGTGTTTGAGTTTTACGTCCCACCAACAGCTAAGGTCATACGGAGACGGGACCTCGGTTTAAAGACTCATCCGAAAGTCAGAAGAACCCCGGGATCGATCCTGCGACTCCTGGTTTACAAGGCGAGTAGCGCAAACACTACACCACGGAGGCTTGTATGTATATAAGTAAATACATAATGAAAATAAAGGGGTGAGGTGCAGAGGTATATTGTATTTTTGGGTCGATTGTTTATCAATCGACCCATAGGTATAAAGGACAAAACCTCTATTAGTGCTGGAGTCCACGTGACTATCACTGATTTGTAAGAATCCACGCAGATTATTTATAGAATTTTATCGCATTGATGTCAGCGTGTTTATGTGAAAGGGTTAACTGTAAAATCCGGGCTGGAATCATGGGTCGGGCTAGGCAAACAGTGTAGACCAAGATCAGACGCCGCAGAACGCGGCGTCTGATCAGGGTCTTCGCTGCTTGCTTAGAGTATAGGAATTTAATGGTCAGACGCCGAAAAACGCAGCGTCTGGTCAGGGTCTATAGGGTTTGCTTTCAGTAAAGAAGTATAAGGGTTAAACGAAAGAGTCCACGCTCAGGCCCATTTTTCCTGACTACGCCCAGAGACAATCGACCCACCAGTACTCTCAGTGCTTTGATTTTTTCTTTTTCTTAGTTCTACTCCAATTCATAGGTTCGGGATTCTCGTTAGATAACACCTCAATGAAGTGGTTCTAACAGCACGCTTCACCTTGCATATTTTCATCACCTTTTTGGAGATTTGGAAGAATGCACTGGATGTGTATGGTAATGAGAACTCACTATCATGTCTCAAAACTTTGTACAAAGATACAAAGCTTCATAGGCCTACTGACGTTTCAACAACGCGGGCACCCGCCGAGCGCTCGCATGCCTCTTGAACGCAAGCTCTCGCAATACAGACTGAAGGGTGTATCGTTTGGTACCGAATCCTTTGCGCATGCGTGAAGGGAATGGAGGTTCAGCCTCAGCTAAATCGGCGAAGAAAATAGTTTGTTTACAGTCGTCTAACCAGGTATTAATTATCTTCCACAGAACTATTTGCCAGGTTCTCATGCAGAACTTGCAGAATTAAACTTCTGATAGACAGGAAAGCAGAAGTACAATCTAAGGTCGCCATCTGGAAACAGCAAGCGCACACTGTCGCTCAAAAGTGTTTTTTTTTTTTTTTTGAAGTTCAAGCGCTCCAGCGAGCGCTCGCATTGTTGAAGGCACCTCCGGTTTCACGCGGTGCATGGCAGAAAACTAAAGTTTGTGTGACAAATTTTAATGGCGAACCTCTTTAAAACAAAACCCATTTACAGTCTAACCTGTAATAAGCAAGCGTCTAAGGGATAACAAAAATGTGCTTGCTTAAGACATGTGCTTGCTGAATACAGACACATTTTAATGCATTTGCCTTTTGGGGAACAAAATGCATGCTTGCTTAAGACAGGTTTCTTGCTTAATAGAAGTGGCCACTATGACAGGTTTTACTGTATATACTCGTAGTGTTTGTTATTGAATCATGTGTTGCTAAATGCTTTGAAATTATCTATCTATCTATCTATCTATCTATCTATCTATCTATCTATCTATCTATCTATCTATCTATCTATCTATCTATCTATCTATCTATCTATCTATCTATCTATCTATCTATCTATCTATCTATCTATCTATCTATCTATCTATCTATCTATCTATCTATCTATCTATCTATCTATCTATCTATCTATCTATCTATCTATCTATCTATCTACCTATCTATCTATCTATCTATCACTGTATCTACTGTTGCAGGATAAAAGCCTAGTACACTGTATTCATATTAATTCGGAAGGATTTTTAATCTGCTTTAACCTGCACAGGAGATTATTTTCCCTGCACATGGGGCCCCCAGTTATCGCCCCGATCGGAAGGACGGTGCAGTGGAGCATGTTCGGATAACGCAATTGTATTAACGCTGCCAGGAATAGAACCAGAGGCTTTTACATCAGA
Organism: Lucinisca nassula; assembly: GCA_963580285.1. Classification (NCBI taxonomy): domain Eukaryota; kingdom Metazoa; phylum Mollusca; class Bivalvia; order Lucinida; family Lucinidae; genus Lucinisca; species Lucinisca nassula. The sequence goes on from OY757015.1 coordinate 29,207,325, forward strand.
GGCCGCTGATCTACTAACGTAACTACACCGGCAGGTTCTCATGCTGTCAAATTATAAACTTTCGTGAATTACTTCCCTAAAACCTTCCATTTTTTCAGCTGTGACAATAGAGTTTAATAATATTAGCTGTGGCATTTGTTAAGAAAATAAAATCAATTCCGCTAACCGACAAATTGTACTCTTAAATATAGCTATGTTTTTTTCTTTTTATTTCAATGCACGTATACTGTGTTTCCCTAATGCCCTAATTATATCCCCAACAAGACAGAACATATATACTACTGTTCCCCCTAATGTCACATATACACCGTTCTCCCTAATGTCAGTTCACCTTAAGCCAGATTAAGTACTTGTAAAATATTAATGGGTCCAAACATTTTGTATATTTTTTCCTGCAGCATTTAGAAGAAAATTAGACACAGAACACGGATTTAATGCATTTAAAGTATAAAACTACACCATTGACATGATTCATAGCAGAAAATAAAATATATACAAAAATCCACCTAATGAACAATAAATAAGCTGATCTCTTAAAGATTGGTATTCGGAGTATACATATTTAAGATTCGTTCATTGTGGATTTTCACTGAAACGTCATGCCGGTTAGAAGCTCTATACTGAGATTTGCACATTGTAAGAACCCTTCTTACTATACTGCTCTGGCTCGCTCTATATGGCTCTGTTTCACCACATTTATAATGTTACATACACGCTGTCTACCCCCACCCCACCCCAACCCACCCCCACTATTATCACGTATACTTTGTTTCCCATAAACCATAATTATATCCAAGATAAAACATAAATACTACTGTTCCCCCTAATGTCAAATATACACCATTCCCCCTAATGCCATATATATCACAGTTCCCCTTAAGCCAGATTAAGTACCTGTAAATATTAAGGGGGACCAAAATTTTTGTATATTTTATCCTGCAGCATTTATAAGAAAATTAGATACAGGATACGGATTTAATGCATTTAATGCATAAAAAATGTTATTGGAATGATGCAAAAGCAGAAAATAAGATATATACAAAAAGTCCCCCTTATGCATAATAAATAAGCTGGTCGCCACAAGAGAGATATTAGGATTATATATATACATGTTGTGGTAAGTTGTATTTGAGTTTTCTGTCCCGTCAACACAATTAAGGTCATGTTGAGGAGGTCAGTTTACCCTAACCATTCTTTTCTTGGGCATGGTTTTTGCATAAGCATATACAACTGGTACCCTAAAGGGACAGGTGTCCTTCTTTAATCAACAGGACACAGAGAATGGCCATGAAATATTGTGTTAGCAATATCCACGTAAAATTTGTTTCCAAAACATGACTGGGATCAAACCCATGACCCTCTGATCTACATTTGAACACCAAGACCAGTTATTGTACTGTTTTGAAACAACATATCTTGTAGCTGCTGCAGCAGTTTAGTTAACTGTGATACAGTTTTTTTTAATAATATACAACTCATTGAGTTTAAATTAATTCCGTCAACTAGTAATTTATGTTTTACACATTTTAGGTCTGATGCTTCCAGGTGACGTTAATTAATCGCAACCTCTAGCTGAAGAAGCCATCTGAACAGGCTCTACACTGTTTGCAATGCAGTTTGTAAATTCGAAATGACAACATTGCATCAAGTATGATTGTATTGGTTGGTAGTCAGCTATGGGTTGACTAAATTTATTTATTCAGCCGGACAGACTATAATTGCGGCCCCCGCCCATCGGGGCTTGAAGTAATAGATGGGCTGCATCATGCTTCCACGCAGAGCTGAAACTGACCTGCACATGAGTACTGGTAAACCATTTAGAGGATCTAAAACTGCCCAGGTAAAGCGGTGCGAGTCGGCCCGTCCAAGCTTATAAACCCTATTGGTTTCATTGGGCGACAACTCTTGAGATGTCTTTTCATCTCAATGTCGGGTAAAAGTCCCTTAAAATTGGAAGCAACGTCTCCAAAACGACCTTGTTGACGGGATCGTTAAACCTCAAAACAAACAACCAGGACTAAGTAGACATATTCTGTAAAGACAGCTTGATAAAACAAACAAAACAAGATAACCTCACATAATCGTTTTTAAAACTTAATAGGTTGTGGCCTCGCCCATCGGGATTTGGAGAAATAGATTGGCCGGGCTGCTTGGTGTTCGAAGCAGAGCTGAAACCGACGGCACTTGAGTAATGGTACACCGCTTAGAAGGGCTGCTTAGTGTGCTCAGGCAAAATGTTGGACTCTCCCTGAATCTATTGTTTGGTTGTGGGCAGTAGGGCTTGAGATGTCATTTCATCTCTTTTTCAGGTAAAATTAAGTGCCACAGAAATGGAAGCAGCATCTCCAAAATGAGTCAATAGTGTTGATTACATCACAGTATTCATTTTGTACGAAAAACCTGAAACGGGATACTGGCTAACAGTGCAGGTCCAGAACAGATGCCACAGCGCCTGACTACAGCCTTCACTGTTTGCCAAAAAAAAATAAAATAAATAATAAATAAAATAAATAAATAAACAATAAAAAGAAAAATTTCTAAATCAATTTTAAATAAAACAACCTGCACAACCTGACTCCTGCTAAATATAAGTAATGGTAAACTATTACATTCAGTCCAAAATAGGTGAATCAAAGGCTCTCGAAAACACAAATTTCAACCACAAATGGCTTGTCTGAACACTATAAATCTCTCAACTAATTTAAGAATTGTAGTCAAACTTAACCCATATTCTATTGCAACCTAACAAAGACTTGATAAGTTTTTTCACCTTGAACACATTTTCGAGGTCACAAACTCGTCCAAAAAGTAATGATGTGGCCAGTAATAGCTTGTCAGCATAAAAAAGCACAGTTTTCAAAAGACTGGCACAGAAAAGCCACAATGTCACTGCATGTTTCCAGTTCTTTGTTGTTGGTTAGCAACCATTTCAACATCACGAAAACACGCCTATGCAATTTGACCCCCTTGAACCCTACTTTTATATGGTAAAACTGGGGTTAACAATGGTTAACATGTTTTTCTTCTTATTTCTACTCTTAAATATAGATTGTGGGTATTCGTTAGAATCGCCTCGGTGGGGCGGATCTTATGAGTAGAACAATCTATATTTTGAGCAGAAATAAGAAAAAATATCACAATATTTCATCTTAAAATGTTCGTTTTTTTTCCACGGTAAAGTTTACAATGTATTTGTATAGGCGTGTTTTCGTAATGATTATTTTGTTTTAAACTAATCAGCTGTTAACAGGTAGGCGAAAACTGGGACCCAAAGAAAACAAAAAACTTTTTTAATGCAAAACTTGACATATCTCGCAATAATTTGCAAGAAGTCTTATAAAATTAGCTTTCTAATAATACCGTAAAAATACTAAAAAATTTGAATACCATGAGGACTTGCTGTAATTCTCCAAAAAATAAAAATTTGTATCACAATTTATTAAAGATTCCTGTAGGTGGATACGGAAAGGGAAATAGTGTAGACCCTGATCAGGCTGTTCCTTCAGGAGCAGGGGTCTGGGCCTGCTGTGTTTGCATAGGCCTATCTGATTCAATACTTAGGATCATTACGGTATGTTTGTTTCAGTTATTTTAAAAAAGTTTGCTTCATGTCATTTGTATTTAAATTGTTTATAATTTCTGCTTCTTAGCTCACCTGACCGAAGGTCATGGTGAGCTTTTGTGACCGTAAGATGTTCGGTGTCGTCGTGCGTCGTCCGTGCGTAAACTTTTCTTGTGAACATACTAGAGGTCACGGTTTTGGGCTAATAATCATCAATCTTGGTCAGAATGATAATCTTGACAATATCTCGGTCAAGTTCGAATATGGGTCATGTCGGGTTAAAAATTAGGTCAGTAGGTCAAACCATAGAAAAACCTTGTGAACACACTATAGGCCACAGTTCTGGGCCAATCATCATCAATCTTGGTCAGAATGATTACCTCGACAATATCTCAGTCAAGTTCGAATATGGGTCATGTCGGCTTAAAAAGTAGGTCAAATAATAGAAAAAACGTTGTGAACACACTAGAGGCCACAGTTTTGGTCCGATCATCTTCAATCTTGTTCAGAATTATCATCCTGACAATATCTCGGTCAAGTTCGAATATGGTTATGTCGGGTCAAAAAGTAGGTCAGTAGGTCAAATGATAGAAAACCTTGTGAACACACAAGAGGCCACTGTTTTGGTTCGATCATCAACAAACTTGCTCCGAATGATCATCTTGACAATATCTCGGTCAGGTTCGAATATGAAAAAGTAGGTCAGTAGGTCAAATCATAGAAAAAAACCTTGTGAACACACGCGAGGCCACGGTTTTGGTTCAATCATTATAAAACTTGCCCAGAATGATCATCTTTACAATATCATGGTCAAGTTTGAATATGGGTCACGTAGGGTCAAAAAGTAGGTCAGCAGGTCAAATCGTTGAAAAGCCTTGTGATCACACAAAAAGCCACAGTTTTGGTCCGATTGTCATCAATCTTGTTCAGAATGATCATATTAACAATATCTCGGTCAAGTTCGAATGTGGGTCATGTCGGGTTAAAAAGTAGGTCAGTAGGTCAAATCGTTGAAAAACATTGGGAACATATTGGAGGCCTCAGTTGTAGTCCGATCATCATTACACTTGCTCAGAATGATCATCGTGACAATATCTCGATCATGTTCCAATATGGGTCATGTCGGTTCAAAAAGCAGGTCAGTAGGTCAAATCATAGAAAAACTTGTGAACACACTAGAGGCCACAGATTTGGTCCGATCGCCATCCAACTGCTCATAATGACCATTTGATAATATCTCGGTTAAGCACGAATATGGGTCATGTCTGGTCAAAAAGTAGGTAAGTAGGTCAAATCATAGGAAAATATTGTAAACACACTAGAGGCCACAGTGTTGGTCTGATCATCATCAATCTTGCTCAGAATGATCATCCAGACAATATCGGGGTCAAGTTTGAATATGGGTCATATCGGGTGAAAAAATAGGTCAGCAGGTCAAGTCATAGAAAAATGTTGTGAACAGTCTAAGAGGCCACAGTTTTAGTCCAATCATAATAAAACTTGCTCAGAATGATCATTTGGACAATATCTCAGTTAAGTTCGAATATGGGTCATGTCACATCAAAAAGTAGATCAGTAGGTTATTTTGTCATCACGTTTGAACCGTTTGAGACAGAGCCTTCATATTTGACATGTAGGTTCTATGTTACAAGGACTTCCTACTCATATAACATGTCACATCAAAACGTAGATCAGTAGGTTATTTTATCATAACTTTTGAACAATATGAGATAGAGCCTTTATATTTGGAATGTATATTCATTGTGACAATGGCCTCACATCCATACAAAAAGTTTGACCTGTGACCGTTGACCTACTTTATCATAACTTCTGAATCATTTGAGATAGAGCCTTAAATATTTGCATGTATTTTCCTTCTGACAAGGCATCTTACTATATTACCTACCATTTCATTTCTACAGTGTGGATCAGGTGAGCGATCCAGGGCCATCATGACCCTCTTGTTTTGAAGGGCCTGTCTGAAAAAAAAGACGTTTGCCAGAGCTACAAAGAAAGAAACACCGAGGAGACTGCAAAAGAATACAGACAGGAAGGTGAAGAGGAAGAAAAGGAGAGAGAAAATAAGTGACAGAAAAATTATGGCATTTTGCTACATATACTTAAGCAAAAATTATACTACAGTCTCGTTTAACACTAGTTTTGAAGTTCAAAGCCAAACCAATGTGGGTTAAACAACAGTGTCCATAATATATCGAAACAAAAAATATAAAGATTATATAAAAATGACCATATATGATAAAAGTTTTTTTTACATAATTGTACATTTTCAGTTTGGGGTGGGGGGGGGGGGGGGGGTGGGGGGCAGTCTTCAAACTTTGTTATATGTAAAGCTTTGTTATAATGAACATTGTTATAAAGAGGTGTATATCCAACAGATTGGGTAACTTTATCTGACCAAAAACACAGACTTTGAATAATATATTAACACATTTTGTACCAGAAACCCCAAAACGGGTAATTGGCAAACAGTGCAGGCCCAGATCAGAAGCAGCAGAACGCAGCATCTGATCAGGGTCTACACTGTTTGCAAAACGTTCAGCCATTTTCCAAATACATTTTGAAGAAAACACAACCTGACACCCCTAATTTTTCAAATGGACTCCTGCTATATATAAGGAGGAAGATTCCATTTGGTACAAAAAGGGTTAAAACCAAACAAAGTGCACTGTCAGGTGACAGATCTTATAAAAATCCTGTACTTTTCCTAAATTGTCAGTCTAGACTCAAATAAAAAGGGAAATTTAACATCCTGGTTTGTTTTAAATATTTTACATTACATTGCTTTGTTTGTATTGGAGTTTAACGGCCCAATCAACACTATTTTGGTCGTTTTTGATTCGGTCAGTTTACCTATCCCCAGTTTTCCTGGGCAGAGCAGACAATTTAACCTCCTCGATTTCTAAAGGATAGGTCTGAAATTACATGTGTTTATTTGTTTGTTTGTATTTGAGTTTAACGGCCCAATCAACACTATTTTGGTCATTTTTGAGTCAGTTTACCGATCCATACTTTTCCTGGGCAGAGCACACAATTTCATCTCCCCGATTTCTAAAGTCAAGGTCTGACGTTACATGTGTTTGTTTGTTTGTATTTGAGTTTAACGGCCCAGTGAACATTATTTAGGTCATTTTTGAGTCGGTCTATTTACCTATCCACAGTTTTCCTGGGTGTTTGATTGTTTGTTTGTATTGCAGTTAACACGTACAGTGCACATTCTTTCGCCAGAAAATGACAACTGCCTTTCTTGAATTAGGGAAGGGAGAGAATGACCGTAGAAAATATTTCATGATCAATATCCACAAAAGAATATTGCCGACCCCGGCGGGTATCGAACCCGCGTCCTCCTGATCACAAGTCAGACGCGCAACCTACTGAGCTGCCAAGGCTGGCTTACCTTACATTGACAAGTCCATGCAACAAACATTCCTGGCAAACCCAACTTTGTATAGGGAGATTTGTATTTACATGGGCATCAGCTGTGATTGACAACGTAAATAGTTGGTACTCATTCAAATAAAAATCAAAAATGAGTACCCTCAGTCAGACACTCCTTATCCTGCTGACCTGCCCCGATAGCTCGGTTGGTAGAGTGTCCGCTCCGGGGAACGGGAGGTCGCGGGTTCGATCCCGGGCCGCGACATACCAAAGTCGTTAAAAATGGTACTAGCTGCTCCTTGCTTGGCACTCAGATTTACGGGGTAGAGCTAGGACTGGTCGACCCAGTGTCAGGATAATGTGACTGGGTGTGGTATCATGTAATGTGTCTGGGACATGATACTTCAGTGAGGCAACACTATAAAAGTGAGCAATGAGCTCCCTGTCGCAACCAGACACCGTGATATGACTGAAAATTTGCTGAAAACGACGTAAAATCCGAATTCACACACACATTATCCTGCTGAATAAGTCTATTTAGCCACACCCATGACTGACTATCAACCAATCAAATAACAGGCAATAATTTATTCGTTCATTTCGATCATTTCACAAACTACATGACAAAAAGTGAATATCCCGATCTGATGGCTTCTTCAAAAGCCTTCAGACCATCTGATCTAGATCTACACTGTTTGCAAACAAGGATGGAACTGTTTGCAAGGATGCCCCAGGTTGTTTGAACAGCAGGATAAGGGTTAAAGGGGTATCCGTTATGTGTTGCTTAACCTAATGACAATTATATAGGACCAACGTTGTTATGAATTTTATCAAACGTTGGGCCATTATGCTTATGTTGGCCCAATGTAACCGCAATGTTCGACCCACATTGTAAGGAATATTATTATACATTGGGTCAATGTAACGCTAACGTATGTTATGCTTACATTGGTCCAACGTAGTGCCAATGTTGGACTAACATTGTAATGAATATTATCATACGTTGGGCAAACGTAATACTAACATTGGGCCAATGTTATGCTTACGCTGGGCCAACGTAAAACCAGTGTTGGAATAACATTCGAAGCAATATCATCATACGTCGGGCCAACGCAATGCCAGCGTTGGGCAAATGTTATATCTACGTTTGGCCAACATAATGCCAATGTTGGACCAACTTTGAATGAAAATACTCATACGTTAGTCCAACGTAACGCTAACATTGAGCCAACGTAATGCCAACGTTGGGCCAATGTTGTATCTATGTTGGACCAACATAATGCCAATGTTGGACCAACGTTGAATGAAAATAATCAAGGTATCGTTAGCATTGAGCCAAAGTAATGCTTACGTTGGGCCAACGTAAAGTAAACGTTGGACCAGTGTTTGGTAGGAATATTATCATACGTTGGTCCAACGTAATGCCAACATGATGGCATAACGCTGGCCCAACGAGCAAAAGAACGTTGGGCCAACGTTTAATATCAATGTTGGGCCAACGCAGAAGACAATGGTTATCTAACGTTGGCCCAACGTTAGCAAGCTATCTGGAATAACATTCGAAGCAATATCATCATACGTCGGGCCAACGCAATGCCAGCGTTGGGCCAATGTTATATCTACGTTTGGCCAACACAATGCCAATGTTGGACCAACTTTGAATGAAAATACTCATACGTTAGTCCAACGTAACGCTAACATTGAGCCAACGTAATGCCAACGTTGGGCCAATGTTGTATCTATGTTGGACCAACATAATGCCAATGTTGGACCAACGTAGAATGAAAATAATCAAGGTATCGCTAGCATTGAGCCAAAGTAATGCTTACGTTGGGCCAACGTAAAGTAAACGTTGGACCAGTGTTTGGTAGGAATATTATCATACGTTGGTCCAACGTAATGCCAACATGATGGCATAACGCTGGCCCAACGAGCAAAAGAACGTTGGGCCAACGTTTAATATCAATGTTGGGCCAACGCAGAAGACAATGGTTATCTAACGTTGGCCCAACGTTAGCAAGCTATCTGGGAAGTTGTCCGTATCACAGGTCCTGGTCACAGGAAGAGTGTCACCAGTAACGGATTAATGGGCGAAATGTACCAGCACATTTACTAGTATTCACCGTTGACTGAAAAAGGATCTATCTATCTCTATCTTCTTATACTGAGTCGGTCATATTTGGCCATTACCTCAGTTGGATGCGTAGCTAAATTTAGAATTTAGCTTTAAAAAAAAAAAAAAAAAAGAGAAGTCACTGGATGAGTCCTTAAAACTATTTACAATCTGAATAACAGAGGTATACTAAAACGCATACCTCTGAGTCTCAATCTTACACTGTATGGGCTTTGAACTCCTCTGCAGTCTTAGCATTCACCACAGAAGAGGGAAGACTATTCCACTGGGGAATAGTCCTAGGGAAGAAGGAATTTTTCAGGGCAACACTGTAGGACTGGTACCTGTGATACTGTGAGTTGTTTACTTTTGATGCCCTCGTTCGAGTTGAAACTGTCACAGGGGTCAAGTATTTATCTTTATTAACGGCCACTGTACCTGAATGTATCTTATAGAAGAAGGTTAAAGAGGACTGCTCACGACGGGCCTCTAGAGACGGCCATTCTAGCTCGCTAAGCATGTCACCGACGCTGCTTCTATTGCGCCAACATCGGCAGGTCCATCGAGCAGCTATCCTCTGCACCTTCTCCACCTGCTGAAACTGAGTTTTAACATAGGGATGCCAAATGGGTGATGCATATTCTAGCTGGGGGCGAACCAATGTTTTATATTCAACATCCTTTGTCTGCCTAGGTGCAAAATCCAAGTTTCGTCTAAGAAATCCTAAAGTCCTTGTTGCTTTTGATGTTATTTCTGAAACGTGTTGACCCCAATCAAGATCATCAGTGATGGTGATACCAAGATATTTGGCGGATTGAACCTGCTCCAAGATTTGCTGGTGTAGTTTATAGTCAAACTTAATTTGTTTGTCCAGAGGGTGTCGCGACACCCTCATTGAATGACATTTGGCCACATTGAACTTCATCTGCCAATCGGCCTCCCATTGTGCTAGCTGATTCAGGTCATCTTGTAGAATAAGAAAGACAGAAGAAGAATATATATTCCTATAAAGGACACAATCATCAGCAAACAAACGGACAGATGACCTGATGTTATCAGGGAGATCATTAATGAATACCAAGAAAAGGACCTGTCGAAGGACCGAACCTTGGGGGACACCAGATAAAACAGGGACTAGATCAGACGCTTGGCTATCAAGTGCAACTTGTTGTGAGCGCCCTGAGAGCCATGAGCTAATCCACCTGTGTGTGGATCCTCTTATCCCATAGTAATCCAATTTATACAATAGCCTCCTGTGAGGTACCTTGTCAAAGGCCTTAGCGAAGTCCATGATAATCAAGTCAGTCCGTTTGGGGCCACGGTTTGTGGCCCCATCCAGATTGCTCACAATGTCATGGTAAAACTGAACTAATTGAGTTTCGCAAGACCTTTGACTTCGGAAACCATGTTGACAGTCAGCAAGAATGCTCTCAAAGGCTAGGTGCTTGTTGATGTTACTATTATATGCTCCAGGGTTTTGCAACAGATGCATGTTAGCGACACTGGTCTATAATTTGCTGCATCCTATTTTTCTCCTTTTTTATAGACCGGGGTAACATTAGCTTGTCGCCATTCCTCTGGTACAGTGCCCTGGGCAAGTGATTCATTGAAGATAAAGGCCAGCTCAGGTGAAATTTCAGCACCACATTCTTTAAGCACCCTGGCATTCAGGTCATCAGGCCCAGATGTCTTATGTATTTTGAGCTTACCTAACAGTTTGGCGACCCCGTTTGGGTCAACTGTTATGTCCCCCATTGAGGGGAACTGACTATAACCTTTAGTTGGTAGCTCACCATCAGTTTCACGCGTAAATGCAGATTGAAACTGTTTGTTACATATGTTGGCCTTATCTGAGAATACCGTTATCTCTTAACGAAGTGATCACAAAAGCTTCCTTTTTCAGGGACTTTACGAATGACCAAAACTTTTTTACTTTACCATTCTTCTGGGGACTGTCGGGATCTGTATTATCATCCTCAAAGGTAAAGATGCTGGAAACATGCTTCCAATATGCATCTTTTATTACCTTTTGTACATGTGCTCTGAACCGCTATGTTCAGCTATGACCGACTTATACAAAAAGATAGAATAAAGCAGGCTTTGTTTTTAATGCATAGGTATTTTTGCGCAGCAGTCAAGATCCCGACAAGATGCAGTTGCAGTTATAAAAAGTACAGCTGTAAAAGAGTTATCCATAAGTGACACTGCTGCGGTACATGGTAGGCCAAGTGTAAGTTTAATTTTTGTGTGGCAGTTTACTTTGTGCGTAACAGACCTGGGGTAATTGTATTCTGTATTCTTATTCGAATACTATTTGAATACATTTCTGAGTATTCGTGAAGTATTCTGTATTCGTGGATTTTTTAGAATAAAAGTATTTGTATTGGAATACATTTCAAAAGTCATGTATTCATGAAAAGTTTTACGAATACATTATGAATACTTTTGCTGTTTACAGGAAAAAAATATGGAACAATATATAAATGTTTTAATTGATGTGACTAAAGTCTTTGACTGCTCGTGTAGGAACTTTTGAAATTACTATTAGATGGTTTAATACAATACATTACAGAAATCCAAGAATATTAATTGATTTATTTGACTGCATTGGTGCAAATAAAAGCTTTTAAGATGACAACCATTCCATTATTATGAATGTATTGCTTTCAAAGTGACTGACATTATAATTTGTTGACTGAGAAGTGTGAAAAACAGAAGAAAATAACATCCATTTTCAATTAGATATTTTGTTTAGAGGCACTTCAATCACAAATAACTCACAATCATGGGCCACCACTATGGCACATGACTATTTCTAGTCTGTTCTTACAAATATCCATTTGTGAATATGTGATGTTTTTGACTGATTTGTGCTGATTGCATAAAATATTTTCTGCTGCCCATTTATGTCCAGTGAACTTTTCAATTTGTATTAGTAGACAGGTACATTTCAATTTAAGAGGTGTCTGCTTTTTGCAAAATTGTATGATCTTTAGAAAATTAGAAAGTACTTTGTTTGATAAGACCATTCTCCCTGTTGATAACATGTTACATAATATTAAAAATCATACACACAAAAAAAATGTCTAAGAAGTAAAATGAAAGTGAAGGCAATCTGAAAACTGAAATCCCAAAAGTAGAAATAGAAGGCAATAGACAAACTGATTATTTTATTATGTGCTGGCCACCTTTGACACTTGTTTCTCACAAGAAACGGAACACAATAATGACACTTATTTAGTTTCAGCAGTATATGAATTGATAATACGAAAACATGGTGCCTATATACAAATACATTGTAAATTTTATCGCCAAACATCACAAATTTTAAGATGAAAATTATGATATTTTTCTTATTTCTGCTAAAAATATAGATTGTGGGTACTTGTTATAACCGCCTCATTTTAATCACAGACAAAATCTCCATCCCCCGACAAAACCCCCCTGACAAAATCTCCCCCACCATTTGTTTAGGTGGACAAAATCCCTTTGGACATAATCCCAGCTGCTGTTTGTGAAGGTGGACAAAATCCCCCACACCTCCATAATTACTGATTTTTGAAAATCAATTTGTATGTACATGTATCGTTTAAAAAACTGCAGATTCCAAATCATATTTGGAATATCATAGCTATATTGGTGCTAATGGAAAAATTATTGCAACAAGCAGCTACAACAGGTGACACAATACAGAACAGTAAAATCATCAATATGACTTAATTCTAACAATGAATAAGAACATTAAAAATGAAACAAAGTACTTCTTTAGTCATGGCAAGAGATTTAATTCATTGAACTGGCTTAATAGCATAATGTGTCTTTACATCATGAAATTTATAAAGAAATGTGTTAAAGTCATCACAGTAATCGAGCAGAATTTTCAAAAGTGATACATTATCCTAATGAGGTGGTTCTAATGAGTACCCACAATCTGTATGTTAGAGCTGAAATAAGAAAAAAAATGGGTTTACAGTAAACCCCAGTTTTACTGTATAAAAGTGGGGTTCATGGGGGTCAGAATTATATAGGTGTTTATGTGATGTAATGTAATTCATCAATCATTAGCTTTTGATTGATAAATGCTGCAGACACTACAAATGACCTGTGTCATACAAGATCCTGCACACCTTCATTGATTGTGTCTTAAATTGTTCTAGAGAAAACAAAGAGATGTGTATCTGTCTATGACCCAAACAGTCACCAGGTGTTTTTTGTTTTGTATAAGTCCTCCATTTTGATTGAAATGTATTCAAAAGTATTCTAAAAGTATTTGAAAACATTTGCAAAGTATTTGTATTCTCATTCGAATACATTCATAAAAAAATGTATTTTTATTTGTATTCTGTATTCGTGAAATGCAAAGTATTTGTATTTGTATTCAAATACTTTTGAAAGTATTCGACCCCAGGCCTGGTGCGTAATATTTTGGAATCAATGAATGAAATCACATCTGAATTGTGTCAGAATTGTTACCGGTCATGGGTACATCAACAAACTGATAGAAGTTTGGGAAGACAAAGTTTGCGCTCTAATTGCTCTTCACTATTAAGGGTTCATACTGACCAGGAATGGGTGGGGTACGTGTCAATTTTTGGAAAAACAATTTTGTCCAAAAAACAAATTTCTATGAAAAGGCTTGAAGCCCAGTAGTTGTATTATTCAATGACAAGCATTTTAATGTATTAAAGTGACAATAAGTGAATTTAGGAAATAAACTAGCTCATCTCATGTACTGTTTTTCTATTAGCGCCCAAATGGCTTTGTTTGTTTGTTTTATTTGAGGTCTAACGTCCCCGTCAACACTGTAAAGGTCATTTTGGAGACGTTGCTTCCAATTTTGTGGGACTTTTACCCGGCATTGAGGTGAAATGACCTCTCAAGTCCTGTCGCCCAATGAAACCAATAGGGTTTATAAGCATGGACGGTCCGCCTCGCACCGCGGTTCCTGGACAGGCTTAGATCCTCTAAGCGGTTTACCAGTACTAGTGTGCAGGCCAGATTCAGCTCTGCGTGGAAACATCATGCAGCCCATTTATTTCTTCAAGCCCCTATGAGCGCCCAAATGGCTAGCTTTGAATGTCAAGTCTGAAAATAAAAGGATCAAAACAAAGTCCATGTATCCAAGGAAAATGTATGAGAATATAATTTCCCAAAAGTCAAGCATAACAGAAAAAAACCTGAATTTAAAACTGCAACTGTCCATAAAAGTTTCCAAATTATCAGCCATATTTGTTTGTGTAATGTAGTCCTTAAAAAAAGGTATGGCGACCAGTATTTGTTATGAGTTAAAAAAGCATAGTTGTCTCCCTTGAAATAATATCTTTTATTTTCATGTAAAAATGGTAAATGCTGGTGTGTTTGCCAATCATATAAGAAAATTATACCTACAATAAATACCTAGGAGATGGTAGCTTAAATTTGTTGGATATATTGCTGGCAAGAATCATTCATATCTTACACTAAGATAACATTATGTCTATCACAAGGCTACTGACAGCAGTGTTTTCCTCAAACATTTATTTGGAAAATGCCTGAACTTTTTGCAAAGTTGCAAACAGTGTAGGTCCTGATCAGACACTGCATTCAGCGGCATCTGATCTGGACCTACGCTGTTTGTCAATTACCCATTTTTGGGTTTGGAGTACAAAATGGGTTGCACTTTTCCAGGGCAGGCTTATGTATACGTAAGGGGTTAACCAGTACACTGGACATTCTTTCGCTAGAAACTGACAACTGTCCTTCTTGAATCAGTGAGAGAGAATGTTGCCCGAGCAAACCCCACAAAAGAATGTTATCGACCCCGGCAGGTATCGAGTCTGCGTTCTCCTGATCACCAGTCAGACGTGCATCCGACTGAGCTACCCAGTCGGGCTAAATCTGTAGTGTGTGTAAAATTATGACCTATAGAAGTAGCAGTATGCCACACAGTGGCATTTTCAGACTACAGTTGAAAAATAAAAGTCAAAACACAAGTGAGGCTTGTTTCTAGATAGCTAGATTGATAGATTAGGAGTGTAATAGCTCAGTGGTAACAAAGCACTTGCCAAGCCCCGTTCATCGGGGCTTGAAAAATATATGGGCTACATGATGCTTCCAGGCAGAGTTGAGAGGATCTAAGCCTGTCCAGGCAAAGCAGCGCGAGTCGGCCGGTCCATGCTTATAAACCCTATTGGTTTCATTGGACGGCTGGGCTTGAGATGTCATTTCATCTCAAAGTCAGATAAAAGTCCCACAAAATTGGAAGCAACGTCTCCAAAATGACCTTTACAGTCTTGACAGGGACGTAAAACCTCAAATAAAACAAACAAACAAAGCAATTACCTCTGATGCTAGAGGTCCCTTGTTCGATCCCCGGAGTTGGAGATTATTTCCCTGTCCGAACATGCTCCATTGGTATCATTTGCAGAGATGGATGAATGCCACATAGTGCAAGGTCCTACGGATCGAGACGTTAACTGGAGGCCCCTTGTGCAGGAACAGTCATCTCCTGTGCAGGTTAGAGACCCCTACCATAATTACATTATTATTGTGTATGCTTTCAATCCTGCAAACCTTGAGTGTATGAAATGTATGTCGCAGGGGGTGGAAAAAGAACATGGCCAGACCGGGACTCAAGCCCAGGCCCTCTCGCATACCGTGCATGAAACTCTGCCGACTGAGCTACCGAGCCATACTGTCGACCTGTTACATTTTCCGCTGCCTAATGAGATTCTTACTGAATCTCTTATCCGGTCCGCCTGCGAGACTTATTTTTCATATTCTTTCATGCCCTCAGATGCAGTGCTGGGTTGTGGGACAACTCGGCACATAGCGAACTCGGCACATGACAAACTCGGCACATAACAAACTCGGCACACTCGGCACATAATTAGGTGTTTGGGTCAGTTATCTATTGTTCACTTGGTAATGATAATTACCTAACCAAACAAATAATCAAATAAAGTTACCTGTGAAATAGGGGCCAACTAAATAGGGACCAAACATCATATATATATAATGGAGTAGATCTTTATTATGCCCCCGCTATTCGAAGAATGGTGGAAAGGGCATATAGCGTTGCCTCTGTCCGTGCGTCCGTGCGTTCGAAACATAAACGTGGTCAATAACTTCTTTATTTCTTAATGGATTTTAAAATTACTCCGCAGAAATGTTAACCATCATGAGACGACGTGTCACGTACAAAACCCAGGTCCGTGCCTCCAAGTTCAAGGTCACACTTAGAGGTCAAAGGTAAAAAAATGGGTCCGAAACTTAAACGCAGTCAATAACTTTCTTATTTCTGGATGGATTTTGAAATTACTTTGTAGAAATGTTAACCATCATGAGACGATGTGTCACGTGCAAAACCCAGGTCCGTACCTCCAAGGTCAAGGTCATACTTAGAGGTCAAAGGTCAAAAAAAGGGTCCGAATCTTAAACACGGTCAATGACTTTCTATGGATGAATACGAACATAGACATATTTCAGGCGGGGCATCCGTGTCCTATGGACGCATTTCTAGTTAAAGAAAATGAATTTTTTTTTCAATAAAATTTCAACTATTTAAGTTTCATGGCCCACGCCCATAGGGGCTTGAAGAAATATATCGGCTGCATGATGCTTCCACGCAGAGCTGATTCTGGCCCGCACACTAGTACTGGTAAACCGTTTAGAGGATCTAAGCCTGTCCAGGAACCGCGGTCCATGCTAATAAACCCTATTGGTTTCATTGGGCGACAGGGCTTGAGAAGTCATTTCATCTCAATGTCGGGTAAAAGTCCCACAAAATGGGAAGCAATGTCTCCAAAATGACCTTTACAGTGTTGACGGGGACGTTAAACCTCAAATCAAACAAACAAAACTATTTAAGTTTCAAATATTTAAGTTGTTTCTTAAATTTACCAGCGAATAAATCTTAAAAAAAAAAAAAAAAAAAAATACAAGACATAGGTTGTGGGTACTCGTTAGAACCGCCTCAATGAGGTGGTTCTAACAAGCACCCACAACCTATTTTTACTGAAAACAAGGAAAAATATCGTTTGACCAGACGCCCATCAACTCGGCTGGGCAATCATGGGTGGCAATGAGTCCCAAATATCATATTCACAGCTTTCGTCATCGCCTAATTAATCAGATAATTAGTGTAGCAATTAAGTCATATCCAGAGCTTATTGATTTAGATGATATTTTAAAAAAAATGCAAAAAAAAAAAAAAAAAAAAAAATAGAAACCTTTTTTTGTATTTAATAAGCATATGTATAATTATTATAAAGTAATAATAATAAAACAGGCAAATAAAGTATTAATGTACAGCTTGATAAGCATTATAACTATTGTGGGCCGAGTTTGCTATGTGCCGAGTTTGTAGGGGCCGAGTTGGTTATGTGCGGAGTTGGCTATGTGCCGAGTTTGTTATGTGCCGAGTTGTCCCGATACCCAGTGCTGGACCCACACTGGCCACCGCACTCACCGCAAACACTCTACCGACAGAGCTACCCAGCCACACAGTCGACCTGTGTACAACTGCGAGTAATGGTCAAATGTGACCGATCACAGTATAAGTAGAAAGAAAGAAAGATAGATTTGTCTAAAAAACAAACGTCAGCTTTTAAACACAACTAGTCCAATCCATCGTACTTGTTTACAGCTGGTCATGTGTTATTTGTTTTGTGTGATGTACTCGAGCGTAACAAATGTTTGTAATGCAAATATCTACCTTTCCGAAGGTGATCAGATTATGGAAAATGTTTCCTGTGGTACTTTAAACAACATGTTTTTGAAATGCAAGAATATTTACCTTCATCATATTTTGGAAACACATATTTTTTCGAAAATTATCTCGCACACGTTGTTTTGACAGCATGAAAATATAACAGGAAGTGCCGCACAACTCCAACTTCCGATGCAACCGCCGAGATAATGAAATCCCGTATTTTTCATTATTTCCCTACCAAAGATATGAATTTCAAAATTTGTTGTAAATTCTAGTATATTTTACTTTATTTTCATCATTTTTAACAAAAATTTAAACAAAATGGAACAAAATCCGATCTTAACCACAGCTCTGCATGGCGGCGGAGCAATATTTTGGTGATTAGTCCTCGAAAAACTTGTGAAGAGTTTGACAAGGCGAAAATAGCAAATTTTAGTCGTCGCAGGGCCCAATTTGAATGTTTGATAACAATAACTCCAAGCTGTGATCGTTGCTCAAGTGTTACTCACAATACAGAGGATATGCTTCGGTAACTACGGTACGTCTTTTTACATTCCACTGCAATGAAAGACAGCTAAAGTAGGATCTGAAAGTTTTGTTTACATTTTTTTCATGAATGACGGGTAACTGGTCAACTCGTACCTAAGTCAACTCGTACCTGAGTCAACTCGTACCTGTTTTTGGTCAACTCGTACCCGTTCTTTGGTCAACTCGTACCCCCTAGTCAACTCGTACCCCCTAGTCAACTCGTACCTATTTTGGTCAACTCGTACCCCAGGGGTAGGCCAAGATCCGACGCCGCAGAACGCGGGGATATGCGATGGCGCGCCATCAACCTGCTCTAGTTATTATTATTTTTATTATTGTTATTATTATTATTATCATTATTATTATTATTTTATTTTATTATTATTCACTTTTAACCCATTCAGTATCAGAAACCAACAAAGGGATGCTTTGTCACACACTGCAGGTCCAGATCAGACGCTGCAGAACGCGGCGTCGTATGATCAGGGCCTACGCTGTTTGAAAAAGTTTAGCCACTTCCCGAATAAATTTTGAAGAAAACACAACCTGACACCCCTAAATTTCGAAATATATAAGATGGCAAATTCCATTTGGGTAGTCAAACACTGAATGCCCAGATCAGACCCTTCAGAACGCGGCGTCGTCTGATTAGGGCGGACGCTGTTAGAAAAAGTATAGCCAATTCCCGAATAAATTTTGAAGAAAACACAACCTGACACCCCTAAATTTCGAAATATATAAGATGGAAGATTCCATTTGGGTTAATTTAATTAACACTTTAGTTAATCGTGTACCGATTAATTTGGGTGTAAAAAAACGATTATCGGTACTAGTTTAATCTAATCGTCCTTCATTAAAGACTGTTGTTAATTGCTTTAATTTTGCCGGCGAGCGGCTGTTTTTGTTCTGACAAAACTTAAAACTAAATCCCAGTTTTACTATTTATATATAAAAGTGGGTTTTAAGAGGGACAAATTCATATAGACTTGCATTCGTGATGATTGTTTTTATTTAAGAGTTTGTTAGTTAAACGGTATAACAAATGTTTATAATTTAAGCAATAAAATTATATAAATAACTGAATTTATTTTTATTGTGCTATCTGTACATCCCGCTGTGTTTATACTCGCCGACATGTAACCGGTTTTGTCCGTGCAATGGGCACACCCATAAACCTCACTTTATATAGAGAAACTCGGGTTTACGGGGGTATACATTATCTTTCTTTATTTATGCTCCAATACATAGGTTGAGGATACTCGTTAGAGTCGTTCCAACTAAAGATCACAGCCTATGTTTGAAGTATAAATAAGAAGAAGAAGAAAAAAATAAAAAACACGGATTTTCGTAAGAAAAATTGCCATTTTGGAGATGTGAAAAACGCACCATATTGCACGGGTAAAAAAAACACGGATTTTCGTAAGAAAAATTGCCATTTTGGAGATGTGAAAAACGCACCATATTGCACGGGTGTGTTATCGTAAAGTAACAGTAATAAGGAATATGCAACATTTATGTTAGCCAACATTTATGTTTTGAGCATATATGAGAACAAATTATAATTGTATAACTACATTTTATTTGCAACTGAGCATGAAATGTAAGTTCTACAATTATATTTTTCTCGTTATTTTCATTTACATATTTACATATGAAGTTCGTCTTATGTTGAGCATGATGTTATGTACCAATCACATCCCTCTGGAGCATAGATTGTTGGCACTCGTTAGAGCTGCCCCACAGGGATAGTTCTAACGAGCACCCATAAATTATGTCTGGCTAAAGGGATATGGGGGTCATACACATGAAAGGCGCCATTTTGGCGCACGTGCGTATTGGCGTCATGCACACACTATGTATCGTCTTCATCGTCGGGAAAAGGATCAGGAGTCTGCATAGACCATAAAGTTGACCTGTATATATGTGTACTTAAGCCAAACTTACCCCAAAACAATTTTTTTTCCTAAGGTACGAGTTGACTTAGGTACGAGTTGACTAAGGTACGAGTTGACCAAATTCGGGTACGAGTTGACTAAGGTACGAGTTGACTTAGGTACGAGTTGACCAGAAACCTGACGTATGGCCGCCATGCAAATATTGGTAAATTTTGTATGAAGAAGCTCATTATTTTCAGTTTTAAAACGTGTATTAAGCCATAATACTCTCATACATTGCATTTCAGATACCCATTTTATGACTGTTGCATTTTTTGTGGCTGAAAAATATAGTTTAATATGACTTTGAACGCAAATGGAAAAACCTGCATTATTTCCAGTTCTTTTTTCTTATGAGTAAATTAATGGATCCGTTATATAGTTAGGAGTCATGTAATTTGAACATTTATTACTGTGTTAACAGAAATTTTTTTCACCCCCATTGTTTTGGGAAGAATTTCTGGTGTCGTCTTCAACCCTTCCCCACCCACTTTTTTGCATCACTATTAACCCTTAAAACATTCAACTACATGGTTATACTATGAAACTGCCTTTGCAGCAGCCTGACCATAGGTTTCCCGCAGCTTTGCGGCAAAGAATCTTTTTTCATAAGGGTACTGGGCTTATGTTATTTCATTTGTATCTGTGACGATCCTCTTATCCCATAAATATCCAGTCATTGAATTTCCCAGATAATATGCAGTTACAGCGGTAGAAAAATTTGCATATAGAGTTACCGTTATGAACTGAGATTGCCGGTGTTAGTGCTGGACTATGCATCGCTACACATTCTGGGTAATCATTAATTGATGTATTAAAACATACAACTAAAGGGTTATTCTATGAAGCTGCCTGTGGTGCGCGGTAGCTCAGCGGTTAGTGCACACGCCTATCACAGATACTTGTGGACTGGACTCGGGTGAGTGATCTTGGGCCGAACTGACCTATTGAAGTTCAAATTTTTCACAGTTTTTCCATTGTGAAACATGGCTAAGCACTAGCATAACCTGTTCAAAAAGCTTAATCATGTCTAGAAAGCTTATAGATGAGAGTAGTAGTGATGGCTATATAGCCCTTTTTTGCCAGACAGGGAAATCTACAATTTTTTACTTATCTCTCCCGTCCAGTAATACATGTAGTATTCGTAACCAAAGGGCATTTAACAGTTTCAACAGCACACCTGTGTAATTGCTATTGAAATGTTGTCCAGCAAGGAAAAATCATTATTCAAACAAAAGAATAACACCCCATCCACCCCCACGCCCCACACACAAACCTATTCGAAATGGAGTGTATCCATAAAAATGAACTCCAAAAGATATTCACAGCCTGTGTATAGCGGTTAAAATTCAACCTACTCTCCTTGGGGCTATATGTGTTTAATTTAGTTGTTATTGCTGAAAACACATGACGTATAATTTCGTAAATACATTTAACGCCTTTATTAATACCTCGGCCTGGTGCTCAGTTGTTCGACAGTTATGGGACTATTTATAAAAATGCATGCAGTTACAGCTGTAGAATTGCGGGGATCGGGAATATCTTTTTTGTCTCTGTTTTACGGCCCTTTCAAGATTAGAACATTTTTTGTCTCCTATTACGGCTACTCGCTCACATCTGAGCATTACGAGCAGGCTTTTCTGGGTGGTAACCAGTCCTTTTTTTAAGCAATGTGGCTGAAGGTCAGCGTGGGGATCGAACCCACAACCTCACAATCACAAATCCGATGCGCTACCATTGCATAAAAGCGCTCCCCATTTCGAACCGATCGTTAATTAGAGATGGGCGAAAAACCGGAGTATTTGGTGACAAAACACCTGACCTTGCTTGAACGTGGCTTAAACCCATTACCATTAGGCCACGCAGACCCATGGCAGGTTATCGTTAGAACTATCTATCTATCTCTTCATACGGCATACATCCTCAAATAAGTATTGCGTGCCGGGTTCCCCGCAACATGCGATAAAAGCAAGAAGTTAAAATCAAAGTAGACAGGGAGAACAGAGTAAAAGTGCATAGTGTTGGTGTATTATACAGAAGAAACAAGAAAAGAGAGGCTAAAAACAATGGTGTAATGATTTAAGGTCTGTGGTAGTACTCCTGACTGACAGCCAGTTTGAAACTGTCAAGATTGGTCAGGGTCGCAGTACTAGCCGAAAGATTGTTTCACTGTACCACTGCCAACGGGAAAAATAGTATATGTATAACTCAGTTCTTACATATAGTTGTCTGAAATGCAATGAGTGGGTTGTCCGAGAGTAACGATTGAGGGGTATGGCGTAGCTAGGGAGAGGGATTGCAACCAGGCCATGAACTATCTTATAGAAAAGGACCAGGCGAGATTCGGCACGCCGTTGTTCAAGAGTTCGCCAGCCCAGGGATGTAGGGGTCCCAGTCTGGTGCCGCGTATTCAAGTTGGGGGCGGACGATAGCTTTGTAAGCTATATTGCTGAGTTCAGGACTTTTGGCCTTGAGGGATTTCTTGGCACTATTAGTTATTCTGATTATATGGGGTTTCCAGGGCAGGTCATTAGAGATATCCAAACCCAGGTACAAACCTAGATCATATGTATAAACTCATATTTATGCATATGATCAAGGCTACGCAGACCCATCACAGGTTATCTTTAGAACATATGATCTATGCTTGCACCATTAAGAAGCAGGATGTCACCAGTTTTCAACAGTACAGTGTTTGTTTTGATACATGTATTATACATATGATGTATGCGTGCACCATAAAGAAGCAGTTCACAAGAACTGTGGCAGTTTTGTGACATGGAGAGTAAACTTGGAGACCAAGGGCTGTCCGACTTGGTGATGCCTTTTGTTAATCTCCCGCCTCGAAGCAGAGCGGGGATAATGGGAATGGCCTTCACACGTACGTCTGTCCGTCAGTCCGTCAGTCTGTCTGTAACACTTTCTTGCCCGCTCCATATCTCCTGAACCCTGATAGATTTTCATTAAACTTTGGTCAATTATTCGCCTCAGTGTGCTGATGTGCAGAACCCATAAATGCACCTTGCCGACGGAAGATCAAGGTCAAGTTTTGTGTCCGTTCCATATCTCATTTACCCTTGAAAAGATTTTCATTAAACTTTGGTCGAATATTCTTTTCACTGAGGTGATGTGCAGAAACCATAAATGAACCATGCCTACCCACGGGCAAGGTCACATTTGAGGGTCAAGAGTTTGAAACTTTGAATTTTGTGTCCGTTTTATATCTCTGTTACCCCGGCAAGGAATCTCATTAAACTTTGATCAGTTATACACCTTATTGAGCTGATGTGCAGAACCCACAAATGAACCATGCCAACTCAAGGTAAAGGTCACATGTTAAGGTCACGATTTTAAATATTTGAATTTTGTGTCCGTTCCATATCTCCTTTATCCCTCAAAGGATTTTTATTAAACTTTGGTCAAATATCCCCCTCAGTGCTGTCATGTGCAGAGCCCATAAATGAATCATGCCGGCACCAGGTCAAGGTCACAGTCGAATGTCACGAGTTTAAAAGTTTGAACTTTGTGTCCGTTCCATATCTCGTTTAACTTTCAAAGGAATTTCTTGAAATATCGGTCAAATGGCACCCTCAGTGAGCTGATGTGCAACTCACATAAATTAACCATTCTGACTCAATGTCAAGGTCACAGTTGAAGGTCACAAATTTGAAACTTTGTATTTCGTGTCCGTTCCATATCTCCTTTACCCCTGGAAGCATTCTCATTAAACTGTCGTCTAATATCCCCCTCTGTGTGTTGATATGTAGATCACATTCATGAACGATGCCTACTTAAGGTCAAGGTAACATTTGAAGGTCACGAGTTTAAAATTTTGAATGTTGTGTCCGTTCCATATCTCCTTTACCTCTCAAAGGATTTCCATTAAACTGTGGTCAATTATCCCCTTCATCATGTTCATTGAGCCCATAAATGAATCTTGCCGACACAAGGTCAAGGCCACAAAAATTTGAAGGTCACGAATTTGAAACTTTGATGTCCGTTCCGTATCTCCTTTACCCTTCAAAGGATTTTCACGAAACTTTGATCGAATTTCCCCCTCAGTGCGCTGATGTGCAGAACACATAAAATCATGTAGGCTCAAGGTCAAAGTCACAGTTGAAAGTCACGTGTTTGAAACTTTGTATTTTGTGATCGTTCCATATCTGCTTTACCCCTGGAAGGATTTTCATTAAACTTTCGTCAAATATACCCTGAGTGAGCTGATATGCAGAATTCACAAATAAGTCATGCCAACTCATGGTCAAGGTCACAGTTGAAGGTCAGGAGTTTGGAACTTTGAATTTTGTGTCCGTTCCGTATCTCCTTTACCCCTGGAGGGATTTCATTAAAGTTTGGTTAAATATCCCCCTCAGTGAGGCTGAGCTGATGTGCAGAACCCATAAACAGACCATGCCAACTCAAGATCTAGGTCACGGGTGAGGTCACGAGTTTGAAACTTGAAATTTTGTGTCCGTTTCATATCTCCTTTACCCCTGGAAGGATTTTAATTTAACTTTTGTGAAATATACCCCCGTCAGTGAGATGATGTGCAGAACCCATAACTAAATTCACAAATAAGGCATGCCAACTCAAGTTCAATGTCACAGGTGAAGGTCACGAGTTTGAAACTTTGACTTTTGTGTCCGTTCCTTATCTTCTTTACTCATTGAAGGATTTCCATTAAAGTTTGTTGAAATATCCCCCTCAGTGAGCTACAAGTATTGTGCAGAACCCATAGACCTTGCCAACTCAAGGTCAAGGTCACAGTTGAAGGTCACAAGGTTGAGCCTTATTACATAGTGCTGCGGGGGATTAGACTGACCCTCAGACAGCTTTCTTGTTTAATGTTGCTTCAATATCAATGCAATGATTCTTTGGCTAGGACTCAACCCATCATTAATTATTTTTCTCACAGAATTACTGTAAAGATTAGATTTAAACGACAAAATGTATCCAAAGAAACCATTTCCACTGGAATACTAAAGAATACATCAAAAACCAATTTGTATCATTACCCATCCATACAATTGTAATACGAAAAACGGACGTGTAGGTTCTTTCATCTTTAGGTTATCTAAACAAACCTGTTTAATCCATTTATGTATTTGCCTAGAATCCATATATGGGGCATTGTCTAACATGGAGGCAGCGGCGTCCAGTGTGAACCAACGCTCATACACGTTTGTAAAATGTATGTATAACAAACAAAATATTCCTGATGACCCTTTGAATTGAGATGGAACACTCCAAACGTATAAGGTAGACGACTCCATTGTCATATATGATTAAGTATTTTGATCCACTGAAATACTTAAAACACATATTTGCCGGGGTCGGCAGCATTCGCTCGTAGAGGTTGAGCATGAAATCTTTTTTAAGGTCACTCTCTTTCATCCGTTGGCTCTAGAAGGGTTGTTGTCAGTTTATGGCGAAAAAATGTGCATTGTACTTGGTAACCACTTACCTATAACAAATAGAAGTGGAGGCAATGATCAGGAATCGAAACAATAAACCCACAGCTCCCATCAGCGACACCAAAGGGAAAGAAACACAAACATGAAACAACAGATCCTAATGGAAACATTAATAGCGGAAAGCCAAAAAGACAGTTACTTTCCCACAAAATTGCCTATTGGCTATCCAAAATAAAATAATATAAGCGACACAAACGTCCAAAGGCAAACCATAACAAAAATAAACCGCGACAGAAGAACTATAAGCCTGCCCAGGAAAAGTGTGGATAGGTAAACGGAAGGCTAACAAATGACCTAAATAGTTTTTACGTGGCAGTTAAGCACAAATGCAATACATAAATTAATAAATATTAAAAAATAAATCAGTAAACATACACTTGCATTTATTTCCGTGGTCAATACATAACAAATACTTAAAACTTTAGTCCGCTGCATAATATATAGTAACGCAGATAACATTGACTCGGCGGAGCTACTCCGGTGTATTGATTACTTGGTTTACCTTTTTGTTAATAAAACATTCCAAGGACAGGTGCAAACGATAGCTCCGCCTAGTCAATCTTATCTGCGACTACTATACATGTTTATGAACTAATCAGTAGGTTTTTGTTTTGCTTGACGGACTAAAATCGCTTTATCGACTAAAATCTGTTCAGACACGGATGATGGTTACAAACTTTTGTAAGATTAATTTACTGAGTATTAACGTAGGCACAGATAACATGCTAGCTTAGTATGTCTTGATATAATCCTTATTCGGCTTGTCTATGAAATTAGCAACATGCATATTATCCTTTTGATATAATGCAAGTACAGCACGTCTATGAATTTAGCATCTTGAACATTATCATATTGATATAGTCCAAATCTAGCACCTCTGTGAATTTAGCAACTTGAATATCATTGTGTTGATATAATCCAAATGCAGGATGTCTATGAATTTACCAACTTGAATATCATCGTATTGATATAATCCAAATCCAGCACCTCTATGGGTTTAGCAACTTGAATAGTATCATATTGATTCAAATCCAAATCTAGCACCCCTAAACATTTAGAAACTTGAATAATATCCTATTGATATAATCCAAACCCAGCACAAGTTTGAATTAAGCAACTTGAATACGATCACACTGATAGAATCCAAATCTGACACGTCTATGAATTTAGCAACTTGAATATCATCATATTTATATAATCCAAATCCAGCACGTCTATGAGCATGTACGGTCCGACTCGCACCGCTTTGCCTAGGCAGGCTTAGATCCTCTAAGTAGTTTACCAGTACTCATGTGCGGTCGGTTTCAGCTCTGCATGGAAGCATCATGCAGCCCATCTATTTCTTCAAGCCCCCATGGGCCGGAGCTGGTTATATCATACAGCCCAAAAAAGTGTATACCGTCCGAATCCAGCACCTATTTGAGTTTAGCAATTTGAATATCATATTGATATATTCCAAATCCGGCATGACTATGAGTTTAGCAACCTGAATATTCTCGTATTGGTATAAGCCAAATCCTGCACCTCTATGTGATTAGCAACTTGAGTAATATCATATTGATTCAAATCCAAATCCAGCACGTCTATGAATTAAGAAACTTGAATATTATCCTGTAGATATAACCCATATCTAGCACGTCTATGAATTAAGCAACTTGAATATTACCACATTAATATAATCCAAACCCGGACGTCTATGAATTTAGCAACTTGAATATAATCGTTTTGATATAATCCAAATCCAGCATATCTATGAATTTAGCAACTTGAATAGTATCGTATTGATATTACCCAAATGGAACAAGTCTGTAAATTTAGCAACTTGAATAAAATAGTTTTGATATAACCCAAATCCAGCATGTCCATGAATTTAGAAACTTGAATATTATCGTATTGATATAAACCAAATGCAGCAAGTCTATAAATTTAGCAACATCAATATAATCGTTTTGATATAATCCAAATCCAGCATGTCCATGAATTTAGCAACTTGAATATTATCATATTGATATAATCCAAATCCAGAACGTCCATGAATTTAGCAACTTGATCATGTTCTTATTGATTTAATCCAAATTCATCACGTCTATGAATTTAGCAACTTGAATATTATCGGATTGATATTATCCAAATCCAGCACGTCTATGAATCCAGCAACTTGAATATTATCTTATTTGTTAAATAAAAAAAACAGCACTTCTATGATCTTAGCATCTTATATATTATCGCATTGATATAAACCAAATATAGCAAGTCTATGAATTTAGCAACTTGAATATTAGCATATTGATATAATCCCAATCCAGCACGTCTATTAATTAAGCAACTTGAATATTGTCATATTGATATAATCCAAATTATCAAAATACAACACGTCTGTAAATAAAGCAACTTGAATAGTATCGTATTTATACAATCCAAATCTAGCATGTCTATGAATTAAGTAACTTGAATATTATCTTATTGATATAATCCAAATCCAGCACGTCTATGAGTTTAGCAACTTGACTATTATCATATTGATATTATCCAAATCCAGCACGTCTATGAATTAAACTGCTTAAATATTATCGTTTTTATATAATCCAAATCCAGCACATCTATGAGTTGAGTAACTTGCATATTATCATTAAATTGATTGATCCAAATCTAGCATATCTATGAAATAAGCAACTTGAATATTATCGTGATGATATAAATCAAATCCAGCTAATCGATGAATTTGGCAACTTGGATATTATACCAATTCAGCAACTGGGTTTTGATCTACATTACAAGTTTATGTATTTAACTGTAAAACAGTTTCTATTCAGTGTTTTATGCATTAAACTCTGAACCTTTTATATGTAGTGTATTATCGAAACGAAGATGGGGTATACAAGGACAGTTATTTTGTATGCATGCTTTCAAATCCGAGAGGAACCTCGAGTTAACACCAGATCTGATGTTGCAGGCATTCATTGGCTTTGAAAGCGTTGTGTCAGATTTTGACTCGTGGAAAATTCTGATAATCCTCTATAAATGTTTATATGAATGTCCGGCTTTTGTTTCATTTCAGGAACAACTGCCGAATCCAGCCCCTGAGTTGGTTATGAAAACACCAATCCAATAAGCGATCATACAGGTTTCGACCAATCATATGGTCACATTAGATGCACGACTGCTTGAAGAAAACTCCCTCAAGATATTCACAAGTCTGAGAGCAGCTAATGTCCCAGTCAAACTGCGCATATGCACGGCCTCACATGAGTCTTTGCTGGTCTGATGTATCTGATAACCTCTCCGTTCGGTTTTGATCAGTTGCTGAAGCAGTGACATTTAATTTACAGTGTCTATTGATCTAAGAAATTTTACACATTTGCTAAGGAAGGAGTTGTATGCTGATACATACAGAATACTAAATCAAGGATTGTGAGACATTAACGCTATACTGATGACTCAACAGACATAAAGTGAATGTGATCTACAGGAGGCAGACAATAGAAGTTTGTTAAACGTGTTGAAGTTGATATTGATTAAGCAAGCCTGAATACCCATCTGCAGATTCATACTGGCGAGGACATAGAAATTGAGTTCCATTGTTATTTTATCTTATAAAAATAAATGCACATTCAAACTTGTAAAAAAACATATTTGTGGAATGCATGATGCATCATTTACATATTCAACTGAACTCAGCAGTTACCCCAAAGGTCATACTACTAAACTCAGTGAATATATGAACGTTCATGACACTAAACTGAGTAGACATTTGGAACTTCATAATAATGAACAAAGCAGACATATGAAACTTCATGCTACTGGACTAAGAAGACATTTGGTAGTGCATTCTGGTGAGAAACCTCTTAACATGGTGATATGAAATGAACCATTAAACGAGTTTCATCTTAGGCGCAATATGCAAATCTACGACTAACAGAAGCCTCTAAAGTGTGTCATTGTGATAATCCTTCAGTTTTTACAGGGAGTATTGATATGCATATGAACATGCTTACTGATGAGAACCAACATGTATGCGGAATATGTGGTAAATCGTATGTGATGTCCTCTGACTTAAGAAATCATATGATAGTTCATACTGGCGAGAAACCACATGTGTGTGGGTTGTGTGGTAAATCATTTGCTCATTCAAGTGCCCTGAGTTATCACAAGAAAACTCATTCCGATGAGAAACCAAACGTTTGCAAATTTTGTGGTAAAGCATTTATTCGATCAACTGACCTGAGTGAACATATGACAGTTCATACTGGTGAGAAACCGTACCATTGTGTAACGTGTGGTAAATCATTTGCTCGGTCAAGTAACCTGAGTACCCACATGCAGATTCATAATAGCGAGAAAAAACATGTTTGCGGAACGTGT
The DNA here is from genome assembly GCA_963580285.1 of Lucinisca nassula. Taxonomy (NCBI): domain Eukaryota; kingdom Metazoa; phylum Mollusca; class Bivalvia; order Lucinida; family Lucinidae; genus Lucinisca; species Lucinisca nassula. Next base: position 29,237,386 of record OY757015.1, read on the forward strand.
GGTAAATCATTTGCCCAGCCAAGAAAGCTGAAAACGCACATGAATATTCATACTAGCGAGAAATTATACGTCTGCAGGACGTGTGGTAAATCATTCAATTGGTCAGGTAGCCTTAGTAATCATATGAAAGTTCATACTGTTGAGAAACCGCACGTGTGCAGGACGTGTGATAAATCATTTGATCGGTCAAGCGACCTGAGCAGCCATATGAATATTCATACTGGTGAGAAACCATACGTTTGCAGGATTTGTGATAAATCATTTAAATGGTCAGGTCACCTCAGTTATCACATGAAACTTCATACTGGTGAGAAACCATATTTGTGCACAGTGTGTGGTAAATCATTTACTCGGCCAGTTTCCCTGAGAAACCATATGAATATTCATACTGGTGAGAAACCATACGTTTGCAGGAGATGTGATAAAACATTTAGTTGCTCAGGTAGCCTTTATAACCACATGAAACTCCATTCTGGTGTAAAACCACACGTTTGCGGATTGTGTGGTAAATCGTTTGCTTGCTCAAGTTACCTGATTAATCATTTGAAAGTTCATTTTGGTGACAAGCGATATGTTTGCGGAACGTGTGGTAAATCGTTTATACAGTCGGGTAACCTTCGTAGACATATGATTGCTCATACTAATTAGAATACACGCCTGTTTTTCGGCCGCCGCACATCAGGGCTTGAAGAAATGGATGAGCTTGATGATGCTTCGATGCAAAGCTGAAACCGTCCACACATGAATACTGGTAAACAGCTCACAGGATCTAAGCCTACCCAGACAAAGCGGTGTGAGTCGGACCGTCCATGCTTATAAACCCTATTTGTTTCATTGGGCGACAGGGCTTCAGATGTCATTTCATCTCAATGTCGGGTAAAAGTCCCACAAAAAATGGAAGAAACTCTCCAAAATGACCTATACAGTGTTGACCGGGAAGTTAAACCACAACTCAAACAAACAAACACGCGTGGTTTGGAACAGTTACACTGTTACGTAACCTTGACTAGTCATTTCGAATTTTCATACTTTGAAAAGCTCATGACTGCCACTCATTTAAAGAGATCATGTCTCTCTTTTTTGTTTGTTTGGTTGTTGTTTGCGAAAGAAATCGCACAAGTGTACAATGTTTGCTGGAAATCACTTACATAGTCAAATAACTTAGACATGCATTTACTGCTAAACTTCATAATGAGGGTTGAAGGCATAATAAAATTCGCAAAGCCTTTTCTAAGTTCTATAGATGTCATTTCGATTTAGTTCCAACTGAAATCTCTTATGCAAGAAGGCCTATCTGAACCTAAATTTTATGGTGACTTAGTATGTATTGCTAATATTATGTATGCTTGCTATGATATCAGTACTCAGTTCGGTAAAATGTTTTTTCGATATAACCCAAGCACCTTTGATAACTTTACTTCCCTTTTTAATTGTACGCCCGCGGGTCGGTCATCCAACTCTACAAAGACTTAATTAAACTTATTACTTAATGTCGGTTTGTGCATGATCCTCTACCTTAGTTACGTTCAGGTTTATAAGTACAAATAAAAATCAAAAATGAGTCCCTTTAAGAGCAATGAAAACATTCATAAGAAAGAAGATGGGCCATACTACGTAGTTTCGGCTAATAATAAGTTATTACTTAATGTCGGTTTGTGCATGATCCTCTTTCTTTGTTACGTTCAGGTTTATCAGTACAAAGACTTAATTAAACTTATTACTTAATGTCGGTTTGTGCATGATCCTCTACCTTAGTTACGTTCAGGTTTATTAGTACAAAGACTTAATTTAACTTATTACTTAATGTCGGTTTGTGCATGATCCTCTACCTTAGTTACGTTCAGGTTTATAAGTACAAAGACTTTATTAAACTTATTACTTAACGTCGGTTTGTGCATGATCCTCTACCTTAGTTACGTTCAGGTTTATCAGTCCAAAGACTTAATTAAACTTATTACTTAATGTCGGTTTGTGCATGACCCTCCACCTTAGTTACGTTCAGGTTTATCAGTACAAATATACCGGCCCGGATAGCTCATTTTGGTAGAGTGCCCGCTCCGGGGAACGGGAGGTCACGGGTTCGATCCGGGCCGCGTCATACCAAATTCGTTAAGAATGGTACTAGCTGCTCCTCGCTTGGCACTCAGATTTACGGGGTAGAGCTAGGACTGGTCGACCCTGTGTTCGGATAATGTGACTGGGTGTGGTTTCATGTAATGTGTCCGGGACATGATACTTCAGTGAGGCAGCACTATAAAAGTGAGCATTGAGCTCCCTGTCGCAACCAGACGCGGGCGTGATATGACTGGAAAATTGTTGAAAGCGACGTTAAACCCGAATTTACACACACATCAGTACAAATATGTTCTATAAAAGGGTTATCCTTTGGAAGCAAGGAATACACCACAGAACTGAAAAATATGGAGTGTGCATGTTTTCTGTGCCAGACTAGCTCGTTTCGACCAATTAGGCCTCGTCAGTGACCCTCAAATATTTTCAAAATTCGACAATGGAATCAATGATCCGCAAGGACAATGAACTATTATCTACACTAAGACTTAATTAAACTCATTTCTTAATGTCGGTTTGTGCATGATCCTTTACCTTAGTTACGTTCAGGGTTATCAGTACAAAGACTTAATTAAACTTATTACTTAATGTTGCTTTGTGCATGATCCTCCGCCTTAGTTAAGTTCAGGTTTATTAGTACAAAGACTTAATTAAACTTACTACTTAATGTCGGTTTGTGCATGATCCTCTGCTTAGTTAAGTTCAGGGTTATCAGTACAAAAATATCGGTACAAAGACTTAATTAAACTTATTACTTAATGTCGGTTTGTGCATGATCCTCCGCCTTAGTTAAGTTCGGGTTTCATTAATACAAAGACTTAATTAAACTTATTACATAATGTTGCTTTGTGAATGATCCTCTACCTTAGTCTTGTTAGTTGAGCTCAGGTTTATTAGTCATCTCGGCTTCCCTCTACCTTAGATGAGTTCAAGTTTATCAGTCATCTGGGATTACATTACGAATATGTAACATAAAAGGATTATCCTTCGGAAGTAAAGGATACACCACATAACTGGAAAATATGAATTGTGCATGTTTTCTGGGCCAGACTAGCTAGTTTCGGCCAATTATGCCTCATCAATGACCCTCAAATATTTTCGAAATTCCACAATGGAAAACACGTATATTCAAATATATTGAAAATGTTTCCACCAAAAAAAAAAAAAAAAAAAAGGAAATTGTCGAATTGATATTTTTCATATTTCTACTGAAAACATAGATTGTAGGAGCTCGTTGGAATCGCCTCAGCGAGGCGATTGTAACGAGTACCCACAGCCTATGCTTTTGAGCGGAAATAAGAAAAAAATATACTCCTGTATATATCTTCTAGAAAGGGTTATCATTTGGAATCAAGTAATACACCACGGAACTAGAAAATATGGTTTGTGTATATTTTCTGGGTCAGACTAGCTACTTTCGGCCAATTAGGCCCCACCAGTGACCCAAAATTCACCAATGGGACCAATGGTCCCAAAGGACCAGAAATATAAACTACACTATGATGTAGGGCAGTGAGATTTTTTAACGGCTGCCACTCTTTCCCAGACACCAGTTGTAGTGACGTTAAATATGTTCTAGAAAGGGTTATCCTTTGGAAGCAAGAAATACACCACATAACTGGAAAATATGGCCCCACCAGTTACCCTAAATATTTTCAAAATTCAACAATGTAATCAATGATCCCAAAGAACAAGAAAATATAAACTACACTATGATGTAGGGCAGGGATACTAGTTTTTTTACTTTATAAAAGCGGGGTTTAGGGGGTCAAAGTTATATTTATTTCGTTAGACTTGGATTTTAAAGTCCCCGTCAACACTGTATGGATCATTTTGGAGGCGTTGCTTCCAATTTGTTGGACTTTTACCCGACATTGAGAGTCTGAGATAAAATTACATCTCATGTCCTGCCGCCCAATGAAACCAAAAAGGATTATATGCATGGACGGTCCAACTCGCACCACTTTTCCTGAACATGCTTCGAACCTCTCTCCGGCTTTGGTCGGGCCCCTCGGAGTCTAACTGTTGGTTTTCTTTTGCTCCAGCAATTCTGTTGTTGTATGTTGTCGAGTCCTCAACCTTGTTTCATCTCTGTTTTTTTTTATTTGTATGTTCTCGGAGATGTTACACTGTTGAGTTAGGAAGCCTTCATGCGGACTAAACAAAATTAGTGTATACCGCGACAGAGGTAAGGGCGAGGATTATGGCCATGTAAAATCGATTTAAGCCCCCCAGTGGAATTCTTTCTACTGACCGTTCCAAGACGCTTCTTCTGTGGCGGTTTATTTATGCTGTTGTTTGTTACTTACTGTGTGTATCACTTGTGTCTTTTTATTTTGGATGGCCATTTTGTGGGAAAGTAACTGTCCTTGTGGCCTTCCTTGTTTAGGTTTCCAGTATGGTCTGGTCGCTTCATGTTTGTGTTTCTTTCCCTTTGGTGTCTTTGATGGGTGGAGTAAGTTAATTGTATCGATTCCTGATATTTGTTTTACTTATAATTTACCATTATTCACGTGCAGTTGGTTTCAGCTCTGCGTGGAAGCATCATGCAACACATCTATTTCCTTAAGCCCCGATGGGTGGGGTGGTGGGTCAAATTATATGTGCGTGTTTTCATGATGTATAAGAAAAGATTGAGATGTACAAGGATATACATTATTTTCCGTATATTGACTCACATTTTGCATACTCGGTTGGTTTAAACAGTTTTAATTGAATTTCAAAATCGTACCATTCAACCTGCATACCAGCATGATAGCAGGCTTTTAGGATTTGACAGAAAGTACTATGACTTATATGGGTCATCTCCAGAAAAGACAATTTCAAAATCTACTGCATTGTTAATCAAAGCAGAATGAATTTTGGCAGTAACAGTTACACTGTGATAAATACTCGGTTTAAACACCTTAATGAAGCGGTTCTTATTGTTACAAACTGTCTACTTGTCTGTGTAGAGTAGAAATTACAACTCTTTCTCACATTTTCACCTGAAAACGTACAGTTATAAGGTTGCAGTCTTCATGTCTGTGTGGAGCAGAAATTAGAAGACTTTCTCACATGTTCACCTGAAAACACAGTTCTAAGGATACAGTCTACATGTATGTGTGGAGTAAAAAATAGAACTCTTTCTCACATTTTCACCTGCAACGGACAGTTATAAGGATGCAGTTTACAAGTCTGTGTGGAGCAGAAATGAGAAGACTTTCACAAATTTTCACATGAAAACACACTTCTAAGGCTACAGCCTACATTATCATAGCCGCTAGGCGTAAAATGGATAATATGGAATTAAAATCATCTTTGGCACTAAAAGGAGCAGTGAATAAAAGTTTAGCTTGTCTAGTCTCTCTGGCTCAATTTTTTGCCTAGTACTTTGCGAAATGTTTCCCCTCATTTTTTGCAGGGGAACCTAATCCAATCCATCACTGTCAGATCTGACCAGGATGATATAGATAAGAGATCAGGAGTTTAAGACCAAGTGTTTAAACAACAAATGATAATAGCTCCAGTGATAACCTGCTACCAAAATTATTGCATGAATGTCAGAACTAGCGTTTTATGACTTAAAAATAATGATTATAAAATCAAAGAGTGAACATATAAACCAATTTTTGAATATACTTTTTCATAGGACTACTGGGCTTTATATATATTTTTGATTAAAAAAAATGGGGGATTAACCTATTATATACTAATATACTAATGGACTCTTCCATCGCCATATGTATGACAAGTCCATTTGTCATACAAGGGGTGACGTAGGCCTATTATTTCGTTTTATTCTATTTTGATGGAAAATTCTGTTAGGAAATAGTGCAGGTCCTGGTCAGATGTCGCGTTCTGCGACGTCTGATCTGGGCCTGCATTATTCCAATGTACCCCTTAAGGGATTTCCCGCCTACAATGGGATAATAAAAATGGAGAGTCAGTGCTAAGCAATAATAAAGTATCATATGAAAGGCAAAAATGTTCTTTATTTTTCACTAACTGGAACCGGCAAAAGTTTAATGTATGAAATGTCACCTTTTTATTTATATTTTCACCCATACATAAATAAAATAAACACTTATTCTACTGAATAAATTAATGTAGGCACAAAATATACAAAAATCTTGCATCAAGTGAGTTTAAACATCACGTGAACAAATCCGTGAAATGAACACCCCCTTACACCTCACTTTGTATATAGAAAACTGGGGTTTACGGGGGTAAACATTATTTTTCTTATTTTTACTCCAAGACATAGGTTGTGGGTACTCGTTAGAACCGCCTCAATGAGGCGGTTCAAACGAGCACCCATAACCTATGTTTGCAGTATAAATAAGAAAAATGTCACGGATTTTCATCAAAACGTAACCATTTTGAAGATGTGATAAAATGCACTATTGCGCACGGGTGTGTTATCGTAATGACATCGGCATTTTCAAGGATGCGAAGCACTATGCGATGATCAACTAGAAATGTCGGTCACATGTGAGACGCCGAGTTCTGCAACGGAAGGTCAGGTGGTTTTTCTCCGGGTACTCCGGTTTTCGCCCACCTTTGATTAACGATCGGCTCGATATGAGTAAAATAATCTTGAAAAGGCCGTAAAACCAAAACAAAAAAAAATCCACTAAAAATTTCAGAATGACAGATGGCTCCGCCCAGGGGTCAGGTTCACCCGGAAACAAGCATTGTGCAAGAAGATGAAGATGAAATATAATTGGCATATTGTAAGTTAAATTAAACTTGACCAAGATTTCATGATTTTATAAAACCTGATTTCAGTGCCAATTAACTATCAATTGATATTTTCAAAAGTTCTCTGAGACAAACTACTTTACGTGCAATAAAAATGAAGTTTAAAAAAGGTCATAACTCCCAGAATAGCTGGTGGATTTTATCAGAAATCAAAGTTGACCTGCATTTGTGAGGTTATATAAAAAAAACCAAATACTTAAATAAATATAGGCGCTAGGTCGATGGCAAAGTTTTCTAAAAATAGCAAATGACCTTGACCTCGAAGCCAGGACTCTGAAACCTCGAGGGAGATATTATCATATGCAACTTTTATGTGATGTTATATTAAGATCCATGAGTATATGTAAGCGCAGGAGCGATGACAAGATTTTCCTGAAAATATACATCGTGACCTTGACCTTGAGCCCAGTACCCTTTAAGTCAAACTCACTCAAGATATTATCATACGCAAAATTTGTGTGAAATTAAATTAAAATCCATCAATAAATGTAGGCACTACAGCAATGACAAAGTTTTTTTTCTATAAATAGCCACATTGACCGTGTCCTTGACCCACAGTCTCCTCGAGATATCGTTACACCCGACATTTATGTGAAGTTACGAGGACTATTCAAATATAAATGCAAGTATAACGTTTTCTCATGCACTAATGCGAAAATCACCTGGAAATAAATATTACAGCGTAGAAAAACATTTTACCTATACATTGATACCAAACCTGTTAAAATCCGTGCACTTTAGCCATGTATATCGTTCGATAAACACTGTCTACTCTTGTATACTTATACAAAACATGGTTGGAAAAAGGTCAGAGTACGCCGTTGAAATACGGTCCTATATTAAGAATAGTTGTATTCTTGGTATACGGTGCAAATACATTTTTGATGAAATATGTTCGGTTTATGGGCATAATGAAATGTCTTTTCCGACAGTTTTTCGTTGGTGTAAGAAATTCAGCTGTGGGCTAGGCTCAACAGAAGATGCACCACATGATCGTCGGCCGAAAAGAGCAACATCTGCCAAGATGGTTGCTAGAGTGAAAGAAATAGTTGCTACCGATGCACGATACACTACTAGGTAAATAGTTAGTATGGTTGGCATCTCATTAGGAGCAGCTCATGCAATTCTGAAACGGGATTTGAAATGAGAAAGATCTGTGCTAGATGGATTCCCCATCTGTTGACAGATGAGCAGAAAAAGACACGCGTTCCGTGCGCCAAGAAGTTGCTCAAAAAGTTTCCAAATTACAATGCACGGTCTTTCGCTAATGTCGTCACATGTGACGAGACATGGGTTCACTTTTTTAGCCAAAACGAAAGATTCAGAACAAAATATGAACAACAAATGATTGCAAAAGACCATGCATTGCAAAGCGGACCATGAGCGTCAAGAAGGTAACGTATGCCATATTCTTTTCAAATCAGGGCCCTGCTATTCAGGTTGCTGTGCCTAAAGGCAAATCTGTAAATGCGAAGTTTTACAAGAATAAAGTTCTTCGAAAATTGAAGAAATATTTCAAAGAACGAAGACCCGCAACTGGTTTGGCCAATGTCAGATTGCTACATGACAATGCGTCATCGCACAAGGCGTTCATTGTGCAACTATCTGAAAAGTAGAAGTAAAACAAAGATCAGGAATTGATACAATTAACTTACTCCACCCATAAAAGACACCAAAGGGAAATAAATACAAACATTAAGCGACCAGACC